>OZ022558.1:73430084-74680084 GCA_963991005.1 Barypeithes pellucidus
CTGAAATTCGCCTACTCATTCCGCAACGTATTGCTTTTCCGACTAACAACGTAAATTACTCACATTCTCATACAGAACTTGTCAATAAATGTTATTTGAGAAATTGTTATAAATGTGACAGCTGATTTTATTTTAGGGGAATCGTGTTTCGAAGTAATAAATGTCAAAAGAGAACGACAACAAAAAATAAATGTTAAAGGTAGGATATAAATCCATAAATGATATACATCGTGTGTATAAAGGGTGATTCACGACGAGCTTGCATTAGAACTTTATGCAGAACCAGTTTCTGGGACTTTGGGAATTTAGGTTTATCGATATGCTCTCTTGAACTAAAATATTCACATGTTTCTGTCATTTCCGGTTATACCGGAAGTAGCTGACAACTTTAGTTTTTTAAATACAACATGGTAATTTTTATTATATTTTTCGATTAAGCGTTAAAAACTAAGCACATTTTATAGAACATATTTTTGTCAGACTTGTTAGTTTTCGAGATATCTGGACTTTTTGTAATTATTTGGCAAATGCATGACGATGAAATAATCCGTATAATTTTTTTACCTTAGATCTTGGACTAAAATTTTTTTCTCACCGAATAGCTAGAAGATCATCAAGTCTCAAAAATATTTCAAATTCGGCAAAAAATGTACAGGGTGATCACAATTCAAGGTTCATTGTGAAAGAATTCAACCATTCAAAACTTTCTTATTTTAAAAAGAACGCCCTGTATATTTTATATTTAATTTGATGGAAAATTAGTTGTTCTTTATTAATAGTATTTACTGTCCTATACCTATATCAAAGCGTTTTCTCAAAAAATCCAATTTTATTCCGAAAATACTATTTGTTCAAGTGTGCTATTATATATATTTTTTTCGAAAACAGTTCATTAATCGACATTGATCAAGAGTATATTTTTTTGTCAGTCTAGCCAAAATATTATTGTCGTTCCTTCATCATACAGGGTGTAACAAGAAGCATTTTTGTGTTACGTCTAGTCCGTCCCTGTCAAACTAAATGAGCCAAATGTGTTTAAAAGAGCGAATTTTAAGGAGACTCATCTAGTATACATTATACTAAAAAATTATTAAATTACACCTAATACTTAAAAAAATTTTTAAAACCAACGATTTCCATGGACGTCCGTTATGGGCCCGTATCACCGTAGGGGAGGCCGTAGGAAGAAAAATTTATATGAAGTTCTCCTATTATTTTTAAGTGTTCTATATGAACCCGGGATATTGCCCACATATTCCTGGGATACCCTGTATATTGATGTTCTGACAGCTATTTAAAAAAAACACAGTGTTTTATAATTTGGTTGCAGGGATATTCTAGAGCGTAATATTGTAGCTATTTCACATTAATAACAAAACTGTATCAAAGGAGACGTTTAGATGACAAATTTGGAAATCGACAGCTTCTATATAACTATTATAAATCATAAATCTCTCTTAACCGAACCATATATAAGGGAAGTGTGCTATTTTTTAAATTCGACCTGTTGATCAACTTGGCTGCACATACCTGGTTTCATTATTAGTTACATAAATATCTCTTATATCACCGGGCGTATAAACTAATATCTGTAATTCATGCAGAGGCCCAGATATATATTTTTGCTTCAGTGATTAATACATTTAAACAACAATTTGACGTCATTTACCTCTTCACGTGAACCTAACGAGCGTTCACATTTTATCCATTGCCAGTCACTATAGGTTTAAACATGTATCGCACCACCTTCCACCGCCAATAAATCCAGGAAATTACAAAACTTTCATTGATAATTTTGCAAAAGAAAATTTCGCGCGGTTGTCACGACCGTATACAGCTGAGTTTTCCACGGGGAAAGCACGCTCAACTGTGACGCCAGCGAATGAAAGCGTTTCGCTTCTCTCGCGACTTTCCATGCTTTCCACCTGATCATTGCGCCCTCTTATTACGGAATTCAAACTTCTCTCTATCTCTATCTTCTGATTTGTGGCGTATTTAAAGAAAACCGGTAATTAAGACATAAGTTTATTAATTCTTTCGTTATCTGTCTGTTTACGAACTACACTAATGTTTCAAAAAAAAAAACGGTCATTATAAAATTTTGATTACCTAAGCTGAAGGTTTAATAACTTTTTATGTTTAGTTCAATTTTAACAAGAAGCGAGAACAGTTTAACGTGTCCAAATTTTAGGTAACATAGGATATTCGAGATATTATACAGAATGCCCGGGAAAATGTGGGAAATCTCCCGGATATGATGTATACCAGGTAAGACCCTTTTATCCAAGAAAGTGTTGTGAATTAGTCACAGCTGCAGGGACTGTAGCTGTGTCACTCATGGCCCCCTTTTTTTTAACGCCCTGTATGATAAGAACTTTGGACAACGGCTTTTACATACTTTAACTATTGACTAAATATTAACTATTCATTCATGTCGACAATCCTAACCGTTTTCGAAAAACGGCATTTCATATACATCATGTATTTGGCGTATTTCAATAAAAGATACGTCTTTGTTCCGATCAAATGTTCAACATTCAAAATTCCGCTTTTTCATATTTAATCCGTGAGAAGTTAGGGGACTCAGTGTAAATTAAATGACGTTTTTTCGAAAACGGTTAGGATTAGCGATATGAATGAAGATACTCTTAATTTTTAGTCAATAGTATTGTCCAAAGTTCTTATCATACAGGGAGATAAAAGAAGATGCCATGAGAGTTACAGCTGTGAGTAATTCACAACACTTTCTTGGATAGTAATTTGAAGGGTCTTACCTGGTAAACATCATATTACAAATAAAATTACATATTCCGGGAGATTTTCCGGGACACCCTGTATAACGAAAATCAAAATAGCCATATACTTTTTACATTTTGTTTTTTGGTTCATGTCAATATATAGTATGTGTGCGCAAAAACAAGAGCGCAGTTTGTAGGGTAAATAAAGCTCTCTTAAACGAAATCAAGTTTGTTAAAATCGGTTAACCTAAACCGGAGTAACCGTAGTTTCTTGAAAAAAAACAATTGAATTCCCACCACCACTTTATTTTACTGTATTGGAAAAAACTATTTTCTTTATTTTGTGCAATTACATCGATATTATCTTCTTTACAACACAGTTGTTTAACGAATAAATGGCTATCGTAGTCAAATTATGAAAAAATATAGATATGAAATAGGGAATTTTGAAATTTAAGCTGCATATATTATGAGCGGCACCTGGAACTTTACCAGTTAAATGATCATGAAAAGTAACAACCCTCTCATTTTCTTCAAATGTATAAATGGGGTCGTCTTAAAACTCTGGTGTATAAAACTCCCATTAACTTTAGAAGATTTAAGAGAGCGAATAGTTACCTCGTGTGAAAGAATAAGGAATACGCTGGGAATATTTGAACGAGTGGGCAATTCGATTCGAAAACGGGCGGAAGCATGCCTTTTAAGTGAAGGTGACCATTTTCAACAATTTTTATGAAACAAAATTTATCATTAATTATTTTATCAATGTTAATAATAGTGAGTTTCAATATGAATTTAGTGGTTTTGCCTGCGTCTGACGAGAAGTAAAGAAATATATACGGATTAAAATACAGATATTTTCGATTCTTCTCAATTAGTCAAAACACAAAGAAAATCTTCATTTTAACTTCTTTTATAAACTCGGAAATAATATCCAGCATTTTGTCTTGGGCACTTTTATTTTTAAAAAAATTACCCGGATATACGCTATGATTACTAGTTTTTGAGATATGTGCGCCGGCCATTTTTAATTGAATACCCGGTACATACATATTACATAAGTAAGTATTATTTACATGTATGTTTTTTTTTTCTGGTAATATTTTTGCCACGAACAAAAAAATACATTTTTTTTTATTTGTGATTGATGGTACAACATATCAGCTGTATTAACAGATGCCACATTTTATACGAACTAAAGTAGCAATCCGTTTTTTATTGTTTGCTCTGCAATTTAGTTAGTTTTACAATAAGCCATTCTAAGGTACGGTGTGTCTCACCGTGAGTTATTTCAAAAATATTCCTTGGCTTACAAACTCTAACTTAATCGATACCGGACTAAAATGCATTATAAATGTAAATAAATTTAAGATAATTCGTTATACCTTATTCACAAAATATATGTGTTTGATCAAATAAAACAAAAAATTGCATTAATTTTATTTCTTATGTAATTCCGCTCTTCGTAGCGCCGTTAATACGCACAGAAATTTGACTCGGCAGTGGCGTGAAGGGCGGGAAGGAAAGTTTGTGTTTGCTTATTATACCGGCGTTGGCGTTTTGCTAATACCTTTTTTCTATTTGAGTTTCATAATGGCTACAATATGAAACGCAAAAAAATTGAATAACATGTCACTTTATGAATCTGAAATTTTATTTTTTTTATGTTGGCATCAAGGAGGATTCCAATTTTAGGCTTACTTCGATTTCGTTGAAATTAGTTTTCTATGCATTATGGATTCGACAAAAATTTTTTATAGAAAACTTTAAAATACTAACCTTTAACCTTGCAAATAGATCATTTTTACTCGATATTTATCCGAAATACCTATACTCGGAAATATATAACATGCTGAGAGTGTCCGCCAACTAATTTCTAGTCACAACTATACTATCAAACAACTGTAACAACATAACCTAAAAATAATAAAAATATCTTCCAGTTTATGCTTTTTGATTCAATAATTGTCTCTTTTATACAAAATGATATCTTACCTTAATTGTTAAATAGGTTTTATCATCAGCTTCTCTCATATCCTCAATTTCTAAGATTTTTGATTTCTTTGGCACATTGCCCTCGGAGAGTCGTTTTAAATATGCCAAGAGTTTAGGAAACTTTGATATAAATCAATATTTCTATAAATATTTAGGCAGGATCGCAACATCGAATAAATTGACCATAAACTAGAGGCTTTTTTTAACTCACTCTCTTTGTCAAAATATGCAATAAGAACATTTTCTGAAATATTTTGAACTTTGTTCTGCTCGCACCATAGCTTAAATTCTTTTTGATAAACTTTACGTGATTTTTGGTGCAAAAGTTTTTTTAGATTATTTTCTGCAATTTCTCGTATTTCCGGCGGAGTTGAACTTTCTTCCTGACTCATTTTTATTAACTTTAATAATATATTTATTTTTAATTATGACGAATGGGAAGAAGCTTTGTTGTGTTCAGTTGTTTCTATCATGGCATATTTGATACTTGTAACATTTTATTAAATTGTAAAATTATTGCCAACCCAAAAAGAAAATATGAATTTAAATGGAAAGAATCTACCATATTTTTAAAAGTTTTTCAGACTTTAAAGACCCAAATAGAAAAAGTATTATAAAATATACGGTTCATAAGACAATTAGAGTTCTTGTATTTTAGAAAACTCCCCGCTTCGCGGGTCGTTTTCTAAATTAAACGCGTGCTCTAAGATAATGTCTTATGAAACTTGTATCTTAATATACTATTTTCTATCCATTATGCAATGGATCAGACAATAAATTAGAAATAAAGATTTGAAGAGTCAATCAAAACAATCGTGGCAGAAAGACATTTTGAGATAAAAAAATAATAGTTTTGAATTTATTTGCCACTTCAAACCCTATTGCTTGTGCAAGCCAGTGGTAAGATACTTACTAGTATGGTTACCGTATACTTTTCTCCCCTCGCGTTTCATACTAAACCATTGAAATAAAACTAAGCAAACAATATTAATTTTGGTCCTTTCTTCTTTTCACACAATCCTTTATTCATATTAAAAGAATAATTTAGTAGGTAATGCAAGATTTATTAATCTTTACAGACAGCTTATTTTCTAATTTTTTGCCAGTGACTTCGAGATGACTGGGTCGCATTAAACGAAACGCTGAGCGGGTGCGAAATCATTTATTACAGGGCTAGCGATTACTTTAACAAAAGTAAGCAAATGTGCGCCCATTTCGTTTAATGGAAAATAAGAATGAAATTTCCTCTTTGTTTTTACCTTCCACTGTTTCCATTTTTACGCGGGCATAAGCGATATTAAAACGGCAGTGCGTCGCATTCGATATTAGAGACATTCAGATGCGTGATGATTTTTTACGTTAACGGACAATTACCGGAATTTTTTTGGTACGAATGAGTGTCCTTCGTGAGCCTCGTGTGTACTGGCTTTTGCATTAAAGGAGACCGGCAATGGCGGCTCATCACAAGTATGGTGAAATTATTTTTAAAATTTTATTTTTGTGTAAGGACCAAACAATTACTTTCTAGGCGTTCTAAATGTAGAAAGAAAAAAAGTAATAAGAAAATGCGTCAGGTAAAACATATTTTTATTTATTTTTTAATTTTACACAAGGAAATACAACTTTTAGAAAATAAGAAAGGGTTTCTTAGCTGTCGGATCTTAACGTCGTCGTATGCAAACCTCGTAACAATACTTATACAGTCCACTACTAATACTACTAAAGCCATCTACGAGCTATCAAGAAAACCGAATGATGTCCAATACTACTACCGCCATCTACGAGTTATCAAGGAAACCGAATGGTGTCTAATACCACTACGCCATCTACGGCTACGTCATTAGGCGCAACCAAGACGAGAACAATAGTTAACTGTTTTATGACGAGAGGGAATCGAGCCACGAGACTGACAAGTTGGCATTCTTCATATTTTCAGTGTTTTTAGTTTAAATCCTTAAATAAAATGGTTTAAACTTATATCGAATATAATTTATCGGCCCTACACAACGTCCACTCTTCGGTTCTTAATTGTAGAAAATTGATCAATAACAGCCTCATTAAGTTTGGAATACCCTCTATACATTTTTTTTATATATTTAATTTTTAAACTTTCTAATATATCTAGTCACTAGATTTACCCTTTGTGGTCTGCGTTAAATTAATTTCGGGTTTAGGTGTTCCCGCATTCAATTTTTTGCTTCAAACTCAAAGAGCTAAAGTTATTTCTTAAATAGTCCACCGTCAACTATTCATTTTAACTTAATAAATATATAATATTAAAATAGTAAAACATACACGCTCGAATTTCTAACTAGATGTACGAACAGACAACAGCGCGGTGCACACATGTTAAATCGCCATAGCCCCGCTATCCCCCGCTGTCACCCGACACTTGTTACTACAGAGAAACTGCACTACTTAATCGCACGTACGAGCAAGTCTCGTCATAATCGTCATTTACCTCGACCGAGGCAGTTTGGTTTGACGGGATGATAAAATATTAAGGAGGGTCGGACTTTTTTCGTTTGACGGTACGATAAAATATCAGGGAGGGTCGGACTTTATACGATAAATAATATTCAATGAATATAAATTAATATTTTTTATTCGTTTTGTTTTGGGGGTGCACGTGCGCATGTGCTCCTGTGGATGAACCGCCGCTGGAGACAGGGAACACCAAGTAGAACGAACATTCTCTGGAACAGACAACCTGGGTATGGTATTATTTTATAGTTTAATATTTATGACGCCGGCATCAATGTTTGGTTTCCTATCGCTGGCCCAGATTCACCTCCGCTGATTGGTCCTATCGTTCTCGGCTTCCCTCTCTATCTAGCGAATGTCGGAAGCGTTGCCTTGAAGAGATTAGGTAGCACACGAGTAATAACTGTTTGGTGCTTGGGTAGTACTATTTTTATAAAATTATTAATTTGCGAATGCAAAATTGTTAATAATGTTTATTATTAATTATCTATACCTATTTTACATTATCTATGGCAATTTTTATATTTGCAATTGCTTCGAATACCTGGGTAAATTATTCTAGTGGTGAATGAATACGTTTCACGTTTCTAAATTACGTTTGTTGTTGCTTGGATACTTTTAAAAAAATTGTGTTGAGTTTGCGGTCTGTTGTTGTTGTTGATGAACTTGTGACTGCCTATCCAATAACCAAAAATTCCGTAAACAGTAGTTAATTAGCCTCCATCCTATTCTATACGTTCAATTCTCCGCATTTTGCTAATAATCTCCATTGCTGAGCGTTTCGAATGTGACAAAATAATATCATTAGGCTTGTACTAACCTAAAATTTTTGGAATGAATATTTGAGTACCTACCGAAATAAGGAAGTCAAATAATGGAAAAATTATAAGGAGAGAGAATGGCGTGGGGTGTAAAATACCCATACTTTTCGTATCTGTAGGCGGTAGCGAAAATAGATTAATTTTTTTACATAAAAATTCAAATCGGAATATTCAAAGAATATAATAAAAATCTGATAATCTGCTTTCATCCACAAACACTTACAATCTCCTCGTTATTACAGGATAATATAACGTAGCCATTTTTTCATAAACAATTCTAATCTTTCTTTCAGAAAAACATAAAATTGTATGTTTGAATATTTATAAAACCCTCTTAGGGTGAAGGTTGGAAGGATAATATACATAGTTCCCTCCAAGAATCTTTTAAAACCCCAGATAGAGAAATGTTCATTTATAGTCTACGCAACGAATGCAGTCCTTCTCACCTCTTTCGGTCATTATTGCAGCATAGCCAGATTGTCATATTTATCGCAAAGGTATCTTGCCAAATCCCAATTAAAAATTTGTTAATTTGACAATTACAACTGGTTTAAGGTTAAGAGCTGCATTTAATCACAGGTTGCCAAACAGGAACTATTTGATGAAAACGTTTAGCCAAATATACTTAATTTTTTTTCTATACTAAAATTGGATTCGTAAAGTTAAAGGATTGGAAAAAGGCTATGAAAAAATTGCGTTAAAAAATATAATGTTACAAGAATAATAATAACAATTTCAAATATGAACAATTTTCAAATTTTTGTCACAGATCTTCCTGAAACTTGTTGATATCCCAATCGATATGTCAGACAATCTAAATATCAATAAATTAACTAAAAAACTTTATTATTAACGACTAAAACTTGATGAAATTGAAATATTGATCAGCTGATGACTCTCCTCTCTTTCTAACCTGCCAAAAATCGGCATATTTTTTAATTAAATTGATGCAACATAGATGGCTCTGATTGCTAATTTGAGATTGTTTGGGATCCTCATCTTAATCCGCAATTGCTCTTAAAATAAATTTATTTCCCAATAATTTTACTATAAACTGTGATAAGGCGATGAGAGATTCTTTAAAAAAAAAATTATTATCCTACTTAAAAGTATCAAACGAATCTTCAACTAATCCGACTGCACTCTCCGACTTCGTATCTCTTACGGTTTCCGAGATCCTTATCTTGGACACGTTGTATAGTAATATACAGGGTGTTATGGAAATGACGTATTATATTTAAATGGGTGACTCCTGGGGTGTCCTAGAGAAGCGCTACATTTTTTTTTCAAATCGAACGTTTAAAAAGTGAGGTAATTCACCCATAAACCCACACACAACTCCTCGGCACAGTCACATTACACTGAGCCGCTGTGTAATAAACAGATGTTCTGGCGCAATGTTGCCAAATTGTTCGTGTAAAACTTTAGATTCTTATAAAAATAAATATTTAGCTACCTAGTATCCAAATAGAAGTGAATCCAGGTGCCAGTATACTAGCAAGTAATCCAGGGCACATAAATCTTCAGTTTTTTTGGTTTTAGTGGGTAAAGCTTATACCCCACTAAAACCCCTTCGGCGATTTTCCTTCCAATCTCAGAACATGACCCTGTATATCGTCACAGACACAAAACAAATAGTGAAACATTGAACAAATTACCATAAATCACTTAAAGACTTAAAGAAACACACACATGTTTCAAATTAGTTTTTTTAAGATATGCCCTTGTCACACAAAATCGCTACACACTAATGCATTCTTTAACAAAAACACAAATAGGAGATAGGACACAAATTGGCACTTTATAAACTAAAACGTTCAGCAATTGTTTTATCTGCTGCATCCAATATCTTATATCGCAACTGATCCATATTTTCGACTTTATCAACTATTTCTTTATTCATCGTACCCCATAGAAAAAAATTACATGATGTAAGATCCGGTGACCTTGCGATTTCCAGTCTCTTACTAAAGGAACATTTTCTAATATGCCTTCGAGTTGATTTTTCTGTATGTACTAAACATTTTCCCACTTATTCGCACTGTACAGTTGATTAAATATCCCGAAAAAACTCTTTCGCGAGAAGCCGCTTGTTGTCAAGCAAATGTCAACTTTTAACCTGTCGATTTATAATAGAGATGTGCTAATCTTGGGTTTTAAAAACCCGCTCTGAAACGATCGATTTAATTTTTTAAAGCTTTTCGAATGAAATAAAGCACCAGAGCAGCGATTAACAAGTTTTTTAATCTTTATTGGTATCTACAGCAGTGAAGGAAAACAATAAATAGATATTATAATTATTTATTTCCACCTTTTTTTGTGAATGCGCAGGAATCTACCGGAAAACATCATTTCTAGTTTTTGACAGTTCGTGTTTTAAATGCGTCATTTTTAGTTCAACAAATAAATGTTATTTACATTTTACAATGTGTTTTATAATTAAAAACAAAAGTTCATACAAATCTAGGCGAGACAACCCAATGTTAATAAAAAACGATGTCTCCAAGTGAATTTTGTGTGTGTTTTGGCCAGTGTTCATGTGAAGTTTTCCGATTAAGGGTTTGTTATGTGCCGGTTTCTTTACTAAAAACGCTGTATAAGTTTTTATAGAAGTTGACATTAATTTTTAAATAAGACCGACAAGGTAAGGGTATGTGTGTGGCCTAAATAAAATTACATTAAAAATTCAATCAGCCAATCAAAAGTCAAAAGGTCATTGACATTTGACCTAGTTACGTAGTTGGGTATTTCAAACTTAAAGAGTGTAAGGTGTAATTCTGACAACACCGGTGAGAATTCGGATGTGCCGCAGTGCGGTACAGAGGTATTCCTGGTTTGACGTCAGGTCATTTTTACCGCTAAATGAATTGAAAGCGCCATTTAAGGATATTTTTCTTCAATTTGTATTCATCTCATGAATTGCCGGTTTAAATATAATACGTCATTTCCATAACACCCTGTATGTAAGCATAATTAAATAAATCGTCTATTTGACCCATATATAATATCAAGTTGACTTAACTTAACGAGATTAATAAATTTAACGGAAATGTGCTATCTATTTAATCTATATTCAAGCCTTAAATGAATAACCATTTATCTTAAATACATTAAAAAAGTATTTTTTTTATACATTTACTTTATACCTTTAACATAATACCTCAATGTTTTATTCATTTCGGTTAAGAATAAATGCCATATATTTGTCCGAAATATACTAACGTTTACTTTATGATCCAAAATATTCAGCTAAATACGTGTTTCTGACCTTCATTACTATAGTCATTTAAAAACACTCCCGTAGTGTGTCCATCAATAGGACAGATATTTAATATTGCCGGACGGCAAACAGGTTAGTGGAGGGAGACGTCGAAGATATACAACTTGTCCAAGATAAGGAGGGCCAGTACAGGGATCTCGGAAACCGTAAGAGATACGAAGTCGGTTAAATGGAGGTAAAGTTGCGCATTTACGTGCCCAACAATATTCCGTTTAAAAAGTTTTAAAATTCCGAGTAGTTCCGGAGATATCCGGAAAAACCCGAAATTCTGAAAAATCGTTTTATTGTTTTCATGGGTTTTTTTGAGATCGAATTCTAAAGTAAATTGCACTTTTGCATTGCCACTTTTTCCGCTCTATCTAACAGCGTTAATTGTTTTGTAATCCGACGAGTCGTCTTCGAAGGGCCTTTATCAACTTTATTTTTTTAAATACGGTTCTGTTTTCCTGATATTGGAATTTGATAGCTTTTTTCTTCCGAATGCAACGATGTATGACACATTGTGGTCTAATGACATTTCGAGGTTTTTTTGAAGAACATCAGGAAATTTTGGGATACGGTCCTGTATTTCTACTAATTTTATAAATAATATCTCAAAAGTAAGCTCTAAATTTTTTATTTATGTTGGACTAGTTCAATAAATAACAAATAATTTAATAATAGATAGTAGACAAGTAAAAATTAAGAGCTTACTGATGAGATATTATTTATAAAATTAGGAGAATTACAGGACCATATCCCAAAATTTCCTGATTTCAAAAAACCCTCGAAACGTCATTAAACGACAATGTGTCATACATCGTTGCATTCGGAAGAAAAGAAGTTATCAAATTCCAATGTCAGAAAAACGGGACCGTATTTAAAAGAAGAAAGTTCATAATGGTCTTTCGAAGACGGCTAACCGGATTACAAAACAATTAACGCTGTTAGATAGAGCGGAAAAAGTGACAATGCAAAGGTGCAATTTACTTTAGAATTCGATCTCAAAAAAAACCCAGGAAAACAATACAACGATTTTTCGGAATTTCGTTTTTTTCGGATATCTCCGGAACTACTCGTAATTTTAAAACTTTCTAAACGGCATTTTATTAGGCACGTAAATGCGCAACTTTCCCTCTATTTAACCGACTCTGTATCTCTTACGGTTTCCGAGATCCCTGACTGGCCCTCCTTACACGTTGTAGTTCTAATATGGCTGCTTTGAGTGACAGTGTACAATTTAAGATGGAAAACTTTTTAAAGAAAAATAATCGGCTGTGTTGGAAGGTAAGTTTTAAATATGTGTATGCAATTTATGTGATTATTTTAATTAACTTTACTTAAACGTGTTCTTAATAAGTGATTTATACTTTTCGCTGCTTGCAGATGGCCGAGGACCGAAATTGAATTCGGCCGCCTTGTATAATTTAAATTTATTCTAAAATTTTGAATAATATATCCCCTTTCTTTTTGCAAAGTTCTCATGTTAGCTTTGTGACGTCATTCCCAAGCTTGTTGATGTGCATCTAATGAATATTGATTAGGCTGCTCTGTCCTAAATAATGGAAAACAAGGCGCTTGATAAAACTTTTTCTAAAATTGGAAATTGAAAATTTAGATGCAGTTCGTGCATAATACTTTGCTTGTATTCAGAGCTATCTGGAGATCGAGGTTTTTAATACGATTACTTTAGGATTATGCATATACAGGGTTGCCCAGAAGTACGGAATAAAATTAATATGGCCTTAACTTGTAACTTTTGGGGAAAACGCTCGGACACGTCAATTTAGTTCTATATATGCTCATATTTTGACGATTTCATTTGTTTTTTTTATAGACATTTGTAAAAGCTATGACGACATCGATCATTTTTTTAAATAGAAACATACAGCTTGTGATACATCAATTGAGAGCTAATATCTCGTACAGTATGCTCTCTTAAGGACCGCTCTCTGCAAGTGGCGATTGACGGATTTCTCTCAAACACCTTCACCATCAATGCCGGTGTTCCTCAAGGGTCCATATTGTCTCCCACTCTCTTCTTACTCTACATTAACGACCTTCTAGTGAAAACTAAAAATCCGATATTTAGTTTTGCTGACGATAGCACACTTATCTCATCTTTCTCTTTGAATGCGCAAACATCGGCTGCCGACCCACATCTTCGCAGACAGCATGAAGTATCACGCCTCAACAAAGACCTGGAAGAAATTTTGGCTTGGGGTGACAGTAACCAAGTCGAATTTAACACTAAAAAAACCCAGGCAGCAGTTTTCTCTAAAAAGGTTAACATTACAGAACCGGAAATAGTCATGGCCGGACACGCAATCCCACTAGCTTCATCTATTAATTTGCTGGGTGTCAATCTGGGAGGAAATATGTCTTGGCATAACCACGTTGTGGCAATCGCCAAGATGGCTTCTCAGAAGCTTGGCGTACTCTTCCGAACCAGAAAGTTGTACACACCTCAACAACTTTTGACACTATACAAAGCCCAGATTCGACCATCACTCGAATACTGCTCTCATGTCTGGAGCTCTGCACCCAAACATACTCTTCGGCTACTGGATTCCATCGAAAGGAGGGCTATTCGTCTGATCGGAGCCCACAAGCTGACGAAGAACCTCGACAACCTAGAACATCGAAGACAGGTTGGGGATTTGACTCTCTCTTACAGATATTTTCATGGATGGTGCTCGGCTGACCTTGCCCTCTTAATTCCGCCCAGAACGACGAATAGCAGAAATACACGACGAACCACTGCCGCCCATCCATATGTGGTTAAGCTTAGTACTCCTCGAACTTCACTATTTAAGAATTCTTTCATCTGGAGGACTTCATCCTTGTGGAACGACCTTCCCGTGGTCCTTTTTCCCAACGAATATAACCTCCAACGATTCAAAACCAACGTGAATCGCTTTTTGCGCACACGCACCACTCCCAGAGTGCCCTAAAGGATTTTTCCTATAGTGCTTGTGTTTGATCATAAAAAAAAAAAAAAAAAAAAATGCTCATAAATTTTAGCGCGATTCTGTCAAGCTATTTCAAAATGGCGACTGTTAACATTTTTTTAAAAATGTCTATTTAAATAAGCGGAAATGATAAATCACTGATGGTTTTTTACCTTGCAAGGTAAGAAATCTTCATTGTTTCACGTTCTGACATTTTGTGACTTGACAATAGTTATGGTTTATTTGATATTTGTCTTTCCGACAAAACCATTTTTGTTTAAAAAATTATCTATCGGACCGGATATTGGTTATTTCCTAATCGAAATCGTCTTTTTGAAAGCTTTTTTATCCGATTGTGTCAAAAAATTACGTTTTATAGATTAGATATTCGGACGAAAAGGTAACCTTTCCATCAAGGTATTGATTATTGTTCTTCATCCCTTAGTGGGGTCGTTCCGGTATTCGAAAATCCCTTGACGAAATTTTTTTTTCCCCAATCGATACCGTAGGATCCCCTCGACATCGATAGAGCGCGTAAGCTCGAACAAACCCGATCCCGATATCTCAATGAGTTCGCAAATTAACGGACGACTCCTATATTAGTAAGAACCTTCATACTCACTGTCTACTGTTGCGTAATGTCTATTACGTAATATATAATATATTATGTAACAGTTCCACAAATCACATTACCCGTGATATGCCAAAACCGTCAATGTTTTCAATCGATTTTATGCAAAGTCGGCTGTGAATTCCATCGGGTAGCCTTGGCAACGTAAATGTCAAGAAATTTTAAACGTCATCATTTTTAATTTGTATAGTTTTGGGTAAAGTATGAGTAACTAGAGTACTATGCAAATTATCTAATCTAATTTCTGAGATAACAATGACAAGCCTAACTTCCGGCATAAAAGTACGTCAAAACATTTTCATTAAACAGTTCTGAATTTCCCGCCACCATTTAATAGGCGACCATGAATGACCCTGTATATATCACTCTATATCCATTAAATCGTAAGTTTACTCCTCTTCATTTTATATTAAATTAAATAAATCCATTTCGAGCTAAGTATCCCGCGACTGAAGTATTCATAAAACATTCATAGCGTTCATTTGAATTTTGACAAGGGTTTCTAATGCCTATTGTCTTCGAATCCATTATGAAATACTAAACTCGGCATTAATTCGGTATGTTTAATCCTGTTTACCAAGAAATCTGAAGATCTTGGCGATATCTAATTATTATACAGTTTATTTTAAAGTCGAAGCTTTTTGTTCAGTGGAGCTCCCGCCCCTGAATACTGAGCGTACTTGAAATTGCCAATTAAATAATTTATACACTTTATTTTAAGTTGCCGGAATACTGATGCTATTTGTCTTAGTTTTTACTAGCCTGTCAAGAAAAACGTTTTTTCTTTTTTTTTCTTTTTTTTTATGATCAAACACAAGCACTATAGGAAAAATCCTTTAGGGCACTCTGGGAGTGGTGCATGTGCACAAAAGCGATTCACGTTGATTTTGAATCGTTGGAGGTTATATTCGTTGGGAAAACCGACCTCGGGAAGGTCGTTCCATTAGGATGAAGTCCTCCAGATGAAAGAATTCTTAAATAATGAAGTTCGAGGAGTACTAAGCTTAACCACATATGGATAGGCGGCAGTGGTTCGTCGTGAATTTCTGCTTTTCGTCGCTCTGGGCGGAATTAAGAGGGCAAGGTCAGCCGAGCACCTTCCATGAAAATATCTGTAAAAGAGAGTCAAATCCCCAACGTGTCTTCGATGTTCTAGGCTGCCGAGGTCTCCGATCAGACGAATAGCCCTCCTTTCGAAGGAATCCAGTAGCCGAAGAGTATGTTTGGGTGATTATATATTATATAGGTATGATTCTTCAAAGACTTGAATCAGTGATATCCTCCTTGATATAGGATCCTTGGATATAACTTACCTTACTTACCTGTTTAAGAAATAATTCAGGTTACTTTAGAACTTCTGCCCTTCAGTGACTTCAAAAATTTTGCAGGGCAGACTAAATAAAAATAAATCAATATTCAGGGTGTCCCAGAATACGTGGCAATCTCCGGGTTTACGATAGAACACTTCAAAATAACAGGAGAAGTTCATATACATTTTTCTTCTTACGCTCCCCAAAAATGCTTTTTCTTACACCCTGTATGATGAGGGAACGACAATAATATTTTTTTTGGATACTCTAAACCTTAAGCTGAAAAAAAGGTACTTGATCAATGTCGATAAAATGAACTGTTTTCGAGAAAAAAATATTTTTGTCCATACATTAAATGAATGTCGGAATATTCAGTATACACTTAAATTCCATTACTAAGTTAGTAACTAATAAGACAAATGAGAAAAACCGCAAATTTCAACCGCAATTTGGATTCGTAAGAAGAAGAATTTATATATGAACTTCTCCTGTTATTTTTAAGTGTTCTATCTGAACTCGGGAGATTGCCCACATGTTCTGGGACACCCTGTATATATATATATATATATATAGATAACCGACCGTGCACCCATTTATTTTAGTTACATTATACCTAAGGAATCAAACTTTGAAATATTAAAACGTCATTAAAGAACACCCTCCCTATCTATATAGGTAATATTGCGCCCTCTAGTTTTATTTAGTCTTAGCCTTAAAACATTGAATTTCTAGTTGTATTAGCAGGAACCAACACTAAGCGAAGATTTCTACAATTCTACTGTTCATATTGATTTGTCAATAAAATACTCACCTTTGAGTTATTTTGTATATCGATTATAACAGTTCCAATTGAGGTAAAGATTTTATATAGATAATGTACTATCGTGCCGATAAAAAACTAGGACAACAAAATCACAAAACAGGGAACGGATATACATGTCTCATAGACTATAAAAGGTGCTCGACAGCGGTAAAGGTAAAAACACATAACTTTTAGGAAGTAACCTAGGTTACATAATTTAACGTTTTATATTTTTCGATACGAGGTGGCATCAAAGTATCTTATTTCTTTTATAAACGTGAGCGGCAGTAAATATATTGGGCATTTTTATTAAGAAAAAGTCTAATTCCTTATTTAAAGTACGTATATATAACTTCGCCTAAAAATGAAAGCGAAACTAAATAATAAAATAAATTTAATAGGAGGTAAAAAAATACAAACGCAAAATTGGTCGAAGCAACAAAACATTTTTAATATTTAGTCATAGAACCATTCCTGTTTATTACTTCTTGAAGCCTTTGCGGCATACTTAAAACTAGGTTTCTGCATAATTCGCCTGCTACTTCATCCCAAGCTTCATTTATCCTGTAGCGTAATTCATCTCTGTTTCGTGGCCGAAAATCATGTTTATACATTGATTTCACAATTTTATCCCAAATGTTTTCGATCGGGTTCAAATCGGGACTCTTCGAAGGCCAGGGAAGAACTGCTATATTATTTTCTAGGAGAAAATTTTGCACAATGCGTGCTGTGTGTATTGGAGATGCTGAAATGTAAAATATTGACCATATACAGCGTTTATCGATGGTATCATCACTGCATTTAGGATATTAACGTATTCAGGTGCAGTTAGCCTTCCTTCCACGATTTGGCATCCAACCGCAGACATTTATAGGGAAACGCCCGCTTTGGTTTGTTTTGTGAGTGTATATCTCATCATACCGCATGCCTGAAGGCCTATACACTCGAATTCTTCCATTATTACATGATTGAAAAGTTTTCTCGTCAGAAAATATAACTGTTTCCCAGAAAATATTCCGATTTAAATATTCATGTGCAAATTCTAACCTGCCTTGTTTATTTCTTTCCATTAAAAATATTTTATTAGTAGCACAACGACTTCGTATATCAGAAATTCGAACCCTGTCTCTAGCAGTATTTGCAGAACCTGGAAAGTTCGTCTCTTCTTTCGCCTTTATTGCAGTTGCGAATGGATGATCCCTTAGATAATTAACTATTCTTCTATGTTCATCTTCAGTAGAAATTCTAGGGGGACCTGAACCTGCTTTCCTAATAATAGTCTCATGCTTTGCTATTTTTTGTATTGCCAACACGGTAATTTTGTTTACTCCCAGTTCGTCTACACTATCCCTAATAAAAGCACCATCTCGCAACCGACTGTAGATTATAGCCTTTTGCTAGGGTGTTAATTGTGGCATATTTTTTAAAGAATAATTTGCTTGACAAGTTAATGATAAAGTGACAATCTATGTTGACATGCTAAATTTGTAAATGACATTTTACTGGTACCAGACTCGAAAGTAAAAAATTCCTAATAGTCAAGGAGAAAATAAGAAATTTTGCTGTCCTAGTTTTTTACCGGCACGATGGTACATTACCGCAGATGGCACTAACTTCTAAAATCGATACCTTTAACTTTTCGCAGGGTATTATTTTGCTGAACAATATTTATTATTATCAAAATTTCATTTTGATTAAACCGTCGAAGTACTTTCCAAAAAAATTGCGTTCCAAACCTGGAAATGAATGAGGCACGATCTGATCTAGATCTAGAACAGGTAAACTGATCGACGACAGCATCACAAGCAGTACATTCTGTACACCAATAACTTACCTACACCGACAGGTAGACAATCTGTGACAAACGCTTATAGAAGTGTCATTACTTTAAACCCTACTTTAAATTTTGTTGTAAAAATGTCATCGTCTTTACCCTTATGTGTCTCTTTACCAATGATTATTCTGAAGGCAAATGAATTATCATAATTGTACAAATCACGGACAATATTCCTCTCAGTCAAGCTGTAGTACATTATCAACAAGCCCAGGGGGTTCATACACATCATCCTGTTTCGGTCCAAATTTCTCCACATCACCAAGAAATTATTATCGGAGTCCACTTAGATATAGAGAACAATCTAATGGTTGTTGTAGTAAAACATCAAGCGTACCATCCATAAACCCCTACGTGCGGACCGCCTCTTGTGTTAGATTTTGTAACACATCTACAACTAATACAGGATCTTCTCAGCCATCATACAGCTACAGTCCATATAGGAATTATTGTCAAACCCCGGTTGAAGTCCCTCAGAACTGTTTTTGGAAGACATCAAGTGCACCGTCTGTTAATCCTTGTCTAACGAAGAGGAGCTCCTCTCCTATTAGACCCGTACCTACAAGCCCACAGGTAGAAAGGAAATCGGATCATTCTGGAAGAAGTACTTGCCGTGGTATATTGAAAGATAGGACCGCATTTGGTGGAACTTTCTGTGTAATAAGTGCAACCTCTATAGAAAAGAAACCATGTTTTGAGAAACAGGAACCAAGAAGCTTATGTAACTTACAAGTAGTAACGTCTGTAACTGCCCCAACGATTAAAATAGAAACTAGCCAGCAGGTAAAGGTACACACTGCACACTGAATTACGTAGATTTATCTATTGTGGGGATGATAAATAGTTTCCAGGTACTTCGGTTCGTGAAATTGGGGAAAAGTTCGGTAATTATAGGTTCAATATTATGCCGCCGAAGAATCAAAAATAAATACAGGGACATTGAAAATATTTGAAAAAATCTAAAATTGCACTTTTCGGTTTTGATTTTTTCTTAACTTTGTTCGACGAGATGTCGAAAAATAAATTTCACTTTCTCATTGCTACATTTTATTCTCCACAAGATGGCATCATCGGTTATCTAATGCGACGTTTCGTCATTGGGCCAACATCATCAACTTAATTTTTTTTAACACGGGTCTGGTTTATTTTGGTTACATTATGAAGAAGGAACTAAATCTACGTTCAGCCGTATACAAAACTTACTGGTTTTCCGACATTTTGTGCCTTAAATTGACCATCTTCAATAAAATACCTCTATAGTACCCCATAGTGTCCCATTTCCGACACTTTTATAGGGTATCTCCGTAATTGTTAGTGTTATCCAAATAGTAATGTAGGTGTCATGTACTCTTTTGGGTCAAACTTAAAATTATAAAATCAAAATTTGAAAATTTTCGCTCGCTTAAGAAATAGGGGAAAAAATCAAAGAATTGACAATTTCAAAATTACCCTATATTTTCTTACTTAAAAGAGATACAGAAAAATATTTTATACAAAAGTTGCTTTATAATGTTGTTTGAATAATCTGTCGTATTTACAATTTTTTTAAATGGAGCACCCTGTACATTTTAATCCAAGAAGATTGCATTTTAAATTCACTTTTCAAATATATAACACACCATGGATAATATTGGTTTCCTAGGCGATTTATTTAAACTTTATTACTTTAAACCACAGTAGGCCATGAAACAAAAGCTAATATCCTAGAGGCAATTATGTTGACATTCTAGTTGTTATTAACATTTAACGTCAATATCATTTTTACATATTCATTTGTGAAATTGACTTAACAACATATTGAAAAAATTGATATGAGTATCTATCATCCATGGTGTGTACCCCAATTTAACCGACTTCGTATCTCTTTTTTTTATGATCAAACACAAGCACTATAGGAAAAATCCTTTAGGGCACTCTGCGTGTGCGCAAAAAGCGATTCACATTGTGTTTGAATCCTTGGAGGTTATATTCGTTGGGAAAAACGACCTCGGGAAGGTCGTTCCATAAGGATGAGTTCTCCAGATGAAAGAATTCTTAAATAATGAAGTTCGAGTTTAAAGCTTAACCACATATGGATGGGCGGCAGTGCTACGGCGTGTATTTCTGCTATTCGCCGCTCTGGGCGGAATTAAGAGCGCAAGTTCAGCCGAGCACTTTCCATGAAAATATCTGTAAAAGAGAGTCAATTCCCCAACCTGTCTTCGATGTTCTAGGCTGTCGAGGTTCTTCGTCAGCTCGTGGTCTCCAATCAGACGAATGGCCCTCCTTTCGATGGAATCCAGTAGCCGAAGAGTATGTTTGGGTGCAGAGATCCAGACATGTCCGTTTCCGAAATCCCAATGGTGAAGGACGAATTTGTTACACCCCTTATAAATAAGATCCAGTGGCGACTCGTGGACGAGAATATAGAGGACGAGCCAAGCAATGATATTTTTAAAGGCGACAGAGGAAGTGGCACTTTCCTACTTGCTCTGAATGGCCGCCACTGTTAAGAAACCAAAGTGTGATTATTATAGAGAATTTTAGATCGTCAAATAACCGACCTGCTTCTAAAAATCTACGATCAGCTTCTCGTGCGGAGATGTAGCATGTTTGTCCATCCATTTCTAAATACACGATAGTCGATCCAAGTAATATTAGGAAGGACTTTGATCGTGTATAATTGTTTTATTTTAAGTCCCATTTTTACTATTCTTCAAAATTATCTTTTCTGACTGTTTTTTTCTTATCTTCCAATTAGCGATTCTCAGCTGGCTGTTCACAATTGCCTGGACATTGTAACACTGTCCATGAAAAAACTAACATACAGCCCAGAAACAGAATAGTTTACTGTGTCTATCAGGATACTCGGTAAGCATATATTATCATAGAGGGTGTTATCACACTTTCCCCCAAACAAAATTAACACCTAAAGATCTTAACAGGGATGTTAAAACTAGTGCTGTGATCGCTCGAGCGAAAAACCGCTTGATCACTCGATTATTGAAATAACCGACATCGCTCGATTATTAAAAAAACCGCTCGAGTTATCTATTCAGGCGAAAACTGTCGCTCGTCACTTATTATCTTTCACTCGATACCCGAGCTTCGCTTGACGCCGGCGGAAATGTACCGCTGTAGTGGGATCGAATGCTGCTCGTATATTCGAACAGTTTTTCGCTCGATAGGAAATACTCTAGTTATAAATTCAGGCGAAAAACCGAAAAATATCGCCGGTCACTTGTTAGACGAACGCCATCCGATTGGCGACGTTCGAGTTTGACGCTGAGCAAGTACACGAAATACGTCTTTCTTAAAGGCACATAAACGAGACGGTGCTTAGCGGAGTCATCGCGACATGCATTTTGTAAAGTTTTGTTTTAACTGGCTAGCCAGCGGAGTAGTTTAGGTCTCCGATTGTAAATATTAAAAAATTAAAGGATATAATTTTAAAATTTTTAATTACTATAAACACAAGAACACTTCTCAAAAATAACATAATAATAGAAATTGTTAATGAAAAATAACAAAACGAACAAAATGGTTAACAAAATATATAGAAAAATTCATTGGCAATCTTATAGTAAACATTTTTAAATCTAAACAGGAACTTTTTATTATTAAACTCAAGAAGACTTCTTAAAAATAACATAAATTATAGAAAATGTTAATGGAAAATAGGAAAACGAGCAAAATAGTTAACAAAACATAGGTATCGACAAATTTTTTGGTAACCAAAAGTACTATGAATACATGAGTACATGAATTTAAAAAAATAATAACCAATTTTCTTATTTTGCCAGTCGCGTAACTAAGCCTAAATTTTTGAAGGGCACACAGTGGGCACCTGATAATTTAAAGTGGAAGAATTTAACGAGCTATTTTAAATATCTACTTATTTTATGCTCGTAGAATGAGGAAGATGTGAAGAAAAATAACTCTTGGTTGTTCGGGTTAAAAACGCAGCATAATAAACCCGAACAATAAATACATATTTGGATGATTTCTTGCAGTTTTTTTGTTTTGCATCGAGACACGTGGTAAAAATTCATTATTCACAAATAAATTTCTGGAATTTTCCCATCTTCCTAACTGAACTGCTGAAGAAATAATTCTTTCGCAATATTTTTTCTTTATTTTGTTGCCTTTTTGAATCATTGTGAAACCTTGTGTGTGTATAAAATGTGAAAATGATCGATAGATATGACCCTAATTGAAAAAAAAAATACATCAAAAGCTGCTTCTTTTAGTATATTATTATAGGTTACCGTAAAGTCCTCTGATAAACTCGATATTGTTATTCACAATAGTATACCTACATTGATTTATTATACTACATATACATTTCATTTTAGGGACAACATTATATCAGATGAGAACAACTACGGTGGTGATAAACAACCTGAACTAGAACCAGAAGCTATAAATCAACTCCAAAAAAAAGTTTTTTGTTCAACGCCAAATAATTATTGTATAAAAATTAAATCTCCTCGAAAGCTTGAAATTTGCCTACAAAAATGTCATACGTACTGCTTTAATAGTACCGAGGAAACTGACGATATCAGTCAATCTTCGAAGCAACTACCTAAACAAAGAAGGCTCTCAAGATCTTTCAAATCACCTTCTAGGAAACCAGTAAGTCACGATAGCCAACCAGGTATCAGCCAATCTTCCAAGGAACTGTCTACAAAAAAAAGTCTCTCAAAATCAGCCAAATCATCTTCTAGGAGATCAGCAAGTCATGATAGCCAACCAGTTATCAACCAATCTTTCAAGGAACTATCTAAAGAAAAAAGTCCCTCAAAATCTTCCAAATCATCTTCTAAGATATCAGCAAGTCGCGATAGCCAACCAGTTATCAGCCAATCTTCCAAGGAACTATCTACAGAAAAAAGTCCCTTAAAGTCTTCCAAATCATCTTCTAGGAGATCAATAAGTCACGATAGCCAACCAGTTATCAGCCAATCTTCCAAGGAACTATCTAAAGAAAAAAGTCCCTCAAAATCTTCCAATTCATCTTCTAGGAAATCAGTAAGTCACGATAGACAACCAGCTATCATCGATTCTTCCAAGGAAGTATCTACAGAAAAAAGACTTTTAAATTCCTCTTCTAGGAAATCATCCTCTTCCACTGCTATAGTTTCTAAATCTTCTTCAAAAAAAGCAGCCAGAAACAAGGAAAACTTACAATCACCTAAAAAATTACGAGGAAGTAAATCTTCTAGGAAGAAAACATCCAGAACCAAAGGTACATCCCCAGAGAACTTCGAGCAAGATTTATATATAAAACTTACAGCCGCCGTACCGGATTCTTCTATAATAAATATTAGTCCAAACCCCCTTGAGGAAGTTGGTAGCTCGAAATTGGATTGTTGTGACAGACTCGTCAATGAGGTTGTAGAACAAATTTTCAACTTGAAAGATTTTGTCGATGAGCCAAATTGCTGCAAGAAGAATTTTGAAAGTGTTGGAGAGCAATATATAACACCAGAGCCTTCCACAATTATATATAAGTCTGCGAATGACTGTGTACTTGATTGTTGTAGAAATTCCGTCATTAGCAGTGTTGTTAAAATTGGACCAGACTATGAAGATATTATTCCAGAACTTCCCGAAGATATTTTAGATTCTGAAGACAACATAGTTGATTGCTGTGGGCATCAAGAGCAGCCAGAGATTATTTCGCAATCGGAAAACATTAATACTAGTATATCACCCCCTGCACGCGTTTCAGATACAAAAGAAAAAGACGACAGACATTGTTGTATATTTTTTATTGAAAAACATAATTTGCCTAAAGAGGTAATACTGGATTGCTGTGAAAATACATTTGATCGAAGTGATAATAAGATTACAGGCGATATACCCACTTGCTGTATGGACTTTATTAATAGCAATCAAGAAGAAAATTCGTCTAGCGTCCAAGCCATTTTAGGCGATTGTTGTGCCAACATTTTTGATAACGAATGTGTAGATTCTGAGCAAGTGTCAATTGAAAAAATAAAGAATCCTAGTCCAAAACCGCCTACACACGTTTCAGATATAAGAGAAAATTACGATATAGATTGTTGTAGAGTTTTTATTGAAAGTGAAAAACAAAATTTGCCTAAAGAGGTGTTACTTGATTGCTGTGGAAATACATTTGATAAAAGTGATAATAAGAATACAAACGATATACCCACTTGTTGTAGAGACTTTATTAATAGCCAGCAAAAGGAAAATTTCTCTAAAGTCAAAGACGATTGTTGTGGCAACAGGCTCAAGCAATATATCACACCAACAATTCCTGGGAAAAATACAGAAGAAATAGAAGTTTCACTTAGTGATAACAGGGGTCGAATTTTGACTGAAAACAAGCAAAATATCACAACCTCAGAACCTTCAGAAAAACTGTTGGATAAAAAAAAGCAAAATTTGATTGAAGCCGTTCAAGATATCATACTAGAATCTACAGAAAAAGATTTAGGTACGAAAGGTACAGAATATAGTGGTAGTGTTGCTGTAAAGCCCTTGCAAGACAACGATAAGGACTTACATAAAATCAGGGATACAACAGAAGCAGAAGGAAATATAAAAAAGTACTGCGTCCTTCGTGTTGAAGGTGAGCTGGGACCTGTAATATCTAGTCCTCATATCGACAGTGTAATTAAGCCAGGGAGTAAACAAACTCTTGCTGTACCAACCACGATTCATTCATCAACTGTCAGACAGGAAACGTTTATATTAGAGAATTCAGCTTGTACGTGTCCAGCAGCGATATCTATTCTAGAAATGATATCAACTAGTAAATGTTGTCCCCAAGAGGAACACTTGAATTATTGCAATTCTAAGAATGCAACTAGTAAATGTTGTCCCCAAGAGCAACATTCGAATAATTGCAATTCTAAGAATACAAATAATTCCAAGTCGACTAAGAAAAGAACTTCAAAAGCAGATACAACTCATAACAATGCTAATAAAAACGGGAAGAGTGCAACTCATAACAACGGCAATAGAAACTTGAAGACTTCAAAGCCAAAGTCTCATCAAAAATCCCCATCAGAAGAAGACTCTAGGCGTAATGGAAATTCCAAAAATTCAAAATCAAGGGATAAAGAGGAAGCAAAGCAAAAATCCCCATCAGAACAAAGCCAAACAAATCCAATCAAACCCCCTTCAGAGGAAGCCTCTAGCCCTAGCCATAATGGAAATTCCAAAAATTCAAAATCAAGGGATAAAGAGGAAGTAAAGCAAAAATCCCCATCAGAACAAACTCAAACAATCCCGATCAAACCTCCATCAGAAGAAGACTCTAGCCATAATGGAAATTCCAAAAAGTCAAAACCAAGGGATAAAGAGGAAGCACACTCAGCTATGACTCAGAATCAAGACAATAAGAGAAATATTACGAAACCACAGCCGGTTCCTAATCATAAAAAAGAAGTTAATAACAAGCCTAAGGTGAATAACAATAAATGTTGTGAACCAAAAAGCAATAACATTAAGCCTCCAGATGAACGTAAAAAAAAGGAATCCGATTGCTCGGATTGTGGCGATAAAGAGAAGAAGGACAGGTAATAAATAAACAAAATTAGATTAAGATACGTTTTAAGGTTATTAAAATTCCGTAAGAAAAACTAAATTAAACAAATTTTATTGGGACTTTACCAGATGTGATGTGAGTCAATTAAGAACTTTCCGAATTCATGTTTGTTTAGGTCATGCGATTAGACAAGTGTAACCATTGTATTTGAAACTGCCAAGTCAAATTTTTGATATCTATAAATTACATGACAAGTCAACAATACTATTTTTTGAGTTTAAATTAACGTAAATTTCATCACCATCATCATATCATTATACAGGGTGTTATGGAAATGACGCATTGCCATTACTATCACGCTATTCTGAGGAATGTTTGGTAAAAGACAATTCTTGAACCATTCCTCAAAAACTAACAAATTTTACCACAAAAAGATATTTAAATATAAATTAAGCAACCTAACCTACCTGATTTGCCTATATTTAATTATAATTATTACAATCCGGTCCTTTCCACATAATAATAACAAACGGTCATAAATAATGGGATGGCCCCAGGTACTTTTACTGCAGTCATTAAGTATATCCATTTTTCATGAAACAATCTTTAATATATATTTTTAGCAAGAGCGGACCGAGAAAACCGTATTGCGATGATGATCATTGTGCTAATCTTTCAAAGGGGCCAAAGAAATGGAAAACTTGCTGTGATCAACCACAATGTCCCCTCAACGATCCCACAACAAGCGTTTTTAAGTTTATCCTAAAAACGAGACAGTGTTGTAACAAAAAGGAGTGTCAATTGGCTGCCAAAATTTGCGATTTGTATGAACCTAACTACCTAAGTAATGTCGAGATGAAGGATTCTGAGACATTTGGGGATTATCAGTAAGTGAAGAGGGTACATACCACTTCATGAGTTTTTTATTACAAGTGGCAATTAAATGAGCGATCACAACACTAATGTTAATCACGTCCTTTTTTTTTTTTTTTTTTTTGGACAGCCGATGAGAATCTGCATACAGACACCTTACAGACGCGGCTGCAAGGTAGTGTCGGGCTTAGCAACTTGTGGGGATTATACCTCCATCAACATCATCTTTTCTGAGGGAAAAGATCCCCGCCCCGACTAAACTCACCGTTTGAGTCAGGTATAAAGCCTTTAACTCCTTTCACTCGACGTGTTATTTTGTTATTTTTGTCTATCATAAGTATGATTTTTGGGTTAAGCCTTTTGGCGTTGTTGATGGCTAATCACGTCCCTTAGTTGCTGATAGTAGCGTATATAGGGGGGTGGCCCCCCTCCGGAAATCTAATGTTTTAACCGATTTATTCAAAGATGAATTCGCTAGGAAAGATATAAATCTTGATTTTACTAGATGTTGATTTTAGTAGATGTGTTTTGTTTCTTGTTGTTTAAACGCTCAGTATATTTTTGTTCAGTTAATAATTAAGTCACAGCTAATGACGCATTCACCGTTTTCTGATCAATATTTCGATACTTTTCGTTTTATCCTAAAAGCGGTAAATTTCTCGTTTTTAGGGACCAATAAAATTACCTGAAGTTCATGGTTGAAATTTTTTTAATTAATAAAGCAAGCAAAACTAAGAAGAAGCAAGGAACGAAATTTTGTCAATTGGCACAAATTTTGTTTCCTGCTTCAATTAATTTTTTAATCAGAAATTTTAAAACTTATTTTTTTTTGGTTTTGCGTCAAGCGCATTCAGCCACTATATTGGGATACTCAAAGCCCTACAGCATTCTCTCACACTTTCTTACCAATCCGATGAAAATATCGTTGATTCTGTTTTCCCGTCTTACTATATACATTAGGCTATCGGCATTAATGGGCATATAGTGTATTTTAGCCAGTTTTTGTACCAGATAATCAGAAGCTCTTTGGTTATGCAAACAATTAAACAACCAGTGGTTTAGATCGTCCACGCTTGTGCCATCACATAGACAGAACGGGCTATCGGCCAAGTTCATCTTATTTAATAGATATCTGAGGTTGCTCTGACATAAGTTATGTAATACCTCCTACTAAAGGATATTTCCTGTATACTTGCCTTGGGAACCAAGGTTTTATTATTTCGGGTGTAGTGATTCGAGTTACTAGCTTCATAGGTTTGCATATAATTCCTTCCATGCATTCTTAATATTGTCCTGAACCTGTGAGAATATATCATAGAGCTGGAGACCGGGTATTATCATGTCTTCATGAATGGCCCGTTTGGCAAGAAGATCGACCTTGTCATTATCTGCAATTCCTGCATGGCCCTTAACCCAAACGAAGGATACCCTGACACTATTGCGTTCCAAGTTTAGTAGTTTCTGACACACCTCGAATATGAGGGGGTTCACATACACAGTTTTAGTTTTGTTCTCTATTGCTTTAATACATGACATAGAATCCGATAAGATAATATACCTAGAAGATGTAGTATGTTGGAGTAAGTAGTCAAGAGTCTGTCTAATAGCTATCACCGTGAATATGGAAGAGTTGAGGCCAATCTGAAAGGATCGGTCAACGTTTTCACTTGGTATATAGAAGGCACATCCCACTCCATCCGGTGTTGCGTTATTGCTGTGGCTGAATTCTGTGTATTCTGGGCCATTAGTATGGCATAAGATGGAATTAAAATCCCCCATAAAAACGGCAGATTTTCACTAGAAACTAGGTCATTCTGAAATCCTGCTATCTCAGTGTAAGCGCGAGTAAGCGGAGGAGAGTTTTTATTTGACCAATACTTGGATGTCAGGTCATCAACAATAACGTTTGCCACCTTATTAATGAGAAACTTATTATTTAAAGAAACATTTTTTAGTAAAAATTCTGAGCCAAGAAGAGCCTTCTCAGGTTGAGGGGTAATTCTCCAGTCTCCGCCAGTAACGCTTGCGTGGGAGTGGAGCGGAATGCTCCAGTAACTATACGCAAAGCTTTAAATCCATTTTAGTTAGTCGTGCCTTGTTTGCAGAACCGTAAAATATAGCTGCATAGTCGAGTAGTGATCGAACGTAGGCTCTATAGAACATTAGTGCTACCTTGAGCTCGGCAACCCATTGCCGCCTGGTAGTAGCTTTTAGAATATCTAGTCTTTTTCACCCTTAGCTGCAATATCGTTGATATGATCTTCCCAAGTCAATTTCTGATACAGGGTAACGCCCTAGTACCGAAAACTATTCTTCCAAGGGATATCCATGTCACCCCAGCCGAATTGTCTCCCGGTAATTGAGTCGATGTCTCGTGAATACGGTTACTGCTTGTAATTGATCCCCTAAAACGGGTGTTTTCGGATGAAACGAGCAACGAAATATTGATCAAAAAATGAAAAGGCGAGAGCGGCACGATATTTTTTATGTTATTTACGATATCCTGGTAAAAAGGAAGGTTACTTTTTATGACATTTATACAAAAACAATTTAAATTTATTTGTTAATTCGATTTAGATATCATTACTACGGAACGGATGTTGGAACTGTCTGTGAACCCAATCCGGAATTGGAGGAAAAAAAGCCAGAACAAATGATGAAAAAAGAGAGAAAAATAGGGGAGGAAAAGTTTGTCGTTATGGTAAGCATCGCCCAATAGCTCGCTCTTTTCAATTTATCCTTACATGCTAATGCTAAGTAAACTAAGGGCCGATATTTAAGTGTTACCTTAAGTTAGAGCTTAGCTATGGCAGCCTTAACGCTATGGTAAACCTTAAAAAAACTATTTTTTAAATTAATTTGAGGGTCAATTGAAGCGTTAAGGATCTATTTCTTTAGAGAGAACTTTAATATACTGTCAAATGATGTATGACTTATGTCATTCTGTACCTTATGGTGACTGAAATATCGGCCCTAAATTCAGCTTGACTGCTTATTTATCTCTTATCTCATTTCAGGTATCACATGTAGAAGAAATTATACCAAACCTTATATGGGTAAGTGATTTATATGTATATTAGTAATATAAACTAATTCAAAATCGTATAATAAAGTGTCACTTTACTTTCCTTAAGGGTTAAACTAAAGGTAAACTACCTTCTGATGCAGAAACGACCGTTCTAACTGTCAGAACTGCGGATGGGCGCCATCTTGGTGCAGCAAATTAAATAGGAAGCGGGGCCTAGCGATACATCTCTATCGAGTACTTTACTACGATAACAGAACATTACTTTCCTTCTCTATCGCACGCATTTTTAAAAAATAATATTTACTTTTTTTTTTTTGATTTTTAACTTTAGATTTTACAACTTAGTATGAAGCAGTCAGGACAGTATTAATTTTTCTAAGACAGTAAATGGATAATAAAAAAATAACAACTTTGCAATTTTTAAAATGACGCGATTTTGTTTTGGGTGCGAATAAAGCTGGATTTATAAACTTGACGTTACGATTGACGACGCCGTTTGACGGTGCCGTTACAGCTTAAACATATTGAAATGCATAAGACCATTTATACAGGGTGCTATGGAAATTACTTATTATATTTAAATGGGTGACTCCTTGGATGTCCTAGAGAAAGTCTACATACTTTTTTTTTAAATCGAATATCTAAATACTAAGGTAATAACCCTTTTCACCCACATACTGTCGTTCCATCTGGAGTCACTTAGCAACAATGTGGGTCACTAGAGTATACTAACAGTGTTATCAGATCACACCGCGTGTCTCGCCGTAGCTTGAATACCGGCCGCGCGCCGCTTCATACTTCAGTATGTTTTGGAACTCGGGAGTGGAACGACGTTGGTTCCACGACGTCGAGGGTGCCACGTTCACTTAAAAGGCATGCTTCCGTCCGTCTTCGCATCGAATTGCCCACTCCAACAATTTTTATAAAACAAAATTTATCATTAATTATTTTATCAATGTTAATAATAATGAGTTTCAATATTAATTTAGTGGTTTTAATCGATTTCGGAGATATTAAAAACTAATCATTTAAAAAATAAAAATTCAACACCCTGTAGCAAAGAATTTAAGCCGTTGCGGACATATGTTCATATAAACTTTTCTTTATATAATGACCTGAAGAATCATACCCTGAAATATTAGCACGTCATTAAGGAACACCCTGTATACATACACTGTATAATATTGACAACTCCTACTTAAGTTGTCCAATGTGAATGTGAATTTGTTCATTATTTTTTATTACTGGTTCATTATTATTTACTGACTCGGAGATAGGTAACTCGTCCATTTGAACTTTATACTTGAAAGAAGACTAAAATTTTTTTTTGTTTAAAAGGAAAAGAATGCAATGGAACAATGTCCACTAATTATGCCGCCCTCGATTTTGGTGACAGTAAGTGAACTTTTTGAAAAATTACATGATATGTATAAAATAAATAAATTTATTTCTTCTCTTAAAACTGTATACCTTACAAAACTAAAATTAATTTATTTCCAAAGATATCTTTTTTTTAAGGATAAGCCGTCAAAAGAACAGAAACTAGAAGTCGTTCAGTCTCCCACGGTAAGTTTTCAATGAACATATTTTTACGTATCTAACACTTCCGGTTATTGTTATTTTAAATAGAATTTAACAAATTCGTCTTTCACCATTGGGATGCCGGGAACGATAAGAGATACGACGAGTGGGCTAAATTGGTGCAACGTTGCGTAATTATGGGCCCAATAATATGCCGCGAGAAATAAAGAAGGGCTTCCAAAAGATTTTAAAAAATCTAACCTTTTGTGTTTCGGTTTTTATTTTTGCCTGATTTTTTTCAAAGAGATGTTCAAAAATAAGTATCACTTTCTCATTGCTACTTTTTATTCTCTACAAAATGGCATTATCGGATCTTTAATGCGAAGTTTCTCGTCTTTGGGTCGCCATCATTAACTTAATTTTTTTAAATACACAGGTCTGGATTTTTTGTTTAAATTATGAAACAGGAACTAAATCTACATTCAGCGGTATACAGCACTAACTGGTTTCCGACGTTTTGTTCCATAATTGACCATCTTCATTAAAATACCCCTAGTGCAGGGGTCGACAACCTGCGCCTCGCGAGCCACGTACGGCTCTTTGGATGTGAAGCTGCGGCTCTTCAGTTCCATACTCAAATATTATTTATTTTATCGAAAAAAAAACATTAAAAATTCGTTCTGAATCGATTAACGAGGATTAGGCACCGATTCTATCCCGCAGCCACTGGTACTCGCTCTTCACCGCACCCCCTCCCCCGTGACACGCGTCGTTACTGTCGTCAGTCAGTCGAGAGCTCTCGAATGACGCCGTCGTCGGATGTTTCTATGTAGGTTTTAATTCGTTTTCGACGCAAGACAATTTGACGTCTTCACCAGTGCTTTGGCTGTGACCAGGGGTCGGCAACCTACAGCTCGCGAGCCGCATGCTGCTCTTTCGATGTCAAGTTGTGTCTCTTTCGATATCAAATTGAGGCCGTTAGTGGCTCTTTAAAAACTGAGAAATTGTGTAAATTATAACTTTTGGCTCTTCCGTCTCAAAAGGTTGCCGACCCCTGCCCTAGTGTGTTCCTGTAATTTACTTTATTTCGAAGAAACTGATGATTTTAAAATTATTATTGCCATTTAAGTCCTTAATTATTATTTAGGGTTCAGGTTAACATTATAGTACCGGATATAGTCATGGCAGATTACGCAATCCCACTGACTTCATCTATTAATTTGCTGGGCGTCAATCTGGGAGGGAATATGTCTTGGCATAATCACGTTGTGGCAATCGCCAAGATGGCTTCTCAGAAACTTGGTACACTCTTCCGAACCAAAAAGTTGTACACACCTCAACAACTTTTGACACTATGACACTATACAAAGCCCAGATTCGACCATCACTAGAGTACTGCTCTCACGTCTGGAGCTCTGCACCCAAATATACTCTTCGGCTACTGGATTCCATCGAAAGGAGGGTCATTCGTCTGATCGGAGACCACGAGCTGACGAAGAACCTCGACAGCCTAGAACATCGAAGACAGGTTGGGGATTTGACTCTCTTTTACAGATATTTTCATGGAAAGTGCTCGGCTGACATTGCCCTCTTAATTCCGCCCAGAGCGGCGAATAGCAGAAATACACGACAAACCACTGCCGCCCATCCATATGTGGTTAAGCTTAGTACTCCTCAAACTTCATTATTTAAGAATTCTTTCATCTGGAGGAGTTCATTCTTATGGAACGACCTTCCCGAGGTCGTTTTTCCCAACGAATATAACCTCCAAACATTCAAAACCAACGTGAATCGCTTTATTCGCACACGCACCACTCCCGGAGTGCCCTAAAGGATTTTTCCTATAGTGCTTGTGTTTGATCATAGAAGAAAATTATTACTTACTACTATACTGTTTCAAACTAACAGTTTTATCAAATTTCTACTTAGTATAAGTACATACAAGTAATTTATTAAAATTGACACAAATAAAATATTACTCTTAAAGTCAGCACATTATTAATACTTTTTAAAAGAGGCATTTAGTCTTACCGTTTCGAATTAAACCCAATTTTTTGAAACAAAAGTAAATTTACAGGAACGTACTAGGCGTATTTTAATGAAGATGGTCAGTACGTGTTGTATACCGCTGAACGTAGATGAAACAAGAAAATCCAGGCCCGTATTTAAAAAAAATAAGTCAATGATTGTGACCCAAGGATGAAACGTCGCGTTAAAGATGTGATGATGCCATCTCGTGGAGAATGAAATTTATTTTTGGACATCTATTCTAACAAAATCAGAAAGAAATAAAAACAGGAATGAATAATTTTATATTTTATCAAATATTTTGAAGGCCTCTCTTACCGTTTCCCAAATCCCAATGGTGAATGACGAATTTGTTAAACTCCCAGTATATTTTGGCATTTTTTGATTCTATGCAAAAATCCCAGTAAGTTTTGTTAACAAATGCACGTCTCTCATAAAACCACACTGCGATTCTAAGTTAATTGTGATGAGCGACATTAAAATCATTTCGTTATTTATCTAATTTTCAATCTGTATTTCTTTCTGCTTACAATTGTATATTTTATTTAAGCTGCTGACGGGCTTAGAAGAAGAAGTTAACCCGCCAGGCGAGTTTTTGGTAAGTGAATTTAAAATATAAAAGTTACTGGGCAATAAGCAACCTATCTTCTTGCATATAAGAAGGCCTTGTGTCCATAAAAAACACTTTTAGAATTAATTGTGACATCTATTGTCCATGTATCGATAGATTTTTAATATCGTTACATCCCTATGACTGATTTCGATCCTGTACGATGGTCTTTGGTTGGTTCTGGACGGGCGTCGTTGGTTGGCAGCCAAACCGGCACCAATACAGGCGGGGTTGCCTATAGCTTGTCGTTTGGATCTGGGGCTACGCGGTATCCGTAAGGGGAAAGGAAGCTAACAGGTCATAGGGACAATCCATGGGCGTGCTACTATTATTTTAAAACTAAATATAAAAATACTATCTATGAAACAAAGTTGTTTATAAACTAACATAAAGTTTAAACAAGCAGAATTTTATTATAAAGAATGCCTTGACACACTGTATATATATATTTGACGATAGGAATTCTTAATTCGGTATTTGATTTGATAATCGTAATCGTAACTGTTATTTTTTTTTTCAAGCAGTACCAAAGTATTTTATTATATATATTAATTTACATAGCTGTTTTAAACTTTTCAATGATGTGTCTTATTACACTTAAGTCAAATTTTAATTTGTCTATAACTGATAAACAAAGCTTTTTCTTATCGGGAGACGATAACAACTTTTCAGGATTATTTGTTTTCCGGTCCTCATCTTCCTTGTGAATTTTTTTTAATCACGCGAATACCAGCTCCTGTATACATCGAAACCCTGTCCAATTTTCGATTTAACGGCAAATTAAATGCATTACTTCTGGCTTCCTCCTTACAAGCATTATAAACATTAGCAATAATTTCCCTAGATTGGCCATGCAAAGTTTTTCCACGAATATATGCCATTGCAATAATTTTGAATACAAAGAAAAACGCAAAGAAGTTTTTTTACTATTTGCGCCATTAATTATATAGGGTGTTGAAAGAAGGTCGGTACCCCGGAATAACTCCGGTGCATCGCATTGCAGCGGAAAATTTCTAGGGAAAAAGTTGTTTTGTTTTGAAGGAGGAATAGTGTTCAATTTAATTTAAACCACCCCCAACCCCCTCAACCCCCGGGCGCGGGTGGGGGTAAGTTCAGATTTTCAAATCGAACCCCATATTTTATTATTGGTGTATCGTGTTCTCCGACCAAAAAATCTTTTGTCCGAAAAATTTTTTTATTCGGGCCCATCCTTCACCAATAATCACCATGAGAAAGACAAAATCAGAACCGTGCGAAAATCAAGTTTTACCAAACAACTTCCTCCTTCAAAACCAAACAACTTTTTCCCCAGACATTTTCCGCTGCAATGCGATGCACCGGAGTGATTCCGGGGTATCGACCTTTTTTCAACACCATGTATAATACACATAACCTCCACCGCTCGCTGCCGCTGGTCAAAAATCATAGCGTATCTGGCGCATAGCCGTGCCATGCGTTTGGAGTATGTCTGTGGAGGCGTGTCCAAATCAATCGCATATTATATTGTTGTCTCTGTTTAATGCTGTGAAACAAAATAGAGGCGGAAGTGATCCTATTAATCGACTAAATGTTTAGAGTAAATGCATATTCACATGTTGTCAGATTTCCTAATAAATAGATAATTCAATTAATATTTTAATTTCGTCCGGTAATAAAAATTAGTCAGGTCTGAATATATTAATTAGAACTCAAAATACCTGTGTTTCTCTAACTTTTTAACTATTAGGTTAAATTCTGTATTCATAGGAGGTATAAATAATAAATTTCATAAAACTTATTAAATTTTTTGTAACTAATTTGACAACATCGATAATATTTCGTTAGCATTCTTTAAATAGTTTTGGTAGCCACAGAACGAAACGACAAGCTGTACATGACGGCGATAATATTGTGAGCAAGACAAGCGACAAGCAACCTTTAATAGTATGACCGGTAAACCGTGGGGACCAACCCATCATTTGATTCCATATCCATAGTTATAGGTCTGTGGTCTGTACTTGTTTAGTTCAAATAGAAAATGAACAAACAGGAGAAAACTCGAAAAAATCCGTCAGTTTCATACATTGTTTTTTTGCGAATAATTTGACATTTCTTAGGTTGATGATGAAGAGCAAAGTCCCAGACAAGGAAGGAGGGCGAGCACTGTCAGCTGGAACATATCCACGAGTTTTATCGAATTCGATTCTCGTCAGCCAAAATCGAGAGATAGTTTGAAGCCACAAATTTCAGATTCAGACTCGGATGCCGATGACGACACAGATCGAGTAAGTGACGGAGTTCGTGGGAGAATAAAAAGTCTGACTGGGATTCAATGATAGCTATTCCCCGGTTATAAGAAAGCACCCTAATCCGCATATATGAAATACAAAAATTCAACAATTAACTTTTCATTGACAATAACTAAAGTTTGTATGTTATATCTTTTCCCGTGCGCCATCACTTAAAATCCTCCGAATCAATCAAAGCAAGCAAAATATCAAGACAAACTCTGCTTTCATATAATGGACGTGCCTAGCGTTCCGATATACGTATTCCGAAAAATAATTTATAATTTCGGAAATAACATTAAAATGTCATCAGCGGCAAAAACTGACATTCTGGAAGCATACTTCAGACTTGTGTTTATTTCATAACCAACTTTAAGTCATGAATACATCCATTTACCGGAATTTAGCCACCCCATAAATTGCCGACATGTTATAACATGACTTTTTCTATTTGGGTTTCATAATGGCTACATTATGAAATGCAAAAAAATTGAATAACCTGCCACTTTATGGAACTGAAATTTAATTTTTTTTTTTTATGTTGGCAGCAAGTAGGGTTCGAATTTTAGGTTTACTTTGATTTCGTTGAAATTAGTTTTCTTAGCATTATGAATTCGATACAAAATTTTTATAGAAAACTTTAAAATACTAACCTTTAACCTTGCAAATAGATCATTTTTACTAGATATTTATCTAAAATACCTATACTCGGGAATATATAACATGCTGACGGCATCCGTCAACTAATTTCTAGTTATAACTATAAAACAACATAACCTACAAATAATAGAAATATCTTCCAGTTTATGCTTTATTTCTAAAGATTTATTCAATAAAGTACTATTTTTATTTTCAATTCAATATAGTATTATACATATTACTTTATATATACATATTTATATTTACTGTGACATTTCCTGGGCATTAATTGTTATTCCTGTGAGATTCTGTGTCGACACAATATTTTGTTCAATAGTATTATTTATTATTTTGTTCAATATTTTGAACTTTATTCTGCTCGCACCATAACTCAAAGTTTTGCATATTCTTTTTAAAAGTTTTTCTAGATTATTATCTGCAATTTCTCATATTTCTGACGGAGTACAACTTTCTTCCCGACTCATTTTTATTAACTTTAATAATTTATTTATTTTTAATTATGACGGATGGGAAGAAGCTTTGTTGTGTTCAATTGTTTCTAACATGGCATATTTGATACTTGTAACATTTTATGAAATTTTAAAAGTATTGCCAACCCAAAAATTCTTTATTCTTTTAAGTTTTTCAGACTTTAAAGACCCAAATAGAAAAAGTATTATAAAATACACGGTTCATAAGACAATTAAAGCACTTGTACTTTAGAAAACTCTCATGGTTTTCTAAATTAAACGTGTGCCCTAATATAATGTCTTATGAAACTGGTATCTTAATATTCTATTACAAAACAACGTTATATTATAGACATGTCCATAAATACTTACTGAAACACAAAAGTACGTTGAAATAGCTCTGAGAAGGACAGCACAAAAACTTATGAAACCCAATTAACATTGACACTTGGTGTGTTAATCAAAATGGGTGGCAAATATTTAACGATTCCAAATCAATATTCGACTACAATTGTAACTTCTGTCTTTGTCTAACACGTTCTTGAATTCGAAACGTATTGCGGAACTCCGCCAACACACTATTATATTTTTATTCACATTTAAGTCTGTAAGTATTAAGTCACGATGGCCCTGGAGTATTAAGTCACGATGGCCCTCGATCTCTACATCTATTACGTATGTGTAAAGATATAAGGTACAGTCTTTAGATTAAATTACTCTAATCGTAGATTTTAACTAACCGGTAAAATTTGAACGATTTTCGTAGCTAATCGTCGATTAAACGCATTGATATCAATGAACGCCTAACTAAGCCCTATGTAGCAGATCTCCTGAAGGAAGTTGGGGAGAATTTGTCATATGACAGCAATGTGACAGATAAAACTCGTTTGAAAATCCTTTAATTTAAACTTTGTTCTGTTTCCTTGTCCTAGTTAGAGAGACGGTGACAATAGGGGGTCCGTGAAGTGGAATATCAGTAATTTAGTTTTCTGTGGAGTTTAGCTTTTATTTCTGATGAAATGCCGTAGAGCGTTGCTGAGAGGCGCTGTACCGCTTTAGATAGGAAATTCTCAATAAAGTCAAAATTATATCGAGCCATGTCTGAAAGTGAATTTACAGCATCTGCGTGACCCCAAAGTCACGGGAAACACATTTTCTGACAAGTCAAGTCTTGCAAAAAAAAATGAAAATTAAAAAAAAAGAAAAAAAGCGAATTTGAAGTTGAAACTTTCTAGAATGGAACATTATTTGTTAAAGATTATGTGAAAAAAATTTTGTCGTTCCAGGTCTCGCCATTTCATTATTGGAATTTTTAAAAAATCTCCTCGGAGGAAATTCGGAAAACGATCGTGACATGTCAGAAAATTGTCGCACTACATTCCTTGACACCCAAATATTGTGGAAAAAAAAATTCAGACGAATCGCACCTAGCTAGGCGGAATTCTGACAATATTACGCAGAGATACCGGAAGATATGACAGAGAGATAGCGGGACTGGAGTAATCGGGTACTGCAAAACTTTCTCTAAATCTATTTTTTGACAGAGCGATGCAGTCAGCAATTGTCCAAAGAGATCTCGCTGCAGTCTTACTTCGTGCACCTTCGTACCGACTTTCATAGTCTTCCTTTTCACGATATCCTTGAAATTATGCTGCACTTTCGCAATATTATTTTTATCGAAAAATTGTTTACGAGTCATCTCCATGTGAATTCAAATCGATTAAGCAAAACTTGGACCCATGTCACTTGAGACTTTATAATTTTTTCAATCATTTTTTTTTGACACGCTCGGAAAAGTATATGCAAGGGTTGACTTGTCAGAAAGTGTGTTTCGCGTGACTTTGGGGTCACCCAAATGCTGTTTATTCATTTTCAGACATGGCTCGATATAATTTTGAATTTATTGAGGATTTCCTATCTAAAGCGGTACAGCGCCTCTCAGCAACGCTCTACGGCATTTCATCAGATATAAAAGTTGTAGAGGGGGACCTAAACTCCACGAGAAAATAAATTACTGATATTGCACTTCACGGACCCCCTATTGTCACCGTCCCTCTAACTATCCCTGATGTATGGAAAAAGAGAAATAGTTTGCTATGGCTTGAAATGCACATGAAAAATAACTTTTATTAATTGAACACAAATACATTGTAGCAAATGACAAACTTGTGAAGCATGTTAAATTATAAAACATATTTTTAGTTAGTTTAGTTTTAAGGGCCTTGAACACTGATTAAAGGATTTTATTATAAAAATTTATTTTTGTTAAATAATGTTTATGAATAATAAATTTCAAAAAAGAAATAAGTATTCTCATCACTCCACCACTTATAGTGTTAAGTAAGATTTCATTAAATGTTATTGTTGTTTATTAAAAGTTGAGAAAGAGTATTCAATATATACTCGCTTGAAGAATATTTTAGTCAATTTTATACCTTAAATAATATTATTCATGAAAGAGTCGCTATAATCCGTAACAGTGGAAGAAGGAATATTTCCCATGCAGACGATCTAAAAATATAGCGATTTGATAAGATGAAATATTGATCGTTGACAACCTGAGACATCTAGTTGTTGCTGTTCAAGCGAATTTAATTTTCCCGATATTGATAATTCCTGCTCAGACATTGTATAGAAAAGGAGTTCCTGTATTTCGGTATATAAAATGTTCTTAGATAGTGATAGGTGGCGATACTGGTGCAGGTTTGATTATATCCTATTTCTGGAAATTCTCCCTGCAATAATCAAGTTGACACCGGTATAACCATACGTGCAACCATATTGAAAATATTTTATATACATTTGGGAGTTGCCTCCGTCAATATTAGCATACAAGTATCAAAATTTTCCTATGTATAGTTTTTCATATATAGATCGAGGCAGGACTGCGATCATAATATAGACTACCTCTCGCCAGTTTACACCCGGCTTTATACTATCAATTTTATTTCCGTAAATATTATTAAAACTCGATAATTTTGAGCCTTGGAAAAATTGTTTCTTTATCCACTTCTCAGATCATCGCAGTAGCAACAGCTGAAGCGGACAAATTTCGTCAAACCCTCACACTGAATCAAGGACCTTCGAGTTTTGTAGACATAAAGAAACAACAATCTGATGGCGAAACTAAAGAATTGAAAGGAAATGACTTGTTATTTAAGTCGCAATTAGATACTCTTAATACAGCAGAGAGCAGACATCGGACACATTGGTAAGTAAATTCCTGTAAAATTACCAATTTTACTAATTAATTAATGTAATGGAGTAATAAGTAAATTATATCAATCATTAACAATTCTGTTTGATGGATTATTCTGTGTAATGTCTGTCAGGCAGGACCTATAGTTTTACGTGGGATCCGAACCGTAAATTCTACGATCTTATCGTAACAGTTCAACGCCTATTTACGTCTTCGTGATGCGGGATGTTGCTGCAGAGCCCTTAAATCCATCATGATCACTGTCCGCATTGAATCCCACAGAACACTAACTATAAGAGACGATGGCGTTTATAGGAACATGCTAACTGATCGATGCGTATGTGACAACATTAGATTTCGTAGTATATATTCTTGAAGATACCGGCAATGTAAATGTAATGTGCCGAGTTTGAAAACATTCTGGCGAGCCAGATGATTTTTAAAGACATTTGACATTTTCACAGATTATACGGATGCCTTCGTTCAAAAAGAATTGCAGACTGTGTCGACTCCTTAAGTAGATTCACACTGTATCGTTCTGCAGGTCCCATTTTGCGGGAGCCGTTCGGAGCAATGGTAAAAATATTACGTTTCTGCTGGACAGTAGCGGTAAGATATAATATAATATATGTTTACCATTCCGCCGAACCGTTTCCGTTTTGCGGGACAGTGTAAGACCGCACTTAAACGTGTAAACTCGTGGGTTTGTTACATTTGGCGATAATCCTCAGTCTCTAATTACAAAGTGCCATTAAACGGGGAAGAATTGATCAGCGGGGGAGAAACCAACCAACATCCCGTTATATACTCACCGGCACAAAATTCCGCCACCCTGAAATTTTGGTCAAGTTTGATATTTTATAACTTTTTTATTTTTTATGCGATTTTCAGGATTTTGTTATCGGTTTGTAGATCGGTTTATTGTGTTTTTCCTTTATAAAGTAACATTTATGAACACGATATTGACAAAAAAATTAAAATTCTAAATGATGTAATTTTAACCTTGTTTGATGCGCATGCCCCAATGAAAGAATCGCGAATAACCAAACCTAGAGCACCCTGGTTAACCGCCAACATAAGAATATATATGAAACAGAGGGATGGTGCTTTGCAAAAATTTAAAAGGACCAGGCTGGATGAAGACTGGGCCTATTATAAATATCTCAGAAATTTTACACTGGCTGCGATAAGACGAGAAAAGAAAAGTTATATTGATAATTTGTCTGTTGAGAATGATACTAAGAAGTTGTGGTCGGCTTTAAGAGATAATAATATATGTGCTAGTAAAAATAATTCAATACCGAAAGCATTATCGAACCCTAATGATATTAATAACTTTTTTGCCACCTTTGTTCAAAATACATCTAACTGTAATGATAAAATTAACTTTTATGATAATAATATTTTTAATGATAACTTGCAATTTTCATTTAGGCTAGCGGAGATATCTGACGTTAATAAAATTTTAAATAGTATTAAAACAAATGCGACAGGGGTGGATGAAATCTCGCCTTTAATGCTGAAATATTGTAGCCCGTATATTGATAAGTATATTACCCATATAATCAATTGCTGTCTGGAGGTAAGTTATTTTCCTGACCGGTGGAAGATATCAATTGGAAAACCGTTATCAAAGGTAAATAATCCAACTAGTTTGAATGACCTTCGCGTAATAAGCATTCTTCCAGCACTTTCTAAAATTTTTGAGAAACTTATGCACAATCAAATGTACACTTACTTTACTGATAATAATATTATTCCTCCGACACAGTGTGGATTTAGAAAAGACTTTGGAACAACTGTAGCTTTAACTAACGTAATTGATGATATCATACGTGCCAATGATAAGAAAATGAACAGTATACTAATACTTTTGGACTTTTCGAAAGCTTTCGATACGATTAATCATGAACTTCTTGTTTCTAAATTAAAATATTATGGTTTTAGCAATGAATCATCTCTTCTTATAAAGTCATACTTATTTAACCGATTTCAAACAATTTTTTCTAACAATAGCTATTCTGACCAAGTCAACATACTTTCTGGTGTGCCTCAGGGCTCAATTTTGGGTCCCTTACTCTTCCTTATATATACTTCGGATATACTTAAGTCGTTAAAATATTGTAAAGTTCAGGCTTTCGCTGACGATACCCAAATATATTTTTGTTTTGATGCTGAATATTGTATGGAGACTGAATTTTACATAAATCACGATCTAAAAACATTAAGTACATATTCTCGGAGCCACAATTTACATTTAAATCCTTCTAAGTCCTGTATGCTAATTTTCGGTAATAAGAATACGGTTTCCACCCTAAAAGACACATTAAATATATCCATAAATGGCTCAAGGTTGAACATTCTTGATTGTGCAAAGAATTTGGGTTTATTTCTTGATACTGAATTAAGGTTTAAAGAACATCTTAAGAAAATATTTCAGCATACATTTCTTTCTTTAAAAATGTTATATAACAATAGACACGTGTTAAGTTTCAAACTAAGAAAGGATCTGTGCGAGTCTCTCGTTCTGTCCAAATTCAATTATTGTGACTTCGTTTATGGTTTTTGCCTGGATGCTGAAAGTAGATCTCGAATACAGAAAGTTCAGAATGCCTGTTTACGTTTTGTGTATGGTGTGCGAAAGTTTGATCATATTTCGCATTTATATAGGGTTATTAATTGGCTAAGGATGGATGAGCGTAGGATCCTTCATTTTTGCACATTCCTCATCAAAATAATGAATAACGCGGATTCCCCTCTCTCGATTCGTGAGCGTTTGCTTTTTCGTCATGACATTCATGATAGGGGGGTCAGGGGGAGGGGTAAGTTGACCATGCTTCATCATCAGAGTGCCATGTTCCAGCGTTCATTTTCTTTTAATGCTGTCAAATACTATAACTCGTTGCCCACTGAAATGTTGCTTTTGAATGCGGATTTATTTCGAGTAAAATACAAAAAATATCTTTTGCACATACAGAATCACTGAAATTTATATTTAATGCATTTTTCTTTTTCTTTTTTTTTGTTTTTCTTTTTGTTGTTGTGAATGTATTAGGATCAATTTAAATTTGGCTCTTTATCGTTGTTTGCTGTTATGTATTTTTTTTTTTTAGTGTTGGTTATGAAGTCTATTATTATCTAATTATTAATGACTAATAAGTATGTGTTATTTAATTTTTTTTTAGTAATTGGTTACGAACATGAAAATTTTTATTTAATTATTAATAATCAATAAAATCAACTTAGCTACTTAAAGTATGCGTATCTGACTGGTTCAGTTGAGTAGCTATCGTAGCTAGACTGCGCCAGGCTTTTATGCTGCCTCATATATTTATTTTTTTCTTGCAGTATTTTTTTTTACTATTATATATTTTTTTTTTGTTTGTATTCTGCTATAATTTCTGATGTTATTTTGAAATAAAAGACGTTTATTATTATTATTATTATTATTATTATTATTTTTCGATTAAGCCATATTATACAGGAGTAAATCAAACTGTTGTTTTCGCTGTAATTTCAAAACACCCTGTAGGAAAATTGAGGTGGATTTCCATCTTTGATGTATTGTAAACATTTCGTTTCTTGATTCGTTCCATCATCTCATTTCTGCTGCGAGCTGCAAAATTTTAAATGAAACGATGTTATTTTCAGAAAATGTAGGTATGTCATGTGAATTTCGAGCGAAGCACGCACCAATCTTGTATTTGTTGAACTCTAATCACCCACCGTTACATTGAGTAAATCCTCCAAGAAGTTATTGTTCCATTTGCTCCTTTCATTAGAAACCAATTTACATTAATGCATGATAATGCAAGACTTCACGTTGCACATGTAGTGAGCGAATATCTGGATGAAGTTGGACTTCCCAGATTGGAATGGCCCGCATGTAGCCCGGATCTCAATCCAATCGAGCATCTTTGGGATCAACTTAAAAAGATCATTCGTCGTCGTCCTGTACAACTGTAATGTTCGCCTATTTTGGGTATTTTACTATAATAATACGACTTATTCCCAAAGTAGAACATTCTTTATTTAAATTAATATACTCCAACTAAAACTACAATGGAGTCAAATACCGTACCGATTTCACACTGCGGATAAATTGTGTTGGCTGCATTTACCTGATTCCCCAGTTAATAGGAGTAGGGGAGATCAAGCGCTCTAAGGCCACCACAACAACCATGAACCTTGCAATACTTACGACTGGCGCTGACCGAAGAATATCAGGCTATCCCTCAAGAAAGGACAAATAAACTTATTCGTTCGATATCAGGAAGACTGCAAGCTGTCATTGCTGCGAGAGGAGGAAATACAGGATATTAAAATTGTTTTTGTTAATTAACTTTATGATATACCTAGTGTTTGTTTCTCTTAATGAAAATAGGCTTCAAATCAGCGTTTCATTTAAAATTTTGCAGCTCGCAGCAGAAATGAGATACTGGAATGAATCAAAAATCGAAATGTTTGGAATACATCAAAGATTACAAGAAACAGTATGTAAATAAAATTATCCTCCTCAATTTTCGTACAGGGTGTTTTGAAATTACGATAAAAAAACAACAATTTGATTTACTCCTGTATAATATAGTTTAATCGAAAATGTTACTGGATAAAATAATTAAGGAAAACACAATAAACGGATCTACAAACTGATAACAAAATCATGAAAATCGCACAAAAAATAAAAAAGTTATAAAATATCAAACTTGACCAAAATATCAGGGTGGCGGAATTTTGTGCTGGCGAGTGTAATTTGGCTAATATTTTTAGTACAGATAACATACTGTATGTCACCATGCATCGAAAGTCGACACGTTTCTGCCGCAGTGTTGGTAATCTGAATTTGTGAAATTACGCGATAAACTGAAAAACAAAACAGCAAATTTTAGACCGGTTTCACCCTATTAATGGTATATTTTATGTATTTTGTAGTTGTTCGGGTTTTACAAACAAATTCAAAAGGAAGAAAAGAGACTCAAAATCTAGTGATGATCAACTATCAAACAATTCTCTCGATATGGACAGAAAAAGGACTATTGGTCATCCTGTTCAAGAACGGAAGCAACGTATAAACGTTATTCTAAATAAAATATGAAAGCAGGCAGATCAAATATGAACCAACAACAATAACACTGACATTTAATAAGCCTGTTACATAAGAATAGATCTTAAAAAATGTAAAAAGGAAATAACGTATTCTCACGACTAATATAAACTGATAAAAATACGGTAATGTTCAACAAATAAATGTCTTTATTGGAAATATACAATTATATCTATGACATCAACAATGTTTATTTCGTTTTATTTAAAATGTTATTCTAATTTTTAGCTTATATATTTAACAGTAATAGTTTCACAATAATAGGCCTAACAGATTGTCTTAAAAATATAAGGGGGAATGAATGTACAGGGTTGAAAGGATAATATAGTCAGTGGCGTATCTACAGATGTTCCATGTGTGCGATGCTCCGAGAGCGCCGGTGCAAAAACAATATTCTATTTTTTTTAAATAGACCATCTGTCAGTGGAGTGAAATTATGAAGACGAAAAGAAACTGAGTCGGCTCTACTAGTTTAAGCAAAGTTAAGTTTTTTTAATTTCCATGCATGTTCCGAAGGCACATAAGTGTAAAATATCTTGTGTACCAGAAAAAAAGGAAAAAATTTATATATGAAAGTTACATTAATAAATTAAATAAATTATTGAAAAAACTTGAAAATAGGATCTAACGGATGATCCCGTTCATTTTGGGATCGGTTCGCCATACCATGCCATCATATCCATTTAATTTTGCCCTTTTTGAAAATTACTTATGGCTATTTTCCAAAAATCAAATTAAAAACCATGATGTTTGATGATGATGAGTCCTTTTTCAAAGCATTTCAGTAGTTTATTTAATTTATTAATGTAACTTTCATATATTTTCTTTCCTTTTCTTTCTGCTACAAAAGTGTACATTTTTTCTTCTACCTTAATTCCCTGAACATTCAGTAAACCTTTCTAATGTTTACAAAATCATAATTTACTTCTTTACATAAAAAACGCTTCTCCTATTTTACAGTTTCCCTTAACAATATCAAGAGTATCTTCTTATACAGGGTGGCCCATCGAAAACGAAACAGAGACATTTACTGGCAGCTCAGTTCTTTTTTGGAAAAACGCTCAAACCCGTCGATTTTGTTTTCGAGGGGGACACAAAATCGGAACAAAATCACGTCAACAAGTGCAGCCCCTGGGCAGGGGTGGCACCACCCCTAAAATCTTAAATGGAAAGGGGGGTCGAGTGATACCTTATTTTAAAGGTCTTTCAATTCCCTTTATAATGATCTAAAATTCATAATACTTCAGTTCAGTAGTTATCGAGATTTATTGATTTTAAACTTAAATAAAACTTTAATACATCATTAGTGGAAATCAATACATTTGGTAGCAAAGTACTTTAAAAATTAAGAATGAACTGACCCGTCAGCCAAGTAAATGTTGGAAATGACCACCATGACTCTCCATGCAGTAATAAAGATTTTGCTCAAAACGTTGCCGCACATTTTGCAATATTTGAGGAGTAATTTGAAGGCACTCATTCACAATTCTCTGTCGCAAATCTTCTAACGATGTTGGTTGAGTAGCATAGATTTTGCTTTTTAAGTGACCCCACAGAAAGAAATCCAAAGGTGATAAGTCTGGCGATCTTGGGGGCCATTCAATGGCACCTCTTCTACCAATCCATCAACCTGGAAACGTCTGATCTAAATATTGTCGAACACGTAATGCGTAATGTGGTGGGGCACCATCCTGTTGGAACATCAACCTATTCGCAATGTACCGCCGATCATTCCCATTTTCAATTATGGCTGTTAATGCAGGATCTATGGCGTCTTGCAGTAATTCCAAATACATTTCACCGGTTAAATTTCCAGGCAAGAAAAAAGGACCAACTAAATGATCGCCAAAAATACCAGCCCAAACATTTAATTTTTGTGGCTGCTGTGTGTGTACCTCATGATAAACTCTGGGATTAGAATCTGACCAATATCGGCAGTTATGACGGTTTACTATGCCATGTAAGAAAAAGGAACATTCGTCGGAAAAGCAAGTGTTGAATAGAAAATGTTCATCGTTTATAATTCGTTCACTCATATCTTCACAAAATTGTAATCGCCGATCAAAATCGTCTTCATTAAGTTCTTGTACAAGGTGAATTTTATACGGATGAAAACTATGGGCCTTCAGAATCCGTTGGATACTACACATACTAACACCACACACAGTATCCAATTTGCGGGTACTTAACGTAGGATCTACATAAACTTGCCCTAAAACCCCCACTTCTATTGCTTCGTTCCTTATGGGATTTTCAATGTTGCGTTTTTTATTGGCGACTGATCCAGTGTCCCGAAATTTAGCTATAAGTTCTAGGACATATTTTCGATGCACGTTACTGTTCTCATGTCGCTCATTAAATATGTGTGCTGTTCTATTAGCGCACTGATTATTTCCGAAAAATATTTCGATAATTTCAATCCTTTCTGCCGTGGAATATACCATGGTTAATTTATGAATAAAGCGGTAAAAGGTATTTTAACAACAAAGTTTGGTCGAATCAATCGCAAACTATGTACAAATTCCTATTTAAAATAAGTACGAGACATTCCCTGCTTATCTTTATTCAATAAACCACTTTTTTCGCGACAAAAACCGCCCAATCGCTATTTTGAACACCAAAATGATAAACAAACCATGGGCGTAGTGAAGAAAAGCATTAAATTAATAAGTAACTGCCTTTACTCAAATTTCTTCTGAAAGTAGTACAAACTAATCAGATGTACCTATTAAAGTGTACTGTAAGCTTAAAATCAATAAATCTCCAAAACTACTGAACTGAAGTATTGTGAATTTTACATCATTATAAAGGGAATTGAAAGACCTTTAAAATAAGGTATCACTCGACCCCCCCTTTCCATTTAAGATTTTAGGGGTGGTGCCACCCCCGTCCAGGGGGCTGCACTTGTTGACGTGATTTTTTTCCAATTTTGTGTCCCCCTCGAAAACAAAATCGACGGGTCTGAGCGTTTTTCCAAAAATGAACTGAGCTGCCAGTAAATGTCTCTGTTTCGTTTTCGATGGGCCACCCTGTATATATTTTTTCCACTGAAAATGAGGGTATGTGCCTTCAAAGTATGCATGGAAATTAAACACTGTACTTTTCTTAAACTAGTGGAGCAAACTATATGTTTCTTTTCTTCTTAATATTCTATCTGGTTTGGGGACCGGAAAAAATTTTGTACACGTAGCTTCGTTGTTACGCCACTGAGGATAATACTATAATAGGTAGAATAAAATTATCTTAGAGTTCATAACATTACGAAGTCAATTATATTAGAAAAAAGATTACTTTCTACGATCTCTAAGATATTTAAGAACATGCCCATGACCTAAAAATTAATTTCATAATAAGAAAAATTTGAAATATATTTATCTGTATTCAATACAGATAAGATTATTTTTGCTTCTCTAGGTTTATTTATGCAACTTTTATCGCGAGATATCACGGCGAGTTTTATACTCCTTTTGAAATTATCTTTATTTAGTTATGAAAGTAATTTCAGACGATTCTGATGTTATTAGGCATTAAAAATAATTTTGCAACACTGCTAGCAAATATTGAGATGCGTAGAAAATACATCCTTTTGTTAATTATATTGACCTGAAGCTCGTATCTGAGATACCAGTAGCAATCCCTATACAGAGTGTCCCATAAGTACCTACCTCCTAATATCTCGACAGCATACAGAGGAGGTCAAAATATACCTAATTCGTCATAGAAAAAAAATCCTAACGTACCCCTTAACGTAGATATACAGAGGCTCAAAGGGGTATCCAGTGATTTACTTTTTTGACTAACTTCTGAACCGACCGGTATAAATTAATGAAAGTTTAATATTTTATAGGAACCATAAAAGGTCATTAAGCCATACTACGACAGATGTTTTTTATCGTCAGGGAAGTCAGGAACCACACAACACACTCGTTGAGCCAAAATTTTGACCGGTGTCATTTGACAGAGCTGACAGCCGATTTTTTGAATACTCTGGTCATTCCTCTTTAAAAAGGCACTCTTAATTTATTGCGATGAAGCTGCCACTTTTCGGGATAGTTAGGTGTTTATGCGAAGCACTCAAAGTTGCTAATGCTGAGCATAAAGAGGCAGAAATAAAATTTTACATTAGAGTGTTTAAAAATTCTAAAGTTTAACAAGTAATTTTTTAAAATAAGCAAGCAATAAATGAGTCGTATATTATTGCTAAAATATTAATTTTGCCGACGTAGTAACCTTTGAGCATTTCGCATAAATACCTATTTATCTCGAGAACTGCCAGTTTTATCGCAATAAATTAAGAGTATAAGAAGAGGAATGCCAAAAAATCAGTTTTGCTCTGTCATATGACACCGGTCGATATTTTGACCCAACGGGTGCAGTGGCAAGAGCGTCCCTGATTTCCCTGATTATGTAAAACATCTACTGTACTATGGTTTAATTACTCTTTATGGCCTCTATAAAATGTTAAAATTTCATTAAATTATACCTATTGGTTCAAAAGTTAGAGCCAAAAAGTAAGCTGCTGGGTATCCCTTTGGAGCTCTGTAGGCATTTTTTCAATAACAAATTAGGTTACTTTGACCTCCTCTGCATGCTCCCGAGAGATTAGGAGGTACTTACAGAACACCCCGTATTACTAAAACTAAACATCCTGTATAAAACTCAAATTTTAGGCACATAACCTGATTAAATTTAAATCAGAAGTTATTTAGTCGTTTATCTGCAACTCTACATACACAAAAAAGCGCACAGTCAGGAGGTTATTGTTTTACTTGATTCCTTGTATTATTTTCAAATTTCTATTTAGCTACTATATTGCTTGTTGCTGTGATAATGCTAAATGCTTATCTTTAAATTATTATTTATTTATTACCGAGTGAGCAAGCCCGTTTACGTGTTTCAAATTCAGTAAAAACATAACATTGTATCTAAGTTCTCTGAAATTCATCTAAATTGGATCGGATATGGCATTTGTTTAATAAATCAATCGAAATATACACGGTGTCAATTTGAAAGCGTATATTCTCAACGCAAACGCGAAAGGAATGCGATTTAATAAATTCTGGCATTATTGGAAAGAGATGTGCCACTTCATTTCCCTTCCCATTTAAGATTTTTAAGGGTATCATATACCCGTCCCAGGAGGCTAAACCACGGAAGCTGCAAATATTCTTTAAAAACGTAATTATTTACGGGAAGCGAGATATTAAGGTGGGGATGTTTTCAAATTGACACTTTTATCCAGAGTGTTATGGAAATGACTTATTATATTTAAATGGGTGACTCCTAGGGTGTCCTAGAGAAAGTCTACATACTTTTTTTTTAATCGACTATCTAAATATTATGGTAAAACCCTTTTTACCCACATACTGTCGCGCCGTTCCATCTGGGTTCAGTTAGCAACAATGTGGGTCACTAGAGTATACTGACAGTGTTATCAGATCACAACGCATGTTCCGCCCTTGCTTGGGTAACTGCCGCGCGTCGTTGCTTCAGTATGTTTCGAGACTCGGGGGTGGAATGACGCTGTCGAGGGTTCCACGTGCTTGATGTATACGAATTTTAAACGTTTTGTTAGCTGTAGCAACAAACCCGATTTTTTTTCTGTTGTGAAATAATTCCTAATAAGGAATATTGTGAAATTTGTGTGATATTACCTATTGTTGGTTCTATTGCAAAACATACTTTTTTGTGTTTTATTTTTTTATGTAATTTAATTATTATAAAACGGATTATAAGATCGAAGGTAAGAGAGTATGTACCTTAAAATTGTAGTATTTTTTTTCTAAACGGTTTGAAAAAGAAGTGATAACGCGGGTCAAAGACGTCTTGTTGTCAAAAACTGAACACGTGCATTTACAATTCTGTGTTGCAATATGACAACACCGCCTCAATAAACTATTGATTGCGAACGCCCTAAGTAGTGGCCACGTAAATTTTGATATTTCATATAAAGTGTATATTTCGTACAATAATTCAAAGCGCCATTTAAGGTTATTTTTCTTCAATTTATTTTCATCTCAAGATTTGCCGGTTTAAATATAATATTTATTTTAATTTATTAAAATAAGTCATTTCCATAACACCCTGTATGGTAAATCGTCTTAACAGCCTTCTTTAGTTTACACTTTATAGAAGCATTTTTCAAAAAAAATAATTTAAAGGATTTAACAATAAGATAATTTATTAGGAACATTTAAAGAATACAAAAAGTAGAAAACTTAACAATAAAGCTAACAATGTACTAGTTTCACACACAAATGTCTGGCGCACCAGCAATAAAAAATCAAATTTTTTTTATAATTTTACTTTTAATAAAAAATAACATCCAACATGTATTAAAATTTTATTGATTTCCTATTTTTTTATACTGGCACACCACCTAATAATCAAATAATTTGAGCACTCTTATGCCGGATTACAGTTAGATACCGTTTACTCAGTCATAAGCTTCTCATAAAATAAAATAAATATAGTGTACTAACCCGATAAAGATTAAATACATCCTATCAGCCCTATTTTTTGCATGACGCCGGACAGCAACACCATGGCTTATACCACTAAAATCCACCCAGTACGAATCAGTTTATCGGCTGATGGGGTTTGAATTTAAAAAAGGTCGTCCTACAGTTCCAAGTGACATTGTATTTTTAAATTTTACACGTAGATACCTATTGTTTGGTACATTCGTCTGAAACAGTGAAAATCGAGATTGTCAGGTTGTCTTATTAAATTCATTAAAAAATGTTCATTCATATTTATTAATAAAATACCGTATTTAAATTACCTTACAACTGAAGACTAGAATCACAACGTATATTTTATATTCGTATTCATTTTTTTATTGCAAAATATACACGCCGCGCCGGCACAAAATTCCCCCACCCTGATATTTTGGTCAAGTTTGATATTTTGTAACTTTCTTATTTTTTATGCGATTTTCATTATTTTATCATCAGTTTGTAGATCCGTTTATTGTGTTTTTCCTTAATTATTTTATAAAGTAACATTTTTCGATTAGGCTATATTGTACAGGAGTAAAACAAACTGTTGCTTTTATCGTAATTTCAAAACACCCTGTAGGAAAATTGAGGTGGATAATTTTATTTACATACTATTTCTTATAATCTTTGATGTATTCCAAACATTTCGATTTTTGACTCATTCCATTATCTCATTTCTGCTGCAAGCTGCCAAATTTCAAATGAAACGCTGATTTGAAGCCTATCATCATTAAGAAAACCAAACACTAGGTATATCATGAAGTTAATTAACAAAAACAATTTTAATATCGTGTATTTCTCCCTCTCGCAGCAATGATAGCTTGCAGTCTTGGTGATATCGGACGAATAAGGTTACTTATCCTTTCTTGAGGGAGAGCCTGACATTCTTCGGTCAGCGCTAGTCGAAAAATAAAAAAGTTATCAAATATCAAACTTGACCAAAATTTCAAGGTGGCGGAATTTTGTGCCGGCGAGTGTAGATAATGAATATTTGGTAGAAGTCAATTCATGATTTATATCTGAAACATTTTCTTAAATAATTGTAAATCTGACACCAAAGCGACAGTTCGCCATGGAAAGTGACGACACCGGTGCCTGATTGGTCAATATCAGAGATATCGATCGATAAAGATATCAAATGCACTTTAATACTGTGTTGCGCTGTTAGTATTTGATAAGGAACGGTAATTCCAAAGGAATTTAGCACCCCTATGCTTGGAACATTCGATTATTTTTTTACTTAGCTGTCCCTTCTGTCCCTGCTTCAGTACCTGTATCGTACAATTACCAAACATATTAGTACGGCAGCCCGTTACCAAAATGTCCGTTATCACGCCTTCATCTAGTCAATGACTAATCGCTAGATTAATAAAAAATAAGAAAGTTTTACTCTGGCGAAAAAGTTCGGCAACGCTGCGCTTACCGGTCAGAGTGATTTCAGTCCGTAAAAAAGCAGATCGTATTTTTGTTACAGCACCTTGTCCGTTCTAGATGAAATCATATTAAAAATATTTAAAAAAAAAACGTGAATTCATTGACAACGGACGGTTTGAGTGTGCAAAAATTCCATAGCTTAAATAAAAGATGTAAAGAAAAGGGGTATCAAAAAGTTACAGAGCCCGGGTCAATTTTTTTTTAAATTCGAACGAACATTTTCCGTGTTGCGCAGTATCTATATAATTCATAATCGCGGTACAGGGCGCGCGCATGGGACGGCTTTCTGTGTGGCTTGGTTGTCTATAACAACTCAGCCTTAGCTATGTCCCCATATGCATTGTTATTGATACACGTGCTGTGTTGATTGAAAACGGTTTTGCTACAAAATGCGTGTGTAAAAATGTCAGTTCATATTTTTCCACCATTTTCCGAGCCACAATACACGATTTCTGCTTAAAAACGGACGAGGCGCGATAACTCGAACAGCGTTAAAAAAATTACATGCCAAAGATCCATCACTGCGGTTGCACGTCGATGAATATATCCGGTCTCAGTTTTTTCCGGTCGCGAATAACGAAAAATAACATCCGACAAGTAAAACGAACGAGGCGTGATAAGTTGAACTCTCCGCTGTAAACAAATTTCGATTTTTCTCGAACAAAAACTATTCACCGCACGGAAAATGTCAGTTACTATTTTCATCTCCTCAAAAACATCACTCTGAGTCAAAAAATAAAAAGAACGGACGAGGCGCGATAACTTTTACGACCACTTTTCTTTTACATATGTAAAGATGATTCTTAATGATCTCGCAACGTTGCCAATGTCCGTTCTTGTCCTTCTCAAGTCCTTATTAAATCAGCAAAAAACTCAAAAAAATTTAGGTCGTGATCGGTCTAAAATCCTGGTAACGTGCAGCCGTACTATATAAAATGAAGCAAATCCGTAACTGTGTCACAAAGGAATGATAGGTCGGCGTCAAAACGAGACAAAGATGCATACTTAAGGCAACCAAGCATGATTCTTTTTTTTAACAGAGGTAGCGGGTACTGAAACACTTAATAACAGAGAGAATTGCTTTGACTTAGCTACGGTATCTATACTCTGCTTAAGCTCCTACAGGAAGACCTAAACCAAATATAGTTTACATTATGATCTACTATAAGTAGGTACAGTGGTACACAAACCATTTCTTTACACCGATACATATTTACAAAACTCTATTTACTCTTATATCAAAATGTTATCACAGAAATTAGTACAAATAACGACAGAAGAAACATCCAGATTATTCTGTCTTTACGATAAGATTCTCTCTATTTTTCTAATTTACAGCAATGAGTCTTTTTAATATTGCTTTTGGTATACAATGTATTTTGTTTATTTAAATGTGCAGGGCCGGATTTATCATTCTTGCCTCCCTTGGGTAGTAGTAAACTTGCCCCCCCCCCCCCCCCATTTTTATTTCGTTTATTATTGTTATTCAACTTTTGTTCGCTAGTTAAAAAAAACTAACCACACAATTTTTTTCATCATTGTTTTTATTTTTTGAGAATAGTTTTTTAAGCTATACAAATACGATAATAGCAACAGTTTTTCAGAAAACCAGAACTTTTCTTAGATAAAATATACGATTAATTTTTTTATTGGCAAATTGCGTGATCAAGTGTAAAGAATGAAATAACTCAGATTCGGCACACTTCTAAGCTGGTAAGGCAAAACTGCAATAGTTTTTATATTCTTTTCAAACCAGAAAACGATCTTCCTGCGATACAGTTGGTCACAGCTATATTCTATAGGCAATTCCAACATGTTGAAAGACATTTTCATACAAGTCTTAATAATTGTAATGGAGACGTTTTCTGAATTTGTCTGGCATAACAAAAAGTGAACAAATTCACGTCAAATAAAGATTCGCAGTCCGTTCTCATAATAATTTTAATTTCTTATCATTTATATTCCAGTTTATAAAATTGAATGATGATGGCGAAGTTACAAATCCTTTTCACAAAATTTAACGCCCTGAGCAGTTGCCCATAAAAACCCCTGCTTAAATCCGGCCCTGTAAATGCGTTATTTTCTACAAAATAATATAGCGACTTCCAAGAGCACAATAATAAAATTTCCTTAAATAGAAAACTTACATAACTTTCATGGTCAGCCCATATAGTTAAGCATTTAAAATAATGGGTTTCGTAACAACGTTGCCAACTGCCAGAGAAATAATTATAGGTTAGAAAAATAATCTTATTGCACGTCATTTTGCCTAGAATAATCAATTGAAACAGAATATCAATGCTAATTTTAGAGTCCAAAAGGAATAATTTTGTTCTTAAAGTCTGTACGTTATATCTTTACACCTGAGTCACAAACCCATGGATAAAGAGCTATCGTGACTTAAAACTATCCATCTTTATTTATTACAGCCTTAAAAATGAATAATAACATAATGCAGCGCTTGCGGACTTCCGCAATAACTATTGAATTCAATAATATGTTAGACAAAGATAGAAGTTACTATTGATTTGTAGCCAGCTGTTGTTATTTTGATGTGTCAATCAAATGTCAATCTTAATTGGCTCCTATTAGTTCATGTATCCGCAAGTTGAATTTAATTCTAAAAATAGTTGTGTTCAGAGCTATTTCATCGTACTTTTGTGTTTTCGGTAAGTATTTATGGACATTTGTTGCCAATATAACTGAATATAATCTTGTCTTGTAAAGTAATGTCATAACATGTCGCAAATTTAAGGGATGGCTAAAGCCCGTTAAGTGGATGTATGATTCATGATTTTAAAGTGAATTATGAAGACACCGAACCGAGGTTTGATTATGACTAAGATAGAACGCCAGTTTTTCGTCGCCATAATTTTTTTTTTAAATTATTATTATTTTTCTATTATAATGTTTATGAAATCCGCCTTTGTTTTGATATTTTTCTTGCATGATTTTAATGACGTGCAAGTAATTACACGTGGGTAAAGACATAACGTACCGGCTTTATATACAGGAGGCTGTATAATTCCTTCGGAGTAGTGAACAAAAACAGCAGCAAATGAGAGAGAAAATGTCGTGCATTTAGTTAGAATATTATGAGATATTACGTTGGAATATGTTAGTTAAAAAGAAATCTAGAAACTAACAATATTCCAGGACTCGTCTATGCAAGCGCGGATCCAGGGGGTCATTACTCCTCCCTCCCCTCCCCCCTCCAAACGAACAGTGGAACACGAAAAATAACATAGATACTGTCTTGACTTTTCCTTGTATGACATCCCCCCCCCCCCCCCCCTCAAAACGTAGTTCCGGATCGGCCCTTGCGTCCATGACTCATCCTGGATATAGATAACTAAACTGCTGGCCATTTGCTTTCGAGCAAGAAAAATTTCGCCTAAATTTAAAAGTTAATATTTTCTGAACCAGATATGACATCGATCTCCGATTTTTAATGGTTGATAGATTTGTCCCTTAGGAAACAATTGCCAAAGTTGGATTGTCTTAAACTGTCAGAAAATTTTATATACAGGGTGTTAAAGAGGACGATGATTTTTGCTCCAATTTCAATAGCATGTAACTTTCACAATAATATTTTTAAATTTTATCACTGTACGTCAATTGAATCACTGGTTAATAGCAAAGAAAGTAATTTGTCAAATTTTTTATATCTGCTATATTTTAAGAGATACCGATTTTTTGAAAAACTTTGCTTTTTTTCAACTTTTTGTTAGCTAGATCCCACTGTGCGTTGTATCGTGCAAACTTTGCAAGTGATTATTATACCTTATGAAAAGCTTGTTTATGCCAGTAACAACAATTGCACCTAAATGTTGTGATGTGCAGTGGCGTACTTATAATCACTTATATGTCTATGCTTTATGAGTATCTCACAATTTTTTTGTATTGGAAAGTACTCGCCTCTAGATTAGGCAAGTTTTTCCTTATTTTTTAGTTTTTCATATCGCGCTACAGGTATATTATACAGTGGCTACAAAATTTTAAAAAAATAATTTTTTTCAAACAATTAAATAAAAAATTATCTTTTTTAAAATTTTGTAGACACTGTACCTGTACCTGTAGCGCGATATGAAAAACTAAAAAATAAGGAAAAACTTGCCTAATCTAGGGGCGACTACTTTCCAATACAAAAAAATTGTGAGATACTCATAAAGCATAGACATATAAGTGATTATAAGTACGCCACTGCACATTACAATATTTAGGTACAGTTGTTGTTACTGAACATAAACAAGCTTTTCATAAGGTATAATAATCACTTGCAAAGTTTGCACGATACAACGCACAGTGGGATCTAGCTAACAAAAAGTTGAAAAAAAAGCAAAATTTTTCAAAAAAATCGGTATCTCTTAAAATATAGCAGATATAAAAAATTTGACAAATTACTTTCTTTGCTATTAACCAGTGATTCAATTGACGTACAGTGATAAAGTTTAAAAATATTATTGTGAAAGTTACATGCTATTGAAATTGGAGCAAAAATCATCGTCCTCTTTAACACCCTGTATATAAAATTTTCTGACAGTTTAAGACAATCCAACTTTGGTAATTGTTTCCTAAGGGACAAATCTATCAACCATTAAAAACCGGAGATCGATGTCATATCTGGTTCAGAAAATATTAACTTTTAAATTTAGGCGAAATTTTTCTTGCTCGAAAGCAAATGGCTAGCAGTTTATTTCAAAAATGATTTTTTCTAAAAAACTAAGAAATTATTTATTTTGGTCACTGTACAGAGTGTCCCATTTTCGATACTTTTATATAGGGTATATCCGTAATTGTTAGTGCTATCAAAAAAGTAATGTAGGTGTCATGTGCTCTTCTTGGGTCAAACTTAAAATAATAAAATCAAAAATAAAAATTTTCGTTTTATCCTATATTTTCTTAGTTAAAAGAGATACAAAAAAATGTTTTATATAGAAGTTTGTTTATAATGATTATTGAATAATCTGCAGTTTTCAGAATAAGTATACGGGGTCAGGTAAAATAGTTATCGGACCGAACCTCATTTTTTAAATGAAGCCCGGTATATTTTAATCTAAAAATATCATTTTAAATTCTCTTTTCAAATATATAACACACCATGGATGTGATATTGATTTTCTAGGCGAACATTTGCGATGATTCCCGTTACTTTTTATCTTAATCTAAATATTTCATTTCGTTTCAAAGTAATAAAGTTTACATAAATCTCCTAGGAAACCAATATCATCCACGGTGTGTTATTCATTTGAAAAGATAATTTAATATGCTATCTTTTTAGATTAAAATATATAGGGTGTCCCATTTAAAAAATGAGGTTAGGTCCGATAAGTTCTTTACCTGACCCCGTATACTTATTCTGAAAACGGCAGGTTATTCAACAATCATTATAACGATAGTTATGTATCAAACATTTTTCTGTATCTCTTTTAACTAAGATAATATAGGGTAATTTCGAAATTGTCAATTTTTGATTTTGCCCCGTATCTCTTAAGCGAGCGAAAAATTTCAAATTCTGATTTTACCATTTTAAGTTTGACCCCAAAAAACCACATGACAAATACATTACTTTTTTGATAGCACTAACAAACCCGAACAAACCCTAATGGGACACCCTGTATATTGTACGTAAACCCAAATAATAACCCGTAAAAACAAACTCTCAGGAAAAATTAGTTTCATCCGGAATTGTTACAGTATTATATTTAGCAGCAACATATACATACGACTAGCACAGATATCACAGCCTGTCGTCCTGAAACCCAGGGGAATAATCCTGTGGCTAAAGGAATCTAGGAGGCGTCTTCCATCGCCCAAAACAGCAGGGCAGGGCGCAAAGTAATGTGTCCTTGAACGCTTCGCGAAAGTCCCGGTTGAAGTAGGCGTAAATTAGGGGATTTAAGGCGGAATTGAAGTATCCCACCCAAAATAACATTCCTATTAGCCAGTCGGGGGTCGGGCAGTTGTCACCGCATAGGGTGGTTATCACGTACCTGGAACAAAATAAATAATAAATATTGAAGCTACCATTGACTTGAAACAAACATGGACCCGGTATTTCTATCTGTAGAATCCCAATCTCTTTTATCTTCTGTTTGTTTCCTGTTTTAATTTTGACAGTTGATCGGTTTGATATGTCTCTGTTAGGAAAAACAAACAGTAGACGGACGTGACTCAAAAGTCTATATTTTTATCTAGTTTACGACACACTTGGCACAGTCTTACTATATTGAGCTAAGAATTACTATTTTCTCCACAAATAATACGTAAAGGACCCCGCACGGAACATATGGAAATCGGCCCTCGGTTAAAAACTTTGATACTCGGGGATATTATCCAAGAATCGATACTGATCAAAAGTCTCCATGGGCCCGAGGTCCAAAAATGCGATCCCGGGGAGTAGTGGATTCTGTGAGTCGGGCGAGAGGCCGACCAGTAACCAGACTACAGGGAGCAGTCGATGCACCCCCTTGGAGGGTAGTTTCATCACTCTGGGGGGGGGGGGGGTTTGTTCGGGGTGCAATATTGAAGGATGCGAGAGTACTCTGTGACCCCGAAAACGGAAGGAATTCGAGATCGGGCAGCTTCAAGCAAATATTTTCAATTTTCCCGCCTGGGGGTGGTTTTTGGCCCATTTGAGGGGATGGGCCAACCCAAAAACAATTTTTAACTGCACCATCGTGCTCAGCATCCTCGAAAACGGGCTCAGCATCATCCGTGTATGTTCGCTCGACTCACAGAATCCACTAGAGAGCTACCTTCATCACAATCAAAATAGTAAAAATGAGCAAATGCACTGGCAGTGGGTGTGTCAGGCTTCCATAGCTCCTATACGAATTAACTTAGGAATTTCATTCATATGTCGATTTATACTGTATTATATGGTGCATTTCAGGAAAATATTTTCTAATATACAGGGTGGCCCAAAAAAGTGTGCTAGCATAATGCTCTCTTTTTTTAAATGGGACACCCAGTATTTTATTACATATTTAGGTTCGTATTAGTGTCCTTTATAATTGCCTAAAGTTTTATTTCATTTGGTTATGTAGTTTAAGAGTAATAAATTAAAAATTAAAAAAAAAGTTTTGGAGTCTCAGAAAAAAATTCAAAAAAACTACCTGAAATAACTTTTATAACCAAGGCATTGGGTGGAATCTAAGACAAGAGACCTAGAGATATTGTAAATATAATAGCGTTTATCTATTTTATACAGGGTGTTCATAATTAGGTTCCAAACACAACACATTTCAAACTAATTTTTCTCCAGATTTTCAAATGAAATGGCATTATTTGGCTATTGGATGTAGAATTCAAAAGTATTCTTTTTTTTGTAATGGAAGCATATAAGTTATTTCTAGTCGTTCTCGAAATAATTGCTTTCATAAATTATGTTGTTTAAATACAGTTTTTATTATGAAAATTAAGCATAGGCGACTAGATTATAAACTACAGTAAGTGTTCAAAATGCCTACCATGTTGATCCTGAGCACAAGTTAATATGCTCTTCAAATGATCTATTTTCATTCCTCAACATTTGAGATGAAATTCTAGCAAGACGGCTTATTAGGGATGGTTATGCCTAAAAACCATGATAGGCTTTGAAATAAAATAAGAATTCATATAATAAACAAATGAATTCTTATTTTATCTCATTTGTGTATATTTTTTCAGTTTGTATTTTCATTGCTGTTGGTTTGTTTCGACACGATATTTTCTTTGAAAAGTTATTTTAATTAAAGTAAGTTAACGAACAATCCAATTGTTGTATTAATTATTCCTAATTACCATCACTAGAACATTAATTATCATGTAAAAGTTAATTGGAAAGAAGTAACAAAATATTATTTGGTTGCCTGAGCTAACGCCCTAAACAATTTAAACGCAAATATCTCCGAAACGGTAACTCTGGGGTGACCTGAACTTCTTTTACCTAATAAATATGAAAAAAGCATTATTTTCATTAAAAACTTAAATACACTAAGGCACAAATAAGTTATGACCTTATGAATGTGCGAAAAATACCGCATACAGCGCCTCCTACATTGTACATAAAAATTTCACAAAGAAATCAATTTCTTGTCCTAGAAAAACCATAATTGCCAAATTTTATAAAGAAACGTTAGTTTCCCTCAAAGTTATTAGAGAAAAACAAAAATCAAGTTTTAAATTTAACACCCTGTATCTCAGTGAATATCAACTTTCGAATATAGGTAAGTATAATTAAATCGTAATATCTTTACGCAAGGAGTCTGTGGTTTTGCCATCTACCATTAATTAGCGGACACCCTGTATATTCTGTACCAGAATGAATGACGCTATAAAGGGTGTTATCAATGATTTCTTGAGTTATAAACTCATTCCAGAGTTTGAACTTAAGGGAAATGTATACATGGTGTTCCGAATAAGAATGCACTCGACAGAAAAGGAAACAAAAATCGAAACCTTAAATGTAACGAAAATATTACGAATTCCATCGATAAATATCCTATTTATTGATTCGAAAAAAAAACTACGCTATCCGATATGGAAGTAACCCGTAACGAAAACGGCATGACATGGAAAAACGGCAGAAGGATTAACAAAAAAATCCCGTGAAATATGGGGTTCTTTCTGCTAAAGGCGATAATATACTGCCTGTGTTTGGAAGAGAATGGCTCAAGAATATACACACACTATCCTTGACATTTCGCATTGTATTTATAAATAATTCTTGTTATTTTCTGCTTTTGTTGTATTATTTTTTTTTATAAAATAAAGGACTCTGAACAAACAGCCTACCTGTAATTATACCTGACTTTTGACCTGTCCTAAATGACCTAAACAATTTATAAATAGTTGTAGGAGTAATATGAATCTAGATGGAGGATTAACAGTGATTAAAATTTCTGATAACTTGACAAAAATCTACTTCTTTCTCTAAAAAGGCTAACATTGCAGAACCCGATAGAGTCATGGAAGGACACGCAGTTCCACTAGCTTCCTCTAATAATTTGAAGGGAAGTCAATCCTGGGTTTTATACACCTCAACAACTTTTGACGCTCTACGAAGATCAGATTCGTCTATCACTAGATTACTGCTCTCATGTCTGGAGCTATGCACCCAAGCATACTCTTCGGCTAACTGGATTCCATCGGAAGGAAAGCAATTCGTCTGATCGGAGACGGAGAAATACACACCAATTAGAACTGTAGCCAATTAACAAGATATTTTACGGCCTTTATTATAGTATATTACGTACCGAGGTGGAAAGTGTTTCATTCCTGTCGAGACAGTAATGAAACTTTTCCCCGAGGTTTGTATACTATTTTATTTACAACCACATCTAACATCCACGTCTTACTATTTTGAATAAAAATTAATAATAAAAGATAAATGTCATTTTGACTTTTCCATTGAAAAATTAGACAGAAATTTCAAATAAACCGCAGGTGGTAAAATAACGTAGGTAATAATACACATCAAGATGGCAAATATCATTTTTTTGAATATGATTTCCATGTCACTAAACAATATATTATTTTAACCAGAGAAAAATGCTATCATATGAGGAATTTGATTTTGCTGCTACTCCACCAGAAATTCGAGAAGCAGCAAAAATAGCAGAAGATCTTCTGCCAACTAAAAGCCGACTGAGATATGACAAGGCATATAACTGTTTCAAAGAATGGTGTACGGGAAACAAAGTTCAAAATCCTGGTTCTGAGTCGGCGCTACTAGCTTATTTCAGTGAAAATGCCGACAAAGAAGATATTAACGATTTGGTCACAATATTCAATGCTGAGGATCACTCTATCAATTAGGGAAAAACACGCAAAGCTATTAGCATTTTTAAAAAAGTGTGTTCGTATATTATTTTGAGATATCGATTTGTAAAAAAATTACAAAAAAATAATTTACTTTCCACCCGAGTGGAAAGTGAAAGTAAAAAAACGTCAACTTTCCACCTTTCAAAGATAGGTGAAATGTCATTATTACATGTATGGTTGTCAAAAATACTTTCCTATCATTTAAGGCATCTAAGTCCGCTTAAAACAACATAAAAAAATTTTCACTGGTAGACGATATTTTCCATAATTTCACGATTATCCGATAATCCTACCGAAGGTTTTTAAATATATTATTCTACAGCCTTAATTCCTTTTGTTATCCATTTTTTCGACTTATTTGTGCTAAAAGGAAACTTTCTGAGAGAAAAGTTTTAAAAATACGGTAAAAGGGGGAAAAGTGACTGGCGATAAAATATGGGAATATTTTTAGCTACAACGAGGAAAGTATAGATAAAGATTTAGCTTAAAAATTATTCATTCTTTCCCAGGTTCAACTGTAAATCGTATTAAAAATTTATTATAATTTATAGGGTGAAACTATTACACCGAAATTAAATTTTCAATTATAATTTCCCTTACTTGAATTATTATCGGAAATTTTTTGACCACACGATTTTTCCAAAAGTATCCCGAGTCGAAGACGAGTGATAATTTTCTGAAAAAAATCGTGTAGAAGGAAAATTTCCATATATTAATTCAAGAACGAGGGAGATTCGGAAAGAAAATTTCGCACTAAATAATTAATGTGAAGGTAGTTAGAAGTTCGAAGAGCAATAATGTCCTATTTATCAACTTTAGTTGCATGCAATTGTTATAATTAAAAAGAGTTCAAATTTGTAATTTTTATTTATATTTGATCTACTAAAGTTGGTAAAACATATTATTTAAAGAAAGTTGTGTTCTCATTTTAAGATCTGTTGACTTATAAATACAATAGTAGATAGTTGTCTGAAATTGTTATTGACAAAGAAAAAATGGTTCTACATTTTATTTCCTTATTTATTTAACCTACTAAAGTTGGTAGAAAATAAGTTTCTTACCATATAAAGTTATTTTATACAGATAGTTTTCCAGCGTATTGTAGTCATCCATACAGGAGGCCATGGAATCCATGTCAAACGCCGCGCGCTGTCTCCCGTAGCCCCGATTACTGACAGTAGCCCGGTGAGACTCCTTATGGGGGGGATCGAAATACATAAAAAGGCCTTAGAAGTGATGCTAAGCCTACTCGACTCCATACGCTCACAAGTACCTAACCTACTTATTATATCTATCAATTCCACTCAGCGTCAAGCGTCCATTTCAGACTTACGTAGAGTTAATATGAAATGCCAAAAAGTGATTGTTTATGCAGGCGACTTGATCCTTGTCATTTTTGTCTCACTTTACTGAATTAGGGAAGGTTGCTGCAGACAGAGACAAGCATAGAATGCGAACAGCACGAATTGTTAAACAAGCTAACTTCCTTCGTCTGGCGGGAATGAAAAACAAGTAACATCTGATGTGATTTAAAATGGTGGAGAAGACGCAGCATCTTTAAATTTTAAACGAAAAACGAGTAATTTGTAATTGAAATATTCATTTAGTCCTCTTTACTGAGAGTAAGCATCAATAATAATTTCTTTTCCAAAATCATATGGCGCCCAAAAATATGCTTGGACTTGAAGCTTGAAATATTTGCTCGGACCTAGAGCCCAGTTCAAGATGGTAAAATATTTTATGCAAATTATGATTTACTTCCTATTTTTTAATAAAACTACTTACAAGCTTATTTCTGAAGTTTAATTTTTCATTTGTAGTTATGTCTAGTTCAAAAAATGATATAAGAGTGTGTAAAGGCCGTATTACACTTGGGAATTTTTATTGCGCCAGCAATGGCAATTATAATTCAAGGATTCAGGCGCAGTACACCGTTCTCCGTACTACAGTCAGAAATTCTACTCTTCTGACAATTAAAATGACACGGATTCATGCGCAGTACACTGTTCCCGATCAGCTGTCTCTCATTACCAGAAATGGGGCAGGCGCCATTTTAATTGCCCTTGCCGGCGCAATTGGGTAGACATGGATTATTCTGATATTTTTAACTGTTTATTATTTGGCCGAACTAGGTATGAACAGGTAATGGCCATTTAAACCCACTGGTACTTAAATTAGCAGTTTACATTCTTTATTAAACTTATGGACTGCTAATTCAGCAACTTTTTGCACCTCCTATTTGTAAATAGCAGTAGCTGCTTTAACTGGTAATCAAAACGAACAGGTTTGAACATCTCTAATTCTGGGGATATTTTAGGGATTTCGACAGTACCCACTGCTGTTCTCACCGTTGACAATGCTCCAGCTGATCGAAAACGGTTTACTGCGCATGAATACGTGCCATTATAATTGCCGGCGCAAGAGAAAAAATTGCCTAGTCTAATACGGCCTTAAGGATTATTTTAAAGTGATATTTACAGCTTAAAACATGTCAGAATCCTAATATTGATTTTCACCACTTAGTAAATCAAATAAAAGTGTTTTGAATGTTTTTTGTTGGTTAAATGTCACTTTAAAATATTGACAGAAATAAAAATTGGACAAAAGTGACATTTGAAAAGCACGTGCGTTTGTCAGCTGATGCCAGACGTAATGGATGCCGGGCTTGTTCATTTGTTCATACTTGCTTCGATTTGTTAACACGGCTATTTGTCTTCTTTCTGTTTATAAGTATTCGTTGATTGATAGTATAGTAGTTAAATTTGAAAATGGACGGTTTGAGAAGTACCCTCCGTAAGTTTTATAAAGAATTGAGAGAAATTAAAATGTATCATCGGAATTTAAAGTTTCTAACGTATTTATTAGAAGAATTTGGGTCAGACGTCTATTCGTCTAATTTCTTTAATATAATTATATAAATATCTTCTCCCATTGTGGTACTCACCCTTATTCCCCATTAAAAAAAGAAGAAGTGGCCAAAGAATTTCAAGAACATTTGGACGTTGTACGAAAATAATTACGTACTTGTAAACTATAATAAATAACAATCATTTGCTGTTTTTATTTGTTTTTAATTTAGATAATAATGTCTAGTAAAAGGTTTAGAATAATCAGAAATATAAAATAATTAAAATATCAGGTTCATCAGTCAAGCAAAATGTCATTCTATACACAAAAGTCAAAAAATTTCCACTGTAATCACTTCCTGCCTCGAGGAGCAGAAAAATTTCCGAAAATATTCTTAGTTGCCGTGGCAACGGAACAAAAAGCAAGCTCCTGGTTGGCTGAAGAATGTTAATGCGAAATTTTCAAGCTAAATTTGGTCGAATCAATTTAAAATTAAAATAATTTACTCGACTGATTCCGCGGTTGGTTCTTTATGATCGAAACTGTTTTTTACACTAACTTGGTCAGTACGAAATGAATTAAGTGGGATAATTCTAGTAAACTACGTCTATGTTTAAATTAGCCTCAATTAGTCGTTTATTTATATTCCAATAGCATTTAAAACAGTGTTTGTTGTAGAAATAATTGGGTATCTGTGTTAATGGCCGGCAGCAATATGGAATATTGCTTTGGGTCTACCATTATTGGACTATATATATTAATTGGAAGGATTGATAATTAGATTTGGTATGAAACCATTATTAGTTATTTCAATCGTTTATAAACAGTTGTTGTTTGTTATTTGCTAAATTGACGTCAATTTCATCTCAATCACATACTTGGCATAACCACGTTGTGGCAATCTCCAAGATAGCTTCTCAGAAACTTGGTGTCCTCTTCCGAACCAGAAAGTTGTACACACCTTAACAACTTTTGACACTATACAAAACCCAGATTCGGCCATCACTAGAGTACTGCTCTCATGTCTGGAGCTCTGCACCCAAACATACTCTTCGGCTACTGGATTCCATCGAAAGGAGGGCCATTCGTCTGATTGGAGACCGCGAGCTGACGAAAATCCTCGATAGCCTAGAACATCGAAGACAGGTGGGGATATGACTCTCTTTTAAAGATATTTTCATGGAAAGTGCTCGGCTGACCTTGCCCTCTTAATTCCGCCCAGAGCGGCGAATAGCAGAAATACACGACGAACCACTGCCGCCCATCCATATGTGGTTAAGCTTAGTACTCCTCAAACTTCATTATTTAAGAATTCTTTCATCTGGAGGACTTCGTCCTTATGGAACGACCTGAACGAACGATCATAAGAAAAAAGAGAAGTTTTTACTGGAATCGAATAATTTCATTGAGATTATTTTTTCACGTGGCAATTTCCAATAAATGGATTTAACTTATCTGAATAAATGAATAGCATACGCCATCAAACAAAGGCTTAAACCAAATTAGAGTAGAAAACATTATGAAAATCTGTATTTGTTCGGAATTGTTGAAAACATGTTGTTGTTGAAATTGATATTGAGATAATAGTATATTCACTTGTTTATTTTAAGCAAACAATAATCCAAAAAAAAGCATAAATATAATTGTTTATATAGAGTTCATTGGCAGTTCTCTTTTTTCGTTCCCATCACGTTCCTTAAGAAGTTTATTTGATAATATTTATTAAAAAGTTAAAAAGAAAATGTTAACAATTCATGCTTTGTAAGTAACTTTTAATTAGCACCTTTATTTTTAAGAATCTTAATTATAATAAAAAATATTATTGGCTACCCAACCTACACTGTTTCCTTCATAAGGGCCCTAAGAATACTCTTATAGCAAATATTTTGTTATGGAAATGACGTATTATATTTAAATGGGTGACTCCGTGGGTGTCCTAGAGAAGCGCTACATATTTTTTTTAAAATCGCCGTTTTAAAGGTGGAGTCCAGCCCCATAAACCCACAGCTCATCCTGCGTCACTGTAATACGTCACCCTATGGTGGCATGTCAGAAAACAGGTGTTACGTGGAATGTTACCAAACTTGCAAAACTGAAATTTCATATAAAATTATAAAAATAAATTATTTATCTACCTACTTGTATTTATCTTTATACCTACACAATCAGTTTTTTTTCTTTTTCATGGAAACACTCCTGGAAACACTTTATGCTCGAAACATTCCATGAAGTCAAACGTCCAAAACAAACTACTCGTTTTAGGTTCGTCAATAAAAACAATGTCAAATAAAATACAAACGACGAACGCGTAGCCCTAGATTCATTACAAAACAATTATTATACGCGTACCTTCTGAAAACAAAGCGGATAGCCGAGAGTGTAAATGGTAAGCAACACAACCGACCGTATTCTAACGCGTATCTTCTAATACTGACTGTTGCAAGTTGCAAGACGCAGTGACGCACGCTTGTACGCCTAGACTTACGTTGCCCCGGCGCCCAGTGGATTCTATGAACGAGATGGAGAGATCGCCGTGTGAGAAATAAAATGAAATCTTCGTCGGTCATTTGAAGTAGAGCTGAGCTTATTTAATTTTTTGAGCCTCTCAAGTACAATCGCAGTATTATCCCTTACCTTAATTGATGAATATATCACTACTATCATTTTATTCAATTCAGGGAAGAATCTCGTTTATCACCATAAGAAATGCATTTAAGGGATCTTAGTCCGTCCCGTATCGCCTATTATTAGGATTTATTAACCGTGACAGTGAAATATCAAACTGTCAAATATTACCCATCTTTATTCCGAGTATTGCGCGTCCCATTTCGTTCGTTCGTAGATGTTTTTTAAATTAGTTAAATAAATCTAAGCGAGAAAAAGGACCAAAATTAAAAAAATTTCCCGTGTATTCTTCCCATGTGAATAGCTGCTATTTGTGAGGTTATGTGAGAGTATTTTTCCTAAAATTTAGATTCTATGTGGTTTCGGTGAAATTATGAATAATAATTGTATTTAAATAAGTAAAGGTAAGAGAGCATTTGTCTTAAATAAAATTGAATTTGAAAAATAATAGAAATGTCATTGACGTTTGACCTATTTACTTTCCGTAGCGTGTAAATCATTAATATTTCCATCCTTTGCGTCGTTCGAAAGCGCAATTCTGCCACTCTTCGCGCTGGGTAACTTGCGATCGAAAATATTTAATAACTTCCGAACTAAAAGAGAATATATGAATTAATATAATTTATACAGTTTTTGTTCGTCTGTAACATAAATATGAATTAAATGTATTAACGTTTATGTTACAGACGAACAAAAAATAAAGTCGTTTAAATTTAATATTGCTATGCATTTCTGTTTATCCGACCATCAAAGCAAAAACAAAGCATCTAATTTAATGCTCGAGACAACGTTTACCACTCTGTTATCTTGAACGTTGTATTTATATTCGCAAATGCACCGAGTCCCCAAACTAACTGATTATGACATTTGGAAATTATAATCGTTTTAGTTTTGAGTTTGTAATAATAATGCGGGTTCCCGAAATAATTCGGGAAGATATAATATCCGAAATAATAGCGAATTATTGTAATTTGTTATATTTACTCTACAAAGAATAATATAATAGATCAGTAGAATGTAAATGTGACTGGTAATAACATTATACCACTTGTTCTACAGGGTGTCCTAAATAATAATGTACTCAACAGGGATGTCTACAAAAACGAACAAATTAGACCAAAGTTACGCGTTAGTGAATTTTGCAAAAAATTAATAAAATTCCGAAAATTTGGGCCAAACCGAATTTATACGATTTCGTTCTTTAATTCTTTTGAAGAGATATGTGAAAAATAATTTTACATTTTAATGGTAACTTTTTCTCCTCTATAAGATAATTTAATTAAATTGACAATCCGACGTTTCGTTTTTTCTTAACCATCATCAACTTTGTTTTTAAATGGTAGTAATATGTAGTTGCGCACTTTTTAAAGATAAACCTTTATATATCCTCTCAGGTATGACGTCATCTAGGATTTCTCACATATATATATACCGTATATTGCCAATATGAGCATTCCAAAATTACAAAAAGTGTCCCCGCTATGGGAGATAGCGCGGGCCTATTGAGTTTGCGCAGTAGGGTGGAAATTTTATCGATCGCGTCAGAGCCGGTCCGACATTATTTGTTTGTGGTTATTCGTCGCCATCTTTGGTTCTGGATGCTTTTTCAAATTACAGAATAAAAAGTGGTTCATCCGCATTGTTTTCGGTATATTAGTGCTTATAAACTTTTATTATCTAACAAAAATTTTTGTAGACGAACAAGTTTGTTCGTGATTCGATTCGCTGTTTGGTAGGTTAAGACGGAAGGACACAAGTGCATGGTGCTTTTTTACAAAAGCCATAGATCAATACCAGGTATAAAGTATTTCAGGTATGTACATATATACAAAAATATGCTGCTTAAAGCTTGTAAAAAAAGAAGAGAGTGTCACTCGTATACAATATAATATATGTGTGGTCACTACCTAACCTAAAACTTAATGTATTTTTAATTTGGTGCATTAGTAGCTGATAATAATTCCCAAAATAGTCAATATAGTCATTCTTAATTTTTGGTTTAGAAAAAAGTGAGCTTAAAAAACATACGATGTCGGATGAAAGTTAAAAGAAGCTCATCGTGTCGATTGTTACAAATATTCGGACGGAATTTGGCACCAAAAGTTTACACCAATCAGGGCACCATCGGATCATCAGAAATCGTATGCATGGAACGCTATCTTAAATCGAACTAATCGAAATTTTGATTTTTCCTAACTAACCAGTGACATTTACATTAAAAAAGTTAAAATCCGATCCTGTCGAATGTTTACTTTCACAAGGACATTTCCAAACTGCGCAAACTCACAACGCCCTCTTCGATGCCCATAGCGGGGACATAATTGCAGATGGTATTAGCAATATACTGTTTATATATAGGTGGGATTTCTTTAATTGGAACACTCAGTATATTGTGTCAAGTTCGAATTCTATGATAAATACTTAAAACTCTTTGTATTGTCCCAGCTCTAAATACATTTTGGGGGACTTCAAGACAAGAAACCAAAACAAACCCATACTTAACCAATGAATAAAATTATATTTAGTGGAAGAATTATCAAAAAAAATCGAAGGGTTCCATTATAACATAATAACAACCATCTACAGACGAAAACAACTATATTACTCCTGGTTAATTAGATTCGAACTTGGCAGTAACCCTTTTACAATAAGTTAATTAAAATATGGTAAACAATACTTTACCCAAATTTATTTACAATTCCGGATTTGCCTGGAAACAATAGCAAATTAGAATCTAAGACTGACACAATACATAAATTATCTTCTTCCTTCTGATGTGGCATCTAAAATCCTATTTTGCGCGCCGCGGGATAAAATATAATTTAATTTAGTTGTGTTTATTTATACGTCATTAGCTTTTATTCTATCGTATTAATAGAATGAGAATAAATGAGAAGGAACTCGCTCACGTCCATGATCATTTAGATTTCGAACATTTACAAGAACTATTATAAATCTACCAATTGCAGCTATTGATGCTTTAAATACTGTACTTAGTTATTTATGTAACAAATATATAAAGATACTTTTTGAAATACAGGATTGCCACACCCGTTTTCGACCCGTGCGCTCAATTTCCGAGTCATGAAAGAAAGTAACTTTATGCATAAGTTTTATACAATATTTTTTCTACGATCGTGTCAGTTTTCTTTCCGAAATTAAAAAATATATATTGGTGTATAATCAACTTACTGTCACTTAGAAGCAAGTTAATATGTTTGGGATATACAAGGTGGCCCATCGAAAACAGCCCAGCAAGGTTTACGGCTGTGTACGTGAAAATTTAAAAAAACCTCGGACCTATAAACTTGTGTTTTCAGGGGGACACGTTTCACTATTAATTTCATCCCTCTAACCTCAACCCCCCCTAGCGGGGGCGGCTACTGCCCTTGTTTTTTCAAATGGGAATGGGTATGTTGTGATACATCTTTTTAAAGGGCATTAAATTCTCTTTAAAATGGCGCTTCGTTTTGTAAATTTGAGCTATGCACCGCCGAGCAACGGAATTTGAGACATTTCAGTGCACCTCTTATCAAGTACACAGGTTTGTGCGCAAACAATTTTTTTTTTAAGTAATAAGTCTCAGTCAATTCAACTTTATCTTCAGTAAAGTGGTTGATCCAGATCTACATACGTTATTTCTGCGCTATTATTTTCTGTTGATTTGATCGTGACATAAAAAATGGTTTATTCTGTTGAGGAAAGAGTGGAAATTATTGAAGTGTATTTTATAAACAATCAATGTGCAAGAGTAACGTCAACTTTGTTTAATGATAGACATCCAGATAGACACGTACATCTTAGTTATATCCTAGATGTTCTTTTTTTTCTTAATGGCACTGTCAATCGCTATAACTGTCGTTACTGGTCTGACACGCATCCAAGGATTTACCACGAGGTTCATACTCAAAATCCTCAGAAATTAAACGTTTGGGCTGGTATTTTCGGTGATCACATAATTGGACCATTTTTCTTACAGGCAAATTTAAATGGAGATACTTATTTAGACTTGTTGGAGAATGCTATCAACCCAGCGCTGATAGAAATTATGGAAAACGACCAACGTTACCAGGAAGAAAATCCAATATTTCAACAAGACGGGGCTCCCCCCTATTATGCATTACCCGTACGCCACTTTCTGGATGAAACGTTTCCTGGTAGAAGGATTGGGAGGAGGAGTGCAATTGAATGGCCCGCGAGATCGCCCGATTTATCTCCCCTTGATTTATTTTTGTGGGGACATCTAAAATCCAATATTTATGCCACCCAACCCGAATCCTTAGAAGATTTACGGAACCGCATTACTAATGAATGTCAACAAATTACACCAGATGTTCTTCACAATGTCGGAGAACACTTTGAACAGTTGTTGTACTATTGTATGGAGGTGAATGGCGGACATTTTCAACATTTAATAACATGTAAGTATTACTCAATAAAATTAAATTTTTTAAAACGCAATTTCTCGGCGGCGCGTAGCTCAAATTTGAATCTGGAAACACAAGTTTACGGGTACGAGGTTTTTTTTAATTTTCACGTACACAGCCGTAAACCTTTCTGGACTGTTTTTGATGGACCACCCTGTATATATCGACTTGATTATTTAGAATTAATGTTGATTTCATCATGGAATAGTATGACCATAAGTTTTGGCATAAATTTCAACCACCAAGTGTTTTTTATAATAAAATATATTTAAATAAGGTTTTGTAATACATAGTAATTAATTGTTTCATAAGCAACACAATTATGACCTTAACTTAAATATAGAGGACCAAGGTCTTCCACTAGACGCAACTTTCTGTGGATACCCTAGCATTAGGTTTTAGGCGGAATTTATATCGATTTCTCGGATTTTTCTATATATCCTGTGTCGAAGTTCCTCCTCATTTTGTACCTCCCATCCTTCATCATCTGCGATATTGTCAGTATGAAAATCATCATTTCCCTTCATTCCGGAGTTGCTTAGTGTGAAATAGTTTTCGTCATCCATAATTATAACCAGGTTGTAAGCAAATATATACTCTTCTTAATGCTCAGGATTCTGTCTAGTTGGTTGGATGTATATTTCGAAGCCTTTCTTCTTTTTCGGTATTTCTGGCCGCGAAAGTTCCCGCGCTATGGTGTTTTTAGATGTTCCATATTGTCGTGCTAGTTTTCTTGTTGATGTGCCAAGTGTTTTTCGCCCTTCTTACAAGTCTTTCTGATCTTACTCTGGTAAAAGGTTCTAGACCTTCCACTTTTTGGAAGGTTCATACAAGGAATACCTTGCTCACATTCAGCAATTGTCCGATAAATGGTTCTACGCGATATATTTTGATTTTCAATTTTCAATACGTATTATTTCGGATGTAAGGACCCGTCCAACTAAATTATAAATACTTTTTCGAATTTATAATTTGTAAGCCATATCGATATAATCAATTTAAAACTGAACTGTCAACGTTAAGTGAAGGTGTCAAACAAGTTTTTGTTTTTGTTAGCAGGGCAATATCCGTTCGCGGAAACCCTTCACTCACTTTTGGTCCAATACCATTTAATAAACGTCCTTTTCGTAAGCTTCCTTCGAATTCTTAGGCGATAAATTTTGTGTTGCTTCATTGGCTATATTAATTATTTCGTCTGGAGCTCATTGAATGAGTTTTTTTCTACGGAATCGGAATTATGTCTTTCCATTTTTGATATTGGCATTTGTAAGGTAATAATAACAATGCTGTTTGCTTGGCAACTTGATATAAGCATTCAGATAGAAGTGAAAAAAATTACACGTTAAGGCACCTATTTTAACGCTAAATTACTAATTTTTAACTTTTAAAAAATGGCCAATTTTATGCATTCGTTGACGCTTAGAACTGTAAAAGAAAAACACCGCCCTTAAGTTTTTGAACCCTAACGGAGACAAAGCGTAATTTTCAGTTTTGATTTTCCCAATTGCCGGTTCATAGCAGGAAAGTCGGGAAGGCACAGTCAAACACAAAATTTGTATTTGAATTTAAATTAGTTTCGGCTGCTTATTTATTGCAATACCTCTCGCTTCTTTTCTCTGTTCGTCTGTGTAATAAACAAGTCGGTCTCTTAAATGAGACTGTATTCGGAAGAGACAACCTATTTATATTTAAAAAGGTTTCATGGTATTATCATAGGATCGGCTTCAGGCAATTCTGGCTCTTAATTGTTTCCATTTGCTAAAACGAACGACGGACAAATTTGCAATCTTTCACGATTTAACGAATATAAACGGTGGGCCAAAAAAAAGTGACCACATTATTACTTTCTCATCGAATATATACTCGCCGGCACAAAATTCCACCAACCTGAAATTTTGGTCAAGTTTGATATTCTATAACTTATATATTTATTATGCGATTTTCATTATTTTGTTATTAGTTTGTAGATCCATTTATTGTGTTATTCCTGAATTGTTTTATAAAGTAAAATTTTTTGATTAGGCTATATTATACAGGAGTAAATCAAACTGTTGTTTTTTGTCGTAATTTCAAAACACCCTGTAGGAAAATTGAGGTGGATAATTTTATTTACATACTATTTCTGGTAATCTTTGATATATTCTAAACATTTCGTTTTTTGATTCATTCCATTATCTCATTTCTAATGCGAGCTGCAAATTAAATGAAACGATGATTTGAAGCCTATTTTTATTAAGAAAAATAAACACTAGGAATATCATAAAGTTAATTAACAAAAACAATTTTAATATCATGTATTTCCTCCTCTCACAGTAATGGCAGCTTGCAGTCTTCGTGGGATCGAATGAATAAGGTTTCTTGCCTGATATTTTTCGGTCAGCGCCAGTTGTAAGTCTTGCAAGGGTTATGGCTGTACAGGACGACGACGAACGGCCCTTTTAAGTTCACTCCAAAGATATTCGATTGGGTTTAGATCCGGGCTACATGCAGGCCATTCCAATCTTGAAAGTCCAACTTCATGTGCAACGTGAGGTCTAGCATTATCATGCATTAATGTAAATTGATTCCCAATGAAAGGAAAGCTTGACATACATTTTCTAAAAATAACATCGTTTCATTTAAAATTTTGCAGCTAGCAGCAGAAATGAAATAATTGAATGAATCAAAAAACGAAATGTTTAGAATACATCAAAGATTATAATAAACAGTATGTAAATTAAATTATCCACCTCAATTTTCCTACAGGGCGTTTTGAAATTACGACAAATAACAACAGTTTGATTTACTCCTGTATAATATAGCCTAATCGAAAGATGTTACTTTATGAAATAATTACGGAAAAACACAATAAATGACAATAAAAACTGAAACTGACAACAAAATCATCAAAATCGATTAAAAAAGTTATAAAATATCAAACTTGACCAAAATTTCTTGGTGGCGGAATTTTGTGACAGCGAGTGTAGAATATCGACAATAGAATATTCAATATATTCGGGTTTTGACTGGCAATGACTATATACGAAATTCTTTAACATGTTTAGTTTCTAGCGAATAATTCTGATTAATTTCGGCAATTAATTATGCCATAAATCTGAGGTCATTTAAGTTAGTAATATTTTGGCAGTTGTGCCATTAGGTTAAGTGTAATGGGGTTTATAAATCCATTAACAGGGTAAAGTATCTTACCCGAATAATAGATGGCAAGTAAATGCATAAATTTACCCCAAACAATTAATTTTAGGTTCTCTTTAAAGTGTCCAATGACGACCAATTATTATAATATTGTTGTATTTAGCGTCACAACTTTTCAATTTTTGTTTAATGAGGAAAAGCGAGCGACTTTCTCGTGCTTAAACAAATATTTTTGAGTGTTCAGTTGCTTAATAATGATGTGATAAAAAGCTTTTATTTACAACCATGCATGTAATAATGACATTTCATCTATCTTTGAAAGGTGGAAAGTTTACGTTTTTTTACTTTTACTTTCCATCCGGGTGTACAGTAAATTATTTTTTTGTAATTTTTTTTAAAAATCGATATTTCAAAATAATATACGAACACACCAACATACAGTGTGTTCGATTTGTTTTTTCTTGTATCCTTTGTTTTGCCTTTTAAAAAATGCTAATAGCTTTGCGTGTTTAGATATGTCTACTTTTCCCCTAATTGATAGAGTGGTCCCCAGCATTGAATATTGTGACCAAATCGTTGATATCTTCTTTGTCTTGGCATTTTCACTGAAATAAGCTAGCAGCGCCGACTCAGAACCAGGATTTTGAACTTTGTTTCCCGTACACCATTCTTTGAAACAGTTCTATGCCTTGTCATATCTCGGGCGGCTTTTATTTGACAGAATATCGTTTTCTACTATTTTTGCTACTTCTCGAATTTCCGGTGGAGTAGCAGCAAAATCAAATTCCTCATCTGATTTTTCTGTTGCTAAAATAATATATTATTTAGTGACATGGAAACCATATTCAAAAAATGGTATTTGCCATCTTGATGTGTATTATTACCTACGTTATTTTACCACCTGCGGTTATTTGAAATTTCTATCTAATTAATTGTTATTTTTATTATTTTAGATTGACACTCGGAAAACATTCATTGTTGTGGAACACGTCAAAATCAAAGTATTGTTAGTAAATTAGACAAGGGTGCAATAGCCCAATAAGGTTTTATGCGAATTCAGCGGGGGTGTTGTAAAGAAATACCTTTTTTCCAATTCCAGAAAATTAGTGAAATTTTTTTCTGTCAAATTATTCTAAATGACTTAATAAGGAAATTGGATCGACGGTTGACGTAATCTTTCAATATGCTTCATCAGCAAAAAATCATGAGAACGGCTTTACGAGCGTCGACGGCAAGAGATTAGATGGTTTAAGAATGACGCAATGTAGCGTTGGGAAGGATGAAATAAAAAATTGTTTTAGAAGTCAGTCGGTTTTCTGGTATCCCCAGAACCGCGCTCACTCGCGATTTTATTTTTTCAAAACGGGAGCCGCAATGGTGACTACAGGTTTCAGCGTGTTTTTACATCAAGAATTCCGAGAACAGCGAACCGCGGATTTTCCCTGAGAAAATTTTTATCTTCGCCTACTCGTGTTTCCGGCGAGTTTAAAAAATACTGGCCTGTCATTAAACACTCGTAGATTCCGTGCGAGTATAAATAATTCTAGAATCTCTTCAAACACTCGCATGTTTCAGTGCGAGTATAAAGAACTGTGAAATATCTTCGAACACTCTTGAATTTTAGTGCGAGTCTAAATAATAACTAAAATTGATTTACGGAAACTCGTAGCTGTTCGTGCGAGTATAAATATTGCTGCGATATCTTATTACCCAATTGTGACATCAAAAGTAAGTGTTAAAATATCTTAAGTTAGTATTAGTGGTCACTACCACGAGTTATAATTTTTTTGGAAATTATTAGGGTAGTTGAGATCCCTTTAGTTGGGAACAAAATGCTAGCTTAGGTTTATTTTATATTGCAAATAATGAAAATAAATCAAGATTTAAACAGAGTACGTGACAGATGAATGATAGGTTGGTTGAAACAATTGAATGATAGTTCAGGTTAATTCTGATTGTATATAAATTGTAAATAATCAACTACGAGTACTTCGGGTCGCGTTACTCGACATACGCAAGGACTAACCCTTAAATCAACCCTCAAGACAAAGACTTAAAATTAAAGAAAACTAGCCCTCCGTGTTACGGCTTGATAGCTCAATAACATAAAGTTATAATTTGAGAGAAGAATGGACTGGTTTTTGTTTCCTTGTTATGAGAGCGGGTAATTAAAATTGGCTCTCCAACTACACGTGGTTGTGTAATGATTTAGTTGACGCGCCTAGTACCACCAAAACGACTTACCCTGATCTCCTTATCTCGTTGGAACGGCTGCTGTCGGCTAGAGGAGTGGTTCTTGTCAAGGTACCTTTGGGGCCACTTGTTGATTCTGAAGCGTCAATAGTCATTTACACATGTATAATTAGGGGAGCACTAATTTTGGGGCAATGCGATACCCACAGGGGGGTTAACTGGCGAAACTGCGGTAATTAAAAAAGGTATTGCGGAGAGAAAAGCGTGAGTACTTCAATGCTGGTTATATCGGTACTACCCATTGCGCGCGTTGAAGTCGTCTTGGTGTTTATTTTGTTTATACAATTATTAGAGACTATTTTTAACCGGAGTTGGAAAGCCATAATCGAACATTCCGCCCGGCCAAAATGGATTGCTTTGGGCAATTCATTTTTAAATCGCGAAAAAAGAGAAGAAGAAAAAAAAAATAAAAATTCACACTGCGAAAGATAAGGAAAAGAAAGAAAAAAAAAAAAAATCAAAACTTTAAACAATTCTAACTAACCTAAACAAATTTGCACCTTCATGTCAGAGTCATGACCGTACGCAACGAAAAACATCTAATGTTTAGCATACGGAAATGCAACGTAATAACCTATTGATACGTACTAAAATTAAAGTAAATATATACAATAGAAGAGAGTAAAAGACTGAAAGTTACATGGGAAGGGGACACAATTTGACTAAGGGTCTTTTAAATGTGCCACTAGCGGTTTTTACACTTGCTACACGCGCGACGCCATCCAATCCTGTACTTAAGGACAGTATGCGTCCAAGGGGCCACTGAGAGGGAGGATTATTATCACTTTTTATTAGCACTAAGGTGCCAATAGTAGGTGAAGCAGTAGAATCTAACCACTTGCTGCGCTGTTGTAATGTATGCAAATACTCTTTGTGCCAGCGACGCCAGAAATCTTGATGCATGCGTTGCAACAGCTGGTATCGTGACAACCGACCCAAAGAGATGTGAGACATATCAGGGACAGGTAATAAAGAGACAGGCTCTAAAGTTAAAAAGTGAGAGGGGGTAAGAGCTTTGAGATCATCTATATCAGAGCTAATTGGAGTAAGCGGGCGAGAGTTTAGAGTACTCTCGATTAATGTTAGGACTGTGTAGAACTCCTCGTATGTAAGAATTTGGTCTCCTACTACTCGGGTTAAATGGGATTTTACTGATTTAATTCCAGCCTCCCACAGTCCACCAAAATGAGGCGCGGAAGGAGGGTTGAAACTCCAATCAACACCTTCCTTTGAGGCCGCATTTTCGACAAAGGATTTTATTTCCTTGTTGGCACCAACGAAGTTCGTTCCACAATCGCTATAAAGACAACTTACTCGACCTCGACGAGCAAGGAATCGCTGAAGGGCAGCTAAAAACGCTTCCGAAGATAAACTACTGACTAACTCGAGATGAAGGGCTTTGGTGGTGAAACAAACAAATAAGCATAGATAAGCCTTATACGTTTTTGCGCCACGATAGCGACCCATGGCAATTTTAAAAGGACCACCCAAATCAACACCAGTATGCGAGAAAGCTTTGGCTTGAGAGATTCTCGAGGCCGGCAAATCCCCCATAGGGGGTTGGTAGGATTTTGGTTTCGTTTTCCAACAAGTAATGCATTTACTTATAACTGAAGTTATGCTTCGTTTGGGACACATAATCCAAAAGTTTTGGGCAATCAAGAAATGCAAGGTTCGGAGTCCCGCGTGTAAATGCTTTTCATGATAATATTTGATGATTAATGTTGTCAATGGAGATTTTCGAGGTAAAAGGATGGGATGTTTAGCATCATATGATAAAGAAGAGTGTTTTAAGCGTCCACCAACACGCAAAATGTGTTGATCATCAAAAAAAAACTCTGAGTTTGCGTAAAGGTTTTGAAAAGATAGTTCTATTTTGCTCGTCTTCAAAATAAATTTCTTGCGTGCGTTTAACTAACAGATTCAGGGAAGCTGTTAGTTCCTTCATTGTAAGTGGTCCTAAACATTTTAGGGCTTTTGCGTGGGCGTTATGAATGAAGCGCAAAATATAAGCTAAAATGTGTTGAATGGTCAAAAAAGAAGACTGATTTTTAACAAGATTGTCAAGAACATTGTCAGCGGGAGAGAACGTTGCAAACACTACTTTTTTCTCTTCTGTAAGTTTGACAGTGTCACACAACGTCGACTCGATTGGCGGTGGTTTTAAACTGGTCAAGATTGTTGAATTAGAGAGTAGAAATTGGGGTCCGTCAAACCAAAGGGAATTACGCAACATACCCGATGGAAGCAATCCCCGGGAAGCGAGGTCGGCGGGATTGTCCTTAGAATTGACATAACACCAGGAGGTGGGGCATAACTTCTCCTGGATATAAGCAACACGATTAGAAACAAAGGTCTTCCATCGATGTGGGGAAGATCGAATCCAAGATAGGACAATTTGCGAGTCGGACCATGCGAAAATCTTCTCAAAATGAAGGCTATCTTTGTACACGTCTAAAATGTAACTAAGAAGCTTGGCTAAAAGGACGGCTCCGCAAAGCTCGAGACGAGGAATCGTAATAGTTTTGAGAGGAGCCACCTTCGTTTTAGCACAAAGAAAGTGAGTTCGTATTGTTTGATCAGCCTGAAGAATGCGAAGATAAGCCACAGCTGAATAACCTCTCGATGAAGCATCAGAAAAGCCGTGTAACTCGTAGGCTCCATCCTTATCCGATAAAATCCATCGAGGTATTTGAAGCTGCGATAAAAGGGACAGTTCCAGTTTATATTGATTCCAGCTTCGTACTATGTCTTCAGGCGGACTTTGGTCCCACGACAGACCGAGGGACCAAAGGGTTGAAAGAAGAATTTTATTATAAAATGTCAGAGGGGCTAAGAACCCAATGGGGTCATAGCATCTGGCTAACTCTGATAACATATGACGTTTAGTGCATGGGCGATCCGAGGGGGATAGCGAGAACAGAAAACAATCCTTGGTAGAGTTCCATTGCAAACCAAGAATTTTTATAGATGCGTCAAAATTTTCGGAATCAAATGATATAAGATTTTTATTCAAAAATTCTGTGGGAAAATTTTTTAATAAGGAAGGATAATTACTGGACCATTCGCGAAGTTCAAAACACCCTTTCGCAAAAAGTTCAATAAGTTCCTCTCTTAAAATGTTAGCTTCCTCAAAAGTTGATGCACCTGTAGTTACATCATCAACAAACGTGTGATGACGAAGGGCGTAAGAAGCTGTGGGATAATTTGAACCTTCATCAGCGACCAATTGACGTAACGTACGGAGTGCTAAATAAGGAGAAGGGGATAACCCGTAGACGAGAGTGGTCAATTGATAATCTTTTAACGGCTCCTCCGGCGAAAAACGCCAAATAATGCGTTGATAGTCATGCTGATGAGGATTAACGAGAATCATCCGATACATTTGCTTAATATCAGCGCAAATAGCATATTTGTGGCATCGAAAATTCAACAGAATTTTTACGATGTCAGGCTGAAGTTTCGGACCAGTCAACAACTGACCATTCAAGGACATCTGGTTGGGTAGCTTGGCGGAGCCATCGAAAACTACACGGAGTTTGGTGGTAGGGCTGTCGGGTCGCAAAATACAATGATGCGGAATATAGTAAGTATTTGGTGAAATAGAAGGTTGTAAAATTAATTGCATATGCTGAAGGTCCAAATATTCTTGCATGAACTGACAATATTCTTTATAAATATTGGGTTGATTTAGAAGACGGCGTTCTAGAGAGAGAAATCTCCTGACAGCGAGATCTCGCATACCAGGAAATGACGGCGAAGAGTCTTTGAAAGGCAAAGACACAATATACCTGCCTTCAGAATTCCGGGCATGCGTGATCGAAAATTGATTTTCACAAATTTCCTCCTCGGGAGATAACAGTGCGGTAGAGGGAGAAGGTATAGATTCGATTTCCCAAAATTGTTTTAGGGTGCAATCGATTGAAGATTCGGAATCTTTACAAAAAAATGATAATGTTTCAGAAAAATGTTGGTTGTGTTTTCCCATCAGCACGTAACCAAACAGCGTATGAACAGCGGATGGCTCATTGTTATTGCCCGGAATATGAGAATCTAACAAAATTTGTGAGAAAATGTCAGCACCCAACAATATATCAATTTTTCCTGGGCGATAAAAAGTAGGATCCGCGAGGTTTAAATTGCGAATATGGGACCAAGTATTGGTAGTCACCTTTTGGCAAGGCAAATCGTCACATATTTCTTTCAGAACTATTGCGTCTGTAAGGAAATTAATGACTTCGTTACCACGCGGGCGAACTTTTAGCGTTACAGTACCGTGATTCGAAGTGACCTGCATCGGACCGAGTCCCTTAATTTCAAAGTTACCGTTCGCTTGGGACAGACCCAAGCGCGTCACTGTACGTTGCGTTATGAAAGAAGTCATGCTTCCCGAATCAAGTAAACACCTGACAGACTGATAACAGCCTTGGTTATCTAAAACTTCAACAATGGCGGTAGCTAAAAGAACCGTTGGGCGGTGATGTAACATTCCCGCACCAATGAAGGCATTCGCAATGGAAGATGGTGACGGATTTTGGATGGTATCTGAAGCGGTTTTTTCTGAAACACCAGAGCGTGACAAAGCCGAAGAGGTGGCGGTTCCCTCGAGAGGCTTCGTATTAAATGGCGGTCGGGTATTGAATTGAGCCGAGCTGGAATCACCAGCAGGATTGATAATTTTTTGTAAATGTAACAGAGAGTGGTGGCGCTGATTACAAGTGCGGCAAGTGAAAACCGATTTACAGGTCTTGAGATCGTGCACAGTACTTAAACAGTTAAAGCAAATGCGCTTGCTTCGACAGAAGCTAAAACGTTCGTGCGGAGTTTTCGTTAAAAATTGTTGACAGCGATATAAGGCGTGATTGTCTTTACATAAAGGACAGTTCAACCCTTTAGATTGATTTGAGTGATTCACAAAGAAATTGCGTGTATTATTGCGTGGAGGAGTGGATTTTAACTGCGATATGGCCAAAGTAGTGTAAGCAATGCAGCATTTTTCGAGAAATTCAATTAACTTTGTATATGTAGGAATCTCAGTGGAGCCGTGACCCAATTCAAACTTAGTAGCTGTGTCGCTATCTAAACGTTTTAAAAGCATCATAACTAAAATAAAATCCCATTCCTCCGTAGGAAATCCTAAATTTTTTAAAGCGTTTAAATTTTCAGAAAATATATCGAGAATTTTTCGTAACCCACTAGGATTCTTTGATGTTAACTGTTGCGTATTTTCAAGAGCCTGCCAATGCTCCTGAGCTCGGAGTCTTTTATTAGCATATCGTGCTACCAGAATGTCATAAGCAGTATAATAATTTGCAGCAGTCATAGGCAACGTGCGCACAAGTGAGAGCGGCGGACCTTCTAACGAAGAAATCAGATAATTAAATTTTTCAATATCTGCTAAGGAACTATTGGAATGAATAAGTGCATTAAACAGGTCAATAAATGTAGGAAAATCTTTGTATTCACCCTTAAAAGTAGGTACTGTAATTTTTGGCAGACGTGCCTGTGACCCGGAGTTGCTGCTAGAAGTCTGACGTGTTAATGGCATACTGGTATTGGTATTGACCTCAAACAGGTCCATATAACAACTTTTAACAGAATAAAAGTCACTCAGAAAACCATCGTGCACTGTCGTTTCAATATTAAGGTCATTTTCGTCATCAATTATTAAAAGAGAAATGATATCTTGATGATATCCCAAAAATTCTTCCTTTAACGTATCGAGTTCGGCGCCTCGAACCTGAAATAAACTTATAATGGATTTTTCCGTCTCCGTACGACGAGCTAGGGTTAATAAAATTTGAATTTCATTCAGACAGGTATTCCGTTGGAATTTAAGTTTTTTAAGTTTTCTTGCTTCAGACATTTTAAGAAAAAAGGTTAATTAATACAAAACCAGTGAGTGAGTGTGGTCTTATACTGTAAGCAAAGCAGAAAGTTGGATTGGATTGAAATAATATTTAACGTTAACGTAAATTAAAGACAAAAATTAATTCTCTATTTTTCTTAGCTTTTTGGGGAGAAAGAAAGAACCAAACGATCAGTGTGCAATTAAAAAGAGACAAACAATCTAGATTTCAAGCAGCAACTTAATAATAAATTTTGTATTGGTCTTTTAAGACCCAGTTAAAATATCCAATAGTTTCCTTCAACAGGTTAACATTAACGGCCAGTTTACCTATGACTCGAAATAACTACCTGAAAAAACGAGATAACAAATCTGGCGATAAGTTTTTTATTGCGAACGGCCAGACCTACCTAAATGTTAAAGGCATAAAATGGCCGCGTGACGGTGCAAATTTGTATTTTCCCCTAAATAACTAATACTTGGAGAAAATTATGTATGAATTTTGCAAAAAAAATTATTTTTAATTCGGCTGAGAAGGACCAATGTTACGGCTTGATAGCTCAATAACATAAAGTTATAATTTGAGAGAAGAATGGACTGGTTTTTGTTTCCTTGTTATGAGAGCGGGTAATTAAAATTGGCTCTCCAACTACACGTGGTTGTGTAATGATTTAGTTGACGCGCCTAGTACCACCAAAACGACTTACCCTGATCTCCTTATCTCGTTGGAACGGCTGCTGTCGGCTAGAGGAGTGGTTCTTGTCAAGGTACCTTTGGGGCCACTTGTTGATTCTGAAGCGTCAATAGTCATTTACACATGTATAATTAGGGGAGCACTAATTTTGGGGCAATGCGATACCCACAGGGGGGTTAACTGGCGAAACTGCGGTAATTAAAAAAGGTATTGCGGAGAGAAAAGCGTGAGTACTTCAATGCTGGTTATATCGGTACTACCCATTGCGCGCGTTGAAGTCGTCTTGGTGTTTATTTTGTTTATACAATTATTAGAGACTATTTTTAACCGGAGTTGGAAAGCCATAATCGAACACTCCGTGTTGCAATATAATAATGTGCATTGTTATTATATTCATTGGACGCGCCCAAGCCAATACAATCAAAAGTATAGTCTGAACATTAGTTAGGCCTCGTCCTACGTTTAACTAACTATACTTTTAATTTAAAATCATTCATTCTTTCTTATGACAAATTTGCCCTCATCTCTTCAATTGCTCTGGTAGACTGCTGACAGCTTCCAGTTAGCTGGGAAGGGATGGTGGGCCCACACAAGACCGACTGACACGTGCGTGTCAAGTCGGCAACGGCATTAATTGCCTGGCATCCCCTGACGACAAACACCTATTCGATTCGAAAAACCATAATCGAGAAAATTGCGTTCGAAAATACTTTACGTAAGAGCGTCTCTAAATTATGATGAATTTTTCATTGAATATCAAGACTGGCGACATTACTAATACTGTCGACCAGCACTCACACATATATTCAAAATTTAATGATTAGGAAAGTTAGATTGGCTCTAAATAAATAATTTCTGGGTGGGAAATTCACCACTGGATAGAATTCAAAAATGGGGACAAAATTAAATTTCCAAAAAATAGCATTCTACTTAATAATCTGATTAAATAAATTGAAATAAAACTTTAGGGGAAACTTGGTTATCCGGGGGTTATCAAAAAACGTCTTACGTGAAACGCGCAGATAAGGAGAACATTTAGAGTTACCTATCATTTATTAAGCGCAAAACGGACGGACGTTTCGGGCTACGTACTCCACTCATATCATGATATAATGTACGTACGTTCCGCTTGAAAAAAACTAATTTTCTTTGTCTTTTCCTCAATTTGGCGACAGGGGAGAGAGAGGGGTGATAAGGGAGATAAAACATGATAATAATTATATTACAAAAGAAATTACATTACAATAGACTAAACAGACAAAATAAGGCTAAATGCCGTAGCACATCCCACATTGTTAGTTAAAATTAGTATTTCGGGACATTTACGTTTATTTATATCCAGATTTATACGTAAAGTAATTCGGACACTGGAATAATCCTCATAACATGGAAATGTGCGTGAGGTTTCACAGTATATTATTTTTAGCAGCCCCGAAGTAAAATAGGACACTGGGATTTGGGAACGAAATAATAACGCCGCGTCGCATATCGGATATGGGAGGGACCACAACCGTTAAATTAATCATGTCAAAACAATGGGTTCAATTTCCATGGAAAGCGGCTAAAGATCAATGCAAGATAGACGCTGGTGCAGGTGAATGGGCTAAATAAACAACGTATGCGGCCCACTATAATATTGAGGTTTACGTACAGTGTGTATACAGGGTGTATACAGCAATTTTAAGAGACGATTCTTTGAGTGATTCTAAGATGAAAAGTTCATATAAATATGGGTCCGCAAATGCTTCGTTTTCAAGATACAGGGTGTTAAAAAAAATTTTAATCGGGTTTTCGTAAATATCTTAAATATCCTTTTGTCGATATTATTGAAATTTGGCAGTTTTATTTTGTAGCTGACAACTGTCAAGATAAATGCTGCAATTTTCCAAAGCAAACCTTGATTAAAGAAGTAAATTGTCGATGCATCTCCAGGGACATGCATCAAAGTGGTTTTTAATTTTTTTCTCGACAACAAAGTAAGATACGAAAAAAATTCAAGAGACAAAACTGTTTCATTTTTAGTTGCTTAATCCAAAAAAATATATAGAAATTCCAAAAAAACCAGTGGCTTACTTTTTTGTTTTAATAATATACGTTAAGGTGCCACTGGGACGCCAATGAACTCAATCAATTTAATCTACTTAGGGCTAAATTAGCCCCTTAACACTTCAAAGAAAACTGCCAAATTTCAACAATATCGATAAAGGGATATTTAGGATATTTACGAAAACCCGATTAAAAAAAAATTTAACACCCTGTATCTACGCTACATATTTTATTTTTTTAAATCGACTGTTTTAAAAGTAGGGTAACTTACCCTCTTACTCACAGATCAGTCTGCGCTACTGTAAACATATATTACCCAGGTCCAATGGCAATGTTGCCAAACTTAATGTAAAACTGAAATTCCATATAAAATTATAAAAATTAATTATTTATCTACCTACTTGTATTTATCTGTATACCTAAAGAGCGAGGAAATTCAGGCTCAAACACAATCAGTTTTTCTTCTTTTTCATGGGAACACTCCTGGAAACACTTTATATACACACAGTAATAGTGAAACAGAACCGATAGTTAGCTTTTGAAAATACAATAATACAGATTATACTACAGATTATTAGATTTTATTACACGCGACGAAATTTTACATCCAGAATCCGGCCGCTGGTTGGTCTTCAACTAACAGCCCGCAAGCGTGCGTCGCTATACGAGCACTTCGGCTCAGCCGTTGTAAGCCGTCAAGAGGTTATTGGCATTTGACCCAGTCACGTACGTATTTCAAACTTATTTAATACTATTCTTTATGTTTGTTCTGGTTGTTTAAAACATTTTTTGTCGTAAATTTTCTTAAATCAGTTACAAATTAGTTACTATAAGGTATTACAGAATGGGAAATTGTTTAAATTATTTATTTTGTCTAAGGAGTTTAAGGTGTACATATGACAACACCGGTCAGAATTTGCTTTCTGTTTACACGTATCGCAGTGTCTCACAGGTGTTTTTCTGGTTTCACGTCAGGTCACTTTTACCGCTGAATGAATTGAAAGCGCCATTTATGGGTATTTTTCTTCAATTTGTCTTTATCTCAAGAATTGCCTGTTTAAATATAATACGTCATTTACATAACACCCTGTATAGTCTGGAAACGGTTTAATATCTTAGGTTAGCAAGGTAAACTACTGAAGGAAGAATGACTAACTGTCAAAATTGCGAATGGCGAATTGCCAACAGCGGGTCAAAAGTTATGAAGTCGTCTCCACATTATCACATACTGTATATGATAATCATACTAAATCTTTAAATTCTACAGGGTTTCTTCTACAGGGTTCCCCATAATAGACTACCCATTTTATATTATTAATAAATTCCCTACGAGATAACTAAATAGGTTGTTCTCTGTGGGATTATCTTCTGTAGTCTTTGGGATTTAAGTAAATTATTAATCAAGTAGGCGCCTGTCACAAATAAATTTTAAATTAATAATTTCGTGGAACGTCATTTTTCCGCGAGAAATTTGTTAGTTTTCATCAATAATTATTTAAGTTTTTTGCTTTGAGATATTATTTCAACATCCGTTTTAACTTTCATGGATTACTCAGTCCAACAACGTGTGTTTTGTGTAGAAACTTACATAAGAAGCAATTCGATAGAAGAAGTTAGGCGTGCATTCCGGCGTCAGTTTAATAACAACAATAGGGGCCACGCGCCAAATCGTAAAACTGTTAAGTTATGGGTTCGTCATTGGCGTGAAAAGGGTTCTGTACAAAATTTGAAGAAGCCTGGACGTCGAAGAACAGTTCGTACACCAGAAAATATTGAACGAGTTAGAATGGCGTTTACGAGAAGTCCTAAAAGGTCTGCTAATCGACAAACCCTTATCCTAGGAGTATCTAAGGGAAGCTTAGATCGAATTCTTCAAAGGGATTTAAAATTTCATCCCTATAAATACCAAATGGCACAGCACCTTAGCAATCAAGATAAAGAAGCAAGGTTAGCATTTTGTCAAGAATTTTTGGATTTACATCAAGGAGCGATTCACAGTCTCCTAATGACCGACGAAGCAAATTTTTATTTGAACGGCATGGTCAATAAACAGAATTTTAGATACTGGTCAAATGAAAATCCTCGTGAAATCTTTACACACAACCTCCATAATCCAAAAGTTGTTGTGTGGCGTGGAGTAGGATCTTTTGGTATTATTGGCCCTTATTTTTTTGAGGATGAAAATAACCGCGCTGTAACAGTAACATCCGAGCGCTACGTTAATATGCTAGAGACATTTCTCATTCCAGAATTAAATAGACGAGGATTACTAAACAATGCCTTACTATTCCAACAAGATGGCGCAACAGCTCATACCGCCAGAAACTCAATGAGGGTCCTGCGAGAAATGTTTAATGGCCGACTCATTTCTCGATTCGGAGATTTGCCTTGGCCATCGAGGTCCCCCGACTTAACGGCACCCGATTTTTTCCTGTGGGGATATTTAAAAGCCAAAGTGTTTGCGAGTCATCCAGGTACTATCGAGGAAGTGAAAGTCAAAATTCGTGAAGAACTTGAAGGAATAGACGAAGGTTTGCTACGCCGTGTAATGAACCACTTTTTATCCAATATTGAAAAATGTGTTGAAGTTGGTGGAGGTCATTTAGAAGACGTGATTTTTAAACAACGAACAAACCCAAAGAGTTAACTGTAATTTAGTAAGATAAAAAGTTTGTTTTGTTAACTAAAAAAATTTTAATTCAACTATTAAAATGGGTAGTCTATTATGGGGAACCCTGTATATTGATCGCCCGAATCACCCATTTAAATATAGTATCCTTATATCTGCAAAACCCAGTTTATGCAAATAGTGACACCTCTATTAGATCGATAGTTATTAAATATTTTCGGTCCCAAGTCACGCAGAGCGTGGGAAATGCACCAGCGAGAAGGTTCAAAGCGTCTACAATCGAGCTCGGTGTAATAATAATAATAATAAATGTTTTTATTCACCATATACATAAATAATATGAATTACATAATGATAATAAATACTTTAATAATTGGTCCTATGATAGATAATGAATATCGATTCTTCCCCATAGTGTGAATCATTATAAGCATACTTACCGCCGCGCTTCGACCCATCGAGCGCTTCGCTCTTCGCTCGCTTGGTGCCTGGCGATCGAAATCGAAATCGAAATATTTAATAACTACCGATCTAATAGATCGACATTGATACGATCAGTCAATTGGAGATATTAAATTTCACGTATGAGAAGATTGAAGAAATTCCAGCAAATTATCAAAAATTCATGAAAAATAAATTTTTTTCAGCAATATCCTGAACTACGTGTCAACTAATTGTATGTATAGGTCGGCGTCAATTGGTGAAATCCGTCATTCCCAGAAATGCCTAGTCATCTCACGTATTGCCGGCAAATAGTGTAACCCTACGTTTGGTACCCCGTTTGCCTAAGAGTATCAGGCATTCCCTGTAATGACGGAATTCTTTCAGTCAAACGCTGTGCTTAACTAAATGATTTAAGTTACCCTGTTTGCCGGTTTCAGTCAATCATTGTAATTAGGACAGTGTTGCCAGTAGTGCATGAAAATAAGGTATTTTGCATTAAAAGGTTTGTAAATAACTGATTATTATCAGGAATTTCCTTAAAATTGAAAAGAAATTTCTTACTTCCGTCAATTCCGTAATATTTCAAGGTTTTTTCTTACTTTCATAGGAGTAATAGTCATCTAACTTCTTATAAAACAATACTAAATGCTTCAATATTTCATTTTCAAAAAAAAAAATCACTACACAGATGTAGTACAGCGTTTGACTGAAATAATTTCGTCATTACAGGTAATGCCTGATACTCTTAAGCAAACGGTGTACCAAACGCAGTACCAATATTTGACGGCAATACGTGAAATGACTAGGAATTTCTGGGAATGACGGATTTCACTAATTGACGCCGACATATATAAATTGTAAACAAATTCTCGGACGATCCTAAAATGTCAAGGCTAAAAAGTGTGCGGTTTATAAAAGATTGACCCATAAGGATTAGAGTAAAATACTTTGGGCGTATTTCCTTCTTATTGGGAAAATTAATTTCGAAATATCGTAACGAGAAACGCCTTATCTATCCAAAGTTACAAGGCAAAATAATTATATAACTCTTGAACGAGATATAGAAGTAAAAGTCTAAACTATCTCTCGAGCTTTCAAACTGCAAAGATAACCAGTTAATCCGCTCGCTAAAGATAGCTTTTAAATGGATCAAAGTCGGCAAATTACGCCAAGTTTAGTATTAGTTTAGCAATAGATTAGTTTTATTTTAAATCTGGCAATTTCAATTTTACATATGCTGCATACTGAAATTACCAAGACCAGCATTTTATCACCAGGCAATAGAACGACTTAAAAAGGCAATAGAACAGTTTGACCATCAACATAACAAAGACAGTATTGAATGCTATAATAGCTTCCGCTTTTGTACGTAAGGAACGGATACATGGTGGTTCACTGATATTCTGTAAGGACAATGACAATTACCAAGTGAAAATTATCAACTGCGACCGATTCACAAGTGAGATGAACGTCGAGTGTTGCGCAATACAACTTAAAACACGGAACCGTAAGTTTTGCATAATCTGTGTATATAGACCTCCGACTGGAGAGATACAATTATTTTTTAAGGCAATGACCGAGCTACTTTTAAAGTGTAGGAATATATCTCCAGACGTTTTTTTCTGTGGAGATCTGAATATAAATTTTCTTAGGGACTCATTAGAGAAAAGACTACTTGTGGACTTTCTTACTGAATTTAAACTGGAGAGCTTATCAGATCAGCCAACAAGAATTTTTTTGAATAAAAATAATATTTTAAGTTCAACTATGATAGATTACATGATAACAAACTTAGACCCTAGTTATGTGGAAACAAGCACTGTGCAGGCAAACCTTGGTGATCATCTGGCAATAGTAAGTAAATTTAGAGCATTAGATAATAAAGATCAGAACGTCAGAGAATTTCAAAATTATACTTATCGAAGCTACTCAGAATTCAATTTAAACATGTTAAAATCATTTATGACTAATATTACTTTTGATGAAATCTATGATGTTCTGGAGGTCGATCAGGTTTATAATCAAATAGTGGAGACCATAAAATGGGCTATCGAGGCTAACTGTCCCTTAAAAAGTAAATTTCCGAGAAAACACCGAGCAAAAAAAGACTGGATCAATGCGGACATTATTGACAAGAGTAATGAATTAAAAAAACTATTTTGGCTTACAAAGAATGTAGCTGACAATAATTTACATAATTATTACAAACAGAAAAAAAAAGATTATAATCTTATGGTCTTAAAGGCTAAAAAAGATTTTAATAGCAACAAGATAAATCGATCTCAAAATAGGCAAAAAACGGTGTGGAATATCATTAATCGCGATTTAGGAAGACAAAAGGTAAGCAAAAAAATTACTATTATTAAAGATAACACGGTTATAGACAATACTAAGGAAGTCTCAAATATTTTCTTAAATTACTTCTCAACAATCACAGAAAAAAGTCTCGAGGAAAAATTCGGGAATCATAGGTCGCAACACTGTACGCTACCCACTGAATATAATGGTAATAGTTTCATTTTTAATCCGGTGAGCAAAAACGAAGTAATAAATACAATCTCGAAGTTAAAAAATAAGAACAGCACAGGTGTAGATAACTTATCTGTTGTTGCTATTAAACACATTAAAGAATCGATAGCAGATCCTATTCGATACTTGACGGACTTAATATTTTATACAGGGGTTTTTCCAAAAGAATTAAAGACAGGTTTAGTAATTCCCATACATAAGAAATTTGATAAAACGATCATTGAGAATTATAGACCGGTCACTATCTTGAACATCATCTCGAAAATAGTTGAAAGATTGTTTTACAACAGAATTGTTAGCTTTTTGGATCACCATGGGTTAATCACAGAATGCCAGCATGGTTTTTTGAAAGGCAGATCAACGGAGAGTGCTGCGATTGATCTTATGGACTTTGTGTATGGGAGAATGGACGACGGGGATTATGTTGCGGCCCTCTTCTTTGATCTGTCTCGTGCTTTTGATAGCCTTAATGTGACGTTCATTTTAAACAAACTGTATGTGTATGGCTTTAGAGAAAATATCTTAAGACTGTTAGAATCATATCTTACAAACAGGAAGATGCGCGTAAAGGTGGGTAATGATCTGACTGAAGATGCACACATTGACATAGGGGTCCCCCAGGGCTCGGTTCTGGGACCACTTCTGTTTCTTTTATATGTCAACGAGATGCCTGATTACATCAAGGAGGGTATAAAAATAATGTTTGCTGATGATACAACGGTGGTGGTCTCAGCATCGAGTCCGGACGAGCTCAGATTGAAAATGTTAAGGATTATAGAACAATTCAGCGCATGGTGCGCATCAAATAATTTAATTTTGAATGTCAGCAAGACAATCTGCCTGAATTTTTGTAGTTCAGTTAGAAAACAAACAGTGGAGGTAGAGACTCTCAACTGCTCAGACACTACCAAGTTCTTAGGTATTTACCTGGATAGTTTAGTAAACTGGACTGCGCAGATTGACCATATCTGCAGTAAGGTTAATAAGGGGGTATACTCCATATATCGGCTAAAGCATACCGTAAACCAGGAGACACTTATCACTATGTATTACTCTTTTATCTATAGTCACCTTAGCTATAATACTCCACTTTGGGGAGCAAGTGTGGAGTGGGAGAGAGTCTTTATTTCCCAGAAAAAGGCAATTCGTTGCATTTTTGGTCTGGACCTTAGGGCGAGCTGCAGACCAACATTTATTGCACATAGGATTATGACCTTTCCATGCATATACATTTTTAAAACTTTATTGTTTGTGAAACAAAATGCGCATAGGTTTTTAAAGAATTCGGACTATCATAGTTACCGCACGAGAGGGGGTCCCCTCTTTACTATCGATAGTCATAATTTGACAAAAGTTGAAAGATCCCCGGTATATGCCGGGAAAAAACTATTTAATAAATTACCAAATTATATAAAGGAGTTACAATACGACCAGTTTAAGAAAGAAATTAAAAATATATTATTAAACAAATGTTATTATTCTACTAAAGATTTTTTTATCGATAGTATATAAACTTAATTTTATCTCAAGATATGACTTTTTAAAAAAAAATGTTTTATGTGGAAAATATTTGTCTAACTTATGCTATTCTAGTCACATAATCGTCATTTTGTTGTTGATTTTATGTTAATATTGTTTGTGAATATCTAGTTGGTGTGTATTTTACTATTTTCTTAATTTTAAAACCTGACGTATACATCTGTACTATGTATAGCCACAGTATGAATAAAATGAGTTTATGAGTTTTATGAGTTTATGAATGTCCAACCGCTTCTGAACATCGGAAAGAATGCGAGCAAGAAATTAGGCTTTGCCCGCCGTTAGTTGTGTTGTTAAAATCGTTAACAAAAAATAATCATGTAGTTTATTGTGTTATTGTGCCATGATAATTTCTCGTAGCATTTTTTTTATGATCAAACACAAGCACTATAGGAAAAATACTTTAGGGCACTCTGGGAGTGGTGCGTGTGCGCAAAAAGCGATTCACGTTGGTTTTGAATCGTTGGAGGTTATATTCGTTGGGAAAAACGACCTCGGGAAGGTCTTCCATAAGGATGAAGTCCTCCAGATGAAAGAATTCTTAAATAATGAACTGCGATGCATATTAAGCTTAACCACATATGGCGGCAGTGGTGCATCGTGTATTATTATTTAAGAGGGCAAGGTCAGCGGAGCACCTCCCATGAAAATATCTGTAAAAGAGTCAAATCTCCAACCTGTCTTCGATGTTCTAGGCTGTCGAGCTTGTAGTCTCCAATCAGACAAATGGCCCTCCTTTCGATGGAACCCAGTAGACGAACAGCATGTTAGGGTGCAGAGCTCCAGACATCAGAGCAGTACTCTAGTGATGGTCGAATCTGGGCTTTGTATAGTGTCAAAAGTTGTTGCGGTCTGTACAACTTTCTGGTTCGGAAGAGTACACCAAGTTTCTGAGAAGCTATCTTGGCGATTGCCACAAAGTGGTTATGCCAAGACATATTTCCTCCCAGATTGACGCCCAGCAAATTAATAGATGGAGCCAGTGGGATTGCGTGTCCATCCATGACTATATCCGGTTCTCTAATGTTAACCTTTTTAGAGAAAACTGCTGCCTGGGATTTTTTAGGGTTAAATTTTACTTGATTACTGTCACCCCAGGGCAAAATTTCTTCCAGGTCTTTGTTGAGACGTGATACTTCATGCTGTCTGAGAAGATGTGCGTGGGCAGCCGATGTTTGTGCATTTAAAGAGAAAGATGAGATAAGTGTGCTATCGTCAGCAAAACTAAATATCGGATTTTTCATTTTCACTAGAAGGTCGTTAATGTAGAGTTAGAAGAGAGTGGGAGACAATATGGATTTGAAAATCTAATGAACAATGAGATATTTCATTTAAAGTTAGTCATACCCTGTATAAAAAATTGTTTATGTCAGAAATAAAGAATTGAAGATTTACACATTCATTTTCCTGGATTTTGGCCCGGTAAGAGCATGGGTGTTGTAATGTAACAAAGTACATTTGATAAAATCACCTACGGGTATGTGCTATAGACTGTAAACGTATTGCACATTATCATGGAACAAATTAGATATGTATTTACTCGACGTAGTTCGTTCACGAGCAGAGAATTTAGGACAAAGTATTTTTCGATTGAATAAATTTGCATTGCATTTCCATGCCAGTAGATATAATAAATTGAATTAGTTTGCATCTTCTGGAAATTGCATTTCTCGAACGTAATGCTTGTTACCTAAGGTAAACTTTTGATTTCTGTATAGAAAATAATTAGAGACAAGGACATTTCAAGAATTTATAGCTTAATAACTATACAGGGTGCTACTTAATGATATGTTACATTACATATACATTAACGACCTTCTAGTGATCTTTTCCTTTAAATGCACTAACATCGGCTGCCGTCGCACATCTTCGCAGACAACATGAAGTATCACGCCTCAACAAAGACCTGGAAGAAATTTTGGCTTGGGGTGACAGTAACCAAGTCGAATTTAACGATAAGAAAATCTGAGCAGCAATTTTCTCTAAAAAGTTTAACATTACAGAACCGGATATAGTCATGGCAGGACACGCAATCCCGCTGGCTTAATCTATTATCAATCAATCTGGGAGGAAATATCTCTTGGCATAACCACGTTATGGCAATCGCCAAGATAACTTCTCATAAACTTGGTGTACTCTTCCGAACCAAAAAGTTGTACACACCTCAACAACTTTTGATGCTATACAAAGCCCAGGTTCGACCATCACTAGAGTACTGCTCTCATGTCTGGAGCTCCGCACCCAAACATACCCTTCGGCTGCTGGATTTTATCGAAAGGAGGGCCATTCGCCTGATCGGAGACCACGAGCTGACGAAGAACTTCGACAGTCTAGAATATCGAAGACAGGTTGGGGATTTGAATCTCTTTACAGATATTTTCATGCAAAGTGCTCGGATGACCTTGCCCTTCTAATTCCGCCCAGAGCGGCGAATAGCAGAAATACTCATCGAACTTCATTATTTAAGAATTCTTTCATCTGGCGAACTTCATCTTTATGGAACGACCTTCCCAAGTGTCCTACAGGATTTTTCCTATAGTATTTGTGTTTGATCATAAAAAAAATTAAAAACATATACATATTTTATTATAAGCGATTCCTGGATAAATGCTACATTGCGGCATATAATCATAATGGTGTTTTGTTTGTTTATTGAGATATGTTCTTTTAAGTACAAATGGTCACAACCCTCCCCAGTCTCCCCTGCTATCATTATTTCAACATGTAGAATCAAGTCTCCAAATATCTTGGTGGATTAGTCGAATACCCTGTATAAAACGCAATTCGAATTTAGAATCTTCTATCGACGGTTGAATTAAATATGAAACTTTTTAATTAGGATGAGAACCAAACGGGAAAATTAAATAAAAGAGAAACTTTAAATAAATCACGCGCGTCTCGTCCGTAACGATTTTACGGAACTGCTGAACATTCTGATTTTTCTTTTATTAAGGGTTCGTTCACAAGAAAAGAAAAATGAGTTGTGACGCGACATGGGCGTTCAAAAATTTACATAATGGTTACTGGCGACGGTATTAAGATCAGTCGTAGTGGAACGCGGTGCAACAAGGGGAACTTAAAATATAAACTAACTTTTATCGGAATATATTTGGGAATATGGAACCTAAATATACACGGGTGAGGCGAGAGAAACGTTCTAAACTGCAGAAGCATATCGTATACGTGAAAATAATGTGAAAAACTCATAATATGCCCTTATCCGATTGTTATTTGTTTTGAAGTTAGCGTTCTGGTAAATGGTTCAAATTTTGACTTGTTGTCGTTATCCTTATTCAATATACTTCCTTTTTTTATAAAACGAACTTCATGAACTACTAGAAGATGTTCCTGTGAAAATCACTGCGACTGTATTATCAGCACGAACGAGCTCCTGCATATTTCACTCATCAGGTCAAGCAAGATTTAGACGAAAAGTTTCCAGATTGGTCGCGGTGGTCCTATTAGTCGGCCTCCAAGATCTCCAGATCCTATACCACTAGACTTTTGTTTATGGGGCTGGTTCGTTTTTTTATGATCAAACACAAGCACTATAAGAAATATCATTTAGGGCACTCTGGGAGTGATGCATGTGCGCAAAAAGTGATTCACGTTGGTTTTGAATCGTTGGATTTTTGGATCGATCAGATGAAAGAATTCTTCGTGTATTTCTGAGAGGACAATGTCAGCCGAGCACTTTCCATGAAAATATCTGTAAACGAAAGTCAAATCTCTAACTTATCTACGATGTTCTAGGCTGTCGAGGTTCTTCGTCAGCTTGTGGTCTCCAATCAGACGAATGGCCCTCCTTTCGATGGAATCCAGTAGCCGAAGAGTATGTTTGGGTGCAGAGCTCCAGACATGAGAGCAGCACTCTAGTGATGGTCGAATCTGGGCTTTGTATACTGTCATAAGTTGTTGAGGTGTGTACAACTTTCTGGTTCGGAAGAGTACACCAAGTCTCTGAGAAGCTATCTTGGCGATTGCCACAACGTGGTTATGCCAAGACATATTTCCTTCTAGATTAACGCCAGGCAAATTAATAGATGAAGCCATTGGGATTGCGTGTCCGTCCATGACTATATCCGGTTCTGTAATGTTAACCTTTTTAGAGAAAACATAAATTCGACTTGGTTACTGTCACCCCAAGCGAAAATTTCTTCCAGGTCTTTGTTGAGGCGTGATACTTCATGCTATCTGCGAAGATGTGCGTCTGAGCTGATGTTTGTGCATTCAAAGAGAAAGATGAGATGTTCAAAAATGAAGTTAACGAAGTAAACTTGTAACTTGAAACCACGTATACAATATGATACTGGAGTTTGGTTCGTTCCTCCTAACTCACCCTGTATATTCGAAGGAAAAAGAAGAGAGAAAAGTACTTATAGAACGGTAAGTATTTTTACATATTGTCGATGAAGTACTCCTCGTAAGCCTCAAATGAAAATTGATATTGTCTTACACATACTATGGGCATTTGCAATACAAGGCATTAGAAATTTATATATATATATATTCAGGGAAGTGATCTTTTGCGGTATAAAATATATTAGAGAAGTTGTAGAATTTGGCTTAGACTACCCAATGCCACCAAACATGCAATTTCGTGCATTTGTGGCTTACGAGGTGTTAGTACTTCAACGACGATATAATTCTTGATCGCCCGTATTTCCCCGGTTTGCCCCGACCTCCCCTATTATTTACAGCTTAGATTTTCACTACACAAATACAATTTTTTAAAAAATTCTATATTGAAAAATTACTGTTCCCTGCATAGTTTGATGCAAGAGGCAGTACATACAGACCCCCACACACAAAGTTTAATTTTTCTATTTAAATGCTATTATTCGCGGACTTAAACTCTTCTACATAAAAAAAATGTGTTTCATAGTATATCTAGACTAGATGGGGATTGGCGAATCCTAACAAACAGCCTGTAAATTATTTACCCAAATTATAAATTAAGACCTTACCATAGAAAAAATGGCAACCAGCACAGCATAAAAACACCCATGATGATTCCCAATGTCCGGGCAGCTTTGTGTTCAGCTCTCCAACTTTTCGACTGTTGTCTTATGGTAGTTCCTGTAACAAATATTTGTAATTAATAAAATAAATTATTAATCAATGCGCTACTATACACCCGCTAGGATGGTCTATAAAATCGTTCAGCTTCTGAATCTACTAATGTTGGATAATATTCATAATCACCAGCACTTGACCTGTCCCGAATTGTATCCTCTGTGGAGGTGTTAATCCCTGATTGCAGATATACCCGCCATCCAAAGCTGGACAGGTTGTGAGAGCTTATAAGCCCTTTCAAGCGCTTCAAGCCCTTTGACTGCTTACCATCTTTGGGATTTAGATCCCTTTTAAAATATGTAATTTAAGTAATTTATAAGTGTTGTGCTTCAACAAGCCCTTCAAATGGATTTCTCATGAGCTGGAAGTACTGTGTTTAGTGCTTAGAGATAACATTGACTTTGCAAAGCAATTGGTAAATTATATCCCCCCAATAAAATAAAGTGCTTAATGTTGGCAAGCACTGTCAGATTTTTCACCCAAACAATAAAACGAAATTTTTTTCTATATTTATTTTTCTAAAGGCTTTTTTCCTTAGAACTGAAGTATCCGTTTAACTTTACCCGCGTAACTTTCTGAAAATACCTTTTATCGTATAAAACGTATTTATTACAAACGTGTTAGAAGTGAAAAAAATTCTCGTTTCATGCGTTAAGATAAGGAAAAGAAAATCTTTTGCAAATGTATTTATCTTTCACACTAAGAAAATATCGGATTCGGTGTTGCCGATAGAAGGGTTCTATTTTTGTTTATTATTACAACCATGAGGCAAGCCCCAGAAGTTCGTATAAAAAAAATGTTGATTGGGGAGAACTTGTTTCAGTCGCAATGTATCTTTGCGTGAAGATAGTACGTAGAATATAGATGTTCGCTTTTTTTATAATATTCTATTTATTTAATTATTTTTAACAATGGCCGTTTATGATAATAATAAAAAGCATGATATGTTGGTAAAGATTGTTTCACGAAAAATGGATATATATGTGGAAAGGACCGGATTGTAATAATTATAATTAAATATAGGCACATCAGGTAGGTTAGGTTGCTTAATTTATATTTAAATATATTTTTGTGGTAAAATTTGTTAGTTTTTGAGGAATGGTTCAACAATTGTCTTTTACCAAACATTCCTTAGAATAGCGTGATAGTAATGGACAATGCGAGCTATCACAGTCGCCAATTACATAAAGCTCCAAGCTCAAATAATACAAAATTGGAGATTCAGAACTACATGGCGGCGAATGATATATATTTTGAAGAAAGTTATAAAAAAGTGATCTTTTAGAAGTTTTAAAGACATTTTGTATAAAAATAGTATATGTTTGTGACACATTGGCAGAAGAAATTGGACATACAGTGCTACGGCTCCCACCCTATTATTGCATTTTTAACCCCATAGAGCATATGTGGCACCAATTAAAATCACTGGTTAGGTCTGAAAATATTTCTCCGACTAAGTTCTAGTGTTGTAGAATTAATACGAAAATGCTTTAATGATATTCCCCCAGGTAGTTGGAAAAATTCAGTCCGTCACGTAATAACTGTAGAAAATTCGTATTTTAGTCTGGATCGTATAATTAATCCAATTATAATTTATTTTGATGAGGATAGCGACACAGAACTATCTATAGAATGACATTATAAAATGTAAATAAATATGACTAGTAATATTTAAAAAAAAATGTTATTTCATTTGATTACATTAATATAATCATATCATTACTTGTTTCCCTTAGTCCGTCCCTTCATACTTCACTTGTTTATTGCCAAGCTCTTGTCGACACAATGGGACCGACTCAGGAAATCATTAAGTCGTATCCAAATTTCGTGAAACGTACTGTACATTTCATATAACCCAATTTAATATTTGGAATAACTGTCGAAATTTTGAATGTTTCTAATAAATTGACCATGGCCTACGCATCTTTAGGTGAGTATGCTCAATTAATTAAAATAATAATATATAGGGTGTTCCTTAATGACGTACCAATATTTCAGGGTGTGATTCCTGTCATTTTATAAAGAAAAGTTTATATGAATATATGTCCGCAACGGCTTGAATTTTTTGCTAGAGGGTGTTGAATTTTTAATTATTTAAATGGTTCTCTCCGAAAGTACTTTAGATATTATTTTCAATTTTGCTATGTATTAATAGGATATAGAACCACAAATTTTAGTTGGAAAAGTTATTCAATTGTTCCACTAGTGGCGTCCCTGCAAACATGCCCTCTGATATTTTTTACAAGAAGGATGATACGCCACTGATATTTTTCCATGTGGATATATTTTCTGATTAGCCTGGTCAATTCTACATGAAAACGGTCCCTTGAGTTTTTCTCGTCAGACGCACCGTTCTTGACTAAAACCACTAAATTCATATTAAAACTCATTATTATTAACATTGATAAAATAAGTAAGGATACATTTTGTTTTATAAAAATTATTGGAAATGGCCATACTAAGGGCTTTCGGAGATATCGAAAAGTAACCATTTAAAGAATAAAAATTCAACACCTTGTAGCAAAAAATTTAAGCCGTTGCGGACATATATTCATATGAAATTTTCTTTATAAAATGACCTCAGGAATCACACCATGAAATATTAATACGTCATTAAAGAACACCCTGTATATGGTGTTCAATTTAAAAAAATTTACTTTGTGAAAAAATCTTTAACAAAATCAGTTTTTACCTTTTTGACAAGTTACCGCGTAACAGAAATACGAGAAGACTTTCAAAATCACCCTGTAGGATTAAAAACTAAGAGAGTCTGTCGTTTCGTTAAGAATTGGGACAGTAAAGTGAAAATTGCAACACTATCTTTGATACCCCCAGAAAGTGTCGAAAATGGGACACCCGGTACATAAGGTAGAAGAACGCTGTTTAATATTTAAATCGGGCTAAGGAAGAAGAAAGAAATATTGTTGGCCCGATGGTCTTAAATAACTTTTAATCAACAAAAATGGTGAGAAATTAATCATTCATGTCACCGCGTTCAATATACAATTTTTCCATTCCCGATAAATATTCTCAATGGTTCCAGAAGTTTAATTTGTATGTAAAGTCTAGAAAATTAATTCCGCCGGCTGGAATAAATTTATGAAATATTGTATACCGAGTTGATTCATTCGGCCGGGGATTTATTACATAATTTTTTCATTTTCACTTTCTTTAATTTCAGTATCTTATAAAATTTGCTAGTAGTTATAAAACGAGAAATATTCGAAATAAACTTTTTCATTTGTGAAGTGATGGAAACTACTTTAGAACTATAAAGTTCTATTTTTGACTTTACGATCTCATAAACCTAATTTAGTAATAAAATTTAATAATCTAAAAGTTTAACTTCTCAGTAACCTTTAAATATAAATGAAAACCCTGCCCTGTAAACACAGGTAACTGTAATTAATATCTAAGACATAGATAGGTCGTGATATTTTACAGGAGAACAGTATAACGTTTTATTTCTTAAATCGTCATATTTGTAAATAGAAATGACGCTAAGTTGTCGCCGCGACAAAACGTCGCCGCTTAAAACATCCCAAGGATGATACGTCATAGTGTCGCGAAAAAAAGAGTTGTCATACTTGAATGTCGCCTGATAGAAACGCCGCAAAATTTTTAAAATTACCACAAAATATAATTTTGCATTAATACGAATTCTATTGCTTGTGTTTAAATTACTTTATTGCTTGTAGGTAATAGTACAGGGTGCACCAAGTAAAGTGGCCTATTAGAAGTATCTCGTGAACTGAATGACACTTTATTTTGAAACTTTGGTTGTAGCTATAAGGGATGGTTTTCTACGATTCTAAAATATTTTGGATGATGCGGTGTTGCCGGAATTGCCCTATATATTGTATTTTTTTTGGAATCTAGGTAAAAATCTAGAACAGTTTGTATAATGTCATATACCTATCTTCAAGACTTTTTAAATTATAAATAATCTTGTGATTTTTTAACGCCGTATCGGGACCTGAAAAGAAAATCATATCTTTTTAGCGGTTACAGCTAGAAAGCTTAAATTTTAACGATAGTTTCACAAGACCATCAAAATTTTATTATTTTGAACAGTATTTAATTAGTTTTATACAGGGCGTCTCCATAACAATATTTCTGAGGGAGATGAATTGTTGCAAAAATCTTCTTTTTTTTAAATGGGACACCTTGTATTTGATGTGTTTTGCTAATGGAGGATCAAATTTTCCATCTAATGATATTAAGTGTTCCTATAGCTATCTTGAATATTTGCGGACTTATAGCGAAATTTAAAAATTATTTTATAAAAATATATTTTTTGGTAGTTCGCTGTGGAATGGATTCAGAAACAAATTGATGAAAAATCCATTTGACGGTATATCACATCAAAACGAATAAAAAAATATTAATTTATATTCATTGAATATTATTTATCGTATAAAGTCCGACCCTCCCTAATATTTTATTGTAGATACCGTCAAACTAAAAAAGTCCGACCCTCCCTAATATTTTATCATCCCATCAAACCAAACTGTATGGATCCGGCAACCGTGCCTCGGTCGAGGTAAATGACGATTCTGACGAGACTTGCTCTCACGTGCGATTAAGTAGTGCAGTTTCTCTGTAGTAACAGGGGGCGAGTGACAGCGGGGGATAGCGGGGCTATGGCGATTTAACATGGAAAAGGAGCCCAGTTTTTGTGTGCACCGGGCGCTGGTGTCTGTTCGTGCATCTAGTTAGAAATTCGAGCGTGTGTGTTTTAATATTTTAATATTATATATTTATTAAGTTAAAATGAATAGTTGACGGTGGACTATTTGAGAAATATCTTTAGTTCTTTGAGTTTGGAGCAAAAAATTGAAGTGAAGAATGCGGGAATACCTAAACCCGAAATTAATTTAACGCAGACCACAAAGGGTAAATCTAGGGACTTTATTAGAAAGTTTAAAAATGAAATATATGAAAAAAATTTATAGAGGGTATTCTAAACTTAATGAGGCCTGCTATTGATCAATTTTCTACAATTAAGAACCGAAGAATGGAATTTACGTTTAAGCACTATTGTGTAGGGTCGACAAATGTTGTGTATTTCGATAAATGATACTCGATATGATCTTATACCATTTTATTTAAGGATCTAAAGGAACTAAAAAACACTGAAAATATGAAGAATCCCAACTTGTCAGTCTCGTGGCTCGATTCGTTCTCGTCCTACAACAGCTAACTATTGTTCTCTTCTTGGTTGCGCCTAATGACGTAGCCGTAGATGGCGTAGTGGTATTAGACATCATTCGGTTTTCTTGATAACTCGTAGATGGCGGTAGTAGTATTGGACATCATTCGATTTTCTTGATAGCTCGTAGATGGCTTAAGTAGTATTAATAGTGGACTGTATAAATATTGTTACGAGGGTTGCATGCGACGACGTTAAGATCCAACAGCTATATACACTAAGCAAACCTTTCTTATTTTCCAGAAGTTGTATTTCTTTGTGTAAAATTAAAAAATAAATAAAAAGATGTTTTACCTAACGCATTTTCTTATTACTTTTTTTCTTTCTACATTTAAAACGCCTATAAAAATGTCACCATACTTGTGAACCCCCTCTATCATAGGTCACGAGCCGCCACTGATAAGAACAGATAAATGTATGTCATATACAACGCAATTGTATGAGTTTTATAAGCAATTGTAGTTCATAACTAAGAGAATTGGGTAAGAAACAGATAAATGTATACCATAAACAACGCAATTGTGTGGTTTTATAAATAAGAGTGTTTCATAACTAAGAGAGTTGTGTATAACACATATAAATGTATGTCATAAACCTACAAACGTAGTTGAGGGAGCAATTGTTGTACCATAACTAACGAAATTATGTTTAATATAAATAAGCGCATTTCATAATTAAGAGAGTTGGGTAAGGAACAGATTATGTCAAAAAAATGCAATCGTGTATGTTTTATAAACAAGTATATTTTATAACTAAGAGAATTGTATATAAAATGATGTTATTAACAATAATATGTATTAACTCTAACGCTGTATTCAAGTAAGTCCATCTATTTCATTGTTGAGAAGAATACTTTCGACCCCCGTATTGTTAAATTTAAAAATGCAATTTTAATTAGCTTCACTAGCATCACCTTAATCGGGACTAAAGTCATGCAAAAAGGCTTTAGGTACACTAACTTGCACTAAATCAACTTTTTCATTACGTTGTTTTGGGTAAAGAAATTTTAATTAATTTAGAGACAGACCCGGGAAGGCGCTGGAAACGTGACCTAATTGCAAAAAGGGCCTTAGAGGCGTAATATCTTGTAGAAAGCGATATGGAAGAGTAAAAAAATGATATAATTTAGCTCTTAACGATGCAACAGTTTTATATTTATTACATGATAAAGTTCTTAATATCTTTAATGTTTATATGCATCAGTTTTATATTTCAAATATTAATATTTTAGTAGGTGAATTGAAACGCATTATTATAATGATAAATTTTATTTTATAAAAACTGTTGAAAATTTTTCTTTTCACTATACAGGGTGTTACGGAAATGACGTATTATACTAAAATCGGCAATTCCTGAGATGAAAACAAATTGAAGAAAAATATCCAAAAATGGAGCTTTAATTGAATATGCCCTGTACATGACCCTATGTCAAACCAAAAGTGACCACGTGGTGCCTCTGTCAGGAAGGTAAACAAAGCAACATATGGCGCAAAACGTCACTGAATCTTGAACAGTGTTGTCATATCTTCCGGGTAAACTCTTTAGAAAGTCAATAACCGTTTGACAGATTGCAAGTTGTTTATTTTTCAGGGTACATTATAAACTTTTACGTTCAGTTCAGTTCGCTGGGAAACAATCTCTGATTTATAAACTTGAACTGACTCGAACGAACCGCCGCGGAGTTTATAAATGGTTAGGTATGTTCTCATTTGTTCAATTCGAACGACATCAGTCCGATCTGGACAACTTAAAAGTTTATAAATGCCACTTACCCTTTAGAAAAAAAAACGCAATTTTATTTAGCTTTTCGGACTTATTTTAAACCAGTAGAAATCGGCCAGCTTCTTTAAACAGCTGATTTTGGACAATCGAACGGGTTGCCTATTCCTTTCGCGACGGCAGTGGCTGGGGTTAATATTTTAAAAATACAGCGTTGCCACTTTCCATGTTTTATAAGATTATTGCGGAATTTCCTTCTATAATATTACTTTCCTGTATAATTATTATAGTCTCGGAAATGGCAACCGCGCTAGCTCAAGTTAGTTCTCGGAATATGCACAAAGAAACCACCTTGGACGCGATCATTTATTTCAAAGGGTAGTTCCTATATGTCAACATAATTGCTTCATTTTATCTTTAGTAAAGGGTTAATGGCCAATAGAAATTAGCGTTTTTATTATTTCTATTGCGAAATAATTAAGTGCTGTTTAGTGTTTACGTGTAATCTGATAATAGGTGCATATCTTCAAAAAAACTAATTTGAAACTCGTGTGTGTGTTTCTTTAAGTGATTTAGTGTAAATGTTCCGAGAGATTGGAAATAAGAGACCGAATGGGGTTTAGTGGGTATAAGCTTATAATGCAGTTCCACATTATCATCAGGGTACGTGATAGCATAAGGCTTTTCCCATAGAAAAAAAAACCTGAAGATGTCTGTGCCCTGGATTACTTGCTAGTGTACTGGCACCTGGATTCACTTCTATTTGGATACTAGGTAAACTAAATATTATTTTTATAAGAATCTAAAGTTTAACATTTTTTACACAGTTTGGGAACATTGTGCCTGAACATCTGTTGATTACACAACTGGGCATGGGTAATATGATCATATATGATTGTGCCGAGGAGTGACCTGTGGGTTTATGGGTGAATTACCCCACTTTTTAAACTTTGATTTAAAAAAATATGTAGCGCTTCTCTAGGACACCCCAGGAGTCACCCATTTAAATATAATACGTCATTTCCATAACACCCTGTATTACTAAATTAATATTGAAAATTTTATTTTAATCAAGCACGATGCGACTGACAAGAAAAACGCAAGAGTCCTTTTTCATGTGAATTTACCAGGCTACTCAGAAAAAATATACACGTGAAGAAAGGTTAGTGTCGAACCTCTATTCTTGGTAAGAAAATATCAGAGGACATGTTTGCATGGACGCAACTGGGTGGATCGATAGCATAACTTCTCTAACTAAAACATGGTTTATATTCTACTAACACACACTAAAATTGAAATCAATATCTAAAGTACTTTAGAAGGTATAAACATTTTTTATTAAATTTGTCATGTTAGCTAATTTTTTGTAAAATTATTTATGGCTCGCTGCTATATCTATTATAAAATAATAACTAAACAAATTTATGAATAGCAATAATGTATATTAAGGTTCACGTTCTTTAAAAATGTACGACTTTATAATGCTAGACTATCCTTAAGCTATTTTTCGTAAAACTTTCCAGACGTTATAATTTATTGTTTCATTTTTATAGTTTGTAATAAATAAAAATAAATTGTAGCGATAACCGTTCTATTAGGAAAAAAAGCTGCTCGAACATTGGCAAATTTATAACGATGGAGATGGAAGATGCTGCCAGCAAAAAGCAACCCTTTTATTCGCTTTATCTAATAAATAACTGTTATATTTAAACATGTTCTTTTACTAATCACGTATAGGAAGAGAATATTTTTTCAGACAACTTTTATCGTTTAAGACAAAAGTGTTGAAAGAAAACACAGTGAAAATATTTACTGGGTGTAGCAGCACTAATAATATTAACCTACATATTCGATTTTCACATATACAGTGTGTACATAAAGTAAGGAACAAATTCATTATCTAGGAATCTAAAAATATTTCGGAAAAATCCTCGGACACGTGTATAATAATTTTTAATGGCGCATTTTTTCCCATACAAACTTAATATACAAGGTGGCTCATGTAGTAGATATGACATTATGGACGATTTTTTTAAATGGGAACCCCTATATTTTAGTTCAGATCTGTAATCTCCAAGAACAGCTGATTTCAAAAACATAATACACTTAGGGCCTAAAATTCATAGTTTCGTTACTACAGGGTAAAACAAATAATTTTATTTAAGATATTTTTAATTTAAAAAAATGTAAAAAAATTAAATAAGCTATTTAATTAAGTGTTGAAATTATCCCCCTTCTGCTGCCTGACAGTACCCCAAGCGATCAATAAATTCTTGTTCGACTTTTCTTATGGTTTCTTCTGAAATGTTCCTGCATTCTGTTGTTATTCGATTTTTTAAATCTTCAATATTGGCAGGTCTGACTTTATAAACAACATTTTTCAGGTGACCCCACAAGAAAAAGTCCAGTGGTGTAAGGTCTGGAGACCTAGGCGGCCATTCAACAGGCCCACGTCTTCCAATCCACTTGTTCGGAAAAACTTGGTTTATGTAATGGCGCACTACTGCTGCATAATGTGGAGGTGCGCCGTCTTGTTGGTACCACAAATTTTCATCTAGAATTCCTGGATTATTTCTACTAGGGTATAAGTTAACTAGCGTAGGGATAAGAAAGTTCTGAAGAAAATGAAGATAATTTAGCCCGTTTACATTGTTGTCAAAAAAATATGGCCCAATAATTTTGTTTTTCACAATACCAGCCCAAACATTAATTTTTTGAGGATATTGAGTATGGTGCTCACGCATCTACCTGGGATTTTCTTTTGCCCAGTATCTACAGTTTTGCCGGTTCACTTCTCCATTTAATTTAAAGGTAGATTCATCCGAAAATAGGATATTTTCAACAAACAAAGGATCTAAGTTACATCTTTCCATTAATATTTGACAAAACTCCATCCTACGATCTGGATCATCTTCATTCAACTCATGAACCAATCGGATTTTAAACGGGTGCCATTTTTCTACCGTCAATAGGTTATGAACGGTCATAGCAGCCGCCCCATGATCAATGCTAATCTGGCGGACGCTGTTGTGAGGATCTTCTTCCATAGCCAATAAAATATCTAATTTCTTATCATCCGGAATAGTTGGACGGCCTTTTCTGGGAATATCTTCCACTGAACCCGTTTCCCGAAATTTTATTTCAAGTTTACTCACAGTTGATCTAGTAATTGGTCTTGCTGGATACTTAGTGTTAAACAAAATGCAAACTTCTTGTTGAGTACGGATCCTATCACCATATCCAATCATCATAAGAATTTCTATTCTTTGTGTTAAAGATAAACGCATAGTAACTCAATATGTTTTAAAATAAAATTTATTACTTCTAATAAACTTACTAGAAAAATACAATGTAATGACGAAATACCATAGTTACATAACAGCAAATAAGCCTACTTGAGAAAAAACAAGTAACAGAATGATGGTGCGTCCATTAATTACGTAAGGCTTTCAGGTAAAATTGGGTGATGGCGGAAGGGATTGAGCCAAATGTCACGAACTCTTTTATTGAGGGAAGGGGGTTGAAAAATTGCTAAAAACGCCTCACGTAATTAATTGATGCCTCCCAAGCCAAAAAAAATATCTTAAATAAAATTATTTGTTTTACCCTGTAGTAACGAAACTATGAATTTTAGGCCCTAAGTGTGTTATGTTTTTGAAATCAGCTATTCTTGGAGATTACAGATCTGAACTAAAATATAGGGGTTCCCATTTAAAAAAATCGTCGATAATGTCATATCTACTACATGAGCCACCTTGTATATTAAGTTTGTATGGGAAAAAATGCGCCATTAAAAATTATTATACACGTGTCCGAGGATTTTTCCGAAATATTTTTAGATTCCCAGATAATGAATTTGTTCCTTACTTTAAGTACACATTGTATAGTTTATACAATAATTATTTAAAATGTTTAAAATTTCAACATATTCTATTTTTTATGATCAAATACTAACACTACAGGAAGAATAATTATAGGTCCTCTGGGATTAGTACGTGTGCGAGTAAAGTGTTTCACGTTTAGTTTTGAATTAATGCGCCTATGTTCGGGTTTGTCGAACATTTTAGAATAAGAGAGTACAATCATTACTGTTTTGTCTGCGATGTTCTAATCTAGGCTGTCGAGGTTCTTGATCAGCTCCGATCCGATCAGATGAATAGCTCTCCTTTGCATGGCACCTAGTAGCCGAAGAATATGCTTGGGTGCAGAGCTTCAGACATGATACCAGTATTCTATTGATGGATGAATCTGGGCTTCATAGAGTATCAAGAGTTGTTTGATTCAAAAAAGTACACCAAGTTTCTGAGAAGCTGTTTTGGCGACTGCCACAATGTGGTTATGCCAAGACATATTTCCTCCCAGATTGACGCCCAGCAAATTAATAGACGAGGCCAGTGGACTTACGTGTCTTGCCATGACTATATCTGGTTCTACAATGTTAACTTTCTTTTTAATAAAATAATAACCCGACTAACAGTAACTGCGTCACCTGTGTGGTCAAAATAAACATCAATGTCATTTTATAATTGGTTATCACCAGCTGGAAAGCTGAAGGCATCCATCTTTTATAACCGAGCATGACCAAAAAGGAAGAATTTTGAAAAATTGTTAATAGAGATAATGCGGCAGAATCCACGACGACGCCAACGAAACAAATATGCGCGTGGGTGAAACTACATCATAGATCCCACAAATCCACAAAGCAAATAAAATTGTAACTTCTAAAAAACTGTCTAGAAGGTCGCAAATATGTTTTATTTCACCCAGTAATGAAACCAATAGAGCACGACGCGACGTCTGTATAAGTCAATATTTTCTCGAGTTGTTTGAAAGGTAATTTTGCTCTTAAGCTAACAGGATAAAAAAGTTATTTTGATGGGTTGATTTTTCTAGCATTAGCAAAGAAAGTCTTTAATAAGACATTTATTTGTCACTTCTACTCAGTACCCGTGAGTAATGATTCCGGAAATAGTCATCAGATATAACCAATCATATCGAATCATTCTCATTACTTACGGCTCTAAAGGCAATCAGGTAGGCATTGGGTTTGTGATATTTGCTGATATCGGCTTGATTATTCATTCTAAGCTTCTTTCGATTTTTCAGGCAATACGTATTGTGTTGCTTCATTGGCTTTATTAATTATTTCATCTGGAGGGCATTGAAATGAGTTTCCTTCTTTCTTTCTATTTTTGATATTTTCAAATATTATTGTCATTTGTAAGGCAACAATAACAATGCCACGCCCAGGCAACGAACGACCCGGATGCTGTTTGCATGGCAACTTAATATTATAAGCATTCAGAGGGAAATGACGTGCATTACGGCACATTTTTAAGGCTAAGCTACTTTTTGATCGAACAGGTGAATATGTCTCAGTTTAACACAAAAAAAAAACGAAATTTGAGGTCCAGCTCTGTAGTTTCATCATCACTGACAGCTCATCATGAACCGGAAAATGCTTTATTGAACGCGATGACATGAATAAATAATATTTCATCTATTGTGCAGACGGAAAGGAAGTTACGATGGCAAGGGTTTGAGAAAACGGAGAAAAAGGGCGGCTCTGTCGGAATATAGTTAAAATGGCTGCAGAAATTCGTCGGAAAGCTGCAGTTTTATTAATGAATCTGAACTTAAAAATACAAACAGGCGTCAATATGGTCAGTGTCAACATAATCTCCATACGGGAACATGCAAAGGGGGAATATTCAATTAACATATATGCCGAACAATGGTCGTATATGTTGGACAATACGTGGAATATTCGAATTTAAAATAGGTTTTCTACGAGGGCACTGGAAAAATATCGACCTAGCCGCGGTAGAAGCATTGGTTGTTATCAAAGATATTGCAAACTACAGATAGAGAAATGTACATTTCTAGCCTACGCAACGACAGCAAACAGTCTTTCTCATCTCTTTCGGTCATTATTGCAGCATTGACATATTTATCGCAAAGGTGTCTTGCAAATTCCCAATTCTAAATTTGATAATTTTACAATTACTACTGGTTTAAGGTTAATCCGCAATTGCTCTTAAAATAGATTTGTTTCTCAATAATTTTACTGTAAACTGTGAAAGGGCGATGAGCGATTCTTAAAAGAATATTATTACACTTAAAAGTATCAAACGAATCTTGAACTAATCCACCTGCACTCTGGCAACATCTATTTCTATTTTACTACGCCTTACATGTGCGCTAGGTTTCGGACTCCCGAACTATGAATGAATACTAATCTCGTGAACACTACGACGTTGTCGGTGTGATTTCACGATTTTTTTTTGTTGATTTGTGTTTTTTTTGTGCTTATTGTTGAAAAATCGTCTTTATTATAAACAATCATGGTGCATTCATGTGTAGTTAGCAAAATACTGGATCATTTAAATAAGGATTTATCTTTTCATCGTTACATCGTATGGTTATGTTTTGATATTTAACCATCTGATATAGATAACCAGACTTCAACATTGTTGCCATTCAGCCAACAAACATGTAGTTCTCTCTTCCATCCATTACTGATTTTCAATAACATTTCACACAATCACAGCTTCACTTTCCAAAAGTTTTATGAATGGATTATGGGAACTTTGGTTTTTATACACTATAAATGCACAAGGAAATTTTCTCCTTTTTATGATCAAACACAAGCACTATAAGAAAAATCCTTTAAGGTACAGTACGTTTCACGAAAATTGGATACGACTTAATGATTTCCTGGGTAGGTCCCATTGTGTCGACAAGAGCTTGGCAATAAACAAGTGAAGTATGAAGGGACGGACTAAGGAAAACAAGTAATGATATGAATATATTAATGTAATCAAATGAAATATCATTTTTTTTAAATATTACTAGTCATATTTATTTACATTTATAATGTCATTCTATAGATAGCTCTGTTTCGCTATCGCTATCCTCATCAAAATTAATTATAATTTGATTAATTATACGATCCAGACTAATATACGAATTTTCTACAGTTATTACGTGGCGGACTGAATTTTTTCAACTACCTGGGGGAATATCATTAAAACATTTTCGTATTAATTCTACAACACTAGAACTTAAAGTCGGAGAAATATTTTCAGACCTAACCAGTGATTTTAACTGGTGCCACATATGCTCTATGGGGTTAAAAATACAATAATAAGGTGGGAGCCGTAGCACTGTATGTCCAATTTCTTCTGCCAATGTGTCACAAACATATACTTTTTTAATACAAAATGTCTTTAAAACTTCTAAAATATCACTTTTTTATAACTTTCTTCAAAATATGCCATCATGCAGTTCTGAATCTCCAATTTTGTATTATTTGAGCTTGGAGCTTTATGTAATTGGTGACTGTGATAGCTCGCATTGTCCATTATTATCACGCTATTCTGAGGCATGTTTGGTAAAAGACAATTCTTGAACCATTCCTCAAAAACTAACAAATTTTACCACAAAAAGATATTTAAATATAAATTAAGCAACCTAACCTACCTGATGTGCCTATATTTAATTATAATTATTACAATCCGGTCCTTTCCACATAATAATAACAAACGGTCATAAATAATGGGATGGCCCAGGTACTTTTACGGCAGTCATTAAGTTATATCCATTTTTCTTGAAACAATCTTTACTCTGGACGTGGTTCGTGTACGAATTCACGTTGGTTTTGAATCGTTGGAGGTTATATTCGTTGGAAAACATGACTTCAGGCAGGTCCTTCCACAAGGTTGACGTTCAGATAAATGTAACCGATTTAATATTTTTAAGTTAAATTTTCGACATTTTAGTTCCAAAATGAGTTCCTAATATGATTTCATTTTAAGAAACTCACCTCCATGTTTGTTTTAATAATATAATAACCTCATTTAAAAAAGTAAGTTATTTTTAAACGAAATAAGTCTAAAAAGCCGGGAAACAAGTTTTCGTTTTTCTTATTTCAAGATGCATATTCTAGTTGAGAGTTTACACGACTTTAAATGTAAATTTATGGTTTGGTTTCAAACAGCAAATATAACTCTGGCAGAGTTTTAAGTTACACAAAATAAAAATATGAGAAATTTAAATATTTACTTTTACTAAAATTTACGTTTTATTCAAACGGATTTTTTTATAGAAACATGTACCGCATGTACATTTTCGAATTTAGTAAAAAAAACACTGAGATGAACAAACTACATGAAGTGATTTTAGAATTTTTTTTGTATGTAAGGAGTAATTTTTTATGATAATCTCTCAGTTGATTAATAAGCAGACACGTGTGTCAGGAAAAACTCAGTTTTAACGTCTCGGTAGGGAGTTCCTAAGATAGATTATGTTGAAACATAAAACGATGAAAAAGTTCTTAATCATTTGAATTCAATTCAATCAAGAAAACTTGTCCAGTTCCCCTCGTAATTTGTTTTTATTTGCCTAAAGGTCTTCATTCTCAATTTACATTTTCATTAAAAGTAAGCCCGATGTAAATATTTAAGGCTGGGATTTCGTACTTCTAGTATTATAAATAATCCGGTTCCATTTTAATCAGGACATAAAGAACAAAACTCAGGACTCGTTGCTTGGAACTTATGATCTCTCTTAATTTTTTTAAATTTATTTTAAACCATGCAAAAAACTCTAGAAATCAGGAGCCCATATTTGAGATTAAATATAGCATTTTTTAAAATTACCCATCTGACATGTGGTGTATAAAAAACTATACATAGGAAAAATTTGAATATTGGATAGTATGCTATTGTTGATAGGGGTTACTCATCTAAAATATTTTCAATAGGGTGGGACTTCCGGTTATACCGGAAGTCAATGTCAACTTGCTTATTTTATATAAAACACTATACAGGGTGTCCGCTAATTAATGGGACATGGAAAAACCACAGACTCCTTACGTAAAAATATTAGGATTTAATTATACTTACCTATATCCGAAAGTTGATATTAACTGAGATACAGGGTGTTAAAGTTAAAACTTCATTTTTGTTTTTCTCTAATAACTTTGACAGAAACCAACGGTTTTTTTACAAAATTTGGCAATTATGGTTCTTTTAGGATGAGAAACTGATTTTTTGGTGAAATATTAATGCACAATGTGGGGGGCGCTGTCTGCGGCATATTTCGCACATTTATTAGGTCATAACTTTTTTGTGCCTCAGTGTATTTAAGTTTTTAATGAATATAATACTTTAGTTACCGTTTCGGAGATATTTTCATTTAAATTGTTTAGTGCGTTAGCTCAGGTAAGTAAATAATATTTTGTTACGTCTTACCAACTAACTTTAACATGATAATTAATGTTCTAGTAATGGTAATTGAGAATAATAAATACAACAATTAGATCGTTCTTTAATTTACTTTAATTAAAATAACTTTGACCCTAGAAAATATCGTGTCGAATTAAACCAACAGCAATATGAAAACACAAACTTACAATAAACTCAAAAATGAGACATCTGTTCTTGTTTTCTCATAGGTTACTTTGAGAAAAAATTTTGTTTGCAAATTAATAGTAATTGGGCAGGGTGCACTAAATAATTTAAATGCGAATATCTCCGAAACAGTAACTGTGGACGACCTGAAATTAATATACCTTTTTTACGTAATATATATGAAAAAAGTATTGTTTGCATTAAAAACTTAAATATACTGAGGCACAAAAAGTTATATCCTAATAAATGTGCGAAAAATGCCGCGGACAACGTCCTTTATATAATATAATCTAGCAAAAATTTTCTAAATCCAAATAAATAAATGTTTCCGGCGAAAATCCGAGCAAATAACCTTTCGTTACACCCTTACAATGAACGTTTTAACCACAATATAAATCAGATTTCTTTCATTAATAATCCGAGCCGAAAGGTAACGTCGAGTTCTATTTATACAATCTAACAGCTCGTTCCCACGCGATTATTTCAATTTGAAAGAGTGATAACAACGTTGCACCGTTGTAATAGAAATAAGGGTTGTGATAGAATACATAATTCAAAAATTACAACATGTCATTTTGATTTAAAAAAAAAAGCGTACGCCACTGCTAACTTTTTATATGATATTATGTCAGTTACTCTGTCAGGTGACGTCAGTGATCGTTTCATAATAATTATTTTACTATACAGGGTGTTTCTTAATAACAGGCTAATATTTAAGGAGGAGTCCATTTTCAGAAAAAAACTTCAATACAATACAATAATACAATACAATACTTTATTTCTTTTCTTTATCAACAAATATCAAAATTCAATTGTCAAGTTTACAATAATATAATTTAATCAAAGGATCTTAAACTAGAAGTTACTTAAATTATTTTAAGACATCGTTAACAAAGAGAAAGAGGGAGAAACCGGAAAAAAAAGCACCTAGATGACTGAACACCTGTATGTGCTTAGAAAACAGGAATGATATAAAAAGAAAAAAAAGAGGAAAAGAAAAAAAAAACAAGAGCAAACTCTATACAAAAAAAAAAGACCTAGGTTAGTTTGAACAGACAACAGGAAACCTGTTAGCCTCTAAAAAAGTGACATAAAGACTTCCATATCGTCAAAAATAAATCTCCGACATTTTATCTTAAACAATCTAATTCTAGTGACATTTTTTATGTGTAACGGTAGAAGATTAAAGATTTTTGGCGCCAAATAATTGACAAACCTGAGATTAACATTAGTGTTACTATTTGGTATGATAATTTTCCTATTAGCATTGCCTCTAGTATGATACGGATGGAAAATGTAATTTTTCAGTTTATGATTTTTATAAACAAAAGAACATACTTCAAAGACATACAAAGCTCGAACATTAAATACTTCCTCCGTGTAAAGAAGTTGTGATGTTCAGATGAACATATGTCCTAAACGTCTTAACTTTTGAGATACAGGGTGTTAAAGATTTTCTTGTTTTTTTAAAAATTTGTTAATTTTTATGACTTAAGTACGTGACAACTAGACTAGGTAGACAACTGTAAAATCTGTTTATGTTTACAAAACAAAATCTGCTTCATACCTACTAGATCCTTTTGAATCCTTGTTATATATAATTCATAACCGAGTGCAAATGAATGAATTTAATTCCTTTATACGAAAACTGTACGTCAAACGACAAAAAATCAAGAGACGACATTTGCTCAGCAAGGAATGAGAATTTCAAAAATAACTATTATTTTCTTCAAAAATACCGTGGGCAATTCCCAAGCGAACGCCACTCGTCGGAATAAAAAAAACATGTTATACATCATAAAATGCCTCTTGATAAATAGAAAGTGTGTACCAAATTGCACAAAAATATCTAGAGCAATATCACATATATTAATAAAAAAGCAGATTTTTTGAAAATTTTTATCACCCTGTATCTCAAAAGTTAAGACGTTTAGGATTTCATAATTATGTTCCAAGAATAACCTCCCTAAATATTAGCATGTTATTAAGAAACGCCATATCTAGTCATAGAAACATGTCTTTTGCATTACTCCAGTCCAGGGGTCGGCAACCTTTTGAGACGGAAGAGCCAAAAGTTATAATGTACACAATTTCTCTGTGTCTAAAGAGCCACTAATGGCCGCAATTTGATATCGAAAGAGCCGCATGCGGCTCGCGGGCAGTATGTTGCCGACCCCTGGTCACAGCCAAAGCACTGGTGAAGACGCCAAATTGTCTTGCTTCGAAAACGAATTAAAACCTATATAGTAACATCCGACGATGGCGTCATTCGAAAGCTTTCAACGGACTGACGACTTTAACGACGCGTGCCACGGGGAAGGGGTGCGGTGAGAAGCTAGTACAAGTGGCTGAGAGATAGAATCGGTGCCTAATCCTCGTTAATCGATTCAAAACGAATTTTTAATGTTTTTTTTCGATAAAATAAATAATATTCGCGTATGGAGCTAAAGAGCCGCAGCTTCACATCGAAAGAGCCGCATGTGACTCGCGAGCCGTATGTTACCGACCTTCTCTCTAGTCGGATTTGAATAGTAAATGAACAAATTTTCATAATATGTGCTCTGTTTTTCATAAAACTGTTACGGAGGTACAATCTTACGATAAACATGAACACAATAAAGCGAAATTTTCAACCACGTAAAACTAAGCTATCCAGTTACGTAAATGGCAGCAATAACGTTCCTGCTTATTCTCGTAAGCGATTACAGTCGAAAGCCTAGCTGTGTTAAAATCGTATTAAGCAAAATGGATCTCTAAATTACACTTTAAAAGATTGTATCTTGTAATGGTTTGGACCCGAGGAAGTGTACAAGAAAATTGATAATAATACAGGAAATATACGAAATTAAACAGGGTTGTTTTAGCTTGATTCCTGGTTTCTAGCAACAAGACATCTTACTGACAAATCGGTTTAACAAGTTTGTCGGTTTTATAAAAAAAATTAATTTTTGGATATATAATTAGAGCTGAAAGGCACTTAGAAATCATTTCCTAGTATTTCATGCCAAGCAATATAAAAACTAAGAAATTTTTTTTGTTTGAATTATAAAAACGTAACTACTGTTAAATTTTAGGATTTATTTATAGCCAAAGATATGCTTAAAATTCGTATTCCAACACGTGGGAATTCAAGGGAAAGTCACGAGCGACAAGCTGAAAGATGGGAAGGCTATCCGACGTTTTTGATTTAGTGTAGGATGCAAAATTCATTTAATGCTATATTTTATGAAACGTAATGAGCCCAGTGGCGGTTCTTCCACAGGAGCACATGCGCACATGCACCCCCAAAACGAATTAAAGAACATTAATTTATATTCATTGAATATTATTTATCGTATAAAGTCCGTCCCTAATATTTTATCGTACCGTCAATTATCGTATACAGACCGACCATCCCTAATATTTTATCGTACCTTCAACCAAACTGTATATTATAGGCTCTAGATCCGGCAACCGTGCCTCGGTCGAGATTAATGACGATTATGACGAGACTTGCTCGCATGTGCAATTAAGTAGGCGGGGCATAATGCATTCTCTCTGTAGTAACAAGAGGCGGGGGATAGCGGGGCTATGGCGATTTAACATGGGAAAGACGCACAATTTTAGTGCGCCGCGCCGTTGTATGTTCGTGCATCTAGTTAGAAATTAGCGCGTATATGTTTTATACAGTGAGTCCCAGAAGAAATGTCTAAATTCATTTAAAATTCAGCGATAAGTTTTTTCAAAAAACGCTCGTACCCGTCGATTTTGATTTTTTAATTTTTTTTTTGTGGTAATTTCATGTATACAGGGTAGCTCAAAAATAAGTTACGACCATCAACTTCATTTTTTCAAATGAAAACATATTATATTTTTTGAATTTTGCATTGAATTCTAAGCATGTTTCATGTACCATGTCCTATACATAAACTCAACAGTTATTGAAAAAATTAGGATTGAACATATCTATAAGTAAGGCCTGTTTATTAAAAAAAAAAACACAACAAAATCAAATTAAATGTTGAAAATGTGCGCCATTTACGGCTTGACAATATCGAAGACGATCAATAAACTCTCTTTGCACGTTTCCAACCATTTCCGGAGTTATGACACGCACTTCTCTTCGGATCCTTTCTTTCAACTCCTGCATATTGTTTGGCCTGTTAACAAATACTTTTGATTTTAGGTAACCCCACAAAAAAAAGTCCAGCGGAGTTAGGTCTGGCGACCTAGCAGGCCATTCGATAAGTCCTCTCCTTCCAATCCACCGATCGGGAAAGGTTTCATCCAAAAATGTACGCACAGTGGCCGCATAGTGCGGAGGAGCACCATCTTGTTGAAATATCAGTTCTTCGTCAGGGGAGTCTGGATCCAATGGATTCGGAAATAAAGCCACTAATGCTGGAATTAATTCTAGTTGGAGAAATTCGAGATATACTTGTCCAGTTAAAGACTGTTCAAAGAAAAATGGACCAATTACTCTTTCGCGTACGATTCCACACCAAACATTTATTTTCTTAGGGTACTGGCTGTGAACCTCTATCATCCAATGCTGATTTTCTGTTGCCCAATATCGACAATCTTGTCTGTTCACATTACCATTCATCCGAAAAAATAATATTTTTTACTAAATTATTATCTAGATTGCACATATTTTGCATGCGTCCGCAAAACTCACTTCGCCTATCAAAATCATCTTCAAATAACTCATGCACTGGAATAACTTTGTATGGGTGATATTTGTGCTTTTGAACTACTCGGTGAACAACAGATTTCGGCATGTGTAAATCGGCCCCAATGTGCGACAGGGGAGTACAACGTCAAGTTGTTCATTTTCATCTCGAGTAGGACGACCAGATTTAGGCAAATCTCTAACATGACCGAATTCTCTAAACTTAGCCCCTATTCTATTCACCATCTTTTGACATATGGGAGGACGATCAGGATGGATTTCATTAAATAATTGGGCTGTTTCTATTTGAGTACGTGTTTTATCACCAAACCCAACCATGCATAGAATTTCAATTTTTTCCCGTTCCGTTAACTTCACCATTAACCGCAACTTTGAAACTACGCTTGACAATAATTATACTTATTTGAAATAAAATTGTCATTCAGTTTCTATGGAAATAAACGGTGACAGTGAGACAGTATATACCTTACTTATTATGGAGCCCAAAATGCCATATTGCCAGAAGATTTGATAGATCGTTGGATTCCCTAAATGATATGTTCAATCCTAATTTTTTCAATAACTGTTGAGTTTATGTATAGGACATGGTACATGAAACATGCTTAGAATTCAATGCAAAATTCAAAAATGAAATAAAAAATATATGTTTTCATTTGAAAAAATGAAGTTGATGGTCGTAACTTATTTTTGAGCTACCCTGTATACATGAAATTACCACAAAAAAAAAATTAAAAAAATCAAAATCGACGGGTACGAGCGTTTTTTGAAAAAACTTACCGCTGAATTTTAAATAAATTTAGACATATCTTCTGGGACTCACTGTATATTTATAACTTTAGCTCTTTGAGTTTGGAGCAAAAAATTGAAGTGAAGAATGCGGGAAGACCTAAACCCGAAATTAATTTAATGCAGACCACAAAGGGTAAATCTAGGGACTGTATTAGAAAGTTTAAAAATTAAATAATTGAAAAAAAATGTATAGAGGGTATTCCAAACTTTATTGAGGCTGTTATTGATCAATTTTCTATAATTAAGAACCGAAGAACTGACTTTACGTTTAAACACTACCCACACTGAAAAAACCTTTCTTATTTTCCAAAAGTTGTATTTCCTTGTGTAAAATTAAAAATAAATAAAAATATGTTTTACCTAACGCATTTTCTTATTACTTCTTTTCTTTCTACATTTAAAACGCCTAGAAAGTAATTGTTTGGTCGTTACAACAAAATAAAATTTTAAAAATAATTTCACCATACTTGTGAACCCCCTCTATCATAGGTCACGAGCCGCCACGGAATGAGTCAGTATAACAAATTATCTTGAATTTATTTACGTTTGAGTCAATTTGACCGAATTATTTCTTGTTAGCATAATGAAAGGCTATAGAAAAATATTGTATGCCATATATCTGAAGGCAATGAATAAAGTTATATTTTATTCATTTAAATATCGTGGAAAATGATTTGATACATCTTCACATTTGCCTAGGTTGATTTGATAATACTTGAAAAATAGTACGTACATTCATTTTGACGGTCTCTGTATAAAAGAATAGAGGGCTATTTAGCTTAGGTGTGCGGAATTCCCCCGTTCTCCCCTAGAACTAAAATGATTAAATTAAATCAATTAAACCAGAATGTTGCACATAAAAATGTCACAATTACGTATCATTCGAGTATACAAGATTTAATTTCTAAATAAACCGACAAAACAAATACCTAGCCAGTGAAACGCCGGACGAAAATATATCAAACTAAATATTTTCCAGTTGCATAAAGTTACATTATTTCCCACAGTCACCACTATCTTCCATTGTGTAGGCATTAGTGAGAACATTCCATGATGTTCAATAGTTTTTCGGCACTATTGTGTAGTTGGCTCTTTTGTTAAGCTACAAAGTTAAGTTATGTAATGGAAATGGAAAAGGGTGGAAGATTATTTTAAAAAAGAAAACAAAGATACATTGGATGAGCTGGCGTCAGTCGTAGAGAAATCTGTAGTGGTGAGAGAGGGCTAAATAAACGTCTATCATTATTATTATAACAACAAACAACATGTTCTTCGTCGTCAGACATGCCCTTACCTCCTTTGGCTCACCATGTAAAACTGCAAATAAACTAGGCGCCATGCGTAAGGGCAAAAATTCGAAAGAGGCTCGCAGCATGCTCGTGGCAGGTTCGTCGAAAAAAAGTTCGAACAAACCCATATTTATACGCACCTTTAGAATTACCTTCCTCGCCATAATTCAAGATTTAAAGAAATTATATTGACCTCACTGTATACAAAAATAAGCGGTTATATCAGGATCAATAAGAAATATATGTGCACAGACAGGGTGGTTGATTAGTGCGAGGAAGTCAAATATCTCCGTTGTTCTTAAAAATATCAAAATTTATTAAATAGGAAGGTTCTAGGATAAATAAAAGCGCACATTTTAAAAATATTTTTGGATCTACAGGAGGCTCCAAAAAAACGGGGCATCATATAAGTATTTTTTTTTAAATAGTACCCCCATTTCTTTTGGTCTCATCAAATTCGGCATAAAATTTTACATAAGATATGCTATTTTATCTTGGTGATTTATATGATGTTGCCAGGTTATTCAATTTTTCCTAAAATTTTCTCGAAAAACATCATATCAAAAAAATGATTTTAAAATATTACTAATTTAAACTAAAAATATAAATTTTTATATTTTTATAAACCTTAAAGGTGTCCGAATAATTTTACTAAAAAAAAGCGTCAATATCGTATACGGGGTGTATTTTACATCGGTACAAATGTAGCTATCTTTAGATAAATATTACTCGATTTTTTCAAATGGACCCCCCTGTATATTATTATGTCAATTTACAGATAATTTCAACCTCTATAAATAGGCAATTCTAATAAATGCTCTAAAACGTTTTATGTATTGTTCGTTGACGAAGCTACGTTTCATAAAAATGGAAATGTCAAGAGGCATAATTTCCATTATTATGCAACCGCCAACCCACAATTTATTAGAACTCACAGTCAAACTAGATGATCACTAAATGCGTGGGATGGAATAGTTGGAAATTATGTCATTGGTCCTTATTTCTTTCAAACCCGAGTAACTGGACAAGTCTATTTGGATTTTTTGCAAAATGAGTTACCACGCTTGTTAAATAATTTGCCAAATTTTGTAAAAGACAGAATGTTGTATTTGCATGATGAAGCTCCAGTCCACCGTACGGCCGCAATCCGTGAACATTTAAACAATCAATTTCCTAATAGATGGATAGGTAGAGGTGGACCATTTCAATGGCCACCTCGATCTCTAGATTTAACAAAAATGGACTTCTTTTTGTGGGGATACGTCAAAGATGAAGTGTATAAAGTGCCTCCAACCACAAAAGAGAATATGAAGCACCGCATTACACAAGTTTTTCGGAATATCAACAACAATGTAGTAAATGAAGTTAGTAGATCATTTCAAGAACGCGTAGAGACCTGTTTAGATGTTAATGGAGGTCATATTGAACACTTGTTATAGTTTTTTTATTTAGTTTATTATTTTTTTTGTTCAACTCATGGCCAACTTATTGAAAGTGCCGATATTTTTACATTTTTTAAATAAAACATAAAATATTAAAAGAACGTTACGTTTTAGAGCATTTATTATAATTGCCTACAAAGAAGTTGAAATTATCTGTAAACTGACATAATAATATCGAAAAAATCGAGTAATATTTATCTAAAGATTGCTACATTTGTACCGATGTAAAAAACACCCTGTATACGATATCGATGCTTTTTTTTTTAGTAAAATTAATCGGACACCTCTAAGGTTTATAAAAATATAAAAATTTCTTTTCTAGTTTGAATTAGTAATATTTTAAAATAATATTTTTGATATGATGTTTTTCGAGAAAATTTTAGGAAAAATTGAATAATCTAGCAACGTCGTATAAATCACCAAAATAAAATAGTATATCTTATGTAAAATTTTATGCCGAATTCGATGAGACAAAAAGAAGTGGGGGTACTATTTAAAAAAAATTACTTATTACGCCAAGTTTTTTTGGGGCTTCCTGTATATCCAAAAATATTTTTAAAATGTGCGCTTTTATTTATCCTAGAACCTTTGTATTTAATAAATTTCGATATTTTTAAGAACAACGGAGATATTTGACTGTATATTTCCTAATAACACGTTAAGTATTCGTTTTCTTTTTTTAAATATCTTCATATTTGTAGGTAGAACCCGGAGTGGGGGGGGGGAGGACAAGCTTTGTTCGCCCATGGGGGAAAAAGTCTTACTCCTCTCCTGCTCTCAGGAGGTGAAACAATTAAACAAAAAAAACCTAACATCGACTTAGTTCCAGTTCACCGATTTAAGGGAGATTATGCACTCATATCATTGAAATAAATAAAGTTATTGCCTATTTTGCTGCTAGCTTCAGTCGTTTCACTATGAAATATTACATTATTCCGAACAATTTAATCAAATTTTAGTTCTCTAGTTTTATATGCTATTTTATGGCGGCCATTTAAGTGACGAAAAGTTTATATTCTTAACAATTGTTTAGTGGCCACGATAAGAAGTTTGTTATCGAACTCGCTTTTATGTTTTAAGGTCTAAGTGAGAAGGGTCGTTGGCAAGTGCTATAACTTTTATACCTTTTATGCTAATCCTCTAGTTATGCGGAATTAAGTACGCAGTGGCATAGCTCATGAAATACAGAATTTTCTAAATGCATATATATTGTTTCTAAAAGACAATGTTCGATAAAAAAATCAGGGATAGTTTTTCAAGTAAATTCGATACGTTTAGAGAACTTTTGGAATATTTAAAAATAGTTTTTTCTATTTTGGTTTTATATGAAAGCTTTTTCGATACCGTTTTCAGTATCGTAATAAGCTTTTTCGATGCCGTTTTTTTCATTTTAAACGCTTGATGGTACTGCTGTGTATGTTTGGTTGCATAATAAACAACTCCTAAACTAACCTCACAATCACAAGTTTAGATCAACACGTAATACATTCCCTTACAAAGATGTCAATTTAAAGCTAATAAATGTACTGTACACTAATTATACTTATTTATTATTAAAAGTGCAGTTGTTATAAACATTTATTATTACCGTACTTGTGTCTGCTGCGTTAATTTTAAAATCGGGCATAGTTTATGTATTTGAAACGTTTTGTTCAGGATTAATCCTTATTTGCGGATCCAATAATCCACTTTTATTAAGAACTGGTTGTAAAAAATTAATGTATAGGTAGGTACTGTACAATTTTTTTACCTTTAAACCTAAGTAAATGCTATTTTCAGCCTCAGTTTTAAACTTATTGATATCCTCTAAATCTAAAATGGAAGATTTTTTGGGCTTGTAGCTCTCAGATTGCCTTTTTAAAAAGGCTTGAAGTCTTGCATAATTTCTTATATCTGTGTTTTCATAAATGTTAATGCAAGCTCTTAATTTTGAGTATAAGTACCACAGAGTCGACGACTTCTTAGTTTTACTTTCCTTCTCAAAATAAGCGATTAGAACATTTTCACTACTTCTAGAAACACCCTTCGCAGTACACCAGGTTGTGAAGGTCTTGTAGTCTTTTTCGTATATTTTCTTGGACTTTTTTGGTCAAAGTTGATCCAATGTATTATTTGCAATTTCCCTTAACTCAGGAGGAGTTAAATTAATAATATCTTCTTGATCCATTATTGATTAATTTTAAGAAAGCTTTCAATATTTGCGACAAAATGGCGGACACGTATAATTTATCAAAGCTCACTTGATAAATAATTTGACTAGTGCCAATATAAAATTTAAACATACAAATTTACAAAATTTTTATGGAATTTATTAGTTTTAATTATGTGTTTTTTATTGAAAAATACACAAAATAGAAAAAGTAGTATAAAGTACATGTTTTATAAAGCTATTATAGCACTTGTCCACTTAGAAAACTCGCCGCAAGCGGCTCGTTTCCTAACATGGACGCGTGCTAAAATATCATGCTTTATAAAACTTGTATTTTAATATACTATTTTCTACTTGGGTTTCATAATGGCTACATTATGAAATGCAAAAAAATTTAATAACCTGCCACTTTAAAAGCTTTTCTAGATTATTTTCTCGTATTTCTGACGGAGTACAACTTTCTTTCTGGCTCATTTTTATCAACTTTAATAATATGTTTATTTTTAATTATGACGGATGGGAAGAAGCTTTGTTGTGTTCAATTGTTTCTATCATGGCATATTTGATACTTGTAACATTTTATTAAATTGTAAAAGTATTGCAAACCCAAAAAGAAAATATTAATTCAAATGGCAAAAATCTACTATATTTTTCAAAGTTTTTCAGGCTTTAAAGACCCAAATAGAAAAGATATTATAAAATACACGCTTCATGAGACAATTAGAGCACTTGTACATTAGAAAACTCCCCGCTTGGTGGGTTATTTTCTAATTTAAATGCGTGCTCTAAGATAGTCTTATGAAACTTGTATCTTAATATACTATTTTAATAAGAAAATCAAACGTACTATTACTAAACTTGATTATGTTCTGAGATACCTTAATATAAATCCCATAATTGCATATAAAACTTTTCAATTTTAAAGTTTCTTCTTTGATGCAGTTTTAAAAGAGACGTCGAGCATAATAAATATTTGTAACTCCGTCTCTGTTAGAAAGTATAAACTTTTCGAAAAGAATCGAGGAAAATGATGAAAGTTTCGAAAAGTTTCGACAAAGGCAAATTAGGAAACTTAGATTATCAACTGTCCTTTTCTTGCCATAAATCATTATCTTAAAATTTGGATTTAGACGTGAATAGAAAAAGCAAACAGTGATACTCTGTTATAATAAAACAGTGAAACCTCTCCTAGGCGGACACCTACGGGACCGTCTAAATGTGTTCGCCTAATAGAGGTGTCCGCCCATAGGAAATTTGTTATTAGGTAATATGTAAATGCAAAATTATTACTATGTATTTGTATGTACAAATAAACATAATATACTAATACACTAGTTTTAGTTAGGATGTAGTACTAAAAAAATCTAATAACGTAGTTTGACGTGTTTGCGTTTTATACTTGCAATCTAGAAAATGTAATTCCAAGTCTGATAACAAATACATTGCTGTAGAGTCATCTCTATTCTTTGCATACTCTTATAATTCCTTTACCATACTAATGGCTTGTTGATAATTGGTGACATTTGTTTGATTACTGCATTCAACTTCTTCATCAGAGTCGTCAGATAGTGATGTGGTTTCAGTTTGGACTACATAATCGGTAGGAATGGGGTCACTATCATCTTCTAAGAACACATTGCTATCAATGTTAAGGAACTCGCCCAAATCATTGTTATCAAATTACAAAGTTCCACAACATCAATATTCTCTTTCAGACTCAAAAGGCGACATTTGTGTGCCATTGTTTACGATTTTAACCTTACAACTCACCAATAAACGGCGGACTGCTGTCGGGGAATCACAATACTTTCATTCGGCGGAGTCCTTTCGCATACGCGATTGGTTGTCAATCTTCAGACAGTTTTTGCACCGTACTTATTCGTCTCCCAAATACTTTTTTTTGTCCGTTTAAAGGAGGGTTTTCGCTCTCTTTGTATGAAAACAGCCTGTGCGCGTCCGCCCAACGGGGAGTCCGTCCAAGAGAGGTTGATTTTCTTGGAATTTCATATACCTAGTTCCCGACACTTAATAGAGATGTCTGCTTATTAGAGGTGTCCGTTATGAAAGCTTTCACTGTATATAATATTATTTTGATAATTTCATTTACCGGATATAGTCACGTGAACTGGATATAGTTAATTTGCTGGGCGTGAACCTGGAAAGAAATATGTCTTGGCGTGACCATGGAGCGGCTATCGCCAAGACAGCTTCGTAGAAACTTGGTGTACCTGTATAAGCCTTTTGACACTCTACAAGGCTTAGATTCGTCCATTACTAGAATACTGCTCTCATATCTGGAGTTCTGCACCCAAGCATATTCTTCGATTACTGGATTCCATCGAAAGGAGAGTTGTCTGATCGGAGACCACGAGCTGACTAAGAACCTCGACAGCCTAGAGCATCGAAGATAGGTTGGTGATTTGACTCTCTTTTATACCGTCAATTTCTCTGTAAACTCAATTATCCCGTGTGTAAATAGTCCTCTTATCTACTTTAGGAAAAATTAGAACAGCTATCTAATATATGGAACAATATTACTGATTATTGAAGTTATGGCAAGTAAACATGCAACTATTATAGTTAATGTAAATAGGGTTTCCTTTTCGACGTAAATTCTGAACAGTACGTAACTTATTCATTTGCAAAATAATTCGAATTCCGATCTTATCGACGAACTTAACCGTTTAGATATTTTTAAGTAGATTTTCCATCGAATTGAAATCATTAGAAATAGAAAATCAATTGCCAATTAATTCGCTTGCTTCACAAAATATAATAGAACGTACAACTACATTTTTTCACAATTATCATCGAAATAAACGCTAAGCATTCCACACAACGCTTCATTTATTAACTAATAACACACCAGAGTTTGAAAAACTCAACGGAATAGTTAACATAACGATCATACGTTGACCGAATGCTTTCTTGGCGGGAATATAAATATCTACTTTGCCAGCATTGATATGGTGTTAACTTCAAATTAACAGGCGAAATTTATTTGTGCTTTCCATTCAAAACACTGATTATATAGGTAGCAGTGGCGGTTCTTCCACAGGAGCACATGCTCACATGCACCCCCAAAACGAATAAAAAAATATTAATTTATATTCATTGAATATTATTTATCGTATAAAGTCCGACCCTCCCTAATATTTTATCGTACCGTCAACCAAACTGTATATTATAGGCTCGTGATCCGGCAACCGTGTCTCGGTCGAGGTTAATGACGATTATGACGAGACTTGCTCGCATGTGCGATTAAGTAGGCGGGCCATAATGCAGTTTCTCTGTAGTAACAGGTGGCGGGAGACAGCGAGGCTATGGCGATTTAACATGGGAAAGGCGCACAATTTTAGTGTGCGCCGCGCTGTTGTCTGTTCGTGCATCTAGTTAGAAATTCGAGCGTCTATGTTTTAATATTATATATTTATTAAGTGAAAATTAATAGTTTGACGGTAGACTATTTAAAAAATAACCGTAGCTCTTTGAGTTTGGAGCAAAAAATTGAAGTGAAGAATGCGGGAACACCTAAACCCGAAATTAATTTAACGCAGACCACAAAGGGTAAATCTAGGTACTTTATTAGAAAGTTTAAAAATTAAATATATAAAAAAAAATGTATAGAGGGTATTTCAAAACTTGAATGATGCTGTTATTGATCAATTTTCTACAATTAAGAACCGAAGAACGGACTTTACGTTTAAGCACTATATACACTAAGAAAACCTTTCTTATTTTCCTTGTGTAAAATTAAAAATAGATAAAAATATGTTTTTCCTAACGCATTTTTTTATTACTTTTTTTCTTCCTACATTTAAAACGCCCAGAAAGTAATTGTTTGGTCGTTACACAAAAATAAAATTTTAAAAATGATTTCACCATACTTGTGAACCCCCTCTATCATAGGTCACGAGCCGCCACTGATAGGTAGTTCACCAGTTAATGGCAGTTTTAACGGAGCTGACATTGATAGAAGACGAACCACGCGTTCGGGACATCCACGTGATTTGTGATTTTGCGAAGGTGCTAATAATACCACCAAATATTGCATTAATTTATTGAAAAATACTTACCAAAGACAAACAGACTGATATTATTATTAATTTTAGACCATCTTAACAACATATATTGTCACGTAATGTATAAAAAAATTGTTTTATTTTTATAAAATTACATATTCTTCTCATTTACATTTTCCAGCTGTAATCTCTAGATATCGGGAGAGCGTAAATTTATTTTTTCTCCTAAATCAGTATTCTTCGGTGGCCTTTTTCCATTATTCAAGGTAATTTAACGCAGCCTTGCCAATCGGAAAAACGTTACGAAGGAAGGGCTCATCGATTTTAGAGTAGGATTTTGATAAATCTTTGAATATTGCAGTTGATTTCCGAATTTAAAGAAATGTGGAACGATATTTATTGAGAAGAAATAAATTCTTGTTTTTATTTATTACACGAGTGGGAAAAGTACACGAGAACTGTAGGGGAGACCAAAGAGGGTTGTGACAATTTTTACTTAAAAGAACATATCTCAATAAAGAAACATACCACCATTATGAATTGTAAGCCGCACTGTACCCAATCCTTGCTTTTTAAAAACAGTCATCAAAGTTAATAAAGTTATAAGATTTCTGAGAAAATCCTCGAAAACTGAAACTTCTCCTTTTGTCACAACTCTCCTAACACCGAGGTAAATTGTGACAGGTACCAAGGTAAGTTGTGACAGCTGTGTATCTAGACTATATTTAATAGATAAAATTCACTTGGCATAATTGTAGGAACTACAATAACATGAAACATTAACATAACAATATTAAATCTTTTATAACTAATTATGGCATCATTATATCAATCTTAGGTTGCAAGAACAAAGAAAACGAAAGCCCTTTAAAAAAGGCTAAAGCACTTTAAAAGAGATTCAGAAGAGGTTAAGGCGATTTTAAAGGGCTTGAAATAATGTTCTTCGAGCCCAAATCAATCCGTCATTTCCAGAAATAATTTCTTTTGTTCTAGTATATTCAATTATTTCAAAAACATTAATATAATTTTGACATTTTATATAAATTAATTTTTTGCGCACCTCCCTTAGTCTGGAAAGGCCAAGGTGCAAAAACCAAACCTTGCGACAATAATTTATATCGGAGGAAACCTTGTCATAACTATGCCAAGGCTTAGGGATTAAAGATGGAGGATATAATTCATAAAGACAACAGACAGGCCCGATAGTTAGGACGTATTGCTACATCGCAACGCCTCAAGGCTATGATGCGGTTTGTTTATCGTCGGATAGGCTAATGCAACAAAAACAATGGTGCACAGTAAAGTACAGCTGTACAAATGATATTACCCGGTTTATATCTAAGTGAGCAAGTTTTACATTTAGTATTTCGAATCATAAATTAAGACGTCTGGTGGAAATCATTCATGGTCATGGTCTTATTTTTCACAAAATTTGACCTATTCACGGATCTTCGCACAAAAAAATAAATACTTAGTCTAAAAATATCCCTAATACTCAAATATAGTAGAATAAATGAATGAATTAAGCACTTAATATTGCAGCAAGGCATTCATTTTCAAAATAATAATTATATTTACTTATGTATTTAAATATTTGTTTTCAAAATATATTCCTTTACGTAAAATTTATTCTATTTGAGTATTATATTTTTAAGGATTTCTTTTTGGTGTGTAAAACATCATAAACTCAGACTTATTTTAATGTATGAAAATAGCGGCTTTAAAATAAATAAAGTAAACGTAATATCAAATCAAATTAGGCAAATAGATAACAATCAGTGAATAAAACCAGAAAGAGACCTGGTGCTGCCCTTCTTCGATTTGAGTTGTCAACTGCAACATATTTCCTTTCTACCAAAAGTGATTAATTGACAATTACTAGCATTTATACCATGATACAATAATGTGTGATATCTAGCAACAACTATACTATGCTGCGGAATGCCCGATTTCACCGGAACTTCATCAGATCGATACCTTGATCGATTTTTTGCTTAGGGACATTTACATCCACATTATTACATAATATTATTGCATAATTATATACAGACATAATAACAAACTAACTTAAACTTTTCCAATTAGTCCGTTCTATAAATTTATATCCGAAACAGTTTTAGAACCAATTTTAACAAGTTGAGAAATAATTTCCATTTCAATTCCGTTTCGCAAAAGTTATAACCAGAATGAAATGATACGTTCTGTCATATCCAATAAACTACCCCATATCAACCCGGAATCTAGGATTTGGGTCATTGTGGGTGGGTAATTTATTTGTATAGTATATGCTTTATGGGAAGATGGAGGGACGGGACGGGAATCCTTTCATCTCGAATAGTTTCCGTTAGTTATATTTGACATTATTAAGTTTAATTGTAATATACAGGGTGGCTCCGATTAAGTCGGCACTATTGATAACTCCGTTATTATTAGAACTACGACGTTGGTTAAATTAGTAAACGATAGTCTATTCATTTTCCCAATTCAAAAGCCACAGGGCCGCATTAAGAACAATATAACAGTAGAATCTCGAATCACGCATGAACGGACAAGAAATAATAACCTACACTGGACTGCGACCCTGTAAGAAATGAAGCTCGCCAAAATAGGAAGTTTTATCTCCCATTGACCAACAGCAATTAGTTTATGCATCGAGCATGTGGCATCACGTGCTGATTATGCTCCTGAATTTTTTAAATGAATAGAGTACAGGGTACACCAAGTAAAATTTTCGTTATAAAATATTTTGGATGGTGCGGTGTTGCTGGATCCTACCGAAAGTGGTAGCAACTTCGGAATTTTAAATTCATTACCCCAAATATATTATTTTTTTTTTGGAATCTAAGTAAAAATCTAGAACAGTTTATGTATAATATCGTATACCTATCTTAAAGTGTTTTTGAATTATAAATAATCTTGAAACTATTGTCAAAATTTAACCGCTAAAAAGATATGATTTTCTTTTCAGGTCCCGATACGGCGTTAAAAAATCACAAGATTATTTATAATTCAAAAACTCTTTAAGATAGGTATATGATATTATACAGAAAACCGTTCTAGATTTTTACCTAGATTCCAAAAAAAATATAATATATAGGATAATTTATTTAAAATTCCGCAGTTGCTACCACTTTTGGTATGATCCGGCAACACCGCACCATCCAAAATATTTTATAAACGTAGAAAACCATCTCTTATAGCCAGAGCCAAATTTTCAAAATAAAATCTCATTTAGTTCTCGAGATACTTCTAATAGGCCACTTTACTTGGTGTACCCTATACAGGGTGTAACATAAAGGTTGGGAATAACTTAAACGGTGGATTTCTTAGTCAAAAATAATAAAAAATTTTCATATAAGGATATGCTCTACGGGATTTCGTTTCCAAGTTACAGGGTGTTGAAGTTTTCTTAAAAATTTAGTTTTTGTTTAATATCTTTTGAACGCTGGCAGATAACAAAACGAAATGTTAGCAGTAACTTCACTTAACACTCACAGGATAAGTAAAAAAATTGTCTTCCTGGGATACTCAGTGGCGTGCATACGGATATTGCCATAGGGTTTTTTTAATGAAAAATGTGGTACGCCACTGGTAGAATTATTTTTTGCTAAAATTTATGAATTTTCCTTTTATTCTAAACAAAATTCCCCTCTTGCGTTTTCTTTGTATCTCTTGCCATTTTCCCGTAATTAAACATTTTACATATATCAGTTTTTCCACAGGTTACAGAGGAAATTGAGGGTAATAGGAACAAAATCGAACATGCCTTGGACCACGATATTTTCTGATAATGTCATTGTCAGTTAAGTTATTTAATTTTGCTTAGGCTTTTTAATTTTAGTAATATACCTATTAAAAATGGATTACTCAGTTGAAGAATTAGCAGATATGCAATTTATTTATGGCCGTGCCAACGGGAATACTGTGTTAGCTATACGTCTGTATGTTGAACGTTTTCCAAATCGACGTATTCCGAATAATAAGACTTTTTCAAGGATTCACGCTCGCTTACGTGAAACCGGATCATTAAAGCCTTGCACCTCCAGTGGAAGACCACAATACGTAAGAACAGTACAGCGTGAGGAACGAATCCTTCAGATTGTCGAGGCGAATCCTGAATCTAGTACTAGAAGAATTGGAAGAATGGAAAGAGTAAGCCATATGACAGTCCAACGAATCCTACATGATAATTTATTGTACCCATACCATCTACAATGAGTGCAGGCTCTTTCTGTCGAGGATTATGCACCACGTCGTAGATTTTGTACATGGTTCTTAAATAAATGCAATTTAAACCATTCATTTCACTTATCCGTTTTATTTACCGACGAAGCTGGATTTACAAGGGATGGCATAATTAATTTTCATAATAACCATCTATGGGCTGATGAAAACCCTTATGGAATCATACAATCCCGGCACCAGCAACGATTTTCTATTAATGTTTGGGCAGGAATAATTGGCGATTATTTGATTGGTCCTGTAGTACTACCAAATAGATTAGACGGATTATCATATCTGGATTTCCTTCAAAATGGATTACCACCTTTATTACCAATTGAAACGCGACAGCAAATGTGGTTTATGCATGATGGCGCTCCAGCTCACTTTAGGCGAGAAGTTAGAGAATACCTCAACGAAACGTACCACAATAAATGGATAGGTCGTGGAGGGCCAAGAGCGTGGCCTCCTTGTTCACCCGACCTTAATACATTGGATTACTATTTATGGGGGCACTTAAAAAACATGGTTTATTCCGTTCCCATTCCTAACGTACAGATTCTTCGTCAAAGAGTTGAAATGGGTTGTCAGCAAATTCGAGAGATGCCTGGAATTTTTGGACGAGTAAGACAATCCATGAGAAAACGCATTGAAAAATGTATTGAAGTTGAGGGGCAACATTTTCAGCACCTTTTGTAATTTTGTTTGTTGTGTTGGTTTACATGCTTTATTAAAATAATTGTTTTCAATTTCTAAGTGTTATTTTATTACTGTTATTTACTGAAATTGCTGAAAACTGATATTTGCAAAATGTCTAATTACGGGAAAATGGCAAGAGATACAAAGAAAACGCAAGAGGGGAATTTTTGTTTAGAATAAAAGGAAAATTCATAAATTTTAACAAAAAATAATTCTACCAGTGGCGTACCACATTTTTCATTAAAAAACCCTACGGCAATATCCGTATGCACGCCACTGAGTATCCCAGGAAGACAATTTTTTTACTTCTCCTAGGGCATTATCAAGTGAAGTTACTGCTAATATTTCGTTTTGTTATCTGCCAGCGTTCAAAAAATATTAACTAAATTTTTAAGAAAAATTCAACACCCTGTAACTTGGAAACGAAATCCCGTAGAGCATATCCTTATATGAAAATTTTTTATTATTTTTGACTAAGAAATCCACCGTTTAATTTATTCCCAACCTTTATGTTACACCCTGTATAGTAGCATTATATCCGTTGATTAAAATTGCAAAAGAGAATAACAATTAAATATTGCGTTCTTGTATTATTTTAAAATATACAGTATTTTTTTAAATGTTACACCCAATAATATTTAAAGACTACTTACTAAATTATCTTACCTCCGTTAGAGCCGTGCGAATTTTTGTCGATCCTCAATATTTCTAACGAAATACAAATTTTTTTTATATATTTCTACACAAAGGCAGTTTTATCCCGACCCTCTTCGGTTTTTGATAAAAATTTACTGCCTGCGGGCTTTCTCAGTTATTGAAAGGGTGTCAAATTATTTCTTTTTCACAAATCAATGTCCCGAGCCTGCTTTTTCTAGTATTACGTGAGATATAGGGAAAAATTTAATTTAAAACTTTCTTGTTGATATAAATCTTGTTATATACAGGGTGTTAATGACGTATTATACAGGGTGCTATGGAAATGACGTATTATATTTAAACCGGCAAATCCTGAGATGAAAATAAATTGAAAAAAAATAACCAAATGATTCCAGAAAACCGACGGCGAAAGATGTTTTCCAAACAAATTAAGGTCTTACTACACACAAATTTCAAATTCGTCACAAGCACAGGAAAGTAAATAGGTCAAACGTCATTGACCTTCATATTATTTTTCAAACTATTTAAAAAAAATGCAATTTTATTTAAGACCCGTGCTTCTTACCTTTACATATTTAAATACAATTATTAGTTTCATTTGTTTCACAGAAACCACACAGAATCTAGTTTTAGGGAAAACCTCTCACATAACGTCACAAATAGCAGCTATTCATATGAAAAGAATACACGGGAAAACAGTTTTAATTTTGGTCCTTTTTTCTCGCTTAGATTTATATATTTAACTAATTTAAAAAACACACACTTTAAATACAATTCTTACAATTTAAGAATGACATTTTATCTACGAACGAACGAAGTGGTACGTGCAAAACTCGGAATAGAGATGGACCATATTTGACAGTTTGATATTTCATGGTCACGGTAATTAAATCCTAATAATAGACGTTACGGGACGGACTAAGATCGCTTAAATGCGTTCCTTATGGTGATAAACGAGATTATTCCCTGAATTGAATAAAATGATAGTAGTGATATATCCATCCGCTTTGTTTTCAGAAGGTATGCGTATAATAGTTCGTGATTTTCGGGCTACGCGTCCAAACTTTGTATATAATTTTACATTGTTTTTATTGACGAACCTAAAACGAGTAGTTTGTTTTGGAGGTGTTCCAGGAGTGTTCCCATGAAAAAAAAAACAAGTTTGGCAACATTCCACGTAACACATGTTTTCTGACATGCCACCATAAGGTGACATATTACAGTGAAGCAGGATGAGCTGTGGGTTTATGGGGCTGAACCCCACTTTTAAAGAGGTCGATTTAAAAAAAATATATCTAGCGCTTCTCTAGGACAGCCCAGGAGTCACCCATTTAAATATAATACGTCATTTCCATAACACCCTGTATATTAGAGTGTATTACTGAAATATTAAGTTAACGTATGTAGGTTTTGAGTTCTAATTGAATTTATTAGAAAACAGCCAGAGCTCTTACCTAAAGGGTTCTTATTGTGCTTACGTAATCATATTTTTTATACTTACCTAAAAAGTATGGATTTTACCTCAGCGGACGATATTTTTTCCCCAATCTATTTGTCATGCGCAAAATAACATGTATGCTTTCCCTTAAGCATTTTTTCACTATACTGTAATATGCTCCTGAATGCTCTATCCGTATAGGAAATCAGATTCCTGCATATCATTTACTAGATGTTAGATGTTCGTGGCGTTAATAATATAGCAAACGGAATGTTGGCATGCCGATATCTTTGCTCCGCGTCCTACGCCAATTCAGCAACAAAATCAAGAGTTTCGTGCAGCCAGTTTCGAAAATAGGAGGTATCATCACGCTACTAGGGTCGATCCACTTAGGAAAATTATGAATTTTCATATACCTTCTGAATCTCTGGGATTCTTTATAGTGATGCGATTTAGGAAAACTGAGGTGGATAATTTTATTTACATACTGTTTCTTATGATCTTTGATGTATTCTAAACATTATATTTTTTGATTCATTCCATTATCTCATTTCTGCTGCGAGCTGCAAAATTTTAAATGAAACGCTGATTTGAAGCCTATTTTTATTAAGACCAACAAACACTAGGTATATCATAAAGTTAATTAACAAAAACAATTTTAATATCATGTATTTCCTTCTCTCGCAGCAATGACAGCTTGAAGTCTTCGTGCCATTGAATGAATAAGGTTACTTATACTCTCTGGAGGGATCTTCGATCTCTTAAAGAAGTAACGATGACAAAGTGATCATCAGCTGCAGTGGCCATTCTCCTTCTACCAGATTCTTGCCGCCTAGTAAAAATTCCCGTCTGTATATACCTATTCCAGGCATCTCGATCTGTAGACCGCGCATTTCTCAAAGTACGGGCGACATAACTTTTGCTACGGCCATCTTTTATTGACGTAACAATTCTACCCGCTTCTCCTGACGCGGACCATATTGACACAACAAATTGAAGTATTATTACTGTCAAACATTCTGGCACAATAATCGCGTACTTAAGTCAACGTCGATAATTTTTAATCGAAAGCTTTTTCTAAAAATATAATCGTTTCATTTAAAATTTTGCAGCTCGCAGCAGAAATGAGATAATGGAATGAATCAAAAAAATAAATGTTTAGAATACATCAAAGATTACAACAAACAGTTAATTTTTTTTAGTAATTTGCCAAATTTTTATGTGTACCGTGTACGGAACTTTTTTAAATAGTTTGGGACAATTCGTCCTCGCACTTTAGATATTATATTCATGGTAAGGTTGGCAACACTGGTTATAATACCTGTAAATGGTTCAGCTGTCGCTGATGAATAGGGATTTCGAGTGATGAATCGCTCGAGCGATCGCTCGATTATTAAAGTCTCTCGAGAATCAACTACTCGATTATTAAAATAATCGGATTTTCCCAACACTAATTTTTCCCCCTTTTGGTTAAAGCTCAATCTGAACTTATTTATATGAACTTGCACTGATGCGGAAACATTACATCACATCAAAATTTCCCGTGTTCTCATTTTATAATCTGCCATCCGAAATCTACCCATCTGGATAAATAAAGTAGAAATTTGTAGGCAAATTTGACACTGTTCGTTCCCACGAGATTAATGGCTTCAGAATATTTATAATTAAACCCTACAACTGTCCAATACTAATTTTCAGTATGATTTATATCAATAATATCTTTGTATTTATTGCGGTCCTACGTCGCTGAGCAATGTTGCTATTTCAAATCGTCAATACATTTACCAGAGGGAGACAGTATATTATTTTTCTACAGATGCTATAGAATGTTCCACTTCTCTCATCGCTTCCATACGTTCAAAACGGAGAATTTCTCACGCAGTGAGAAATATCCGCCATAGCGCGCAATATCTCATTAGGCCATGAAAACATTTGCCGGCGTTTCCATAACAACACAACCGAAACACTACACAATTATTATTGCTGTCAACTTGCCAAACGGGTGTTGTAAGTATTTGTTGGACAATATACTATATTGTTGATTTTTATACTAAAACAGGTCAGATTTGTTAAATATTGATTACAATGGAATACGAAGATTTAGAGTTTGAAAGTACACCTCCAGATATTGTTCGAAAAGCATCCGATATTTGTTATAATTTGCTACCAAGCTACTCAAGACAAAAATATGAAATCGCTTACAGTAACTTTATGGACTGGAGAATGCAAGCCAAGGTGAATTCTGTTCCAGAAAATATTTTGTTAGTTTATTTTGAAGAATTATCAAGAAAATTAAAACCATCCACATCATGGTCCCAGTACTCGATGCTGAAGAGAAAACTGTGTTGATATATCAAAATGCGTCAAACTATGCACATTTTTGAAACGAAAATCGGAAAGATATGTTCCAAAACAGTCAAAAACCTTAACTCCTGAAGAAATTCAACTAAACTGCTGGCCATTTGCTTTCGAGCAAGAAAAATTTCGCCTAAATTTAAAAGTTAATATTTTCTGAACCAGATATGACATCGATCTCCGGTTATTAATGGTTGATAGATTTGTCCTTTAGGAAACAATTGCCAAAGTTGGATTGTCTTAAACTGTCAGAAAATTTTATATACAGGGTGTTAAAGAGGACGATGATTTTTGCTCCAATTTCAATAGCATGTAACTTTCACAATAATAAATTTTATCACTATATGTCAATTGAATCACTGGTTCATAGCAAAGAAAGTAGTCTGTCAAATTTTTTATATCTGCTATATTTTAAGAGATACCGATTTTTTTGAAAAACTTTGCTTTTTTCCAACTTTTTGTTAGCTAGATCCCACTGTGCGTTGTATCGTGCAAACTTTGCAAGTGATTATTATACCTTCTGAAAAGCATGCTTATGTTCAGTAACAACAATTGTACCTAAATGTTGTGTATCATCATATAATCACTTATATGTCTATACTTTATGAATATCTCACAATTTTTTTGTATTGGAAAGTACTCGCCCCTAGATTAGGCAAGTTTGTCCTTATTTTTTAGTTTTTCATATCGCGCTACAGGTATATTATACAGTGTCTAAAAAATTTTAAAAAAGATAATTTTTTTATTTAATTGTGTGAAAAAATTTATTTATTAATTTCTAACTTTCTAACACGACACTATTCCTAAAATTAAACTTACATTGAAAGGCACTTTAATATTAAATAACGCTAGCTGCCGTCAAACCAAACAATTAAATAAAAAAATTATCTTTTTTAAAATTTTGTAGACACTGTATAACTGTATAATATACCTGTAGCGCGATATGAAAAACTAAAAAATAAGGAAAAACTTGCCTAATCTAGGGGCGAGTACTTTCCAATACAAAAAAATTGTGAGATACTCATAAAGCATAGACATATAAGTGATTATAAGTACGCCACTGCACATCACAACATTTAGGTACAATAAAATTGTTGTTACTGAACATAAACAAGCTTTTCAGAAGGTATAATAATCACTTGCAAAGTTTGCACGATACAACGCACAGTGGGATCTAGGTAACAAAAAGTTGAAAAAAAGCAAAGTTTTTCAAAAAAATCGGTATCTCTTAAAATATACCAGATATAAAAAATTTGACAGATTACTTTCTTTGCTATGAACCAGTGATTCAATTGACGTACAGTGATAAAATTTAAAAATATTATTGTGAAAGTTACATGCTATTGAAATTGGCGCAAAAATCATCGTCCTCTTTAACACCCTGTATATAAAATTTTCTGAAAGTTTAAGACAATCCAACATTGGCAATTGTTTCCTAAGGGACAAATCTATCAACCATTAAAAACCGGAGATCGATGTCATATTATGTGGTTCAGAAAATATTAACTTTTAAATTTAGGTGAAATTTTTCTTGCTCGAAAGCAAATGGCCAGCAGTTTATTTCTAAATGATGCACCTGATAAAAAGTATTTGCTGGTGAAGGTATGTTCAAAAATAAATCTTATGGAAGATTACATTTTTGGTTTTAATTTCAGGCTGCTTTAGCTATTGGCCTTACAGGTGCATGCCATTGTTATGCACTTCGAACAGGCCGTGGGAATAAATAAATTTGGCACCGTGGCGAAAAATAAAGCGAAATTTTTGCAATTACGGAATCCGGAATTATATTCTGGCCACTATTTCCGAAGGTCATCTGCGACTATTTTAGTTAATGCAGGAGCAGATCTTTTAACTCTAAAACGACATGGGGATTGGAAATCCAGCAATGTTGCTGAATCCTATATCGATAACTCCATGGTTAACAAAATGAAAATATTAAAACTTACAGTAGAATTAATTCAGCCTCCAGCGCCACTAGAACCTGAAGACAACAATGCTGTGGAAGCTCAGTACGTTTCCCCATCAACTTCGACCTCAGCTAATAGTTCAATTACCGAAAATGTATTGCGAAAGGACCTATCAGGAATTAATTTCCAAAATTGTTCAAATATAACTGTAAATTGCAATTTTAAGTAAAATATAGAAATGAGTTAATGTAATATTATGTTTTATGTATTTTAATTCTGAACCTCGTTTCAAATATGTAAAAAGAACGCATCCATAGAAAAACTACAGTGTAAGACACGTGAGAATATCACATATTTGTCCATCGCTTGATTTGCGCTTCTGCGCTCGGGAGAAATATGTAATTTTTCTCACTTGTTGTATAATATACTATTTCACTTTGTGAACTTGTCAAAAAATACCATTTCATTTGAAATTTTTAAGGAAACAAGCAAAATATCTTGGCATTGTAACAAGCGCCCTACCTAAATTAGAGTATCTTTTTCTAAAGTGTTTGATGTGCAAACACACGACCAACATTCACTCACGTGTTGTGAGACTTGACCTATGACAATTGATTGTATACATTTCTCACCAGTGGCCTCCAAGTAGTTTGTCATAAGGTGACTTATCTCGCTTATTAATTCAAGTTCCCATTTATGGAATTTTTTTATCTCAGGATTTGAGCGTCTAAATATAAAAGGTCATTTCCATAAATAATTTTTAAAAAAAACAACTTTATTCTAACTTTTATATGAAAAAAACCACTAGCCTGTCTGAATAGAAATAATTCTCTACCTTTAAGGCGTTCCTAATAACTTTTATAAAGGCACTTCCAATATTTACACCAACTTTTAAGGCAATTTACTTGGTTTAATTGGCTACTTCGTCTTATTGAAAAAGTTTTCATATCCTTTTCCTTGTCAACGCCTACAAACGTTAACTTTCGTATAACGGTTTACAAAATCTCCAATGATTAAATGTTAATCTACTTCCCTATAAATAAAAAAGGCAGTGGTGACTCGTAGAGGGTTTTAGATAGCTCTTGATTACGAATAAGCCTAAAGGTGTCAGATTTTATTTTAAGAAGTATGGATGATAGGAAGCAGATTGACGTTATGTACACGGACTTCAGTAAGGCATTTGACAAAATTCATACTGATGGAGCGTCTTGCTTATGTCTGTGTGCATGGCAGCTTGTTGAGATGGATTTGGTCCTATCTAGACGACAGATGGTCTCCGTTGGTGGTTTTTATTCTAAACCTTTTAACGTGCCGTCTGGTATGCCTCAGGTCAGTCACCTTGGTCCCCTGTTTTTTTATCATATACATTAATAACATACAGCAATGCTTTAAATTTTCTACATTTTTGATGTACGCAGATGACTTAAAAATTTTTCGAACAATCAGGGTGCCAGGGGATTGGCATTTGCTGCAAGATGATCTTAATGCCTTGGTAAGATTCTGTGAAAGTCAGAGTTTATTTCTTAATCTAGGGAAGTGTGTATCGATTACGTTTACCAGAAACAGAAATGTACACAATTTTCGTTATACTGTTAATAATAGTAATCTCGAATCAGTTAATTAATTACCCAATTTGGGTGTTATAATGGACGCTAAGTTAATTTTTAGTTCTCACATTGAACAGGTTATCAATAAGTGTAATCGATTTTTAGGATTTATTATAAGAAATAGTTTAAATTTTAATAATCCTTAAACAGTTCTAAACTTGTATTATGCGTTTATATTTAGTAAACTTCGTTTTGAATCGGTTGTTTGGAACCCTCAGTACGCGGTTTACCAGTTCAAAATAAATTTTTACTGTTCTTATCACGAAAAACAGACATGGCTATAGTCAATAGCGACTATAAGCCTATAATGGAGAAATTGTCAGTAATGCCACTTACTGAAAGACGAATGGTTTCCGATGTAGTTATGATCTACAAGTTGGTGAACGGTCTTGTTGACTCGCCAACGCTGAGGTCAAAGTTAAGCTTTAATGTACCTGTTAGGGACTTAAGGCTTCAAGATACTTTTAATATTCCACTAAGAAATACAACTTCTGGAAAAAATGCTCCTCTCTGTAGAGCGACTACGGCTTTCTTTAAGAATGGAAATGTTCGATATGTCTATAATTAGATTTAAAAAATGTGTAAAATCAATGCTATAAATATTCATAAATTTTAGGTTAACATAATTTAATGTATACTTAATTTAAGCATTAATAACTCCCACTAGCCAATACCACAACGTTGATGCTATATTGGGCTCAGTGCCTGTTGTATCCCTATTTTTGCAAATAAATAAATAAATAAATAGCGTTTGCTCTTTGTCTAATTAACAGGAAACGAAAGAATTATAATAATAATCAGAGCTGCCCGATTGTTTTCCTGGGAAATTGTTTACAGTCCACCTAAGAATGTGAACTGTTTATTCTTCAAAGACTGTGACCAAAGCCCTATCCTCCCCCATTTAAAATCCTTGATAAATGCCTGAAATTATAAATAAATTTAATTTTTCCACTCAGTGATGCCAAATGGTAATTTATTTTATAATTTTCTTTCCTCTGTCCCATGGTGGGTTGTCTTTCTTTAATAAAATTATAACGTAATTAATTTCTTATGATTATAATATAATTAAGAAATTAATGATATAAAAAAATATATTTTATGGCAACTTAAGCCTATTAATAAGAAAATCAAGTTTCCAGAAATCATCGCTTTATGTGTCTCAATTTTTCACAATTAGGCCTCCTTTATTACTTATTTTATGCCGCTGAAAGTTCAAATTTATTCATTAAAGCCTCATAAATCACCTCCGAGGAAGAAAATTAGAAGCAGCGTTTCTAATAAGTTTATGGTTTCAATTTATTGAAAAACCTGGAGAATAACCTAAATAAGTGGAAAAAATTTAAAACAGTATTCCTGAATTAATTATAGGAATTCCTATAAATTATCTCTTGTATTTACCGATTTAATGAATTTATAGTTTCCAAATTCCCCATGTAGCGGAATCTCGAAGATTTCTATAATATTATAATACACCTCAATTTAAATTCACCTCGTACATCGGTTCGGCCAGAAATAACATCATCCTCCTCATTAGCACCCATACCTTGATGACGATATACAACCCAATATACAACATCTAATTTAATAATGGCACCGGCAAATTTGTTCCTGCCGAAATGTGACGTAATAGCAGCGCAGGTTGGCGTTTATCGTGTATAGGAAATTTCGCTAATAAAATTTCGGTCCTTGGTAGTTCGCTTTTTTCAATTTTCAATTGCCAATTTCTAAACATATTTTGAAAACGATTAGAAATTTAATATCGAGCAAATATATCTTTTTAGCTTAGAAATTTCTGTTCTAACAAATTTACATGATTTTCTTACAGTGTAGGTAACTTATATAAATTTCGTAAATTCGTCCTACCTGGCCTAATAATATCGAAATACCTACCGAAATAGGAAATTATAAGCTCGAATTCGCGTAGCAAATTTGACAGATTAATGACGAGCGAGCGGGAAAGTTAATTTATCGCACGTCTCTTATACGCCACCTCGAGGCGAACATTTCCAACCTGTGGTATTTGATTGATGATGCTTATTTCGAACCGAGTAGGGGAGAGTCGGGACGATTTCTAGTATATTCTTAAGGACAAGGACCGCTCTCTGCAAGTGGCGATTGACGGATTTCTCTCAGACACCTTCAACATTAATGCCGGTGTTCCTCAAGGGTCCATATTGTCTCCCACTCTCTTCTTACTCTACATTAACGACCTTCCAGTGAAAACGAAAAATCCGATATTTAGTTTCGCTGATGATAGCACACTTATCTCATCTTTCTCTTTGAATGCACAAACATCGGCAGCTGACGCACATCTTCGCAGACAGCATGAAGTATCACGCCTCAACAAAGACCTGGAAGAAATTTTGGCTTGGGGTGACAGTAACCAAGTCGAATTTAACGCTAAAAAACCCAGGCATCAGTTTTCTCTAAACAGGTTAACATTACAGAACCGAATATAGTCATGGACGGACACGCAATCCCACTGGCTTCATCTATTCATTTGCTGGGCGTCAATCTGGGAGGAAATATGTCTTGGCTTGGCATAACCACGTTGTGGCAATCGCCAAGATAGCTTCTCAGAAACGTGGTGTACTCTTCCGAACCAGAAAGTTATACACATATTCATTCCGTCCGAGAGAGTCGGTAGTGACTAAATCTCGAGACAATAATTAAACTTTTCACCGAGATTTGTATACTAATTTATTTACAACCACATCTAACATCCACTTCTTATTATTTTGAATTAAAATTATTAATAAAAGATAAATGTAATTTTGACTTTTCCATTGAAAAATTAGACAGAAATTTCAAATAACCGCATGTGGTAAAATAACGTTGGTAATAATACACATCCAAGATGGCAAATATCATTTTTTGAATATGGTTTCCATGTCACTAAACAATATATTATTTTAACAACAGAAAAATGCTATCAGATGAGGAATATGATTTTGCTGCTACTCCACTAGAAATTCGAGAAGTAGCAAGAATAGTAGAAGAAGATCTTCTGTCAACTAAAAGCCGCCCGACATATGACAAGGCATATAACTGTTTCAAAGAATGGTGTACGGGAAACAAAGTTCAAAATCCTGGTTCTGAGTCGGTGCTACTAGCTTATTTCAGTTAAAATGCCAAGGCAAAGAAGATATCAACGATTTTGTCACAATATTCAATGCTGAGGACCACTCTATCAATTAGGGAAAAAGTAGACATATCTAAACACGCGAAGCTATTAACATTTTTAAAAAAGTGTGCTCGTATATTATTTTGAGATATGGATTTTTTTTTAAATTAAAAAAAATAATTTACTTTCCACCCGGATGGAAAGTAAAAGTAAAAAAAACGTCAACTTTTCACCTTTCAAAGATAGATGAAATGTTCTAAATAAAATTTATTTTCTACCGGATTCGTTGGCCCCGTGGATAAGATGGTCAGTGTCACTGACATACTGTACCATAGTCCCTTTACCTGAAATTCAAATTCAAATTATGGCATATATTTTTTGTGTTGACAGTTATTGGAACAAAGGATATGTCATTTTAAAGACAAAATAACAGCTAGTAAGCAACGTATGCGAGTCCATAAACCAGACCGTTTATCGTGGGAAACAGAGAAACAAGGTAAAATACTGCTCCTATATTTCTCGCTGGATAGGAAATACTACTCTAGTTATAAATTCAAGCGAAAAATCGAAAATTGTCGCCTTTCACTTGATACCCGATTTTTGCTAGACGACGCGCACCACCCGATATGTGCCGATTGGCGCCGTTCGAGTTTTCGACGGCATATGGTTAAAGGCATATAAACGAGAAGGTACATACAAAAAAGTATGCCAAATCTCTGAGAGGATTGATCGCGACTTGGGTTTTGTTTTGACTGGGACTGGCTAGCCAGCGCCGATTGTAAATTAAACAAAAATTATTGGATACAATTTTTTAAAAAATCAGAATCAACTGTTCTTCCTTAATAAAAACTCTAGACTAAACTTCTAAAACTTACAAAAACAACCCCTGGTGTTTTATCAATACATTCTTCTTAGTCATAGAAATTTCAAGTGATTAATCGCTCGAGCGATTCACTCGATTATTAAAATCGCTCGAGTATCAAGGACTCGATTATTAAAATCATGGGTTTTCCCTACACTAATATTTTTCCTGTTTATTCTAAAAAAAAGTATCTGCAAAAATTGTCTCAAGCGTTCTAATTTCCCCTGCTACGTCGCGATTTCAAGCGAAGTGCTTTTATTACCGGAAATTTACTAGTTAATAACTTGTTATATAACGGTTAAGATCATGTTTCAACTTCCTTTGACTTTATATGACTTGAAATATGTAACGTTTATGGGATTATTACAGTGTAAGATATGGGAGTAAAATTTGATGTTTTTACTTTCAGATTCAAACCGACACTCACTTTTTTGTGCCAATTGTTGTTAAATACAGTTAAAGAATTGCTTTATTATAACCTATCTACAAATCTTGTGATGGATACTTGGAGAAGTGATTTTATAAGTTAACATAAAGGTAGTAAGTAAGATATACAGGGTGTTCATTTGAAAACTTCCCACCACGGATTTATCGAAAACCACTGATTGAAAGAAAAAACGCCGAGACACGTCAAAAGATTTGCCAAAGGGGACAACTTTTTAACCAAAAACTACTTCTCCCCCTTTTACCCTCTGGCCCCCGGGGTCATCCCCTAAAAAATTTTAAATGACAAGGGGTAGCAAGTAATAGCTTGTTTGAAAGGTCTTTCAAAGTGCTTTATTTTGACGTTTGATTTTTTAAAATCGGTCGATTCGTTTTCGAGAAAATTAGAAAAAAATTGACCACCTTCTTTTTATCAACACAGATAACATGGGCGAACTGTTTTTATTCTTATACCTATTTAGTTTTTTATACCTGTTTAGTTTTTTATAGTTGCTAAGAAACAATTTAATGTGCTGTCAGTTACCTTTGTGACATTCTTGGGATAGTGAAAATTAATTTATTGATTCGGATTTTACTTCCAAAATGGTTTACACACTAGCGGAAAGAGTGGAAATGATTCTAATTTATGGTGCCCAAAATCAATGTGCTCGGCAAACTGCCGTTACATTTAACGCCAGACATCCGGAAAAGATAACTTCGCATAGGTATGTTTTGGACCTTGTTACTAAATTTACTCAAACTGGATCTGTTGTAAATAAAAAACGTAATCATCGTAGAGTTTTGGATGAAGCCGCTCAAGTTCAAGTTTTGGATCATTTTGCCATAAATCCTAATACTTCATTATGGAAAATTGTTGATGCGACTGGTATTTCATTAGGCTATGTACACACAGTTACTAAATTACATAAATTTCATCCATTCAAAATGAAAATATTGCAAGATTTAACCGAAGATGATTTCGATAGGCGAGTTGAGTTTTGTGAACAAATGACTGCAGCGATTAATGATAATACCATTCATGTAAAGAATATCTGCTTCAGTGATGAATGCACATTTTATCTAAATGGATTTGTTAATAAGCATAACTGCAGGTATTGGAGCAATGAAAACTCATGCTTTTGTAGAAGGGCATACACAGTACCCCCAAAAAATTAATGTATGGGCAGGCATTTTAGGAAACAAAGTGATTGGGCCATTGTTTATTAATGGGAATTTAACTGGAGGCATTTATTTAGATATGTTGGAAAATACCATCAATCCGCTTATCACTGAAACCATTGAAAACCAAATCGAAGACGATGGAAACCCTATACTTGATGAGGCTGAAATATATTTCCAGCAAGACGGCGCTCCTCCTCACTATGTTCTTCCGGTTCGGCAATGGCTAGACGACGAGTTTCCAGATAAATGGATAGGGCGAAGAGGGCCTATAGAATGCCCTGCTAGATCTCCTGACTTGACGCCATTAGACTTTTTCTATGGGGCCATTTGAAAACTATTGTGTTCACTCCCCAACCTAACAGTTTGAATGAACTTCGTCGGGTGATCAAAGGCAGAAGAAATAAGGAAAAGGTCTCCTACTCCCTCGATACAGCCGGCCAGCGTGCTGGCTTGTCGTGTCTTGGAATGGCGATGTTATCTCAATGTTCAATAACAATATGCTGTTCAGCAGCGAAATCCCAAATCGGACCACGCAGCCCATTGATAAATACTCTTAAGAGTATGCCTGTGCCAAATATCAACTTTATAATTTAAAAACTGGTCTTTGATATTATTCTAAATGATGACGAACGTTCAAACTTTCCACAACCCACCTGTAATATAATTTAAATAAAAATATTATTTTGTCGGAATGAATTCCAGAGATTGCAGCTAAAACTAATATAAATTCGGTAGATAGGAAAATTTAATCTTATCAGATACACAGTGAAACACTACTATTACATGTTTTATTTATAGGAAGCAAATGCGGGCCCTTAACATTATTGAATACGAAAAGTTTCATGTCGGGCTGGAAAGTTTCGAAACTGGAGGAACTCATTAGATAAATTGCAAATGTTAATGATAAGGATCTAAACGCGCGGTTTACCATCGGCTTATCAATATTCGGAACTTTTGAAGTTTTATTAATACTTTCTAAGAAAGATTTTAGAAATGCTTCCGGGGTTTTTAAGTATTAATTATTTATTTGTTTAAATTTTGTTACGTCGAGCAATATTATTTAAATAGTGTTAACATGCTCGACCCCCCTACCTTACATTAATTTTTAAAAATATCGTTCTGTTCTTTATCCCCTTATCTGCAAAACCCATTTTACGAAAAAGTGGCACTGCTATTAGATCGCAAGTCACGCAGACCATGCAAGTGCCCATTCTAGTACAAACCTATACAGTGTGTTATGGAAATGACGTATTATATTTAAACCGGCAATTCCTGAGATGAAAACAATTGAAGAAAAATATTCAAAAATTTAATTTAATATGCCCTGTACATGACCTTATGTCAAGCCAAAAATTACCACGTGGTGCCCCTGCCAGGAAAGTAAATAGAAGAACATATGGCGAAAAACGTGAGTCAATCTTGAACAGTGTTATCATATCTTCAGGGCAATCTCTTTAGAAAATCAACAAACGTTTGACAGATTTCAAGTTGTTTATTTTTCAGGGTACATTATTATAAACTTTTACGTTCAGTTCAGTTCACTGAGAAACAATCTCTGATTTATAAACTTGAACTGACTCGAACAAACCACCGCGGAGTTTATAATGGTCAGGTATGTTCTCACTTGTTCAATTCGAACGACACCCGTCGGATATGAACAACTAAAATGCCACTTTACCCTTTAGAAGAAAAAAATGCAATTTTATTTACCTTTTCGGCCTTATTTAAAACCAACTTAATTTATAAAAAAAAGACCAGGTAACCGAACAAAAACCGTCACAAAACACCAAAACAAAGTCACATAAGTTCACATCGCGCATCTCGTGAACACATCTAAGTACCATTCAATCTGAATTAGTATTTTAAAGTGCTATCGTGTAGACAAAAATACGCTCTTATTGTATAAGATTTTATCAGCTGGTAGTCTGGGAAATAATATAATTCTTTCATACAATGGTATTCGCCATCTAAAAATGTTGAAACTAACCTTTGAACCTGTTCCCATCTTCACGTGTCTGTTGTCGATCTAAAAATACAGCGTTGCCACTTTCGATGTTTTATAAGATTATATTCATAAACAGCCTAATTTCCTTCTTTAATACTACTTTCCTGCATAATTATAGTCTCGGAAATGGCAACCGCGCTGGCTCTAGTAGCGGAGAGTTCTCGGAAAGAAAGTCCAAGGTGGACTAGACCATTTATTTTAAAGGGTAGTTCCTGTCAATTGTTAACATAATTGTTTCAATTTATCTTTAGTAAAGGGTTAATGGCCCAAGAAATTAGTGTTTTTATTATTTCTATTGCGAAATGATTTAAGTGCTCTTGTTCTATGTGTGCGGTAGTGTTATTTTAAAATGTAATTATGCGTTAGTGTTTAGTGCTTTCGTGTAATCTGATAATAGGTGCATATTGGGTTCAGTGCCTGTTGTGTCCCTATTTTTGTAAATAAATAAATAAATAAATAAATAAATATCTTCAAAAATACTAATTTGAAACTCGTGGGTGTCTGGTGTTTCTTTAAGTGATTTAGTGCAATTTGTTCTGTTTAACTGTGTTTTTTTTTCTTTCGATTTTACGCCAGTTATATTCCGAGATCGGAAATAAGAGGCCGAATGAGGTTTAGTGATAAGCTTATTATGTACTCCCATACTATCATCAGGACACGTGATGAGCATAAAGTTTTTCCCATAGAAAAAAGAACTGAAGGTGTCTGTGCCCTGGATTCCTTAATCGCGTTCTGGATTTACTTTCTAAGTAAGCTAGTTTTACACTTTTAAACAGTTAGACAACATTGTGCCTGAACATCTGTTGATTACCCAGCTGGGCAATGTAATATGTTCATATATAAATGTGCCGAGGAGTTGTGTATGGGTTTAGGGGTGAATTACCCCACTTTTTAAACGTTCGATTTAAAAAAATATGTAGCGCTTCTCTAGAACACCCCAGGAGTCACCCATTTAAATATAATATAATAAAGGTAATTTCCATAACACCCTGTATATGATTCAATGACAATAACCAATTAAACGTCAGTGTTTTTGACTAGCTCTAAATCATATTCCAATTAAATTGAAAAATAATGATGAAAATCTTTATTCATTGCTTAAACAACATTGTTATAAAGTATCTGTAAAATATTTGTAGGAAACTCTTTTAATTAAGTTTCTTAATTTAGAACTTAATTTAAGGCTAAGAACATAAAATAATTAACTGATTATGCGCACAGCAAGGGCAAGTTTTCTTGAGTTGGAAGTGAATGAAGATTTTTAATTATAAGTAAGTATGTCTTATGTTTTATTATTAGAGTAAAAATTTTCTAACCACCACAATCGTAATTTTAAGTAATAACTTCACTATTTTTTTTCGAAATCGTTTTGTATTATTACTAAATAATAGCAATGGTTTTGAATTGTTGGAGGGTGGTTGGGAAACATGAGATGAAAGAATTATTAAACAATTAAATTCGAAGAGTACAGGGTGTCTTATTTTTGACACTTTTATGGGGTATCTCTGTAATTGTTAGTGCTATCAAAAAAGTAAACTAGGTGTCATGTACTCTACTTTTCGCTCGCTTAAGAGATACGGGGAACATCAAAAAATTGACAATTTCAAAATTACCCTACATTTTCTTAGTTAAAAGAGATACAGAAAAATGTTTTATACAGAAGTTTCTTCATATTGATTGTTGAATAATCTGCCGCTTTCAGTATTAGTATATGGGGTCAGGTAAAAAAGTTATCGGACCTAACCTCATATTTTAATCTAAAAATATACTATTTTAAATTATCCTTTCAAATATATAACACACCATGGATGATATTGGTTTCCTAAGCGATTTATTTAAACTTTATTACTTTGAAACGAAATAAAAGATTCCGATTAAGCTAAAAAATAAAGGGAATCATCGCAAATCTTCGGATTTTCGGAAGGTGTGTTCTATATTTGAAATGCTAATTTAAAATAGTTTATTTTTACATTAAAATATACAGGGTGTTGCATTAAAAAAAAATGAGGTTAGGTCGTATAACGTTTTTACCTAAAATACTTATTGTTAAAATGGCAGATTATTCAACAATCAATATAAACAAACTTCTGTATAAAATGTTTTTCTGTATCTCTTTTAACTAAGATAATATAGGGTAATTTTGAAATTGTCAATTTTTTTATGTCATCTCTTAAGCGAGCGAAAATTTTCAAATTTTGATTTTGCCATTTTAAGTTTGACCCAAAAAGAGTACATGACACCTACATTACTTTCTTGATAGCACTAACAATTACGAAGATACCCTATAAAAGTGTCGAAAATGTACTAGACTTATTATCATAGATAAAACGCTTCGGTTTTCAGTTTCAACATCCAGGAAGTGTAAAAAATGGGATACCCTGTACTAAGCGAAACCATGGATATATAGATATTCGCCGTGACGTAACCAATAAAAAACATTCTTATATTCAATTTTATAATTTGGTTTTGCAATTAGGCGCAATAAAAAAGCCTCCCGGCCTTTTATCGACTTGTTTGTAATTCATTAATGAAGCAAATCAATTGTTAAATGGCCGTAGTTAATGTATATTTAATTACAGAGTGAGAACAGAGAAAATAGTTTTTTATTGTAACTACAGCGGCGACCTCGTACTTTACAAATGAGCTTTAAATAAAAAAAACTATTGAAAATAAAAAATATTTTTGATTTATTCAAATAACGTCTGTTCAGGTTATGTGGGACTGCTAAGAGATGGCGCTGCGCGCTGTGTTTCTTCGACTACCGTCGATAGCTAGGGGTTAAGTAGAGTCCTCAACCAATCGATTGGAGCCCAAGCGTAAAATACTTGGGACTTCACTTCGACAAACGCCTCAATTGGAAAGTAAATACAGCCCACAGGAGAAAGATGGCTCACGCCCAACTGAGCACTCTGTACCCGCTGCTCAACAGTAGGAGCAAGCTAACAACCAGGACAAAAGTCATGATGTACAAAGTGCTCATCAGGCCGGTGCTCACATACGGAGCACCGACATGGTGCACACTGGGTAAGCAGGACTTACAAAGACTACAGGTAATACAGAACAAGGCACTTAAAATAATACTGAATACACCTAGATATACCCGAACTCACGTCATACATCGAGACCTCCAAATTGACACAATTTCGGAGTTTCTCGATAAAATAATCACGAAATACCACACCAAGGCTAACTTGGCCAACAACGCCAAGATAGCATCATCGCACATACGCAGACTACCGCGTCAAAAACACAGAATGCCCAAAGACTGGATCACTCGCTAAATCCACACTCCAAATTATTTAAGAACTTGTTCTGTATAAAATAAGGGTACACGCACACTACGCGCACACTATACGCCTCTGTAAACAATTACAATAACTACCCCTCTACCTCTACACCCAATATGGTAACGGAGCTCTTAAAACTTGCTTATTTGATTAAATTCAAATAAGAAAGGGTTAAGAGCTGTAACCGAAACACACCAAGCAACGCTTCAAGGCTTAACCTAAAAAATCATACTGATGATAAACAAAAATAACACGTCTAAGTGAAAGGAGTTACAGGTATCATGCCTGACTCAGACGGTGAGTTTTAGTCGGTTGGCTCGTCTCCTTCTGAGGCGGATCCCCTCCTTCAGAGCGGATGATATTGATGGTCTTTCCCCACAATGTTGCTAGCCCGACACTACTTTGCAGCCGCGTCTGTAAGGTGTCTGTGCGCAGATTTCTCATCGTGTGTCCAAACAAAAAAAAAAAAAAAGATAGGTACCCTGTACTGACGAGAACAAATGAGTTCAAAATCGGCCTGCAGGTGGTTACATCCTATCAATGGAAATGGCTTCCTTTTCTTGGTAGTACCATTCAATCTGAAATAGTATTTAAAGTGCTACTGTGTAGACTAAATACCAGCCCGGTGAGACTGCTTATGGGGGGGGGATCGAAACACGTAAAAAGGCCATGGAAGTGATGCTAAGCCTACTCTGCTCCATACGCTCAGAAGTAACCTACTTTTATCTATCTGTTTCACTCAGCGTCAAGCGTCATATAATATGAAATGCCAAAAAGTGATTGTTTATGCAGGCGACTTGATCCTGGTCATATTTGTCTCACTATACTGAATTAGGGAAGGTTGCTGCAGACAGAGACAGGCATAGAATGCGAACAGCACGAATTGTTAAACAAGCTAACTTCCTTCGTCTGGCGGGAATGAAAATCAAGCAATATCTGATGTGATTTAAAATGGTGGAGAAGACACAGCATCTTTAAATATAATTTTTAATTTTCTAATCTTTTTACGAAAAACGTCGTTTCCTTTTTGGTGCAAGTGAGTAATTTGTAATTGAAATATTCATTTAGTCCTCTTTACTGAGAGTAAGCATCAATAATAATTTCTTTTCCTAAATCATATGGGGCCCAAAAATATGCTTGCACTTGAAGCTTGAAATATTTGCTAGGACCTAGAGTCCAGTTGAAGATGGTGAATTATTTTATGTAAATTATGATTTACTTCCTATTTTTTAATAAAACTACTTACCAGCTTATTTCTGAAGTTTAATTTTTCATTTGTAGTTACGTTACTAGTTCAATAAATGATATAAGAGTGTGTAAGGATTATTTTAAAGTGATACTTACAGCTTGAAACATGTCAGAATCCTAATATTGATTTTCACCACTTACTAAATCAAATAAAAGGGTTTTGAATGTTTTTTATTGGTTTAATGTCACTTTAAAATATTGACAGTAATAAAAATTTGGACAAAGTGACATTTGAAAAGCACGTGCGTTTGTCAGTTGATGCCAGACGTAATGGATGCCGGGTTTGTTCGTTTGTTCATACTTGCTTCGGTTTGTTAACACGGCTGTTTGTCTTCTTCCTGTTTATAAGTATTCGTTGCTAAATGCGCCCTTATTGTATAAGGTATCATCGGGTGGTCTGGAAAATAATATTTTTTCCATCCATTGGTATTTAAAAAAACTATTGTCTAAATTGTCGTCAAAAAATTAAATTAAAAATGCATTCGTTCTTTTTTATTTAAAAGTCCTTAAACTTATCTATGCCGCCATTAATCTATTTCAATAGAAAAATAAACAACTTTAATCCTATTTTCCTCTTAATTGCTTTCCTTGCTGCAGGCTCCTAAACGATTTATATTTTCATGGGGACAAAGCAGCATCCTCTGATTGCTTAATTAAAAAGTTAAAATGTCAGTCACGCTAATAAAATTTAAACTTCCTAAATTTTCTGTAATTGTCGCGAGTTAAATCGGTTCGAGAGCTGAATTTCGATCGTTTTTAAATATCAAATTGAAGGGTGCAAGAATCCTTGTCCAAATATTAAATAATCATACCATCTTACAGCAAACATTAAATTTATTTACTTTGGAAGTATTAAAATTGTTCAGTATGACAATAGTTATTTATACTATAACCAATTACTAAAGTATATACAGGGTGTCCGCTAATTAATTGGACATGGAAAAGCCACAGGCTCCTTACGTAAAAATATTAGGATTTAATTATACTTACCTATATCCGAAAGTTGATATTAACTGAGATACAGGGTGTTAACGTTAAAACTACTATTTTGTATTTCTCTAATATCTTTGAGAGAACAAACGATACAATAAACTGATTTTCATTTACAATGTAGAGGGCGCTGTCTGCGTCATTTTTTGCACATTTATTAGGTCATATTTTTTTGTGCCTCAGTGTATTTAAGTGTTTAATGAAAATACTACTTGTCTCATATTTATTACGTAAAAAAGGTATACTAAGTTTAGGTCGCCCAGAGTTGCCGTTTCGGAGATATTTGCATTTAAATTGTGTAGTGCACCCTGTCTAATTATTATTAACTTGAAAACAAAATTATTTTCTTAAAGTAACCTATGAAGAAACAAATAAAATGTAGAGATGTAATTGCTATGGAACAGAAAATGTTTTATTTTTCAGTTTAGCGTATGTTTGTGTTTTCATTGCTGTTGGTTTCTTTCGACACGAGTTTTTCTAGGGTCAAAGTTATTTTAATTAAAGGAAGTTAAAGACTAATCTAATTGTTGTATTTATTATTCCCAATTACCATTACTAGAACATTAATTATCATGTAAAAGTGATTGGTAAAAGGTAACAAAATATTATTTGCTTGCTGAGCTAACGCACTAAACACTTTAAATGCAAATATCTTAGTATACCTTTTTTAAGTAATAAATATGAGAAAAGTATTATTTTCATTAAAAATTTAAGTACACAGAGGCACAAAAAAGTTATGACCTAATAAATGTGCAAAAAATGCCGCAGACAGCGCCCTCTACATTATACATTAAAATTTCACCAAAAAATCAGTTTCTCATCCAAAAGAAACCATAATTGCCAAATTTTGTAAAAAACCCGTTGGTTTCTGTCAAAGTTATTAGAGAAAAACAAAAATGAAGTTTTAACTTTAATACCCTGTATCTCAGTTAATACCAACTTTTGGATATGGGTAAGTATAATTAAATCCTAATATTTTTAGGTAAGGAGTCTGTGATTTTTCCATGTCCCATTAATTAGCGGACACCCTGTATAGGAATGCAATAAATGGGATATTTGATTATATCGGCTTGATTATTCAGAATTAATGTTGATTTTATCTTGGAACAGCATGGCCATAAAGTCGAAGACTTAAAAGTGCTTTACATTTCTTGAAAATACAATGCCCGTTCGCTGAATCTCTTCACTTGCTTTTGGTCGAATGCAATTATTGAATAAACGTATTATAGCCTCTTTCGATTTTTCAGGAAATAAATTTTGTGTTGCTTTATTGGCTTTATTAATTATTTCATCTTTGGCGAATTGAGCTTCCTCCTTCGGAATCGTAATTATTTCTTTCCATTTTTGATGTTTTCAAATATTATTATACAATACAATGCGGCGCCCAGACAACGAGGGATCCGAATGACTTGATATTATAATCATTCTCAGAAAGAAGCAGGGTTATCAATGTCACAATAGAGTTAAATTTACTATATTGTTACGTTTATTATGTCGCCAACGTAGTATATGTAGTAAATAAATATAATTATATTGCTTTGATTGGCTGAAAGTGTCAAAAACACAATATAACCTCAACTTCATTATTATAAATTTCATGTTAAAAGTTGGACATTCGTGTGGAAAAGTAGAAAATAGTAGTTTTTGGTTATTGTTCTTCTGTTGTTCGCTGCTTTACGATTTGATCTAAATAAGAATATTCTGAAAGTAATAAATGTTGCAAAATACGTAGTAAGTGCATGTAGTAAATTACATTTACTACGGTAGTAAATTACGAAGTAAATGTTACATTAACTACCTTAACAACCCTGGAGAGAAGTGAAAAATTACATTTACGGCAATTTTTTAACGCTAAATACTTTTCTTAACTTAAAATGTTATTTTAAATTAACGAAATCGTATTTTCTTGTTGATACAGCATCTTATCTTTCTCTACAATATTTCGCGGGAAAAATTAAAATTAAAATAAAAAACCGTCACTTAAATAAAAACACATTTTATGAAAAAAAAACGGTCGGAAATGTTTTAAAAGCTTACGACGAAAACTTTGACGTCTCCTTTGATCTTTCGCCAGAAAAATCCAATAAATAGATCTCGTGTAGCGAAGGAATTCGCAGGACCTTGCCCTAAAAGCACATCTCAGGAGTGGAAGATTGACAACCGCACGAAAAATTCATTTTTATCGACATGTAAACGTGTGTATAAAATTATGTGTAAAAAGACATTAAAAATCGTTGCGGAAAGACTGCTTATAGTTGGTTAATAAATAAAATTGTAAATAGAGTGAAACCTCCCTTAAGCGGACATCTACAAGATTGTCTAAATGTGTCCCCCTAATAGAGGTGTCCGCCCTTGGGAAATTTGTTATTATGTAAATACAAAATTATTACTATGTATATGTATGTACAAATAAACATAACATAACAAAAATACACTAGTTTTAGTTTAGGATATAGTACTAAAAAAATCTAATAACGTAGTTTGACGTATTTGCGTTTTAAACTTGCAATCTAGGAAATGTAATTCCAAGTCTGATAACAATTCCATTGCTGTATAGTCACCTCTATTCCTTACATACTCTTGTAATTCCTTTACCATACTAATGGCTTTTTGATAATTGGTGACATTTGTTTGATTACAGCATTCAACTTCTTCATCAGAGTCGTCAGATATTGATGTGGTTTCAGTTTGGGCTACATAATCGGTAGAAATGGGATCACCATCATCTTCTAATAGCAGATTGCTATCAATGTTAACGTACTCGCCCAAATCATTGTTATCAAATTAAAAACTTCCACAGCATCAATTTTCTCTTTCAGACTCAAAACGCGACATTTTTGTGCTATTGTTTACGATTTTAACCTTACAACTCACAACTGAACGGCGGACTCCTATCGGGGAATCACACATATTTTCATTCGGCGAAGTCCTTTCGCGCTGCCGCGCATACGCGATTGGTTGCCGGTCTGTCTTCAGAGAGTTTTTGCACCGTACTTATTCGTCTCCCAAATACTTTTTAAAAAAGTTTGTCCATTTAAAGGAGAGTTGTCGCACTCTTTGTATGAGAGGTTGAGAGGTTGATTTTCATGGAATTTCATATACCTAGTTCCGGACTATAAAAAATGTCCGCTAATAGAGATGGCCGCTTATCAGAGGTGTCCGTTATGAGAGGTTTCACTGTATCTCATTGCAGGTAAATTCGAGTTACGTCGACTGTAGAACGCGATTTTCTGGAAGCCACTACTCAAAAAATAATAATCATGGTATTATTGGAAAGATATTTAAACGGTCTTTAAAATAATTTGCCATTTGACCTCCTTTCCCTTTTAAGATTTTAAGGGTGACGTCTACCCATCCCCTGGGGTTAAACCAAAGCGTCCCCCTTCACAATAAAATTTACCTGTCTATTCGATTTTTATTATTTAATGGAAACGAGATATTAAGCTGCAGTTTTCGTATTTTTGCTTTAAAATTAACACTATAATATTCCTTTTATAACATTAAATAAGAAAAATATTTAAAATTTGCTTCTTAATTTTCTACGTTCATTATTTTTAATGAAGCGTAAAATTTTCCCGGTAAATTATGCACAAGCGCCAATAAAAAATAAAAAAAACTTTTATTTAAATAAAAAGACCAACACCCATAATTATTCTGAATATTATATAGTAGCGTAGGATGCATCATTGTTGTTTATTTTCCGTGGTGAGTTTACGTTTTTTAAATTCTACCGGAAAAATTAATTTTTAATGATAACATTACATTTTTCTGTCAAAAATGATTACATGGAAGGGAATTTAACCAACATAAAAAGAGGAAGTAAAATACACTACAAATAAAAACATTTTTTAAATTATTTAAAATTTAGCAGATTCTATACTATCCTGCATATGCAGGATCCTATCAATGGAGAACATGATACAAGAATTTTTTTAAATGTTCATTCTTATTGTGGGGCTCCCCATATGAAATTTATGTTCAATCTGGAGGTGCCCCTCATATCATAGGAAAGTAACGACCTTACTTCTCGTATTCTTCTTACTCTGACGCCGTTTTTTACTATTCTATTAGATTTCGAACCGTCAACCTATTACTTTTGATCAAAGATTTCCGGCAACACTGGTCGCCACGTAGTGCCGTTTGCAGTAGTTTTCCATGGACATTTTGAAAGTTCACCAGAACTGTTTCTTATTTAGTCGTGTGTGTTTGTTAAAATAAATATCTGAATTTTCATAATATAACGTGTCCTGTATTTGGTTGTGATAAGGATAACCAGGCAAAGAAATTTGATAGAAATACAGGGTGTTATGGAAATGACGTATTATATTTAAATGGGTGTCCTAGAGAAGCGCTACATATATTTTTTTTTTAATCGAACGTTTAAAAAGTGGGGTAACTCACCCCTAAACCCACACACAACTCCTCGGCACATTCATATATGAACATATTACATTGCCCAGCTGGGTAATCAACAGATGTTCAGACACAATGTTGCCAGGCAGTTCTTTTTTCTATGGGAAAAACTTTATGCTCATCACGTGTCCTGATGATAGTGTGGGAGTGCATAATCAGATTATCACTAAACCCCAACACTAACGCATAATTACACTTTACAATAACACACATAGAACAAGGCACTTAATCATTTCGCAATAGAAATAATAAAAACGCTAATTTCTATTAACCCTTTACTAAAGATAAAATGAAATAATTATGTTAACAACTGACAGGAACTACCCTTTGAAATAAATGGTCTAGTCCACCTTGGACTTTCTCTTTCCGAGAACTCTCCGCTACTAGAGCCAGCGGGGTTGCCATTTCCGAGACTATAATTATACAGGAAAGTAATATTATAGAAGGAAATTCGGCAATTTATGATAGTCTCTCATAAAACATCGACAGTGGTAACGCTGTATTTTTAAATATTAGCCCGATTGTCCAAAATCAGCTGTTTAAAGAAGCCGGCCGATATCGATCGAGAGAACCAACGTGTTATTTATTTTTAAAATTTTTAGATGTTAAATACATTATTTCCCAGACAATAAGATCGTATTTTTGTCTACACAGTAGCACTTAAAAATACTAATTCAGATTGAACTGTACTTAGATGTGTTGTGACGCGAAAACTAATGTGATTTTATGATGTGTGTACTTGGTGTTTTTTATAAATTAAGTTGGTTTTAAATAAGTCCGAAAAGGTAAATAAAATTGCATTTTTTGTAAGTGACATTTATAAACTTTTAAGTTGTCCAGATCTGATAGGTGTCGTTCGAATTGAATACGTGAGACCATACGTGACCATTTATAAACTCCGTGGTGGTTCGTTCAAGTCAGTTCAAGTTTATAAATCAGAGATTGTTTCCCAGCGAACTGAACGTAAAAGTTTATAATAATGTACCCTGAAAAATAAACAACTTGAAATCTGTCAAACGGTTATTGACTTTCTAAAGAGTTTACCCTGAAGATATGACAACACTGTTCAAGATTCACTGCCATATGCTGCTGTGTTTACCTTCCGAACAGGGGCACTACGTGGTAATTTTTGGTTTGACATAAGGTCATGTAGAGGGTATATTAAATTAAAGCACAATTTTTGGATATTTTTCTTCAATTTGTTTTCATCTCAGGAATTGCCGGTTTAAATATAATACGTCATTTCCATAATACCCTGTATAAGGTGTTTCCGCTTTCCTAATTATAAAAACAAAAAAATCCATTGGCGTGGAATCATACCTCTTAGATCTTTATACCATGAATGGAGAAGGCTTCCTTTTCTTGGTAGTACCATTCAATCTGAGCTAGTATTTTAAGTGCTACAGTATAGACAAAAATACGCCCTTATAGTACGATGTTATCTTCGTGTAGCTAGGAAATAATTTTTACAAACATTATTATTTAATATTAATACCACCTGAAAAGCAAACAAACTTCTTCTACTGATTTAATAATATCTATTTTCCTGGTTAGAAATTATCTAACATAATTTCAAACAATTAATTAAAATTAAACTAGGAAATAACATAAATCTCTAGCCAAACAGTTTAAACTTTGAAGTGAAGTTTACTTAATCGCCCTTTCTTGCCCTTGTTAACCTATTTGTAGTTGTTTGCTCTTGACTAACTTCCCAAGTAATAAAAGTAGCTTCTAATAAAAATATTAAATTTTGCTGTGCTTGTGAAGAATTGACCTTCATAGATTTTTATTAAGAGAGGCATAGGTTTTAAATTTTTAAGTACCTACTTCAGGTTCAACTCTTCGTCTATACAGGGTGTTATGGAAATGACGTATTATATTTAAACCGGCAATTACTGAGATAAAGATAAATTGAAGAAAAATAGCCATAAATGGCGCTTTCAATTCATTCAGCGGTAAAAGTGACCTGACGTCAAACTAGAAATACACCTGTGTGGCACTGCGATACATATAAGCAATCAAGGAATTCTGGCCGGTGTTGTCATATGTACACCTTAAACTTTTTAGACAAAATAAAATAATATAAACACTTTTCCATTCTGTAATACCTTCTTGTACAATTAATTGAAGAACATTTACCACCGACTATGTTCTAAACAACCCGAAAAAACATATGGAATAGTAATAGTCACGTACGTCACTAGGTCAAATGCCAATGACCTCTTCACGCCTTACATCGTCTGAGCGAAGTAGTTTGATATAGCGCCGCACGCTTGTGATCTGTTAGTTGAAGACCAACCAGCGGCCGGATACGTTGTGCCCCGTCGATCACCCACACCCTCTCAGCAATCCGCTCTGTTCTTTCGGTTTACGCGTGTATTTTGCCCGTCCATAAATAATCTTTGAATATTGTTTTTATTGACGCGTTTCTTCTGGACGTCAAATTTCGTGGCGTGTAATAAAATCTAATAATCTGTAGTATAATCTGTATTATTGTATTTTCAAAAGCTAACTATCGGTTCTGTTTCACTATTACTGTGTGTACATAAAGTGTTTCCAGGAGTACTCCCATTAAAAGGAAAAGAAACTGATTATGTTTGTGCCTGGATTTCCTCGCTCTTTAGGTATAAGGATAAATACAAGTAGGTAGAAAATAATTTATTTTTATAATTTTATATGGAATTTCAGTTTTACATTAAGTTTGGCAACATTGTCATTGGCTCTGGGTGAAATGTTGTACAGTAGCGCGGACTGACCTGTGAGTAAGAGTGTTTGTTACCCCATTTTTAAAACGGTCGATTTAAAAAAAATAAAATATGTAGCGCTTCTCTAGGACAACCAAGGAGTCACCCATTTAAATATAATACTTCATTTCCATAACACCCTGTATACAGCGATATTTTAGTGACACGAAAACGTGTGGATTTTGCGTGTATAAATAACTGCTGCCAGTAATTTCTTTGACATTACCACATTATTTCATGTGAACAGATTCAAATTATTCCTTCCCAGCAACTTTAAATATCTTATTCATGTGAAAATGTATTCAGGATAATTTTATTTTACGAGAAATATATTTAATAAATATAAAGGAATTGAAATTAAAACTTTTTCCTTGTATTTTTTTCTAGCGGACTGAAATAATTTTTCTATCAAGCGAGAAGCGAGAAATTTAAATTGGCATAATGCCATGGCTTGTTTAACAATTCACACGGCTGGGTTTTGCACCTAAAGGTATATAGTGTAATTCGGTGAAATGCACGGAGCAAATAATAAATTTATGTACTGAAATTGAACCCGTCTGTGATCGTTAGCTAAAATTTAATTCGAAAACAGGGCGGAAATATTTGTTTGGAATGGAACAAGGACGTGCTTTACAATGGAATATCTATACCTGTATCGAATACATTATTTTCAAGTTCCTTGCTTTGAAGTCAACTTTTAAAATTAAAAAAATAGAGGCAGGCAAAGAGGCAGAGACAGATACTGATTTTCACGGTTTGCCTGTTTTCAGTTAACAAGTTTAGTGTATGTATACAGGGTGTCCCAGAATATGTGGGCAAACTCCCGGGTTCAGATAGAACATATAAAAATAACAGGAGAAGTTCTTATAAAATTGTCTTCATACGGCCTCCCCTACAGAGATACGGGCCCATATTGTTTTTAAGTACTAGGTGTAATTTAATACTTTTTTTAGTATAATGGTTGGTATAGTTAGTTAGTTAGTAGTTAGTATTTGGCTTATTTAGTATGCCATGGACGGACTAGACGTAACACAAAAATGTTTGTACACCTTGTATGAAGGAACGACAATAATATTTTTGGATACTCTGAACCTTAAGCTGAAAAAAAGGTACTCTTGATCAATGTCGATAAAGTGAGCCGTTTTCGAAAAAAAATATTATATATATTTATGCCAGTGTCAGTTTATGGTAGTGTCTTGAAATTTGCGGTCTTTCTCCTTTGTCTTATTAGTTACTAACTTAGTAATGGAATTTACGTATTGTGGATATAAATCATATTGAACAAAAATACTTTTTTTTCGAAAACATTTCATTTTATCGACATTGATCAAGAGTACCTTTTTTTCAGCTTAAGGTTTAGAATATCCAAAAATATTATTGTTGCTCCTTCATTATACAAGGTGTACGAAAAAAAGAATTTTGTGTTACGTCTAGTCCGTCCCTGGCAAACTAAATAAGCTAAATGTGTTTAGAAGGGCGAATTTTAAGGAGACTCATCTAGTAACCATTATACTAAAAAAATATTAAATTACACCTAGTACTTAAAAAATTAATTAAAAAATAGCGATTTCCAGGGACGTGCGTTATGGGCCCGTATCTCCTTAGGCGAGGCCATAAGAAGAAAATTTGGTAGGTACTTCTCCTGTTATCTTTAAGTATTCTATCTGAATCCGGGAGATTGCCCACATATTCTGGAACACTTTGTATATACCAGAGATGCCAGATCCTAACGCGCGCCTCGACCTCGGTCGTTGGGAAATGTTGACGAATGTAGATGAATTTTAAACCGTTAGTATTGTTGGTTTAAAAATCGAAATAATTTATAATAATAAATGGATTTCAAATTTGGATGATATTACTTTGGCTGAGTCGTAAAACATACATTTGGTGTTATGGAAATTTTTTAACAAATTGTTTTTGAATCAGGCCGAAGGTAAGAGAGCATGTGTGTCTTAAAATTGTAGTTTTCTTTAAATGGTAAGAAATATCTGAAAACGCGTTGCGCCACAAAGACGTCTTGTTGACAAAAACTGACCACGCGTTGGTTCGCATTTACAATTCTTTGTGTTGCAAAACATTTTCTGCCGTCATTGTTATGAAAATTATTGGTCAAGAAGTTATAACCCCCGGCTATGACAGAATGAAAAAATATAGTATACAGTATTTTTTCTAAAGTAAGGGTTTGAAGTGTAACAAACCCTAATACAGTTGACTGTCTCCCATTTTCGACACTTTTATAGGGTATCTCCGGAATTGTTAGTGCTATCAAAAAAGTAATGTAGGTGTCATGTGCTCTTTTTGGGTCAAACTTAAAATGGTAAAATCAAAATTTGAAAATTTTCGCTCGCTTAAGAGATACGGGGGAAACTCAAAAAAATGACAATTTCAAAATTGCACTATATTTTCTTAGTTAAAAGAGACACAGAAAAATGTTTTATACAGAAGTTTCTTTATAATGATTGTTGAATAATCTGCCGTTTTCAGAATAAGTATACGGGGCCAGGTAAAACAGTTATCGGACCTAACCTCATATTTAAATGGATCACCCTGTATATTTTAATCTAAAATGATACTATTTTAAATTCTCCTTTCAAATATACAACGCACCATGGATGATATTGGTTTCCTAGGCGATTTATTTAAACTTCATTACTTTGAAACGAAATAAGAATTCAGACAAAGGTAAAAAATATCGGGAATCATCGCAAGTGTTCGGAATATGTCCTTAAATGGTTACCATCTTTCCGGATAGCGAACCAGCTATACATTTTGCGTCATTTCTACCTTTTTACCACTTTCAATATAAACTGATATCATATCAAAATTTTCAAAATGTTGATAGGTCATTTTCGCAAATGAATATGTAAAAATGAAATTGATGTTAAATGTTAATAGTCAACATAGTTGTTTCTAGGATATTAGCTTCTGTTTCATGGTCTACTGTGGTTTAAAGTAATAAAGTTTAATAAATCGCCTAGGAAATCAATATCATCCAATTTTAGATTAAAATATACAGGGTGTTCCATTTAAAAAAATGATGTTAGGTCCGGTGACTTTTTTACGTGATCCCGTATACCTATTCTCAAAACTGCAAATTATTCAACAATCAATATAAATAAACTTCTGTATAAAATATTTTTCTGTATCTCTTTTAACTAAGAAAATATAAGGTAATTTTGAAATTGTCAATTTTTTTGTTTTTCCCCTGTATCTCTTAAGCGAGCGAAAATTTTCAAATTTTGATTTCACCATTTTCAGTTTGACCCAAATAGAGCACATGACACCTATAGTACTTTTTTGATAGCACTAACAATTACGGAGATACCCTAGAAAAGTGTCGAAAATGGGATACCCTGTACATCTCTCGCAGTGCCTTCCACGTGCTTTTTCATGTTTAACATAAAGTGACTTATCTCGCTTATTAATTCAAATTGCCATTGATGGTTATTGTTCTTCAAATTGTTTTCATGTCAGTTTAAATATAATAACTTGGACAATTATTTTTTTTACAAATGAATGAACTTATAGGAAACGAAATGCTCCGCCTACACCTGATAAAACAGTGCAGAACCATTATTACAAAAATTACAGTTATAAAATGATACATATTTTTTGTAATTCGGGTAAATAAGCCCGTCGAAAACGGTTGGATATAGCCCAGTTGGATCCCTGTAATGGAATACTCTATACACAAATTGTCTGAGCTAATTCTGTTCTAAACCATTAGTTGACATTTGATAATCTAACATTGGGGTTAAAATAAATCTACTTACATCCAGCACTGGGCGGCTATTTAAGTCCGCCCTAATGCTAAAAGAGTTTATCCAGTCTTTATTTAAATATTGCCCTTGGGAATAGCAGCGAGCCTTTTAATCCTAAATGCGGGATTTAAAATGTATAGGTATTTTGTAAAATAAATACAGGGAGAACAAAATTAGGAACAATCATTCAATGAAAACAGATGTAGTGTCCGCACAGCACTCTATTCGGTTGTAACTTCACATAAATGTGAAAACATGTCAGTCATATTCTATTCGGTTGTAACTACATAAAAATATGCGAGTCATACAACCTTCAATTGGAAACATTTAAATACAACCAAACTAATTTCATAAATATTTGATTCCGCAGAGCAGCTAATAATATTCTGTATCATAAACTCTGAGAATGGAAGGAATTTTTGATTTTAGATATTTACATTGTGGTACATTACATGCTTACATATATCCTTGATATTTATTCGCATGCTTTGCATATTGTTTTTTGAAGACGACGGCAGTATCTTTTAAAGTAAGTTTTTTAAATTTATATATGCAAATTTATCTTTCAGAAAATTGTTAACCCTAAAACGTCTGCCTCATCTCAATACTTGAATTTATAAATGAAATAAAACAAGAAATAGTCTGAGTCAAAAGGAACAATGCTTGAACTGAGTGTTACATGAAATATTTGTATATACAGTTTGTATACGATGTGTTGCTTGATTCTAGTCATCATAATTGGCTACTGAACTTAGGATGTTGTGAGGATCTCTTGTGCTTTCTCTATTCAACCACGCAGATATTGCTTTGCATCCGGTAGCAAAAAAATTAAGCTATTAAGCGGCCATATTAACTTTTCTTCATAGACTGACCAAATGAATCACGCTCTGCAATATTAGTACGTCATTAAGGAATACCCTGTATACAGGGTGTTATGGAAATGACTTATATTTAAGCCGGCAAATCCTGAGATGAAAATAAATTGAAGAAAAATAACCTTTGTACTAAATATACACTTTATATGAAATCTGAAAATTTACGTGACCGCTACTGAGGACGTTCGTAATCAATAGTTTATTGAGGCGGTGTTGTCATACAGGGTGTTATGGAAATGACGTATTAAATTTAAACCGGCAAATCCCGAGATGAAAATAAATTGAAGAAAAATAACCTTAAATGGCGCTTTGAATTATTAAGCGAAATATACATTTTATATGAAATCTCAAAATTTATGTAGCCGTTCCTGAGACCCTTCGCAATCAATATTTTATTGAGGCAGTCTCCAGATTCAAAAGAGGTAAGCGCATTATAGGCGATGTTGTCATATTGCAACACAGAATTCTAAACGCACGTGTTCAATTTTTGACAACAAGACGTCTTTGACGCGCGTTATCACTTATTTTCAAACTTTTTAGACAAAGAAAACTACAATTTTAAAGTTCATACTCTCTTACCTCTCTCTTATTTAAAAATAATCCGTTTTATAATTAAATTCCATAAAAACATAAAACACAAAAAGTATGTTTTTCAATAGAACAAAGTAGATAATATCACACAAGTTTGAAATCACATCACAACATTTATTATTATGAATTATTTCACAACAAAAAAACAATCGGGCAATACAACTAACAAAACGTTTAAAATTCCTATACGTCAAGTACGTGGAACCATCGACAACGTCGTTCCACTCCGAGTCTCGAAACATACTGAAGTATGAAGTGGCGCGCGACCGGTATTCAAGCAGCGGCGAGACAAATTTAAGGTACATACTCTCTTACCTTCGATCTTATAAATATAAAACACAAAAGTATGTTTTGCAACAGCACCAACAATAGGTAATATCACAAAAATTTGAAATCACATCACAATATTTCTTATTATGAATTATTTCACAACAGAAGTAAATCGGGTAATGCTACAACTAACAAAACGTTTAAAATTCGTATACATCAAGCACGTGGAACCCTCGACAACGTCCTGACATTCCCGAGTCTCGAAACTTACTGAGGCAATGATAGTCGCGCGTGGCAGGTATCCAAGGAAGGGCGAAACATGTGGTGTGATCTGACAACACTGTTAGTATACTCTAGTGCCCCACATTGTTGCTAACTGAATCCAGATGGAATGGGGCAACAGTATGTGGGTAAAACGGGTTTTTACCTTAATATTTAGATATTCGATTAAAAAAAAAGTATGTAGACTTTCTCTAGGACACTCTAGGAGTCACCCATTTTAAGTCATTTCCATAACACCCTGTATAGGGTTTGTAGAGTAAATATGCACATGAATTAAAAGAGGCAAGACGGTTAAATTAGGATAGCACAAGAAGAATCCCCTTAGATTATTTTAATCATAGAATTATTGACTCAATTCTCCGCTTACAAACCAACAGTAATTTGAAGTCGAACTTTTAGTAATCTTTTAAAAATAACGTTATTATTTCAGTCGAGATAATATGTCGGTCGCCTCAGGCAACTTTAGCAAAGAACTGTAAAAAACTTAAACTATTCATCACTTCGCTTTAACTTTTCCCTCATCATTTATTTTGGAGCATTAAGTTACAGTGGAGTATTTAGTGGTTTGTAATATAGTCTCGGTTCGCATATAACTTAAATTATGCTCGTTGACAAAGGAAGATGGGGAGAGAATCAAGTTTTATGATAAATACACTCACACACAATAATTGTTTTTATTTAATTCCGATTTTTATTATTCTCTTTCTATATTGTAGCTAGATTTATCGAAAACCTCGAACATCTAACAAAGTGACGTATCTCAAGAAAATACGGTTTTGAAATAATACCAATAAATTATGTCATATGTACCGGGTGTCCCACTAAGAATGGCTCTCGGCCGTATCTCTGAAAGTGTTAGTCGTATGGCTCGCGGAAAAATTTTTTAATAGGAAAAGTGATCATAAGAAATTGCTGGAAATTATTTTCAAGTTTCTCAATCGAGCGCTAGAGGGCGCAACCGTAACGGTAAATCCGTAAAGCTCAGTTTTTTCAAAAGTTGCCGCGTTAAGGTATATTGAAAATAGCATTTTCGTATACTTTAAGGTTTTATGAAGAAAATTTACTTATGGCATATTTTTGTCACTTTTAAATTAAAGTGGTGGGGGAAGGTTGAACATTATTTTAAATAAATGCCTACAACTCTGGGTTGGCTCAACAGAATTTAGTGAACTTTGTTTTGTTAAAAAGAGGTTCCCTTACCCTATACTTTACTGTATAAACTATGACAATATGACTTTTAAAGTAGGCGCTAGAGGGAGCTATTTTACAACTTAACAAACATTGCGCATTTTTTCAAAAAATTTAAATACAACAGTATATTTAATTTTACTTCATCACAAAGATTAATAAAAGTTTAAAAAACTGGCGAAAACCACAACTTGATATCTTTTTTCAAACCGGCGATATTAACAAGAACAAAAATAAAGACGGAAAAATATGATTATATTTAAGTTTCAACGGTACAGGTTTTTTCAAAAGTCAAATAGGCATTGGAAAAACAAAATATAATTTAAAATTAGATGCTTTCACGTCAAGGTTTTTATTACGGCAAAATTTTCATCGTGTCCAAAGTATTGTGCCATTGTATTTATTGTTGTGCCGTTGTATTAATTTTTGAAAATGCCTATTTTACTTGAAGAAGCGGTTGATATCATCGCGGTGTATTTTGAATGTTTAAGCAATTCAAGTATTGCTGCAAGGGTTTATGCAATGCGATACCCGCGTCGATATGATAGTAGAATGTTTAATCGTTTAGCCCAACGTTTTCGTACTACGGGAAGTATTCTTCGCCCTATATATCGCAGACGAATTCGAGGTCGAACCGAAGAGAACATAATTAACGTTTTGGCATATGTGTGTGTAATTCACAAATTAGTATTAGGGGAATTATCCGAGAATTGGGAGTTACTCGCACTACTGTGAATAGGATTTTACTAGAAGAAAAGTAAGTAATAACTAGGTATTAACTTTCAAATAATTAAGAAAAATGCCAATATAGCTTATACTAGTAGCTCTCAAGTCAAAATAATGGGTATTTTGTTTTTCTTTAGGCTACATCCCTACCATGTTGTGCTCCATCAGGCTTTGACCGTACCGTTGAAACTTAAATATAATCATATTTTTCCGTGTTTATTTTTGGTCTTGTTAATATCTCCGGTTTGAAAAAAGATATCAAGTTGTGGTTTCCGCCAGTTTTTTAGGCTTTTATTAATCTTTGTGATGAAGTAAAATTAAACATACTGTTGTATTTAAAATTTTTGAAAAAATGCGGAATGTTTGTTAAGTTGTAAAAGAGCTCCCTCTAGCGCCTACTTTAAAAGTCATATTGTCATAGTTTATAGAGTAAAGTATAGAGTAAGGGAACCTCTTTTTAACAAAACAACAAATTCTGTTGAGCCAACCCGGAGTTGTAGGCATTTATTTAAAATAATGTTGAACCTTCCCCCACCACTTTATTTTAAAAGTGACAAAAATATGTCATAAGTAAATTTTCTTCATAAAACCTTAAAGTATACGAAAATGCTATTTTCAACATACCTTAACGCGGTAACTTTTGAAAAAACTGAGCTTTAAGGATTTACCGTTACGGTTGCGCCCTCTAGCGCTCGACTGAGAAACTTGAAACTAATTTCCAGCAATTTCTTATGATCACTTTTCTTATTAAAAAATTTTTCCGCGAGCCATACGACTAACACTTTCAGAGATACGGCCGAGAGCCATTCTTAGTGGGACACCCGGTACTATACTTTCATTTTTACAAAAAAATATATTCCATACATTTACCTACAATATAAAAAAAGAATGATAAACTCGGAATTAAAATAAAACAATTATTAAAGATCAAAATCCACCCAAATATAGAGTGAATCGAATATTTTGGCGGCAGGTGTATGTCGTTCACGTTTAACGTCATACCTTGGAGATTGCTGGCTAATATTTATGAATCAGCCAAAGATACAACCGTACCCTGTCAGTGTACGTCACTGGTGAATTATGAAGTAGCACGTCCTCCAGAATTTCCTAGACCGCACTCCATTACGCCTCGTGAATAAAATTTCTTGACGTAAATTGAGCAATTAAGCCCGAATTATCCTTGGCCAAATTTGCAGACGCTCGACTAGCTCCATTTTGTTAAGATGTTTGCTCTGCACATTGTTGGTTGCGACAAAATCAAAATTCGTACTTGCAATCTTGTCGTTTTGAATATTTCACACGCGCCCTTGCAAGGAACATTTCCATTCCTCGGTTGTTTATTTGTTGTTCAGCAAATTTAGGATTCAAACAAAATAATGCGTTACTGAAAAATAAATTATTAATATTCTAGTCACGAAAAATTTAGGTTCATAAAAAATATAGAGATATAGTGATGATTAGTACCAAGTCAGGGCAGCTTCGCAGAGGCTTGTGGTACTTTTCTGGACAAAAGAATTGTATACATCTCAATAAAGTCCGTAATACCAACCACCGACCTAGGCGGAATTAAGAGGGCATGGTCAGCCGAGCATTTTCCATAGAAATGTCTGTATAAGAGAGTCAAACCACCAACCTTCGTCTTCGATGTTCCAGGCTGTCGAGACGCTTTGTCAGCTCGTGGTCTCCAATCAGACGAATGGCTCTGCTTTCGATGAAATCCAGTAGCCGACGAGTATGTTTGGGTGCAGAGCTCCGAACATGAGAGCAGTACTCTAGTGATGGTCGAATCTGGGCTTTGTATAGAGTCAAAAGTTGTTGAGGTGTGTACAGCTTTCCGGTTCGGAACAGTACACCAAGTTTCTGAGAAGCTATCTTGGCGATTGCCACAACGTGGTTATGCCAAGACATATTTCCTCCCAGATTGACGACCAGCAAATTAATAGATGGAGCCAGTGGAATTGCGTGTCCTGCCATGACTATATCTGGTTCTGTAATATTAACCTTTTTAGAGAAAACTGCTGCCTGGGTTTTTTTAGCGTTAAATTCGACTTAGTTACTGTCACCCCAAGCCAAAATTTCTTCCAGGTCTTTGTTGAGCCGTTATACTTTATACTGTCTGCGAAGATGTGCGCCGCCAGCCGATGTTTGTGCATTCAAAGAGAAAGATAAGACAGTGTGTTATCGTTAGCAAAGCTAAATATCGGATTTTTAGTTTTTACTAGAAGATCGTTAATGTAGAGTAAGAAGAGGGTGGGAGACAATATGGATCCTTGAGGAACACCGGCATTGACGGTGAAGGTATCTGAGAGAAATCCGTCAATCGCAACTTGCAGAGAGCGGTCCTCAAGAAAGCTAGACAACCATGCACAGAATCGACTGGGCATACCATAAGATCGCAGTTTACTTAGACGCCCCTCATGCCAAACACGATCAACGGCTTTAGAAATATCCAGTGCAATAGCCCGAGACTCTCCATAGTGTTCAATAGCGTTGGACCAAAGATGGGTGACATAGGCTGGAAGGTCTACAGTTGATCTGGACTTTACAGATAATAATTAATAAGTTATTAACACCCTGTACATCTGAGCTAAAATTTTGATATTGTATATTCATTTTCTCAATAATCAGAACTTTTTATAAAGAATGATTTTGGTCGTAAAAGCAATAATAAAGATTTTTGTCCCACTGGGGTTGACGTTTACTATAATTACATGGTGACACTGCGAAACTTATGCTCACCATAAGAATACTATTTGACACCGCCCTATACTATTATGGCAAGAAGCAATATTTAAATAAATTTATAATTCTCTATATTTTATCCCACCTCTGACTATATAGGATATCATCCGAATAAATTTATTTTTTAGACAGTAAGCTCCTAGAGAGCAATAAAATAAAGGAAAAGGTTACAATGGTAGATGATTTATTTCGACCCCAGAACCAGGTAAACGATAATATATTTGGCGTAAATATTCAAAGACGTGTACTTACCTAAAAAAAGACGCTGAAGATTATTTTACGAGTATAATGTTTCGGAAAGAAACAAAATATAATATTCAAGCTTTGCAACGTAATACCATCCATACGTAAACCGTATCTTATTATTCCAACGATTATTCTGTATAAAAAAATTACCGTAAAACAATCCACAAATGCATGACTGTCATGTATTTTTTGTTAAAATAACTTCGCACCATTTATTTCTTTATCTATTCGCGGGCGGTAAGTAACTACTTACCGCACTGATTTGAGTGCGGTAAGTAGATCTTTACCGCACTAATGCCGTAACTAATTACATACTATAAAAACAAGTTTATATATTAGTCAAAAAACTTTTAAAATTTATTTCCCTAGCAACCTGATATTAATGCATTGTTGATAACGACTTACGAGGCACCTACGGGGTAAATTAAACAAATGCTCTTTTAGTTTTCAATATTGGTGCCCTAAAACACGCTTGTAGATAAAATATCGTACAATAAACTTACGGTAGATGTCTTTACCGTACTTGTATTGTAATATACTATTATACAACCTATACCACGAATATTTGTACAATACATGTTTGGAGCTTCAAGCTACTTAAATTTACATTTTAGAACGTTCTTACAAGGATTAAAAGAGATCTGTAAGTGCCAGAACCACAGATTTGCTACACAATAGTGGTGTAATGGCATTTAAGAAATATCAGCAACCAAGTTATACGACAAGAAAGCTTACAGAACCTCTACTGAATAGTGTTATAATTTGGTTTTTCTATTTGAGTTTCATAATGGCTACATTAAGAAATGCAAAAAAATTGAATAACCTGCCACTTTATGAAACTGAAATTTTATTTATTATTTTTTTTATGTTGGCAACAAGTAGGTTTCGTTGAAATTAGTTTTCTAGGCATTATGGATTCGACAGAAATTTTTAATAGGAAACTATAAAATACTAACCTTTAACCTTGCAAATAGATCATTTTTACTCGATATTTATCCGAAATACCTATATTCGGAAATATATAACATGCTGACGGTGTCCGTCAACTAATCTCTAGTCACAACTATACTATAAAACAACTGTAACAACATAACCTAAAAATAATAAAAAATCTTCCAGTTTTATCATCAGCTTCTCTCATATCATCAATTTCTAAGATTTCCTTGGACATAGCCCTCGGAGAGTCATTTTAAATATGCCAACAATTTAGGAAACTTTGATATAAATCAATATTTCTATAAATATTTAGGCAGAATCGCAACATCGAATAAATTGACCATAAACTAGAGGCTTTTTTAACTCACTCTCTTTGTCAAAATATGCAATAAGAACATTTTCTGAAATATTTTGAACTTTGTTCTGCTCGCATCATAACTCAAAGTTTGCATATTGTTTTTGATAAACTTTACTTCATTTTTGGGAACAGGTTTTTCTAGATTATTTTCTGCAATTTCTCGTATTTCTGGTAGAGTACAACTTTCTTCCTGACTCATTTTTATTAAATAATATATTTATTTTTAATTATGACGGATGGGAAGAAGCTTTGTTGTGTTCAATTGTTTCTATCATGGCATATTTGATACTTGTAACATTTTAAGAAATTGTAAAACTATTGCCAACCCAAAAAGAAAATATTATCATATATTTTCAGCCTTAACTTGATGAAAATCCATAATAAAATTATTAAAGAAAACACTATTATTATTATTATGTTTTTGATTTTCACTATATTTTGTTAACATGACACGTGTTTCACCATCACAGCGGCTTCATCTGACTCCAAAACTTTTTTTTTCCTTTTTAATTACTCTTAAACTACATAACCAAATGAAATTAAACTTTACGCGATTATAAAAGACTCTAATGCGAACCTAAATATTCAATCAAATACTGGGTGTCCCATTTAAAAAAAGACAGCATTATGTTACCACACATTTTTGGGCCACCCTGTATATTTAAAACCATTATCCTGAAATGCACCCTATAACACAGTATAAATCGGCATATGCATGAAATTCCTAAGTTAATTCATATAGGAGCTATGGAAGCCTGACACACTATTGCAGGACCCTGTATAGTAGAAGCAGTTTTATTCTCCGTTGAATACACTTTGTATAATACTGTACCAAGGATTTCTATGGAAAACACCTTGTATAAATTACTGCTATTGTCTCAAATAAAAATCTTTTATCTGAATAAATAGAGGGTAATGCTATAAGCACCTGGAGAGCAGTAAAATAAAGGGAAAGGTCACAGATGATTCATCTCGACCCCCTCTACTCCGGTAAATATTAATTTATCTGCCGTGAAAGTCTCAGACTTATTACAGAAAACTTTGGGATATTTTGAGAATTTGATTAATCGCTCCTTTGTGCCTCGAAACTGTCAAAAGTTTTAATGAAGTAAAGAGTTGTAATTCTGACTGCTTCGTTTCGTATAATAAGCTAACAAGTATGAATATAAAGTGAGAGATGATTTGAAGATTGCTAAAAACAGGTGAGGGAGGTTCGTTGTTTGATCCCAGGGCGTTAAACAAAGATGTTATGTTTGACAAACTGGGGATTGGAGGGGAAAGTCGGAAGGTTAAACTTATTTGTTTAAAATCAACTACTGAAGGGGAAGGTTCACGGTATGAGGTGATATCAAAAAATTTCAATACAGAGTATTGATAATGCATCCGGATAGTTGTAAAGGCGATTCTACATATTAAAATAAAGATTAGTAGTCATATAACAAAAACTCGAAAAACCTAATTTTACTGCTAACAAAAATTTTTTTCTATTTGGGTTTCATAATGGCTACATTATGAAATGGCAAAAAATTGATCAACCTGCCACGTTATGAAACTGAAATTTTATTTTTTTTATGTTGGCAGCAAGTAGGGTTCGAATTTTAGGTTTACTTTGCGTTTACATTAGTTTTCGTGGCATTAAGAATTCGACAAAAAAATTTTATAGAAAACTTTAAAATACTAACCTTTAACCTTGCAAATAGATCATTTTTACTAGATATTTATCTGAAATGTCTATACTCGGAAATATATCAACTAATTTCTAGTCACAACTATAAAACAACATAACCTAAACATAATAAAAATATCTTCCAGTTTAAAGTTTTATTCAGTAAAGTACTATTTTTATTTTTAATTCAATATAGTATTATACATATTACTTTATAATTATATACATATTTATAGTTACTGTAGACATTTCCTGGGCATTAATTGTTAATTCTGTCAGATTCTGTGTCGACAATATTTTGTTCAATAGCATTAATTATTATTTTGTTCAATATTTTGAACTTTGTTCTGCTCGCACCATAACTTTTTAAAAGTTTTTCTAGATTATTTTCTGCAATCTCTCGTATTTCTGACGGAGTACAACTTTCTACCTGACATTTCTATCAACTTTAATAATATATTTATTGTTAATTATGATGGATGGGAAGAAGCTTTGTTGTGTTCAATTGTTTCGATCATGGCACATTTGATTCTTGTAACATTTTGTGAAATTGTAAAAGTATTGCCAACCCAAAAAGAAAATATTAATTCAAATGAAAAAAATCTGCTATGGTTTTTTAAGTTTTTCACACTTTAAAGACCCAATTAGAGAAAGTATTATAAATATACGGTTCATAAGACAATTAGAGCACTTGTACTTTAGAAAACTCCCCGCTTCGCGGGTCGTTTTCTAAATTAAACGCGTGCTCTAAGATAACATCTTATGAAACTTGTATCTTAATATATTATTATTTGTCATCTATCAAATATTATACTTATAATACCTTAGAAACGGTGCTATAAACAGCATCATAATATCATAGGAAATATCAGCGGGCGATAAAGTTCATAATGCCCGGTGATCTTTATAATGGCCGGTAATTATTATTAAAGACAACATTGAACATAATTTGTATTTATTTTTATAATTATTTTTACATAATATTATTCTGTTTTTTCTATGTTAAATGTACAATTTATGAATTTTCCTAAGAAAGAAGATGGACAAACTATAAAATTTTGCGACTCCACTGCTGAGTATCTCGATGTGCATGCGGATTCCTTCTCCATTTCAACATTAATTAACATCTATTTAAGAAATGGAAAGTCTATGCTTGTGAGGTGGTATTAATATCAAATACCAATATGGAAAATTATTATTTCCCAGACCACCCGATGATCCTTATACAATAAGGGCGTATTTTGTCTACACAGTAGCACATTAAAATACTATTTCAGATTGAATGGTACTACCAAGAAATGGAAACCCTCTCCATTGATAGGATGCAACCACCTGTAGACCGGTTTCGAACTTATTTGTTCTCGTCAGTACAGGGTAGGTGTACATACCCATCATCAGGGAAATAATAATTTTCCATATTGGTATTTGATATTAATTAACATATTTTCTTCTTCGGTAACAGAGCTACCTATCATTTTTGCTATTCGGTTTTTCGACGTGATGCTTTCCTCTATATAACCCTCCGCTACGCTAGTACTCGTCCACTTCCGTGTAGCTTAAGGGTTGCAAGGGAAGCACCACCCTCGATAAGAAGTGTGGACGCGGTCTGACGTAGGCAATGTCCTGTATATTCCTTGGCGTTTTCTCAATTAAGCAATTCTGCTATGATTGAAGGCACACATCCTAGTGTATTGTTACCCACACTCACATGCATTTACCATTTCGGTATGTAAGAAAAAATCTGCGTTCCTTAATTCCTTTTGGCCTTGGTTGGTTGGTTGGTTGGTTAAAGGCGGGGGTCGGTTTAAAGGCCCGAACTTCAAATCACTGCAGCCTTTCAGCTTATTGTGCGAACAAACCCGATCTTGTTAGAAGATGTTTGTTCCTTCTATGAGGTCCAGTAACCTTCTACCAAGCTTGTCATGTGGGAGGTTGTCACCACGTTGTATGTTCCCGAGGATATCTCGTCTTCTACGAGACAGCACTACGCAGCCGTATATTATGTGTGAGGCGGTTTCAGCCTCTTCGCCGCAGTCTACATTCAATGGATCCGTTGTTTATCCCTATCCGTTGAAGGTGTTCTCGCAAGTGGCAATGGTCTGCTACCCATCACTTGTCTCAACTGGGGCCGCGTCAGGGTTAGCATCCAATTCGATAGTATTTTCGATGGTTTTCCAATTACGGCCCGTGCGTGTATTTGACCAGGTATCTCTTGCCATCGAGATAGATGTTGTTTTTTCGACCATCTATCTAATGTTTGTTTCCTGTTTTGATATTCCAAAGGCCTGTTCGGGGCCCCTGAGACTTTGGGCAGATCCGGCTCTCGCCAGTTGGCCTTAATGCAAGGTACTGTCTAATCAATTTTAAGGCACCTGCACTGGAGTAAAGTGTCATTTATTCCCATAGACAAAGGAAGAGAGGGGACGCGTAAAACCAGAAGCTATTTTGTTACCGCCTGGCTCCTTATCGGATTTAGCAGTGGCGTTACATGAATATTTTCTTAGTATTATCCCAGTACAAAATTATTATTTATGGAATATGGAAGTAATATTTTTATTGAATTGAATTTGCATATTGTGTCCCTTACTGAGTACAAATGTTCTTCTGCTTCTCAATAATTTATGAATGCTTAGTAAATATTAATTTTATTAGCCAAAAATATAATTTCATATAGGAAAGTTTGTGAAATTTAAATATCTTTCTACTTTAGGGAAGATGTAAGATAAAAAATAAAATTGGTCGATTCAAAATTTATTACAAAGAAGCAACAAAATGTAATTACTGGTAGTTTTGAAAATATTGTTGGCACAGCACCTCCAAGTAATCGTACTCTTTCCTCAACTTTATAAAAAAGGACTTCTCAAAATGCTCTGAACAAATCCTGTAGGCAGGAGAAGGTGTCCAATCTCTAAGTCCCATGTTCTGCACCCAAATGTTTGCTTTTTGTGGATCATTCGGAAATCTAAAAACAATACAACAATTTAATTTTGTTAAAATATACAAATCATGCAGATACGCCATTGAGTGACACACCCTCTCCAAGGGCAATTACCTGGTTCTTATTAGAAATCTTGAATGAAAAGTGCAACAAATCTAGTACAAATTACAAAGAAAGGTAGCTTTAACTATGGCCTTAATCATAGTTTCAAATAATATATACTGCTAAACTTACAAGGGAGATATCTAATATAAAATAAATGCATGCAAAAAATACAATTTGAATATTTACCGATGGGAAGTAATTCCAAGCTTCTTTCGTTCATAGGCACAACAATTCACCATTTTTCTGTAAATAAACTGAATTCTTATAATAGCTCTTCTCACCACAAATCACCAAAATACATTGGGTGTCACCTCGATTGTGTGGCTCCCTATCAATGGCGGCCGATCAATTTTAGGTAACACTTTCTGCGACGGCCCGTAAACCGGAATTATTCGTCCCCTCTCTTCCTTTGTCTATGTTTATTTCCTTAGATTTATACTATCCGCATGAGGAAATTATGCACTTCCTTCCTTTGTAATGCAAATAACCTAGAGCCAGAGAGAAAAACTTATCAATTACTCTCGTACAATTCTATTTACTGATGTAGGCTGTCCATATTACGAATGATTTAAAAAAAAGTCCTTCGGGAATCCATCAAATTCTTCCGTCAGTTCAATGACAGCTCGTTAATGAACACTTTTTCATTTGTCAGTCAACGTCCTGAACGACAAAGAAAATAAATGATGTTTGCTCTCGAAAATTAACGACTCGGATCAGAAAAACAACAACAACAACAACAATACAAAAAGGAAAATATAATTTGAAATATTTGAAAGGACACTGGTAAGATTTATTCATCAAGAGACCTCAAACAAAAATGAATTGTTCGGAACAAAGGAGATTAGGAACTTGACCCGAAACCGCTAAATGTAAAGCAAACATTGTAAGGTATGTTGATTGAACGAATTCTAAGTCAAATAAAAAGTCATAAAGTTTATATACAGTGTCAACATTAAAGTTGAAACCATATGGCAAAAAAAGTAATTTTTCTATTTAGGTAAAATTTTAATTTACCATTAGTTTTTGCTTCAATAAAGACAAAAGATATATATATACAGGGTGTCTTTTTAAAACCCGAACACCCTTTTTTCTCGCTCAGATTGCATTTTTTTGATTTCAACCTATTCAGATGATTTTCGTAGTTTTAAGGGGGAAATCGAATGGCGCAGGTTTTTTTTCACCTACGGTGTTCAGGTGATGCCCTGCGCAGGTCAACCCGTTTTTTTTTCTCGCAAGTTCCCTTCATTAAAAAACAAGCAACTTTCATCCCAAATATTTTTTTATTCGAATCGATCCTGAACTTTTCAACTACGAATTGTTACACTACCAACAAGATGGAGGAGTTCAGGACCGATTCGAATAAAAAAATGTTTGGGACGAAAGAAAGTTGCTTGTTTTTTAATGAAGGTTCGGATCTGCGAGAAAAAAACGGGTTCCCATTTAAAAAAAAAGTTGCCTTGCGCAGGGCACCACCTGAACACCCCAGGTGAATAAAACCTGCGCCATTCGATTTCGCCATCAAAACTACGAAAATCATCTAAGGAGGTCGAAATCAAAAAAATGCAATCTGAGCTAGAAAAAAGGGTGTTCGGGTTTTAAAAAGACACCCTGTATATAGATATTATACAGGGTGTCCGCTAAGTAATGGGACATGGAAAAACCACAGACTCCTTACGTAAAAATATTAGTATTTAATTATACTTACCTATATCCGAAAGTTGATATTAACTGGGTAGGTGTTAAAGTTAAAACTTCATTTTTGTTTTTCTCTAATAACTTTGACAGAAACCAACGGTTTTTTACAAAATTTGGCAATTATGTTTTTTTTCGGATGAGAAACTGATTTTTTGGTGAAATTTTAATGTACAATATAGGGAGCGCTGCCTACGGCATTTTTTGCACATTTATTAGGTCATAACTCCTTTGTGTCTCCGCAAAAGGTACACTAATTACAGGTCGCCCAGAGTTACCGTTTCGGAGATATATGCATTTATATTGTTTAGTGCATATTATTAATTTGCAAACAAAATTTTTTTTTTTTAAATATCCTATGAGAAAACAAATTAAATTTAGATATACAGTAGCTATGAAACGCCCATGTTGTTGATTATTATGTTTGTTTGTTGATTATTGTGTTTCGGTATTGTTACTTAACTTAGGATAAACTCAAAAATGAAACATTTTTTTACACAGCTATTTTACAATAATCAACAAGCAAATAACAACATAGACGTTTCATAACAAGTGCATCTCTAAATGTCATTTGTTTTCTCATAGGTTACTTTAAAAAAAAATTGTTTGCAAATTAATACTTAATAGGCACTAAACAATATAAATGCATATATCTCCGAAACGGTAACTCTGGGCGACCTGAAATTAGTGTACCTTTTTTACGTAATAAATATTAGAAAAGTATTATTTTCATTAAAAACTTAAATACAAGGAGGCACAAAGAAGTTATGACCTAAGAAATGTGCAAAAAAATGCCGCAGGCAGCGTCCCCTACATTGTACATTAAAATTTCACCACAAAATCAGTTCCTCATCCTAAAAAAACCATAATTGCCAAATTTTGTAAAAAACTGTCGGTTTCTGTCAAAGTTATTAAAGAAAAACAAAAATGAAGTTTAAACTTTAACACCCTGTATCTCAGTTAATATAAACTTTCGGATATAGGTAAGTATAATTAAATCCTAATATTTTTACGTAAGGGGTCTGTGGTTTTTCCATGTCCCATTACTTCGCGGACACCCTGTATATGCGCACTAAGTATTCACCTGAAGACGACTGAAGATGTTTATTAGTTGAAACGTTATGTTATAAATTAATGAAGACAATTGAAGTCCAAAATAGGTCTATCGCTTATAAGGTATGTTGATGGTGGGTCCAGCTTCGGTGTCATCCCTCGTTCTATGTTTGTGATTTTGACGTTTTTTTGATGGCGGTCTACTAATCTCGTGGAATATCCATATACCAAGGTCTCTTGTGATGTTGTTGAGTTCATGTGTTATAGCCTCCTGTGAATTGCAAATTGTGAATGCTCTATCCGCATATTAGGTATTCGCACTTTAGAGAATCAAACAACAAACCCGAACATATTATTATAAGGCAAATAAAGTAAGATTTGCATGAATTATTCTGAATTTTTCCTCAGTTTTATGACAAGAATATTTTTAATTGTGTACTAACCTTAGCCTTGGCCGTGTACCCAAACTTAACTTTATTAAAACCGAATTTTAATGCGAAAGGTCTGGAGAAAAAATTTTAAGCGTTCTTATTGGAAAAAAATATTTCTTAAAGAGGGCGAAAGTTTTTAATTTGATTTAACCTAAGTCGTGAAAGGCAGAGCATTTGAAGCAACATGACAAAGAACTCTGCAATATTTTGGGAAACTTAATTAATTATTCATTTTAGGTCCTAAATTTAACGCCTCTTTTACCAAAGCAAAAAAAACATAATTTCCACTTTTTTTTTAAATTAAATTTCATCGGCCAAGGGTTTAGATAACAGCTGGATTCCGTTTTCGCCATCATAAGCCAAGCTTAGACAAGACGTTCGTTTTGAACAAAGATCTTACAAACTCCAGATAGAATTGTTTACATTTGAAGTCGACGTAAGGACTGTAAACGTGCACTCCCCACCTTGCTGTTATGCTTGCAGCATAGCCAGATTGTCCTACTTATCGCTAAGGTATCTGCAAAATCCCAATTAAAAATTTGTTAATTTGACAATTACAACTGGTTTAAGGTTAATCCGCAATTGCTTTTAAAATAAATTTATTTCCCAATAATTCTAATATAAATTGTGAATAGGCCTTGAGAGATTTAGAAAAAAAATATTATTATTATACATAAAAGTTTGAAATAAATTGACTGCACTCTGACAACATCAAGTTAAAAGTTACTACGCTCGCTGGCAAAAGATCAAACTTTATCAATGGATCGGATTATAGTAATGAATACACTGTTGCTACTCGCTGCTAACTGCTTTTAAGGGAGTGTTTATATATTTTGGTTGTTTTTATTTTTTTTTGTGAGTATTGGTGAAAAATCGTCTTTATTATAAACAATGATGGTGCATTCATGTATAGTTTGTAAAAGAGTGGATCATTTAAGCAAGGATTTATCTTTTCTTCGGTAAGTATGGTTATGTTTTAATATGATTGTATTGATATGATTTCTGATATAACCATTGACGTTTAAAAGGTTATGGACCGGTCCGTGGTGCTAGTCCGGGCAAAAAGCAGTCGAGTTGGTTTATTTCTTAAGTCTTGTGCGGCCATAAAATACTTCACTAGAAGATGCAATGGTGTTAAATTAAAATTTCACAGGTTAGTAAATATATTTAGAAATTTGATTTTGAGTTTGCATCACTATGAAAATTCGGTTTGTTTAAGAATGTACCAAATGTTTATCCACTTCGTTAGGATACTAAAGGGTCGTAGCCTACGCCAAATTTGGATACATGCCCTTAGAAGGAATAATTATAGTCCAGGTGATACAACAGTTATTTGTAAGAAACACTTCACAAAAGAAGATTATGGAGGTAATGTACATGGGAATAAAATACTGAAGAAAGGAACAGTCCCGTCAAAATATTTTACATCTTTATTTTTCTATATTTAAACAACGTTTGCAGTGTAACAAGTACGTGAAGACAGGTTTTATATAATTTATTTATTTATTTTTATTTATTTGATCTAACTTGTTTAGGTACATATTATTTTAATTTACTTATTTAATTAATCACTTTAGTGTACAATATGCCTTAGTGGCTTGTGTGTGCATTTTTTTAAAGAATCATCCTTTTCACAGTTTATAGTAAAATTATTAGAAATAAACTTATTTTAAGAGCAATTGCGGTTAAACCAGTTGTAATTGTCAAATTTACAAATTTTTAATTGGGATTTTGCAAGATATCTTAGTGATAAATATGACAATCTGGCTAGACATATACACTTTTATATCTGGAGAGTATCATCCAGTAATGAATACACCAAAAATATTGATGCTAAGCATAAATAGTTAAATCCATCCTTGGATATACTGTATATAAAAACTGGATCAATATTTCTATCTTTTTTATAAATATCCAATATTCGAAACTACACTTTTTGAATAGATAATATAGTTAAACGTAAAGAATCTCAAAGTAAATTATACTCCCTTGTTGGGCTTTTTGCCCAGACTAGCTCCGCTCCGAAACGAGGAAGGCCGCTCCATAACCTTTTAAACGTTATTGGATTTAACCAGACTTCAACATTGTTGCCATTAGCGAGACAAACATGTTTTGTCACTCTTCCACCCATTACTGATTTTCAATAACATTTCAAACAATCACAAACTCACTTTCCAACAGATTTATGAATGGAGTGTTGGCACTGTGGTTTTGAATAATCGAATTTAGCTCATCAGCATCGATTTCTTCCTTCGCCCATTGATCAAATTTCGACTGATCTTCTAAAAGTGTAAATAAATACAAAACAATAATAACTCCATTCTTAATTAAAACTTGCTATACGTCCTACAAAGGCAAAATTAATCAAATTTTCATAACTTTTATGTATATTAGGATGTTGTACGCTTTCTCGCGAAGATTCACAAATTAATTTACGTACCTGTTATTTGCTCTTTATATTTATTCTGGCTTCCGCTCTCCTTGTACGAATATTAATAATTCGTTGAGGGTGTTACAAGCGAACGTGTCCATGTAGAAAAACACAATTTCTGAGGTATGTCAAGTTGAAAAATTTGCACAAGGTGAGGCCAAGATAGATAGATCCAAGTAAACTAAGTGTATCTTAGAAAGTTTTTATAAATGTATGCTTCTTGGACCGCTTGACTCCTGAGTGCCGTAATTTATAATTTTAACAGACTGCAGAAGAGGAGAACAATAGGTAAATACAGGGTGTCCGCTAATTAATGGTAAATGGAAAAACCACAGACTCCTTACGTAAAAATATTGGGATTTAATTATACTTACCTATATCCGAAAATTGATATTAATTGAGATACAGGGTGTTAAAGTTAAAACTTCATTTTTGTTTGTCTCTAATAACTTTGAGAGAAACTAACGTTTTTTCACAAATTGAGAAATTGATTTCTTTGTGAAATTCTGTGTACAATGTAGGGGGCGCTGCTGCGGCATTTCTCGCACATTTATAAGGTCATAACTTTTTTGTGCATCAGTGTATTTAAGTTTTTAATAAAAATAATAATTTTCTCATATTTGCTACGGAAAAAAGGTGTACTAAGTTCAGGTCGCCCAGAGTTACCGTTTCGGAGATATTAGCATTTAAATTGTATAGTGCGTAAGCTCAGGCAAGCAAATAATATTTTGTTACTTCTTACCAATTAACTTTTACATTATAATCAATGTTCTAGTAATGGTAATTGGGAATAATAAATAGAACAATTGGATTGTTCTTAAACTTACTTTAATTAAAATAAATTTGACCCTAGAAAATATCGTGTTGTAAGAAACCAACAGCAATGATAACACAAACTTAGGATAAACTCAAAAATGAAACATTTTCTGACAAAGCTATCTCACAACAATCAACAAACAAATAACAACATGGAAGTTTCATAGCAACTACATCTCTAAATTTCATTTGTTTCCTCATAGGTTACTTTAAAAAAAAAGTTTGTTTGCAAATTAATAATAATTGGGCAGTGTGCACTAAACAATTTAAATGCAAATATCTCCGAAACGGCCTGAACTATACCTATTTTACGCAATCAATATGAGAAAATTATTATTTTCATTAAAAACTTAAATACAGTTAGGCACAAAAAAATTATGACCTAATAAATGTGCAAATAATGCCGCAGACAGCGCCCCCTACATTGTATTATAAAATTTCATAAAAAAATCGATTTCTCGTCCTAAAGAAACCATAATTGCCAAATTTTGTAAGAAAACATTAGTTTCTCGCAAAGTTATTAGAGAAAAACATAAATGAATTTTAACTAACACCCTGTATCTCACTTAATATCAACTTTTGGATAGAGGTAAGTATAATTAAATCCTAATATTTTTACGTACGGTGTACCATTAATTAGAGGACACCCTGTATAATAATTCTACCAAGTCTTATGTCTCGAGTAGATCACAGTAGGTACGTTGCGTCACTGGATCATGCGTCAGATACAAGGTTAATAAGAATTCCTCCGGGTTCCGTTCTGGGCCCCGTTGTTTGTTATGGAATTGGTTCTTTGGAAATCAGCTAACTATTAATCAAGCTTAGAGCGTAACTTTATGTTTTAGCATAAACAAATTTCTTGGTGTATATCTCGATAAAGAAAATTGTAATATAAATTTTTAACCACACTGAGAATAATTAAATCATTAGAAAGTTTGTAAATCCCTAAATCGCATCGGCAGCAAAATTTTCGCTAAACACTATTAGAGTAATCATAATCATTATAAAAATATTTTTTATCGGTAACAATCTCGCTTATTTAAACATTTCTTATATTCGGAATTGGCCATGTTTAGACGTTTAGCAAATCAGTTCCCCGCGCTTATAATACAGGCATATTTAAAGTTGAGCATAATATTCGCAGCGCTCTGTCGATAAGGTGTTATTAGAAATCTTATATTGCGGAATTAGCCGAATGACATTCTTTCTCCGAGCTACTCCGAATCACGCCCACCATTTTAATCTCGAATGCCGATGTCGTGGTCGCAAGTGTTTTTATTGATGTGTAATTGTGTATTGAAAAAAGTGAGAATTAAAGACATTCAAGGCTCAGGCTGTGTATCATTCATAGTAAGTATGCATTATATCACTATAATCTATAATAAAGTAGTACAATATAATACTGTATTATTTTAAATCATTTTATTAGATCTCTGGGTTTCATTTCACCATCCATGCACACGACATTAAAATTTTTGCGTTTCTTTTTGTTTAATGTAGTAATATTAATATTTTTAAATACAATTACATGAGGAAAACACAAATTAATCCATACGAATTGAATTTAAATGTATAAAATCATTTGGTTCGTAAAATTTACGTTGTTCGATATTTATAATAAGTGAGAGAATTATGTATATGTTATACGTATCATTAAAAATATATACTATAAGACGGTAGAGATGTAAAGGTAATATTACCGAGGTAATGTTACCGTAATATTACGTAATATTACCGCAAGATCGGTAACATTGGAAATATTGTTTTTTTGTTTTTTTTTTCCATAAGCCAAATCCAGTTGAACAAAACGGGGCGATACATCTCTTTAAAATTGCCGGTGAAAACAAGATGGGGTTCCTTTGTTTCTTGTATAAAAAGCTTTTTGGAGACTAAACATTCATTAAAAAGTTTAGCAGTTGATGATAGCCCAGATATTTCTGATGTTCTTTCATCAAATACAGTAAGACTTCTTCTTCAAAACGAATTTTGGTTGCAAATAGAAGCAACTTATGACTTGTTCCAGCCAATGTCTAAGTGGATAACGATTTTTGAAGCTAACGGGCCAACAATCTCAAAAGAGTTTATCTGCTTTTTTGAAATAAGGTCTATATTACGTGACAAAGTATCAAATTTATCTATTACTATGTTTGAAAACCAGAAAATGTGTTCAATTCTTGAAAAACGAGAAAATATATGTTTAAAACCCGTTCATCTTGCTGCTTACCTATTAGAACCAAGTCAACGCGGCGAGAAGTTAACTGAAGCTGAAATTTTAATTGCAACGGAGTTCATCTATGAAACTGCAAGGCGTCATCCAAAGTATTCTTCACAAGTAGATCTTATTATGGAAGCACTCGCACAGTACAAAATTAGAGGTAATATTTTTGCTAAGGAATTCGTCATTTCCAGCGAAAAATCTATGTCTGGATCTGTTTGGTGGGCAGGAATTTGCTCCAGTTCTAAAATAAGTAGGTTAGCTGTAGACATTTTAAATTTACCATCGTCAACAGCCGCAACCGAAAGAACCTTTAGTACTTATGGATTTATTCATCGGCAAAAAAGAAACAGACTAACCGTGGAGAGGGCCGGAAAACTAACTTATATTGCCCATAATTATAATTTACTAAATGAAGAAGATCATTCGAGAATAGTAGAAGATACTGAGGAAGAAATAGAAAAAGAAGATATCGGTTTCGAAGTTATAGACTTGACTCAATTAACGAAAGAGAAAGAAAAATCAGATGACGAGGTTGGGGATGATGAGGATGATTTACCATTATCCACTCTATTACGTAGTCCATTCTGACTCTGACTAGTTTAAAAACGTTCTTATTGTTTTTCGTAATGTTTTTACAGTTTTGAAATAAAAAAAACTAGTATTACTTAAAAAGCTGTTTTTTTTTATAAATTACCAATGTTACCGTAATATTACGTAATATTACCGGTAATATTACCGATTTTTAAATTACCGGTAATTTTACATCTCTGTATAAGAGGCATTATGTTATTTTTTTAATTTAAGAAAAATATGGTTATATAAATGTTCTAAGCTTTAATAAAAAAAGTTTTTTTGTTATAATAAAGAATATTAATATTAGTGTAAAAAGTACTCGATGCTTATATATGCAATATATTCTTGTTTAAGTGGACCACTTAGTATATCAGATATAGTGTAATATACACTATTAGAAGATTCTTGTAATAGGTATTAGAATCTTTCATATATTGGATATAAGCTTTTATGTGGAAAGAAACAGTATGATATTCAGTATTATTCTATATTATCACTGGTATTAGAAATTCTCATAAACGTTATACCGAGTGTATATTGGTCACTAGTATCAGTGTTATAATACTTACAATCCAGCCACTAACTGTTATTAAAATATCTTCATATTGGGTATAAAACGAATAACCGCTGCTGTAATATAATTAGTACCTCCAACTATTATAGATTATAACTACTATTAGAAGTAAGTTATTGCCACTATAATCACAGTTTAGAAAAGCGGGATAATTACAGTAGCCAACTGTCGCGCTGTCCAAATACGTATGTGGAAATCCAATAACTGATATAATATTTTTTATACCAGTCTAACCGTTCTAATTTCATTTGGCGTGCAAGTTATTTTTAAATTGCTTATGGAGAAGCACGAAATTTATATGACATATATTTTTTTAAATATGGATTTTTTCTTACTTGTACTTTAATATGCTGCTTTGAGTCACAAAATCATGGAAGAAAATGCCGCCATATATATGTGTGTATCTCTCTAAGACGTGACGTGACCTTACCAATAAAATTGCTTAAATATATATATCTATGTATGTTCTTGACGTATAACAAATAAATCCGGGCGCTCTTACGTGTCCCTAAGCACAAACATATAAACCTCCAAAACGCAAAACCCGAATAAAATATGTCTGCGTCATTCTTAATTCCTAATGGGCCGTTTCACACACGTGGCTGATCCAGTTTAACCTTACTTGAAGAAAGATGGAGTTTCTCAATACGACGGCTATGTGTATTTATACCATTCAACCATACAGGGGGTTATGTCAATGATTTACTAAAAAAATTGAAATTTTTGTTTTATGATCAAACACAAGCGCTATAGGAAAATCCTTTTGAGGCTCTCTGGGAGTGGTGCGTGTGCGCATAAAGCGATTCACGTTGGTTTTGAATCGTTGGAGATTATACTCGGTTGGGAAACACGACCTCGGGAAGGTCGTTCAATAAAGATGACGTCCTCCAGATGAAAGAGTTCTTAAATAATGAAGTTCGAGGAGTACTATGCGTAACCACATATGGATGGGCGGCAGTGGTTCGTCGTGTATTTCTGCTATTCACTGCTCTGGGCGGAATTAGGATAGCAAGGTCAGCCGAGCATTTTCCATGAAAATATCTGTAAAAGAGCGTCAAATCCTCAACCTGTCTTCAATGTTACAGGCTGTCCGAGGCTCTTCGTCAGCTCGTGGTCTTCGATCAGACGAATATCTCTTCTTTCGATGGAATTCAGTAGCCGAAGAGTATGTTTGGGTGCAGAGCTCCAGACATGAGAGCAGTACTCTAGCGGTGGTCGAATCTGGATCTTGTATAGTATCAAAAGTTGTTGAGGTGTGTACAACTTTTGGTTCGGAAGAGTACACTAAGTTTCTGAGAAGCTAGCTTGGCGATTGGCACAACGTGGTTATGCCAAGACATATTTCCTCCCAGATTGACGCCCAGCAAATTGATAGATGAAGCCAGTGGGATTGCGTGTCCTGCCATGACTATATCCGGTTCTGTAATGTTAACCTTTTAGAGAAAACTGCTGCCTGGGTTTTTTTAGCGTTAAATTCGACTTGGTCACCCCAAGCCAAAATTTCTTCCAGGTGTTTGTTGAGGCGTGATGCTTCATGCTGTCTGCGAAGATGTGCATCGGCAGTCGATGTTTGTACATTGAAAGAGAAAGATGAGATAAGTGTGCTATCGTCTGCAAAGCTTTAATAAATAAAGCTATAATAAACAAATTCAATCAGACAAATTTGTATACGTTTTGACGGCGATACCAAGAGCGGAACTACATGAGAAATAAAATTAAAGTAATTAAGTCTTTGTTTTAGTGTAGAGTGTCAAATTTGATGAAACACATTTAATGATATATTTTATGAAACAGTATAACAAATTATCTTGAATTTATTTACATTTGTGTTAATTTTAACCTAATAACCTGTTGTTAGCTTAATGGAAGGTTATGAAAAAATTTTGCATAGTTTCACCCCTTAACAAAAACAGACCGCGCCTACAACGTTGCCATATATCTCAAGACAATGAATAAAGGTTTATTTTATTCATATAAATGTTTTGAAAAATGATCATTTTTACACGTCTTCACGTTTTTCTAGGTTGATTTGATAACACTATGCCTAACATTATATTAAAATTTATTATATTACTGGTAAGTTTAGTTGTTCTAATTGGAAATTACATGATTCTTTTCTGTTAACAACATTAATTCTGTTATTCATAAACGACTGGGCATACAATAGTAGGATAGCATATGAGTAATATTATATACCTCAAAAATAAATGTTTCCGTGCTACAGCAATAAATCTTACAACATATAACCATAAAAGACAAATAAAAACTTTTTCTTACTTAAATTCCATGGAGACCAATTCGCCTACATGTATAATAATATTCTCCACAATTTTTCGACAATATTTACATTTGTAACACGTCTGTGCTACTAACATTCGTCTTCTTCTGTCTTAATCTAAAGGTTTTTACGTAGTTTTGTGACGACAAATTGCTGTTTTAAGCTAGTATATAAATAAGAATATATTTGCTTAAGAACGATTTATCTTTGGATAAAATAAGAAATAAAATTGTTATGTTTCAGAGTTTCAATTTAAAAAAAAATTATTTCGTGTATTTTTACGAGACAAATGACATTCTAACGGCTTTTCATATACGATTAGTAACATCAGTGAATAATTAGATAGTCCAAATTGTAAAAGTACGCAGCGAATAATATAAATTTATTGGTTTGTATTGGTCATTTTGTCCTTGAGATATAAGGTTATGGTAATTTCACACAAAGAATATAGTACACGTAGCTTTAATATTATTTCCTTACGATCACTTCTGTAGATAGTAATAGGCAGACTAGCTGCAGAACAAACCCGAACAAACAGTTCTTATGCTTGTACTACTGATGCTTCTGACATTCGTTAGATAGACGACGATCGCCAAGTCGAGAACCATAGGACCAATCAACGGAGCTTGTTAAATCATCACAGCTGTTGCTGGGCGTCAATTTGGGAGGAAATATGTCTTGGCATAACCACGTTGTGGCAATCGCCAAGATAGCTTCTCAGAAACTTGGTTTACTCTTCCGAACCAGAAAGTTGTACACACCTCAACAACTTTTGACACTATACAAAGTCCAGATTCGACCATCCTGCTCTCATGTCTGGAGCTCTGCACCCAGACATACTCTTCGGCTACTGGATTCCATCGAAAGGAGGGCCATTCGTCTGATTGGAGACCACGAGGTGACGAAGAACCTCGACAGCCTAGAACATCGAAGACAGGTTGGGGATTTGACTCTCTTTTACAGATATTTTCATGGATAGTGCTCGGCTGACGTTGTCCTCTTAATTCCGCCCAGAGCGGCGAATAGCAGAAATACACGACGAACCACTGCCGCCCATCCATATTGGTGAAGCTTAATACTCCTACAACTTTATTATTTAAGAATTCTTTCATCTAGGGGACTTCATCCGTATGGAACGACCTTCCCGAGGTCGTTTTTCCACCGAATATAACGTCCAACGATTCAAAACCAACGTGAATCGCTTTTTGCGCACACGAACCACTCACAGACTGCCCTAAAGGATTTTTCCTATAGTGCTTGTGTTTTCATAAAAAAAAAGCAGCGACAGGCAACTAAGCATTAATGCCGGCGGGAAAAAAATTATTAATAAAAATAGATTAATTAGTTAGGTAGTAATTTAGCTCTAATTTACCGGACGAAATATAAATAAACATAAATAATTGTAATCAAATTACCCGCATTCTTTTCATGAAGACAGATTCGTTGGGCCGACACCACTATATTGATTTATAATATCATTTGTACTGTGTACTTTGCTGGCACGTGGACGCTCTGTTAGACTTACCGTAACAACTATATTATATTTATGTCACATATTTCTTACTGACTTATCGCTGTAACGTCCTTTTATGACAACAAATTGCTTGTTTACACCGCACAAGTTTATTATAAATGACATCATAAATAAGCATTTGCCTTTGAACGATTTACACTCGAGTTTTGCTTTATTCATAATGGATAATTAATATTTAAAAAGGTTTGATACTCTGAGGGAGTTCCCTATCCGTCATTTTGGAGCAAGGTTTATTACGAAGATTTTGTAATTTTAATTAGAAATATATATTTTATTTTAAAAGTTTATGTTTTCTAAACACCATGTCGTAAAATGGATAGAAAATTGTTAACAAATTGAATTTATTTTCTCGATGATCGCGCGAAACCCATTTGTCGCTTTAAAGTCAAATTTGTTTTAATCAAAAACGGTGTCTCTGACGAGGAAAACGCAAGAGACCGTTTTCATGTAGAATTAACCAGGCTAATCGAAGAAATTACACATAAGAAATGTGTCAGTGGCATACCATTTTTAGGGTAAAAAATATTAGAGTTCATGCATGCAGGCACACCACCTTCACAAAAAGATAACTAAAGTATGTGGTTCTGTATTTGAAAACAATATCTAAACTACTTATCGTTAAAAATTAACGCTGTAAAAACAATGGCAACACCCTGTAGCAAAAAATGGTAACTAGTGCGAACATAGCTTCATAATTTCAACTCTTCTTTATACAAGTCTGTAATGAATCACACTCTGAAATATCAGCACGTCATAAGGAAACACCCTGTATAGTGTTTCTCTAGGTCACCATTAAGATATAACAAACAATGTACGAAATCAAGAAAATTTGCTATTTCTAAGAGCTAAGCAGCAGAGATTACCAGTGTCATGTCAGGTACCATAAATCTTAACAATTATTTACTTTTTGTGTAGATAAAAAGGCACAAGAGTGACTGAAACCAGCTCGTTCAGTCGAAATTCCCTAAGGATATCTATTCCAGAGAAGCGACTGTTTTCTTGATAAATGTCTAAACACTGAAAATGCATTATTGTCAAGTAGATCTTTTCTCCTGTCATTTACCTAATAAATATCACGCAGTGTTATAAGAAAAATACCGAAAGGAGAGGAACGTCGCTGAATGGATGCATTGAGACCACAAATATATAAACAGTATATTGCCAATACCAACGTTCCAAAATACAAAACGTGTCCCCGCTATGGGAGATTTCGTGGTCCTATTGAGTTTGCGCAGTAGGGTGGAAATGTTATCGATCGCGTCAGAGCCGACCCGACATTATTTGTTTGTTGTTATTCGTCGCCATCTTTGTTTCTGGATGCTTTTTCAAATTACAGAATATAAAGTGGTTCCTCGGCATTGTTTTCGGTATATTAGTGCTTATAAACTTCGATTACCTAACGACAATTTTTGTGAAAGAATTATCCGATCTTCGGAACCGAATTTCACTAAAACGCTTGTAAAAAAAGAAGAGAGTGTCACTCGTATTCAATATAATATATATGTGGTCACACCTAACCTTAAAATGAATGTATTTTTAATTTGGTGCATTAGTAGCTGATAATAATTCCCAAAATAGTCAATATAGTCATTCATTCTTAATTTTTGGTTTAGAAGAAAGTGAGGTTAAGAAACATATGACGTCGGATGAAAGTTGTTTTTTCATGCAGACGTCGTAATCACGCAACCGCTTGTCGTGGGCTATTGTCGCGTATTGCGTCAAATAGCGCGTCTATTGACAAACAATCGTGCGCTATTGCCAGCTCGCTAACGGCCATAGATTCCGAGAAATCGTCTTTGTCACAACTCTACTCTGTCACAATTCTCCTCGGTCTCCCCTACTGTAAATTTCTGACGGACGTTCATTCTTCCCCCGTCCCAACTGTATAATCTTTAATTCGCTTTACGACTTTCTAAATAGTAGGCAAGCTTTTCTAGATAGTAACCGAGGAACCTTCAAAATTTACAGTTTTAACGTGAGTTACGCTATCTTTGACACAGCTTTGCTGGTCTTGGAAGCGGAATAGATAGCTATCAGCGGCTATGAAAATGTCTGGATTTAATTCGTCTGGCAATTTGAATATAAAAAAATGGATTTTCTGGTTTGATGACCTCTATTGACTAGGATATTAACGTATCAAGTTCAATAACCTTTATTCGCAGCGAATCCTAATCTTTCCGATCTTGAAATATTAACCTTCTGAAGTCGGTGACCTAAAGCTAAAATTCGACCTTTACAATCCATTAAAAAAGAACATGTAAAATGGACGTCGTTTAACGGAAAGCTCTCGTTACCTTTCTACTTTTTTCTTAATTACTTTTCCTGATATGCTCGATAAAAACACGCTAGAAGTATAAAAAATTTACCGTTTCATTCAAAATTTGTTGGTTTAGGTCAGGAAACTTAATGATTTATCAGGAAAGTTACTTTTGCCGCTTTCTGGCTAAACGAGTTTCTTCGAGTTTGCTCGCAAACGCACAACGAAAGAAGTATGTGTTAATTCCGCAGTAGGTACCAAAATATTTACTCTACATTACTAAATTTAAGTAAGATTAACCATAGATTAAACTTTAGTATCAAAATAAAACCCTAATAAGGCGAAACCACGGCCGTCTCTATAGCAGGCCGTGAACTGACATTTGGCAACAGCGCGGCGAGGGTCCATTCACAGCCTGCATAGTGAAGGTAGTGACGAAACATATTACATAACATACCAGATGCTCCAGCGAAAACTTAACACCTCGATTTTCCTGCTTTAAAATGAAAATGTAGAAAATCGCTCGGACCCGACGATTTCTGATTCGAGGGGAATAACTTTTCCGCTTTTTTCATCTTCGTAACTTCAACCTCCTAACGGGGGTGAATACAACCCCCTGATTTTGAATAGGGATGAGGGGTGGTTGCGATACCTCATTTTGAAGATCTTATCGAGTACTATCTGACCCTAAAATTTCGCTTTAAAAATTTCATCTTTACCAAAATGACAGCTAAAATAGTGGAAGACTACTTACTTTTGTGATTAGTTTATTAAATGCTCAAAATGGCCACCATTCACTTCCATGCAGTAAAGAACGCTAGTGTATGAGTAGAGAATGTGGAATTTACCTCGAGGATATTACTCTTATCAGACGCAGTTGAATTTATTTATTTATTTGTTAATTTTTTGTCCAAGAAAATAGACGGGCCATGTTTTTGATTTACTTTAGTCTATCGTGAATTTTTAAGAACGTTAAAACGGTTTCAATTCGATTGTACCTTTGTAGTAGAATTAAAATGGTGTATTCCGTAGAAGAAAGGGTGGAAATTATAAAATTATTTTTTAGAAATAACGACTCTGCGCGAGTAACAACGGCTTTATTTAACGGCATCCTGAAAAAAATGTATCCCTTACGTTGTGCAAGTGGTTGCCAAATTTGACGCTACTGGTTCTGTCGGAAACAAAAAGAGGGTGTATGACAGAGACGAAGCGAGGAAAGTGGCTGTCTTAGGTCAAGTAGCAATGGATCCGACACTTAGTACTAGGAAATTGTCCGATGTATCTGGTGTTTCACGAACAACAAACATGAGAATCCTTAAACAACATAAGTTCCATCCTTTTAAGATACGACTGGTTCAGGAATTGAATGAGGATGATTTCGATCGCCGACTCCAGTTCTGTGAAGTGGTCAGTGCAATTAGTAACAATAATCCTAACTACATGTTCAATATCTGTTCCTCGGACGAGTGTTTTTTTTACCTTAATGCCATTGTAAACAGGCATTACTGTCGGTATTGGTCAGATGAAAATCCAAGATTATTTCGTGAAGTGCATACTCAGCATCCCCAAAAATTAAATGTTTGGGCCGGTATTTATGGAAATCACATAATCGGCCCTTTTTTTATACCCGGTAATCTTACCGGCCAAATGTATTCAGAACTATTAGAGAACGCTATTTATCCAGCCCTCGTTCAAGTATTGGAGAACGAAGACCTTGTAACGATCATTTTTCAACAAGATGGCGCACCATCTCATTTCGCTCAACCTGTGCGTCAGTTCTTAGATGAAAAATTTCCTCAGGCCTGGATTGGAAGAAGGGGACATATTGAGTGGGCCACACAGATCACCTGATCTGGCTCCACTGGACTTTTTTCTATGGGGTCACCTGAAATCTAAGATTTACGTAACCCAGCCTGAGTCACTGGAGGATTTGCGAATGTGGATCATTAATGAATGCCGTCAAATTACACCACAAGTGTTGGGTAATGTCCGTGAACGTTTTGAGCAAAATTTATTTTACTGCATGGAAGTCAATGGTGGCCATTTTCAGCATTTAATAAACTAATCACAAAAGTAAGTAGTCTTCCACTATTTTAGCTGTCATTTCGTTAAAGATGAAAATTTTGATGCAAAATTTTAGGGTCAGATAGTACTCGATAAGATCTTCATAATGAGGTATCGCAACACCCCTCATCCCTATTCAAAATTAGGGGGTTGTGTTCACCCCCGTTAGGGGGTTGAAGTTACGGAGATGATAAAAGCGGAAAAGTTATTCCCCCTCGAATCAGAAATCGACGGGTCCGAGCGATTTTCTACATTTTCATTTTAAAGCAGGAAAATCGAGGTGTTAAGTTTTCGCTGGACCACCCTGTATAAATATTTATTTATGTTGTTTGGGGAAATATTTGTACAACCGAGCTAACTCTTTTAGGTATACGTGCAATTAGTGCACTATGCTGTGGTCGAATGTACTTTTATAATTATAAAATAATCTCCCGGGCCGAAATTCGGTGAAACCGTGCCATATTGATCCTATTTACTCGATAATCACTTTACTCGCTTGACGTTTCCGCTGCAAGAGAGTGATGAAATACCACAATTTGAAAGTCCTTTTTCACTTCCAGTTCTGAATTTAGAATTTAATTTTCAACTTTATCGAAGGGTTTTTAGGACCGTGTTTTAGGAAAGTTCAGCGAACGATGTACTTTTAATTAATTATTACTGATATTATTTAAAAATTGTAAGATATACCGGGTGTCCCAATAGTGCGGCAAAGGATAATTACATTTTTTAACATCAAAGTAATTTAATCTAACAATAAGAGTATTCATGCTTCCATTCCCAACACTTAGAGAAATACTTCTATGACTTCTTCTATTATCTTATTTTTATGTTTAAAATACCGAACCATACAATTTTGGAATACCAAAATGACATTATAGAAGTGTCCTAAAACAAAATCTGTGACAGAAATTGTGGATCAAAGACTGGAGTTATGTCTTGTCAGTGTTATCTAGGCTACATAGTAATTACTATTACAGTATGTTTCACGAAATTTGGATACGACTTAATGATTTCCTGGGTCGATCCCATTGTGTCGACAAGAGCTTGGCAATAAACAAGTGAAGTATGAAGGGATGGATTAAGGAAAACAAGTGATATTATTATATTAATGTAATCAAATGAAATAACATTTTTTTTAAGTATTACTAGTCATATTTATTTACATTTATAATGTCATTCTATAGATAGTTCTGTTTCGTTATCGCTATCCTCATCAAAATTAATTATAATTGGATTAATTATACGATCCAGACTAATATACGAATTTTCTACAGTTATTACGTGACGGACTGAATTTTTCCAACTACCTGGGGGAATATCATTAAAGCATTTTCGTATTAATTCTACAACACTAGAACTTAAAGTCGGAGAAATATTTTCAGACCTAACCAGTGATTTTAACTGGTGCCACATATGCTCTATGGGGTTAAAAATACAATAATAGGGTGGGAGCCGTAGCACTGTATGTCCAATTTCTTCTGCCAATATGTCACAAACATATACTTAATACTTATACAAAATGTCTTTAAAACTTCTAAAAGATCACATATTTTTATAACTTTCTTCAAAATATATATCATTCGCCGCCATGTAGTTCTGAATCTCCAATTTTGTATTATTTGAGCTTGGAGCTTTATGTAATTGGCGACTGTGATAGCTCGCATTGTCCATTACTATCACGCTATTCTGAGGAATGTTTGGTAAAAGACAATTCGTGAACCATTCCTCAAAAACTAACAAATTTTAATAAGTGAAGCAGACTATGAGTTTGTTCATCTCTGAAAAATACTTTGTTGTTAATCTTCAGGAAAAGATATTTGTATGACAATTTGAAAGTCATATTAAAATTCGCGCATCTAAATTATGATAATAAAGCGTTATATTGACTGTATAACTTAGTGTACAAAGTTCGTTTTATAGTCTCTACAAATAGACGATCTGCGGTTTAACTGTTAGAACCGTAAAACCAGTTTTACCGACCATCCACTACGTTCAATATTAATGCAGGAATATTAAAACAACATAAAGCTAAATCCCGTTTTTCGTATGTCGAGAGCTTTTATTCGGAATTAATTTAATTTATTCGGTGCTCTGTTAGGGACCTTTTTAATTAGTTGTTGCTTCTAAGTAGGGTTTGTTAAACAAATTTCGAATATGTGGAAATAATTAGGCATATTAAATAGTCTATACAGGGTGTTATGGAAATGACGTATTATATTTAAACCTACAATTCCTGAGATAAAGACAAATTGAAGAAAAATAGCCATAAATTGCGCTTTCAATTTATTCAGCGGTAAAAGTGACCTGACGTCAAACCAGAAAAACACCTGTGTGGCACTGCGATACATGTAAGCAATCAAGGAATTCTGGCCGGTGTTGTCATATGTACACCTTAAACTCCTTAGACAAAATAAAATAATTTATAGACAAAATAAAATAATTTAAACACTTTTCCATTCTGTAATACCTTCTTGTACAATTAATTGAAGAACATTTACGACGGACTATGTTTTAAACAACCCGAAAAAACAAATAGCATAGTAATAGCCACGTACGTCACTAGGTCAAATGCCAATGACCTCTTGACGCCTTACATCGGCTGAGCGAAGTAGTTTCATATAGTGCCGAACGCGTGCGTCTGTTAGTTCAAGACCAACCAGCGGCCGGATACGTTGTGTCTATTCGATCACCAACACACTCTCAGCGCTCTGTTGTCTTTGAATATTGTTTTTTTTGACGCGTTTCTTCTGGACGTCAAATTTCTCGCGTGCAATAAAATCTAATAATCTGTAGTATAATCTGTATTATTGTATTTTCAAGAGCTAACTATTGGTTCTGTTTCACTATTACCGTGTGTACATAAAGTGTTTCCAGGAGTGCTCCCATGAAAAAGAAAAAAAAACTGATTGTGTTTGTGCCTGGATTTCCTCGCTCTTTAGGTATAAGGATAAATACAAGTAGGTAGATAATAATTTATTTTTATAATTTTATATGGAATTTCAGTTTTACGTTAAGTTTGGCAACATTGCCATTGGCTCTGGGTGAAATGTTGTACAGTAGCGTGGACTGACCTGTGAGTAAGAGTGTTTATTATCCCACTTTTAATACGGTCGATTTAAAAAAATTAAATATGTGGCGCTTCTCTAGGACAACCAAGGAGTCACCCATTTAAATATAATACGTCATTTCCATAACACCCTGTATACAAGGTGTTATTATCCTTTACATTTTCTTTTTTGATTCATTTGTTCATCTGTAAAATATAAAATCATTAGATACATACACATACAAATGAGCCATACTCTGCTTTAATCTCTAGAATCTGCTTCTTACGAGTTAAAACAAAAATTATCAACGAAATAACAGGTTATTAATTCTTAGGTGAATTTTTGAATATTCAATAATTTATTGGAGTGGTGTATTAGAAATATTCTGCTGGATTATTAATTGAAAGATGATAGTAACATTATTCATGCTCCTGGAGGAGTCCGATCTATTGAGAAACGCTGATCTAACTCACAAAATTTCTGAAGAAACATTTTCAACGAAAGCTAAAAATGTTGCGTGATAATTCGCGTTTTAATAAAAAATAAAGAACGTTTCCGAATTATTTTCCATAAAAATGTGAACGAGTGGATTATTCCATTTTTTCTATAGAATAGAGATAGAAGTTTAAGAAAATCACTGGCACAATAAATCACTAAAAGAAAATTTATATGTCAAACAGTCATTTAAAGTTTTGTTGTGCAAAAATATGACCTGAAAAGCTTTCTGTTCTATATAGAAATTGATGGCACCATAAAATACTGTTTATAGGTACAGAAAAAAAATGTCATTTAGATTGATTTATAGATAGTTTAGAAACTTTTGGTATGGTATTATTACTTTTATACCTGAATAATGGGAAACGAAACAAATAATACACTTTCTGTTAAAATAATAATTAGTCACAAAATGTACAGATGCATATCAGTAGATGGGATTAATTATTTATGAATTTTAAAATGCGCGCGATTGATTTAAGGTACATAACCTTCCTCTTCACTATTATACAATGTGTTTTTCTTAAAGCGCATCATAGTTTTACATAGACTCGCAAATGCTGAAGATGATGTAACCAAACTACTTTTTCCGCTTTATCTAACTGCGTTAATTGTTTTGTAATCCGACGAGTCGTCTTCGAAGGGCCATTATCAACTCCGAATCTAACGATGTATGACACATTGTGGTTTAATGACGTTTCGATGGTTTTTTGAACAACGTCAGTAAAGTTTGAGATACGGTCCTGTATTTCTCCTAACTTTATAGATAATATCTCATAAGTAAGATCTAAATTTTTTAATTATGTTGGACTAGTTCAATAAATAACAAATAATTTAATAATAAACCACAAATAAGTGAACAAAATACAGAAACACAACTTCTGTTGATTCGGGATTTAAAAGAAAAGTAGGCGCTTGCAACAAAAAAATTAAGATGGTGACGCGTGATTTGTTTCACTTGATATTCCCATTGTGATCGTTTAAGAGCGTTTTAAGAGGTTTTCTATTTTCCAGAAAATATGGAACATAAATTTACAAATACTGAAAAGTTTGATATGTTTTATTTTATCTCAAAAAACTGATAAGTGGTAATTAGAAGATGTTATTTGTGCTTAGAGAATATCGGAAATCATTTTGAATACCTGTAGTTCCTTACGTTTTTCGTTGTTCCTTTTATTACTGTTTTGGAATGATTCTTGTTCACTTATTTGTGGTTTATTATTAAAATATTTGTTATTTATTGAACTAGTCCAACATAAATAAAAAATTTAGAGCTTACTTATGAGATATTATTTATAAAATTAGGAGAAATTCAGGACCATATCCCAAAATTTCCTGATGTTGTTCAAAAAACCCTCGAAACGTCATTAAACCACAATGTGTCATACATCGTTGCATTCGGGAGAAAAAAAGCTCTCAAATTCCAATATCAGGAAAACAGGACCGTATTTAAAAAAAGGAAATTTGATAATGGCCCTTCGAAGAGGACTCGTCGGATTACAAAACAATTAACACTGTTAGATAGAGCGGAAAAAGTGACAATGCAAAAGTGCAATTACTTTAGAATATCGATCTCAAAAAAACCCAGGAAAACAATAAAACGATTTTTCAGAATTTCGGTTTTTTCGGATATCTCCGGAACTATTCGGAATTTTAAAACTTCCTAAACGGCATATTATTAGGCACATAAATGCGCAACTTTACCTCCATTTAATCGACTTCGTATCTCTTACGGTTTCCGAGATCTTTGTACTGGCCCTCCTTATCTTGGACACGTCGTATACATATAAAAAAAACCTCGTGTTTTGCCGGATGAAATAAATCTCCTGTCAATTAGGTCAATTCATTTCTACGTCTACTTATTTATAAACGGGTCAACCCTTTTTCCTACTTGGTCTCCTGTTAACAGGATAAACATGGAAAAGATGTTATGGTAGGAATCGAATTCTATTTTTAGACTTTCACGATATTTACTTAACAACAGAAGTTAAATTTTCCACCAGTTTGGCTTATTTAAGGATAAAAATAAACTTGTTGAAATGAATAGTTATTGTTGTGATTTTCACCTTCAAGTTATTTATCTTCGTGTTCGTGTAAACATTAGTATTTACTAAAAACAGCAACATTGCTCAACAAAATACGGAGAGTAGATCACCGTTGAAATGTAACCACCCACCCTGTTTAGGGGGAGCAGGCTGAATCGTCATATTTACACTTTTAAGCCAGTAGTAGGTCAATTGAAGAATAGATCGCTTCGTGCGTCTGGCAACACAGCATTAGTTATGTGTTGGTAGTGGCCGCCCTCTGTGATTTGCAACAACAAACAAATGATCATATGTTTAATGAGGTTGCCTAAATTAATCAACAGAGGGCTTTTAATATGAGACAGGTGGGTAGAACGTAGTCCTTCTATTGTTTGTCTAGTTTTGTTTGATCGTTTCCATATGAAGAGCAAGGGGAGAAGAATATATAGCGTTTTACGCCACTATAGAGACAACTTAATGTGCATTTTAACGGCGCTACGAAGAGCGGAACTACATAAAACATAAAATTGAAACAATGAAATCTTTGTTTAGTGTAGGGTGTAAAACCTGATAAAGCACATTTAATTATATATTTTATAAAACATATAATTAGTCAATATGACAAATTATCTTGGATTTATTTACGTTCGAGTCAATTTTGGCCTAATTATTTATTGTTAGCTTAATGAAAACTCTTGTATGGTTTCGCCCTTAGCAAAAAACGGACCGCTGCTATAGCGCTATGAAGATTTATGATATTTTATTTTACACCATTTCACAGTTATAAAATAACCAATTAACAAATGGATATCACAGATATACAATATAAAATAAGTAATCATAACAATACAACAAACAAATATTTGATAGAAAGAAATATTATAGGTATTATATTAATATATAATGTACATATTGAGCAGAGTAATTAGATGCCTAAAGAAAGCACTAATGCAATCTTATACTGGACAGCTGAAAATGTCAAATTTATGTTTGTGCAGAATGTAAGTATTGCACAATCGATAAATGGGGGAATATTTACAGATATTGGTACGCGCTGTTGGTATATAAAAAGTCTGGGAATGGCGTGTTCTAAGAACGAGAAATTGCAGATATCTCAATATATCACTGCATTCCACTCCATTATGCAAGATGTTATGCAAATATTCAAGTTGAGCAATGGTACGTCGATCCTCTAAGGAGCAAAACGAACGCCTGCGCAATAGAACATCATCTGGAATGCCTATCTCAGGATATTGACTATCAATTTCGATGCGAATTAGGTGCACCTGATAATATGGAGACCATACAACCGAGGCGTACTCCAATTTTGATCTTACAAATGCATTAAAAAGTATATTTAGTGTAAGACAATTTAAAAAATCACAAGAATTTCTTATTATAAAAACTAGGGCTGCAATAATCTCATTTATGTGAGGAACAAAAGATAGTTTACTGTTAAATAACACACCCAAATCGCGAAAAGTCTCAGCTCTGTTCATTGTTACATGTTAATTTTGTAATCGTACACAAGGGTATGATGTCGCTTTGTCGGTAGTTTATTTTGAATACACCGGCTATATATCATGTCAGTAGACACTTGAAGCCTTTCACAGTCCGCCAGATTACGGATGCGACCATAGATATTCTTATCATCAGCATAAATCAAACTATTAATGTCCAGAGAATTAACTATGTCATTAAAGGACCCAAAATGGACCCCTGAGGTACTCCTTATGTAGCATATATCTACCCAGATGACTGACCACCACACTCCACTACTTGTGTCCTTCATGTGAGTAAGAATGAAAAAATGTTATATGACCATCTGAAATTCCAAACGAACTGAGTTTATTTATTAAGTAAAATTTTATGATCTAATCTGTCAAATGCATTTGAAAAATCCGTGAAAACAACAACAACCTGGCAGTTCTGATCAAAGGCTTCTGCCACAAATTGAGCAAAACAAATGAGGTTGGACGTTGTAGATTTGCCCCTAACAAATCCGTGTTTTTTACCCGGAAGTTTATTTTTACCTGGAAGTAAAAATTTTCATGAAGAAACATGTCAAAGCACTTTGAAAATTATTAATAATACTTATTGGTCTATAATTTTCGATTTTATTTTGATCCCCTTTTTATACACTGGGGTTATCTTGGATTTTTTCCAAATATCAGAATATTCAGAGGATTTCAGAGCCAAATTAAATATTTATTCATTTAAATATTATCAAAAATAATCATTTTTTTCATATCTTCGCCTTTGTCTAGGTGGGTTCGATAACACTATGCCAGTGGCGGCTCGTGGCCTATGATAGAGAGGGTTCACAAGTATGGTGAAATTATTTTTAAAACTTTATTTTTGTGTAACGACCAAACAATTTTTAAATGTAGAAAGAAAAAATAAGAAAATGCGTTAGGTAAAACATATTTTTATTTATTTTTTAATATTACACAAGGAAATACAACTTTTGGAAAATAAGAAAGGTTTTCTTAGTGTGTATAGCTGTCGGATCTTAACATCGTCGCATGCAACCCTCGTAACAATATTTATACAGTCCACCACTAATACTACTAAAGCCATTTACGAGCTATCAAGAAATCCGAATGATGTCCAATACTACTACCGCCATCTACGAGTTATCAAGAAAACCGAATGATGTCCAATACTACTACCGCCATCTACGAGTTATCAAGAAAACCGAATGATGTCTAATACCACTACGCCATCTACGGCTACGTAGTATTTTCAGTGTTTTTTAGTTTAAATCCTTAAATAAAATGGTTTAAAATCATATCTAGTATCATTTATCGAAATACACAACATTTATCGACCCTACACAATAGTGCTTAAACGTAAAGTCCATTCTTCGGTTCTTAATTGTAGAAAATTGATCAATAAAACAGTCTCATTAAGTTTGGAATACCCTCTATAAATTTTTTTCCATATATTTCATTTTTAAACTTTCTAATAAAGTCACTAGATTTACCCTTTGTGGTATGAGTTAAATTAATTTCGGGTTTAGGTGTTCCCACATTCCTAACTTCAATTTTTTGCTGCAAACTCAAAGAGCTAAAGTTATTTCTTAAATAGTCCACCGTCAACTATTCATTTTAACTTAATAAATATATAATATTAAAATATTAAAACCTACACGCTCGAATTTCTAACTAGATGCACGAACACACAAAAACTGTGCGCCTTTTCTATGTTAAATCGCCATAGCCCCGCTATCCTCCGCTGCCACCTGTTACTACAGAGAAACTGCATTACTTAATCGCACGTGCGAGCAAGTCTCGTCATAATCGTCATTTATCTCGACTGAAGCGCGGTTGCCGGATCTATACAGTTTGGTTTGACGGGATGATAAAATATTAGGGAGGGTCGGACTTTTTTAGTTTGACGGTACGATAAAACATTAGGGCGGGTCGGACTTTATACGATAAATAATATTCAATGAATATAAATTAATATTTTTTATTCGTTTTGTTTTGGGGGTGCACGTGCGCATGTGCTCCTGTGAAAGAACCGCCACTGCACTGTGCATAATATTATATTAAAACTTATTAGATTTAAGTTTCGTAATTGTTCTAATTGAAAATTAGAGAGAATTAGCTTAATTTCTTGCTCATGTTGTTGATCAACTATTAATATTTAGGTGGGAATATAAAAATCGATATTTTGTCTTTAATATTATCAATATCCATGCATGCTGTTTTCCATCACTAAACTAACAATATGGTAAATGTTCGTAAAAACCTGCGAGACCAAATTCGTGGTCGATTGAGTCAATTACTTCCCTCGGGATTCTCCTATCAGCCTTGCAATTTATCAGCGGGCTTTTGGGGCTTCCGGATACACGTCAAAGTTTAAGTGTACCAAAGATTTTTCCAACGATTTTAAAGTCCCTTTTAAATTCCTTCTAGTGATTAAAGCATCCAGTTGTAAGATCCCTCTAAAATCTTGTAACCTGTATTAAAAGTGATGAGATTGTTTAACAATCTAGCAGAAAAAAATGTATATACAGGGGTATACACTAAAAATATTAGCTGTCAGAAATGCCTTTCATTGTCACAATAAACTGTAATTTTTGATCGCACTGTATTTTACTTCCAAACCCATACTCATATACAAAATACAATTAGTACAATAAACGAAGCCCTTAAAAAGGAATTTTAGTTAGAGATCTGCTTTTTTGAAGGAATGTAGTCTTTATAATGTGAAAGAACATTTGAGTACTATTTTAAGTCTATCCCTATTTATGTTTTAAGGTTTTTTGAAACATTTTGAACCTGGTATCTGCCTAATATTGACACACAATTTTCCTAAGAAATTGGTATTCTATTATTAATGGGAACCAACTTTACCCCTCATAATAAATTAATAACACGGAAGATGTCGTGCAACATGTTAAAACTTTTCTTTTCAAACTCCTAAAGTATATTTTTAACTACTTACTAGTTTTTAATAATTTATTACTTTAAATGAACCGATAAAATGTGTAATTTTCTTGAAAGGTGCATTACTATTTACCGTTAAGAATTTACACAATTATACAGGGTGTTATGGAAATGACGTATTATATTTAAACCGGCAATTCCTGAGATGAAAAGAAATTGAAAAAAAATAACCAAAAATGGCGCTTTCAATTAATAACCGAATTATAACACCTTATGTCAAACCAAATAAACCTATCTGTTACTACTGACCAAACATAAACAAACCTTAACCATACCTAAACAAAACAATATTGAGATAGGTTATGGCCAAAAACGTCACTGAAATTTGAGCAATGTTGTCGGTTAAAATCTTTAGAAGGCCAATAACCGGTTGACAGAAGATGTTTATTTTTCAAGGTACATTTCTAAACTTTTACCTTGAGTTGTTCGCTGGGAAAAAAATTTTTTATTTAAGCTCTGTTACCTTTTCGGTATTATTTAAAACAGCACATAAATGCACATTAACACAACACAACACCACTTTTGCTGCTTAGAAAACACTTCCATCTTAAGTTTTTTACATGGATGAAGGTTTTATGAACATAACATTTTTTACAACTACTTTCAATAATGTTCTAATGGTAAATAACATTGATGAAGGTAATATGTACTGATGCCAGACAAAAAACTTTAAACTCAATTTTCTCTAAATAATAAAAAAACAGACCATTCAACCACTTAAACGTATCAAAACGTTCGGGGGCGGGCCCGATTTGACATTTTCGTTCTTCTTCTTCTTTTTCTGTATGGCATCACTACACAACAACACTACAATGTTGCCACCTGCTGGCGTATTTTTTATAAGATGCTGTTTTATAAGATTATATCCATAAATTATGTCATTTGCTTTTGAATATTACTTCTCCGTATAATTTTAATTCATGCTTTAGGACAAAATTCATATTTTTTAATCGAATTTTCGATTTAATGTTTTGGCGCGAAAAATTTCGACATTACAGTTTCAAAACTGACAACAGCGCAATAGTTGTGGTATTGTCCCGATAGAGGGATATAAATTATTTTCTAATATTATAAATTTGCTATTCAAACTCAAAATGCCAAGAACTTCAATCGAACTAATGGACATGGTCTTATGCTATGGAGCAGCACAGGAAAATGCCCTATACATGGAGCTTCGCATTACCCGAGATAGAGGAGAGAGAAACCCAAACACGTTAGCCGCTGTACTACAAAAGTTAAAAAGTTGAGACTACAAGACTTCCTTTACTTTACAAGAAGGTTACAACAGTGGTACATACAGTCAAGTCGAAGTACCTGACTAATTCCGAAGGATAGTTCACAGATGAGGTTGGCTTTACCCGAGATGGAATATTTAATCAGCGAGTTATAGAGGAGAGAGAGAGAAACCCAAACACGTTAGCCACTGTACTACAAAAGTTAAAAAATTGAGACTACAAGACTTCCTTTACTTTACAAGAAGGTTACAACAGTGGTACATACAGTCAAGTCGAAGTACCTGACTAATTCCGAAGGATAGTTCACAGATGAGGTTGGCTTTACCCGAGATGGAATATTTAATTAGCGAGACCAATAGCCAGATAAGGTTTTTCTTGAACATATCGGCAGGTATTATTGATAATCACCTAATACGACCACATATCCTGCAAAACGACCTGCCAGAACTTTTAGAAAATGTTCCTTTAGGTCGGATAAGGGACATGTGGCTTCAGCAAGCATAGTTTACGGATTGTCACTGAAATTTGGACATCCTATGTGCGTTTATTCTAGCGTACGGTAGTGTTTATAGTGGTTTTGTGGGTGTCTGTCTGTTTCTTTAAGTGATTTAGTTAGTTTTGATATGCCGGTCACGTCCCGAGATTGGAAAGAAGAGGACAAAGCAGTTTTAGAAGGTATAAGCAAGCAAGGAGTAGACTGTGACTTTGAGTTTACTTCTTAATAGCTATTAGGCAGTCCCACACTATTATCAGGGCATGTATAGAGCATAAAGTGTGAGCATAGAGTATCCTCGATTTACTTCCCTTGTATCCTAAGGTAAGCTAAATAATTAATTTTATAAGAAACTAAAAGTTCTACCGTTTTACAAAGTTTGGCAACATTGTAGGAACATGTGTTTGTCAGACAGCTCCGCCGGATAATATCATATGGTGCCGCGGAGTCACCGGTAGGTTTAGGGGTGAATTACCCCACTTTTTAAACGTTCGATTTAAAAAAAAAAAATATGTAGCGCTTCTCTAGGACACCCCAGGAGTCACCCATTTAAATATAATACGTCATTTCCATAACACCCTGTATACAGGAAGACTTGCATTTGATGTGAATGTTAAATGTAGAATAATCATTATCATGGAACGCGCATGGCCACCGTTAATTATTCTATTTGGCGAGTAACAATAAAACAGTCACCGCCGAAGCATGTGCTTGAATACCTGGTGGTCCGATACTACAAAATCACGCCAAATTATCGCCAAAACTAAAAAGCACAAATTTCAAATAATTTTAACATTAAAAATATTTGAACATACTAGTTTATGATATATAGGCATAAAATCCTGAGATGACAACAAATTGGACAAAAATACCCATAAAAGACGTGTGTGAATGTGGGTCGGTGTTGTCATATTTAGAGGCAAAAAGTTTAGAAGAAAATACTTTAATTTTAACACCTATCCATTCTATAATACCTTTTTGTACTGTTCTTTCCCCACAATTTGAAATGAGAGCAAAAAATATATGTTTTGCAACACAACCAATAGTAGTACAAATTATTTCACATTAAAAAACGGTTAATGCTACAACTGGTAAATTTAACAATTACGTGGGAATTCAATTGGCATCACTGCTCGCATACTGACCTACATACACTTGTTAACTGAAAAAAGATGTGTATGGCGCGGAAACACTTGGGATAACATGATTATTTACCTAAGTGTTCGATTAAAAAAAGTATATATATTTAACAATATAAGTAATAGTACGGCAGTCCGTTACCAGGATTTCATACTGATCACGACCTAAAGTTTTTTGAGTTTTTTGGTGATTTAATAAGGACTTGAGAAGGAAATCAACAAGAACGGACATTGGCAACGTTGCGAAATCATCGAGAATCACCTTTACATATGTAAAAAAAGAGTGGTCGTAATAGTTATCGCGCCTAGTCCGTTCTTTTTATTTTTTGACTCGGAGTGATGTTTTTGAGGAGATAAAAATAGTAACTGACATTTTCCGTGCGGTGAATAGTTTTGGTTTGAGAAAAATCGAAATTTGTTTACAGCGGAGAATTCAACTCATCACGCCTCGTCCGTTTTACTTGTCGGATGTTATTTTTCGTTACTCGTGACCGGAAAAAAATTATATTGGACGTTTTCATCTACGCGCAACCGCATTGTTGGATCTTAGATATGTCATTTTTTTTAACGCTGTTTGAGTTATCGCGCCTCGTCCGTTTTCAAGCAGAAATCGTGTTTGTGGCTCGGAAATAGTGGAAAAATATGAACTGACATTTTTACACACGCATTTTTTAGCACAACTAGTTTCAGTCAACACAGCACATGTATCAATAATAATTCAATATGGGGACATAGCTGATGCTGAGTTGTTATAGACAACCAAGTCACACAGCAAGCCGTCCCATGCACGCGCCGTGTACCGCGATCATGAATTATACAGATTCGAGATCCGACTCCGCTGCCCTCCCTGTAGCTGCGCAACACGGAAAATGTCCGTTTGACTCGATTTATTATTTTGAAAAATTGACACGGGCGCTGTAACTTTTTAATACCTCTTTTCTTTACATCTTTTATTTAAACTATGGAATTTTTGCACTCAAAACGTCCGTTGTCGATGAATTCACGTTTTTTTCTTATATTTTTAATATGATTACATCAAGAACGGACAAGGTGTAGTAACAAAATGACGATCTGCTTTCTTACGGACTGAAATCACTCTGACGGGTAAGCGCAGCGTTGCCGAACTTTTTCGCTCGAGTAAAACTTTCTTATTTTTTAATAATCTAGCGATTAGTCATTCACTAGATGAAGGCGTGATAACGGGACATTTTGTTAACGGGCTGCCGTACTATAAGTTATTAATAGAATAGAATCGGAAAGATCCATATTGCACGTATATAATAACGACTAAACGGCCCACTGAAACTAGCCACAAAGTCAGTAACAAGATTTTCTGGGCAATTATTATATAATTATTCCTTGCAAAAAGGATTTAATTTTTGTAATTTTTTTTTTTTTTTTTTTTTTTATGATCAAACACAAGCACTATAGGACAAATCCTTTAGGGCACTCTGGGAGTGGTGCGTGTGCGCAAAAAGCGATTCACGTTGGTTTTGAATCGTTGGAGGTTATATTCGTTGGGAAAAAAGACCTCAGGAAGGTCGTTCCACAAAGATGCAGTCCTCCAGATGAAAGAATTCTTAAATAATGAAGTTCGAGGAGTACTAAGCGTAACCACATATGGATGGGCGGCAGTGGTTCGTCGTGTATTTCTGCTAATCGTCGCTCTGGGCGGAATTAAGAGGGCAAGGTCAGCCGAGCACCTTCCATGAAAATATCTGTAAAAGAGAGTCAAATTCCCAACCTGTCTTCGATGTTCTAGGCTGTCGAGGTTCTTCGTCAGCTCGTGGTCTCCGATCAGACGAACAGCCCTCCTTTCGATGGAATCCAGCAGCCGAAGAATATGTTTGTGTGCAGAGCTCCAGACATGAGAGCAGTATTCTAGTGATGGTCGAATCTGGGCTTTGTATAGTGTCAAAAGTTGTTGAGGTGTGTACAACTTTCTGGTTCGGAAGAGTACCCCAAGCTTCTGAGAAGCTACCTTGGCGATTGCCACAACGTGGTTATGCCAAGACATATTTCGAGATTGACGCCCAGCAAATTAATAGATGAAGCCAGTGGGATTGCGTGTCCGTCCATGACTATTTCCGGTTCTGTAATGTTAACCTTTTTAGAGAAAACTGCTACCTGGGTTTTTTTAGCGTTAAATTCGACTTGGTTACTGTCACCCCAAGCCAAAATTTCTTCCAGGTCTTTGTTGAGGCGTGATACTTCATGCTGTCTGCGAAGATGTGCGTCGGCAGCCGATGTTTGTGCATTCAAAGAGAAAGATGAGATAAGTGTGCTATCGTCAGCAAAACTAAATATCGGATTTTTAGTTTTCACTAGAAGGTCGTTAATGTAGAGTAAGAAGAGAGTGGGAGACAATATGGACCCTTGAGGAACACCAGCATTGATGGTGAAGGTGTCTGAGAGAAATCCGTCAATCGCCACTTGCAGAGAGCGGTCCTTAAGAAAGCTAGACAACCATGCACAGAATCGACGGCATACCATAGGATCGCAGTTTACTTAGAAGCCCCTCATGCCAAACACGATCAAAAGCTTTAGAAATATCCAGTGCAACAACCCGAGACTCCCCATGATGTTCGATTGCGTTGTTCCAAATATGGGTGACATAGCCTAGAAGATCTCCAGTTGATCTGGACTTCCGAAAACCATATTGATGATCGCTGATAATGTTGAAGCCTTCCAGATACAGATAGATGTCTGTTTCTTTGTTCAAATATATTCACTGATTTTTAATAAGAATTTAACTCCATACTGTATTTTCATTTATCTAATCCCCGTCTAGCCTTTATGCAAGAAACAATGCCTGTTCCGTATTCTAAGACCACTGTGATTCGTGTTTGGGAAAACTTACCCTTCGAGCAATGGCGCAATCGATAGCAGTAAGTTTTTAATGTCCTAAAAGTGGAAAAGTGGAGAGCCTTGGCTAAGGTCGAAACGAAGGACTAATTATGTTATTTTTAGCATTCCGTTAAAATACGTTTTAACGGTATTGTTTGGCACGAAATGGCGTTTTAAAACTCAACCCAGGGTTATCGAAAACGCGACAGTATTCCTAATAATTATCGGTAGCATAATTCCGAAAGGAAACATTTACTTCTTTTTTTGTCCATTTTTCCCCTTCGTTCGAAGACAGGGCCGTTCCCCGGGGGACCTGGTGTTTCTTACTACGATCCTCCGACATTTCTTTCTTTATAAAGGTTTTAGAAATATTCTTAGAGCAAATATTTGAAGCTTCAAGCTGTATAAATTTTCGATTACGACCATTAAAAGAGATCTACAGTCAGTGGCGGTTCTTCCACAGGAGCACAGGCGCACGTGCACCTCCAAAACAAAACGAAAAAAATATATTAATTTATACTCATTATATATCCGATAAAGTCCGGGCCTCCCTAATGTTTTATCGTACCGTCAAACTAAAAAAGTCCGACAATCCCTAATATTTTATCATCCCGTCAAACCAAACTGTGTAGATCCGGCAACCGTGCCTCGGTCGAGGTAAATGACGTTTATTACGAGACTTGCTCGCACATGCGATTAAGTAGTGCATTTTTTTTTTTTTTTTTTTTGGACATCCGATGAGAATCTGCACACAGACACCTTACAGGCGCGGCTGCAAGGTAGTGTCGGGTTTAGCAACTTGTGGGGATTATACCTCCATCAACATCATCTTTTCTGAGGGATAAGATCTGCCTCTGAGAGGCGAGCCGACCGACTAAACTCACCGTCTGAGTCAGGTATAAAGCCTTTAACTCCTTTCACTCGACGTGTTATTTTTGTCTATCATAAGTATGATTTTTGGGTTAAGCCTTTAGGCGTTGTTGATGATGTTTGGTGTCAGCTCTAGTATCTTTCTAATTTGAATTTAATCAAATGAGCAAGATATAAGGGCTCCTAACATGTTGGCGGTAGGTGTGTGGTAGGCGGTGTATTTTTACAATAGTCGTGTAGTGTTTTGTGTATAGTATGATTGTATGAAGAACAAGTTCTTAAATAATTTTGAGTTTGGATTTTAGTGAGTGATCCAATCTTTCGGCATTTTGTGTTTGTGGTGTGGTAGTTTAGGAATGTGCGATGCGGCTATCTTCTCGTTAGTGGTCAGATTCGCCTTAGTATGTTATTTTATGATTAGTTTGTCGAGAAACTCCGAAATTGTATCAATTTGGAGATCTCGGTGTATAATGTCATTTCTAGTGTATCTAGGTGTATTCAGTATTATTTTAAGTACCTTGTTCTGCATTACTTGTATCTTCTTTAAGTCAGGTCTACTCAGTGTGCACCATGACGCTGCCCCGTATGATAGCAGCGGCCTGATGAATACCTTGTACATCGTGACTTTCGTCCTTGTGCTTAACTTGCTTCTTTTGTTAAGCATCGGGTATATAGCGCCAAGTTGTGCATTGGCTTTCTTCAGTATTTTGGCTGTATTTACTTTCCAATTGAGGCGTTTGTCGAAATGAAGTCCCAAGTATTTTACGCTCGGGCTCCAGTCGATCAGTTTGTTTCCAACAGTGACTCTGCCTTCAGGTCTTCTGAACCTTCAACAGTTCTTGGTAAAGTAATTAAGTAGTGCAGTTTCTCTGTAGTAACAGGTGGCGGGTGGCAGCGGGGGATAGCGGGACTATGGCGATTGAACATTTTGTGTTTGTTCGCAAGACAAATTTCTTCTCTCTCTCACTAAGATTTAACTTTTTACTGCGCACCCCACAAGTTGTATGTATCCATAGTTATAGGTCGGTGGGGAGAACATGTTCCTACTGTGGCTCGAATTTTTGCAAAAGAACTTTTGCAAATGTATAGTTTCTATACATTTTGTCTCTTTACATGTTTTATTTTTGTGATTCTTAAAAACAACTTTACTTGAAATTGAATAGGTTATATTCAAATGTGGTTAATCGCGTGATTGCGGAAATGAATTAAGCGGAGTAAACTCTAAAAGGGTCAGGACCCTTTTGTATATATCTATTTTTGATCAGATAGGATCAACAACTCCTAACTTAATTTAAAAGATTAAAACATTAAACGTATTTATCTAGATAAGCTTGGTGGCTCGGCTAGGAACGAAGCACTCTTTCCTTATCTTAGATTGGTCTTTAATTACAAATAAAATATTTTCCATTTAAAAAATAAGAAGTCTACAACGTGTCCAAGACAAGGAGGGCCAGTACAGGGATCTTGGAAACCGTAAGAGATACAAAACCGGTTAAATGTAGTAAATTACACTTTTACATTGCCACTTTTTCCGCTCTCTCATAGCGTTAATTGTTTTGTAATCCAACGAGTCGTCTTCGAAGGGCCATTACTAATGCAACGATATGACACATTGTGGTTTAATGACGTTTCGAGGGTTTTCTGAACAACATCAGGAAATTTTGTGATACGGTCCTGTATTTCTCCTAATTTTATAAATAATATCTCATAAGTAAGCTCTAAATTTTTACTTATGTTGGACTAGTTCAAAAAATAACAAATAATTTAATAATAAACCACAAATAAGTAACAAAATACAGAAACCGTTCAAAAAATAACAAATAATTTAATAATAAACCACAAATAAGTAACAAAATACAGAAACATTACAACAACAACTTCTGTTGATTCGGGATTTAAAAGGCGTTTGAAACAAAAAAATTAAGATTGTGACGCGTGATTTGTTTCACTTGATCTTCCCATTGTGATCGTTTGAAAGCGTTTTAAGAGGTTTTCTATTTTCCAGAAAATATGGAACATAATTTTACAAATGCTGAAAAGTTTGATATTCTATCGTGTTTTATTTTATCTCAAAAAAACTGTTATGTGTTAGTTAGAAGATGATATTTGTGCTTAGAAAATAACGGAAATTATTTTAAACACCTGATTAGGTAGTTCCTTACTTTTTTCGTTGTTCGTTTTATTACTGTTTTGGTATGATTTTTGTTTACTTATTTGTGGTTTATTATTAAATTATTTGTTATTTATTGAACTAGTTCAACATAAGTAAAAAATTTAGAGCTTACTTATGAGATATTATTTATAAAATTAGGAGAAATACAGGACCGTATCCCAAAATTTCCTGATGTTGTTCAAAAAACCCTCGAAACGTCATTAAACCACAATGTGTCATACATCGTTGCATTCGGAAGAAAAAAATTTGTCAAATTCCAATATCAGAGAAACAGGACCGTATTTTAAAAAAGAAAGTTGATAATGGCTCTTAGAAGACGACTTGTCGGATTACAAAACAATTAACGGTGTTAGATAGAGCGGAAAAAGTGGCAATGTAAAAGCTTCTTATCTTGGACACGTTGTATACTTGTCAGGTGGTATTAATATCAAATACCAATGTATGGAAAAATTATTATTTTTCCAGACCACCCGATGATACCTTATACAATAAGGACGTATTTAGTATACACTAGCACTTTAAAATACTATTTCAGATACGCCCTTATTGTATAAGATATCATCATGTGGTCTGAAAAAATAATAAAATATTTTCCTTCTATAATTAAATGAAATATTATATCAGAACACCAAAACTGTCTTCTGCTGTCTGTATTTTGATAGTTAATGCTTAATAAATGCGTCTATATAACTTTTATGTAACAAATCTGGTGCTCTAACCAGGCTTAATATGATAAATTAAAGGTCGAAGGTTTCTCTGATGATGAGCTATGATGGATACGAAGGTATCATGTAGAAAATGATTCATTTCTCAGTAGCACCAATCAATCCGAATTAGTATTTTGACTTTGGTAGACAAAATACGTTTTACGTGGGTTATTCTGACTAGTGTTGTGATCGCTCGAGCGAAAAACCGCTTGATCACTCGATTATTGAAATAACCGACATCGCTCGATTATTAAAAAAACCGCTCGAGTTATCTATTCAGGCGAAAACCGTCGCCCGTCACTTATTATCTTTCACTCGATACCTGAGCTTCGCTTGACGCCGGCGGAAATGTATCGCTGTAGTGGGATCGAGTTAAAAAGCTGCTCGTATATTCGAACAGTTTTTCGCTCGATAGGAAATACTCTAGTTAAAAATCAGGCGAAAAACCGAAAAATATCGCCGGTTATCTGATAGACGATCTCCGGTCTAAGCGCCGCGCGATCCGATTGGCGACGTTCGAGATTGACGCTGAGCAAGTACACGACATACGTCTTTCTTAAAGGCACATAAACGAGAAGGTGCATATAAAAAAGTATGCTGAATCCCTTAGCGGAGCCATCGCGACATGATTTGGTAAAGTTTTGTTTTAACTGGCTAGCCAGCGGCGTAGTTTAGGTCTCCGATTGTAAATATTAAAAAATTAAAGGATATAATTTTAAAATTTTTAATTACTATAAAGACGAGAAAACTTCTCAAAAATAACATAATAATAGAAATTGTTAATGAAAAATAACAAAACGAACAAAATGGTTAACAAAATATATAGAAAAATTCGTTGGTAATCTTTAGTAAACATTTTTAAATCTAAACAGGAACTTTTTATTATTAAACTCAAGAAGACTTCTCAAAAATAACATACATTATAGAAAATGTTAATGGAAAATAAGAAAACGAGCAAAATAGTTGGTAAATTTTTTGGTAATTAAAAATAAGCATTGTTAAATTTAAATAGGAACTTTTAGGTAACTATGAATACATGAGTACATGAATTTAAAAAAATAATAACCAGTATTCTTATTTTGCCAGTGGCGTAACTAAGCCTAAATTTTTGAAGTGCACACAGTGGGCACCTGATCATTTAAAGTGGAAGAATTTGACAAGCTATTTTAAATATCTACTTATTTTATGCTCATAGATTGAGAAAGATGTGAAGAAAAATAACTCCTGGTAATACTTTTTGTTCGGGTTAAAAACGCACAATAATAAACCCGAACAATAAATACATATTTGTGTGATTGTTTGCAGTTTTTTGTTTGGTATCGAGACACGTGGTAAAAATTCATTATTCACAAATAAATAAAATTCTGGAATTTTTTTGGTGACACTATAATTGTTTAGCTAAACCTGTGCCCGCCCGTAGTTACGTGCCTGCTAAATACCCGACCTGATCACATGTAAAGGGCTAGGCAGCCCGTTAAGTAGTCTGTGACGTCATCGCTTGGTAAATTGGAATTTCAGGCGATTCACTCGATTATTAAAATCGCTCGAGTATCAAGTACTCGATTATTAAAATCATCGGTTTTTTCCAACACTAATTCTGACCACTCTTGCACTACAAAGATAGCATTTTTGGTCCATTCAAACTGTCAAACTATTAATGGCACCATTTTGCCTGCTATAATACAGATGACTTACCATTTAAATTTAATTCCGTAGCTGCTTTACTGCCATCCCTACTATTCATCGCAGTATTAAACTCCGTGATGGTAGTACCGTACGATACTGCCGATCCGGAACTCGTACTCCTCCTCCCCCCGTTAATTTGTCCCACTGTAGTCAGTTCCGCGTCGGGATGTAAATACTGTTCACTAAAACGTTCGCCGTACCGTTCACTATACCTCTCGCGATACGACGTTCTATGTTGATGAATCGAATTCAATATAATATTCGATGAAGTTCGTGATAGAGCTTTGCGTTGCCGAGTCGCTTCTTTGTATATTCGAAAATACATCGTCACCATTAGAGTGCCGGGTATCCAGAAACTTATAGAACTAGATATTATTGCGTAGTATTGATTGACGACGAACATGCACACGTCCGGATGTTTTATTTTGTATTTTAGGTGATCGTTCGTCGTATACCACCCTAGAAAAATAGGCATGAAGCTTAGTAAACCCGGAAGTATCCACACGTTCGCGAGCATAAACGACACGGTCTTGTGAGTCATGGTGATCGGGTACTCCAATGGTCGGACTATCGCGTAGTACCGATCCACACTGATACAACACAGATGGAGGATGCTCGCCGTCGAGAAGTAAACGTCGAAACTGTTCCATACGTCACACATGAAAGGACCGAACATCCATCCCCCCGTCAACTCCACGCTGGCATTAAACGTCATCGCGCATAGCGCCACCAACATATCCGCCATAGCTAGACTGACCACATAGTAATTGGTGATCACCCTCAATTTCCGATGCCTGTGAACACTTATGATCACCAAGGCATTACCCAGAATAGCTCCGACAATGATCGAAGAGAAAATGAATCCCTTCACAATTAAGAGTAGTAGATCGGTCCAATGGGGGTTTGGATTTTCTAAATTAGTGACGTTGCTCTGATTATGACTGGTGACGTTTTGAAGTAGGCCGTGTATCGGTGGTGGTACGGTTGCTATGGTAGCTGAGTGTGATGCCATAACGTTCACTATCATGGTGACTATTTGATGGAGGAATGCTGCTGATTCCGAACGCTACTTGTTAAACTGGATTGTGAATGAAGCCATTTCAGAAACCTGAAACAAAAATCTTGGTGAAAAGTTGTTGATCTTAAATTATTTGTAAGTGTAAATCGCTCTTTTATCACTGTTTATTTTGTGTTAATGATATGATCAAAGTAAAGACGTTTAGAATAGAGCTGCAAAACCTATTAGTCTCCCTAATATTTAAAAGGAGCTATAAAGTTTGAACCTCCTGAAGGTAAAAGTTAAACATATACTTAAAATGGAAGTCATGTACAGGGTGTCCCATTTTCAACACTTTTAGAGTTATTATCATAGATGTTGCGGTTTTCACTTTGATGATAAAGATGATTTTGAAAATTTTCGCCGTGTGATGGGGCAGGGCTTACTAATCCGCTGGACCGTCGTGTTTGGGTTTTACTATCAATCCGTAGGTTGGGTCGCTGGTTCAATGCGAATATGAAAGCAGGAAAAAAACAACTCGTATATGGCTAAAATATCTCTATTTTCTTCAGTGGTTTTCTTATAAAGAATGTGTTCTATATGGACTTGGAACACCTTCATGAAGAACGTTCGCTTTAAGTTGGTCGGGCGATTGGTGGTAAATTACGGTAATATACACAACGTGGTCGCTGAAAGCGGCCTCCTTAATCCACTGGACTACCTGTTACCGCTACCTTAATTCTCGGTTCAGCCGGTGCTCTTCGGCGGGTTCAGCACAGCGATTAACAACACTTCACTTGGTACTTAAACTTGAAACAGGCTCGCTAAGTGCGTTCTCCTGAGTGAGAGTGAACTACCCCTTTATCGCCACCTTAAATCTCGGTACGACGATGCACTTTTGCGGGGACTAGAACAGCAATGATTTGAATAGGTGTGAAGTACACTAACCATCCGAGATGGGTTACAGGCAGGGGTAAAGGTCGACCAATCAGAATAAGATGACGCTTCGGTTGCCACGGCACGTGCGGCGGGGATATTGAGTTCTAAGAATTGAATGCCGTATATGGACATGAGTGACAGATTTATCGATTTGTGCGTTTTAAAACACTTTAAGAATTAGAAACAGATGTTTTGCATAATGCGAGCGTGAGAGACAACAGAGTATTGTTCTCTCATTTGTTCTCGTTGGTTTTAAATGATATTGGTATTCGAATATTATTTGATGATTTTGTCGAGACATAATTTAGGAGGAATGTGGTACAGTTTCGCATAAAAAACACGTTGCTTTGTTTTGACATGAATAAACTTGGAAATGTTTTGTTCTTGATGCAAATATGGTCGTTAGAGGCGATATTCGCGTGAACTTACAGTATTAAAGTATTGATTTTTCTTGAATTATATTAATAGTTTGCAGTCTGGGTTGAAATTAGGCATTGGAAACGAAAGTTAATATTGGTAGACCGCAAAGAATGCTCTTACGAACGGGTTTTGATATTAAATTGTATTATTTAGACCATCGGTATGACGTAATTCTTAACTTGTTAGATATTGCTAGGACGTGTATTTTAGCTGAATTTTATTATAAAACTGAATATTTACAGGCTTAACGGACATCAATAGCAAGGCCCCAACACCGTGAAAACCGCAACATTCAATCTTTGATAATAACTCTAATGCCCCCCAGAAAGTGTCGAATATGTGACACCATGTACAACTGTTTTCCATACATCTTTTATAATCAAAATCCCTTCCAAGCTTATTACCAAGTTTCATTTCACGATAAATTTCCTAAGAGCTATTTATGTCTTCAGTCAGCTTCAATATTCATGACTAAGGTGAATTAAATGCGTATTAAAGTAAATCTTCTCTAAATTTTGTAACAAAATATTTAAAGAAAATGTAAACATACATTTGACAGGCACTGTAACAGTACATGAAAGTTGTTAGGACGAAGTTCTTAATTAAATAGCGTTTTCCAGGAACAACAAATGTTTTTGTTTAAAAAGTTGTTGGTAAATATTCATTTCTTCGTACAAGGTCAGAAATTAATTGTAAAAATATCCCATAACGTATGTCACATAAGTTTTGGCACAAATTTCAGATGCAAAAGAATTGGTAATAAGAAGATACTATCATGCTGCCCTGGTAACAAAAACATGTTTGACACCTTCACTTTCACGTTGACAATTCAGTTTTTAAATTGATTAAGTCCATATTATGGCTTACAAATTAGAAATTCGGAAAAGTATTTATAATTTAGTTGGACGGATCCCGAAATCCGAAATAATACGCATTTTTTAAAATCAAAATATACCACGTACCATTCATCGGACAATTGCTGAATGTGAGCAAGGTATTCCTTATATGAACCTTCCAGAAAGTGGAAGGCCTTGAATTTTTACCAGAGGAAGATCAGACAGATTGGTAAGCAGGGCGAAAAACACACTTGGTATATTAACAAAAAAACTAGCATGACAATATCGAACATCTAAGAACACCATAGCTCAGGAACTATCGCGGAATGGCCAGAAATACCGAAAAAGAAGAAAGGCTCCGAAATATACAGCCAACCAACTAGTCAGAATCCGGAGATGCTGCCGTGCATTATGAAGAATATATTTTGCTAACAACCGGGTGATAATTATGGATGACGAAAAGTATTTCACACTAAGCAACTCCAAAATGAAGGGAAATTATGGTGTTTTTCTGACAATTTTGCAGAGGTCCCTCATAATGTCAAATTTAAACAAAATTCCAAATTCGCTGATAAGGTAATATAGTATGGTGCGCTATCCAGGCCTTATATGAGTCGAGTAAGAGGTGAGGCCCTGGATAGACAAAGGTATATCGATGATTGTCTTACGAAACTGGTTCTGGCCAGACCTTGCGACCTGTCACTATGTAAGACAAACCCAAAATTGGTTAGCAGACCAAAACGTACCTTTTGTTCAGCGAAACGACAACCCTCCTAACATTCCAAAGGCTCGGCCCATAGAAGATTTTTGGGCTCTTTTATCCCAACAAGTTTACGATGGAGGATGGGAAGCACAACAAAATAGAGGAAGAACTGCGACGCAGGATATACAGTGTGTCCAAGATAAGGAGGGCCAGTACAGGGATCTCGGAAACCGTAAGAGTTACGAAGTCGGTTAAATGGAGATAAAGTTGCGCATTACGTGCCTATAATACATGTCATAAGTAAGCTCTAAATGTTTTACTTATGTTGGACTAGTTCAATAAATAACAAATAATTTAATAATAAACCACAAATAAGTGAACAAAATACACATTATTTCAAACTTCTATGGATTCGGGATTTAATAGAAAAGTAGGCGCTTGAAACAAAAAAATTAAGATGGTGACGCGTGATTTGTTTCACTTGACATTCCCATTGTGATCGAAAATATGGAACATAAATTTTCAAATGCTGAAAAGTTTGATATTCAATCGCATGTTTTATTTTATCTCAAAAAAACTGTTGTGTGGTAGTTAGAAGATGTTATTTGTGCTTAGAGAATAACGAAGATCATTTTGAACACCTGATTATTATTAAATTAATTGTTATTTATTGAACTAGTCCAACATAAGTAAAAAATTTAGAGCATACATATATGAAATATTATTTATAAAATTAGGAGAAATACATGACCGTATCCCAAAATTTCGAACAAACCCTGATGTGTCAATGTGCCATATATCTTTGCATTCGGGAGAAAAAGGCTCTCAAATTCCAATATCAGGAAAACAGGACCATATTTAAAAAAAGACAGTTGATAATGGCTCTTCGAAGACGACTCGTCGGATTACAAAACAGTTAACGCTGTTAGATAGAGCGGAAAAAGTGGCAATGCAAAAGTGCAATTTACTTTAGAATTCGATCTAAAAAAAAAACAGGAAAACAATTAAACGATTTTTCAGAATTTCGGGTTTTTCCGGATATCTCCGGAACTACTCGGAATTCTAAAACGTTCTAAACGGCATTTAACCGACTTCGTATCTCTTAAGGTTTCCGAGATCCCTGTACTGGCCCTCCTTATCTTGGACACATTGTATATTTAATTTAGGTTCATAATTTTGTTGCTTAAGAAACAATTAATTACTATGTATTACAAAACTTTATTTAAATATATTTTATTATAAGAAACAATTGGTTGAAATGGGTGCCAAAACTTATGGTACGGACATACGTTATTATCAAAGAAATACATTTAGACAACTATTTTCGTGTCGATAATACATTGAACATTAAATATATCATCAGTCTTATTAATAACTGCCGATGATTTACAGACTATATATTATTAACGAGAAATCAATTTCAATAAATCTGTAATGTGCCCCTACCTTGATAAATAATTGAATTTCCTTTGCCGAGGAACAGAATGCTTCGGCGAGGACTCTATTTTGTCAATAATTGCTTATTTGTAATTTTATACTAGTTTTTATACCCTACGAATAATTTAAAATTAAAATTTATTGGAGCGACTCTATTTTTACCAGTATACAGGGTGTCCCATAACTAATGGTACACAGGAAAACTGAAGATTCCTTGGGTAAAAATACTGCGATTTGGCCATACTTAGTTTAGTTCAATAGCTGGTAATAACCGAGATACAAGGTGTCCAAGTAAAAATTTAATTTTCAATTTTCCTAAATAACTTATTTCTGAATCAATATTTTTGCACAAAATTTTGTGACTAGGGTTTTTTTGTGGAAAGGAATTTGAATTTGTTAATAATTTTGATGTAGATTATAGGGGGCGCTCTCTGCGGTACTCTGGATACATAAAAAGAAATGTAACTTTTTTGTGCCTTAGTATAATGATATTTTTATTAAAAATATCAGTTTTTCCGTCATTTTTAAGCAATAAAGGTATACTTTGTAAACGTCGCTCCCACTAACCGTTTTCGAGATATTTTAAATTACAATTTCTAATGCGCCCGTTTAAATTTTGATTTGTAAATGTGAAATTTGTCACAGTAGGCTTTGGTAAAAACAAATACAATGAAAGCACTTTGTAACCTTATTTCTGTCAAACTTTATTTTCATTTGTCAGCATTGTGGGTGTTTTCAAGGAGTTTTTGAAGATACTGTTATCAAAAATTGAACTAAAAATGCCGCTACATTCTTCGTTTTGGACGCAAGGATCCTGTTTCTCCCAGTCTGTCGTATAGGCTTCTAAAAATTTTAAAATCTGGCTGCCTTGGATACATTTCCAAATACCGCCGATGTGCCCCGCGTCTGTTAAAATTTTCTTGTGCGTATAAAAATACCATGTCTCGCATTTCTCCGTTAGAAAACAGTTATGTCGCGGCATTTTTAGTTTAATTTTTGATAACAGTATGTTCAAAAACTCCTTAAAAACACCAACAATGCTGACAAATGAAAATAAACTTTGACAGAAATGAGGTTTCTACTCTACAAATTTCACATTTATAAATCAAAATTTAAACGGGCGCATTAGAAATTGTAATTGAAAATATCTCGAAAACGGTTAGTCGGAGCGACATTTACAAAGTATACCTTTATTGCTTAGAAATTACGGAAAAACTGATATTTTTAATAAAAACATAATTATACTAAGGCCCAAGAAAGTTACACTTCTTTTTATGTATCGAGAGCACCGCAGAGAGCGCCCCCTACAATCTACATCAAAATGATTAACAAATTCAAATTCCTTTCCTCAAAAAAACCCTAGTCACAAAATTTTGTGCAAAAATATTGATTCAGAAATAAGTTATTTAGGAAAATTGAAAATTAAATTTTGACTTGGACACCCTGTATCTCGGTTATTACCAGCTATTGAACTAAACTAAGTATGGCCAAATCGCAGTATTTTTACCCAAGGAATCTGCAGTTTTCCTGTGTACTATTAGTTATGGGACACCCTATATATGCAGATATTAATCAAATGTGCATTTTCTCTCAGCGAAAATTTAGAATAATAAACACCGCAATTAATTATTTCGCATAATTATAAGTTTTGTTTAAAAATATTGACAATTAATTAACGTTGGTGTAATCCAGTAAAAACCTCGATATCACAATTTAAAAAATTGGATATAAAAATAGATAAAATTTACAGTGCTTGAGCACGACGTGTAAAAGATATTATTTATCCACCTATTTTACGTTATATTACACTTCATTTTAGACATTTTAAAAAAAGTAAATTTTGCTGGCAATAGACTAAACGGATACTACAAATTTTCAGATAAATTTCGCATTGAAATATTTTTTATACTACTACTACTACTAATAGAGATAAACCCTTGAGGTTTTTAGGAGATTCTTTCAAATTTCATCGACAAAAGTTTGTTTCGATCGTAAGACCTAAATGAAATTGGAACTGTTGCATACAGGGTATTTGTATTGGCGACCGCTGCGGCTAAACACTCGTTATTTTTATGTGTTGAAAAAAGGTCGGTACCCCGGAATAACTCCGGTGAATCGCTTTGCAGCGGAAAAAATCTAGGGAAAAAGTTGTTTGGTTTTGAAGGAGGAATAGTTTGCAATTTAAACCACTCCTCACCCCTCAACCCCGGGCGCGGGTTGGGTAAGTTAAGATTATCAAATGGAACTCCATTTTCTTATTGGCGTATCGTGTTCTCCGACCAAAAATAAACATCTTTTGTCCGAAAAAATTTTTTATTCGGGCCCATCCTTCACCAATAATCACCATGAGAAAGACAAAATCAGAACCGTGCGAAAATCAAATTTTATCCCGGAAATACTCTTTTTCTCCGTCTTGTACTAAAAAATGCCCGTGGAAAAGTTGTTTGTATTCCATTTAAAAATCTTAACTTAACCCACCCGCGCCCGCAGGTTGAGGGGGTGGGGGGTGGATTCCATTTAAAAATCTTAACTTAACACCACCAGCGCCCCGAAGGTTGAGGGGGTGGGGGTGGATTAAATTGCAAACTATTCCTCCTTCAAAATCAAACAACTTTTTCCCTAGACATTTTGCGATGAAATGCGATGCACTGAAGTTATTCCGGGGTACCGACCTTTTTTCAACACCGTGTATAATAAAAAGTTATTTAAAAATATTTCAACACTATGTATTCAGATTCCTCAGTATCCTCTGAGGAAATCAAGTTCCTTAATAATATAATACTTTTACTGCACAAGTTTAGTGACATAATTACTATTATTTTTTAAATTATTACTACCTACTAAAAATCTTCAAAATTTCTGTCAAGTTATCTGAATCCACCCCTTACCGCATCAATTTTTCTAGTATTTACTATAAATTGTTTAGCAAAATTTGGCCTGTGGCTAGCTTTTTCATTGGCAAGATATGGCAACCATAAGTACCGAAATTGGGCCCTTCCTTAAAGACCTGAATAGTTTGTAGGTAGTTCTAAGATTAATATTAATCTAGATAATTGAGTAACAGGGACTAGAATTTATGTCAACTTGACAAAATATTCAAAAAAAGTATTCTTAAAAATTGCATATTTTTCAAAATTACCGAAATACATATGTAGCAATTGAATGTAATTCTCATATTGGTCGCCCAAATTGACATAAATCTATAACGATAATATAAAAAAATATAGAAGACAGGATTTAAAAATAATCTTAGCGATTTTTTCTAGTAGACTTTAAAATATTTAGATCGAAACAAAATTTGAATTGAATTAAATGTTAAAAAAGGGTTTCTGTAAGACAGGCAATTTATTTCAAAATGTCACGTTTGAAGGGGATTCTGTTTAAATTTGCAAATTAATGAACAAAATTAAACAATCTAAACCTGAGGGGTATGAGCCTAATTTAGACTGGCAGATTCAACACTGATTTTTATCAGCGTTGAAACAATCGTCGATTTTAAATTTACACTGGAAACAGATTTTTATTTTTCCAACCAGCCAAAGGTACAAAAGTATATACAGGGTGTTAAGATAATGCATCAAGATACATTGAGAGGTGACTACATATTGGTTGTTACTAAATTGGCGAACCAAATATCTCAGATTGGTGAATTAGAGGTTCAAGAAGTGGTCGTTTTTACAATGGTTACGGTAAAATGAAAGAGACACCCGCTAGATGTCACGCAAGTGTTATACTACCATATACATTCATTCGGAGCACTTGTCAGCGTTGTAAAGAGTCGGGTTTGTTCGTGTCTTCAGAGTTTGACAAAAGGATAAGGGCAAATATATTTTATATATTATATATACAGGGTGTTATGGAAATGACGTATTATATTTAAATGGGTGACTCCTGGGATGTCCTAGAGAAGCGCTACATATATTTTTTTTTAATCGAACGTTTAAACAGTGTGGTTATTCACCCCTAAACCCGCCGGTCACTCCTCGGCACATTCACATATGATCATATTACATTGTCAAGCTGTGTAATCAACAGATGTTCAAGCACAATTTTTCCAACTGTGTAAAAAATGTAAAACTTTAGTATCTTCTAAAAATAATATTTAGTTTACCTAGTATCCAAATAGAAGTGAATCCAGGTGCCAGTAAACTAGAAGTAATCCAGGGCACAGACGTCTTCAGGTTTCTGTTTTTTTGTCTATGAGAAAGCTTTATGCTCATCACGTAGCCTATGATGATAATATGGAACCGCATAATAAGCTTATACCCACTAAACCCCATTCGGCCTCTTATTTTCAATCTCTCGGAACATTTGCACTAAATCACTTAAAGAAACACACAGACACCCATGAGTTTCAAATTAGTTTTTTTGAAGATATGCACTTATTATTAGATTGCACAAAAGCAATAAATATTAACGCATAATTACACTTTACAATAACCTACCGTACGCATCAAACAACAGCACTATAGGATACAAATTATTTCGCAATAGAAATTCAGAAATAATAGAAACGCTAATTTCTAATGGGCTAATCAAACTTATTAATCCTTCACTGAAGAAAAATGATGAAATAATTATGTTGATAGACAGGACAATCCCTTCAAAATAAATAGTCTCGTCAACTAGCGCGGTTGCCATTTCCGACTATCATTATACAGAAAAGTATTACAGAAGGAAATTCTGCAATTTATGAATATAACCTTATAAAACATCGAAAGTGGCAACGCTGTATTTTTAAATATTAACCCCAGCCGCTGCCGTCGCGAAAAGAATGGGCAACCCGCTCGATTGTCCAAAATCAGCTGTAAATGGCATTTATAAACTTTTAAGTTGTCCAGATCTGACGGGTGTCGTTTGAATTGAACAAATGAGAACATACCTGACCATTTATAAACTCCGCGGCGGTTCGTTCGAGTCAGTTCAAGTTTATAAATCAGAGATAGTTTCCCAGCGAACTGAACTGAACGTAATAGTTTATAATAATGTACCCTGAAAAATAAACAACTTGCAATCTGTCAAGCGGTTATTGATTTTCTAAAGAGTTTACCCTGAAGATATGACAACACTGTTCAAGATTCAGTGACGTTTTTCGTCATATGTTCTTTTGTTTATCTTCCTGACAGGGGCACCACGTGGTAATTTTTGGTTTGACATAAGGTCATGTACAGGGCATATTAAATTAAAGCGCCATTTTTGGATATTTTTCTTCAATTTGTTTTCATCTCAGGAATTGCCGATTTAAATATAATAGGTACGTCATTTCCATAACACCCTGTATAAAGGATCGATGTTGTTTGGAATTGATCAGACTGAACTGTAGAGTTCCAGTAATCACGAGAAAATGGACATGTGCGTATTTTAATGCAAAAGGCCGATCCAAAATATGTTGACCGGTAAAACGTGAATTAGCTGCAAAAAAATCATTCAGGAACGTGATATTTTCTATTCGGTCGTAAGAAAATTAATTGCCTGGAGCACGTTTGTTTTATGGCCAGATTTATTTATTCCATCACTTATTTACGTACATTTACTTCGAAAATTAAATTTTAAAACTCTTTGCCGTAAAAGTTTAATAAACATATTTACTTGTCGAACTTTGCTATAAGCTTTCCTAATAACAGCGTTATATTAAATTTTAGAAAATTTAACTTATTTAGCCCGAAGTAAACATTTTTGCAAGGGTATAGAAGTAAACAAAGCCATGAAGAGGGAGGAAGAAAACGTCAGCTCTGTTATTACACCGGCACGTCAAGACGTTCTTCGGTCGTGAAGTTGTTTAAAAAGGGGATAGTCTTGAAGTCGTTTTCTTCAGTTTGTCAGTTGTCGCTTTAGACCAAATTAATTATTAAAAACTTGCAATTTAAATAAAAAATCGGACCCTACACATGATATGGCCTTTAACATGACTACGATATATCATTTTGGCTCATACAGGGTGGCGTATATATCGTACAGGGTGTCCCATTTTCGACACTTTTATAGGGCATCTCCGCAATTGTTAGTGCTATAAAAAAAGTAATGTAGGTGTGCTCTTTTTGGGTCAAACTTAAAATGGTGAAATTTTCGCTCTCTTAAGAAAAATTGTCAATTTTAAAATTACCCTATATTTTCTTAGTTAAAAGAGATACAGAAAAATGTTTTATACAGAAGTTTCTTTATATTGATTGTTGAATAATCTGCCGTTTTGAAAGTATGTATACGGGAGTCAGATAAAAAAGTAATCGAACCTAACCTCATTTTTTTAGATGGAACCCCTGTATATTTAATATAAAAAGATACGTTTTTAAATTTTACTTTCAAATATACAGGGTGCCCCAAGTAAAGTGGCCTATTAGAAGTATCTCGAGAACTAAATGAGATTTTATTTTGAAAATATGGCTGTGGCTATAAGAGATGGTTTTCTACGTTTCTAAAATATCTTGGATGATGCGGTGTTGCCGGATCATACCGAAAGTGGTAGCAACTTCGGAATTTTAAATGAATTACCATATATATTATATTTTTTTTGGAATCTAGGTAAAAATCTAGAATAGTTTTCTGTATAATATCATATACCTATCTTTAAGACTTTTTGAATTATAAATAATTTTGTGATTTTTTAACGCCGTATCGTTACCTGAAAAGAAAATCGTATCTTTTTAGCGGTTACAGCTAGAAAGCTGAAAATTTTACAATAGTTTCACAAGACCATCGCAATTTTATAATTTTGAACAGTATTGAATTCGTTTTATACAGGGCGTCTCCATAACAATATTTCTGAGGCAGATGAATTATTGCAAAAATCTTATTTTTTTTAAATGGGACATCCTGTATTTGATATGTTTTGCTAATAGAGGATCAAATTTTCTATCTAATGATATTATGTGTTCCTATACCTATCTTCACTATTTTCGGACTTATAGCGAAATTTAAAAATTATCTTATAAAAATATATTTTTTGATAGTGTGGTTGGCTGTGGAATGGATTCATAGAAACAAAATAATGAAAAATCCATTTGACGTTATGTCTGAGTTATTTTTAATAAAAATGGCTAATTCACATTATTCGAGCTTAGATATTTTAAGTTTATTTTATATTCATGGGGAGTGTGGTAGAGTTTTATCTAGAACTTGCAGAAAATTTAATGAACTGCATCCTGATGCAGCTCCTATGACTCCCTAAAAGTTGATTGGCCGAGGCGGTCCATGGAAATGGCCCCAAGGTCTCCGGATCTTACCCCCTAGAATTATATCTATGAGATAGGATTAAAGAAATAGTATACAAGACACCCGTCACAACAAGGGAATATTTAGAAAATCGAGTACGAACAGCATTGGGGTCTCTAGAAGAGAAAGAAATGAAAGAGGTGACAAATGAACATGTATAACCACAATTTATGAATGTTTAAGAGCGAACGGAGGGCATTTTAAACAATTTAGTTATTAGTTATTTTATTGATGTAATTTTCATTTTGTTTATTTATTTATTAATAAATTCCTTATTGGTTAACTATTTTTTTTTACAACAACACAGACATAACGTCACATGGATTTTTCATTATTTTGTTTCTATGAATCCATTCCACAGCCAACCACACTATCAAAAAATATATTTTTATAAGATAATTTTTAAATTTCGCTATAAGTCCGAAAATAGTGAAGATAGGTATAGGAACACATAATATCATTAGATAGAAAATTTGATCCTCTATTAGCAAAATATATCAAATACAGGGTGTCCCATTTAAAAAAAATAAGATTTTTACAATAATTCATCTGCTTCAGAAATATTGTTATGGAGACGCCCTGTATAAAACGAATTCAATACTGTTCAAAATTATAAAATTGCGATGGTCTTGTGAAACTATTGTAAAATTTTCAGCTTTCTAGCTGTAACCGCTAAAAATATACGATTTTCTTTTCAGGTAACGATACGGCGTTAAAAAATCACAAAATTATTTATAATTCAAAAAGTCTTAAAGATTAGGTAGTAGGTATATGATATTATACAGAAAACTATTCTAGATTTTTACCTAGATTCCAAAAAAAATATAATATATTATATGGTAATTCATTTAAAATTCCTAAGTTGCTACCACTTTCGGTATGATCCGGCAACACCGCATCATCCAAAATATTTTAGAAACGTAGAAAACCATCTCTTACAGCCACAGCCAAATTTTCAAAATAAAATCTCATTTAGTTCTCGAGATACTTCTAATAGGCCACTTTACTTGGGGCACCCTGTATATCACACTATAGATGATATTGGTTTCCTAGGCTATTTATATAGTTTATTACTTTGAAACGAAATAAAAGATTCAGATTACGGTAAAAAATATCGGGAATTATCGCAAATGTTCGGCATATGTCCTTAAATGGTTACCGTCTTTCCGGATAGCGAACAAAATATACATTTTGCTCCATTTCTTAGTTTTTTTCCACTTTCAATTTAAACTGATATCATATCAAATTTTTCAAAATGTTAATAGGTCATTTTCGCAAATGAATATGTAAAAATGAAATTGACGTTAAATGTCAACATAGTTGTTTCTGGATATTAGCTTTTGTTTCATGGTCTACTGTGGTTTAAAATAATAAAGTTTAATAAATCGCCTAGGAAACCAATACATTCATCCATCCCTTCATTCATGTTATATATTTTAAAGGAGAATTTAAAATAGTCTCAGTTTAGATAAAAATATACAGGGTGTTCCGTTTTAAAAAATGAGGTTAGGTCCGTTAACTTTTTTACCTCACCGCGTATACTTATTCTGAAAACGGCAAATTATTCAACAATCAATATAAAGAAACTTCTGTATAAAGCATTTTTCTGTATCTCTTTTAACTAAGAAAATATAGGATAATTCTAAAATTGTCAATTTTTTGATTTTCCCCCGCGAACATTTTCAAATTTTGATGTTACCATTTTAAGTTTGACCCAAAAATAGCACATGACACCTACATTACTTTTTTGATAGCACTAACAATTACGGATATACCCTATAAAAGTGTCGAAAATGGGACCTGTACTAATACTGCTTTTTTATTTCAAACTAATAGTTGTATCAAATTTCTACTTAGTGTCAGTGCCTACAAGCAATTTATCTTATTAATTGAAATAAAATTTGACTCTTTAAAGCAAAGGCATTGAGTTTTACATTTTCGAATTATACCGACTTAAAAAAGGTTAGGTTTACTGTCAAATTGGCATCATCTTTCGTCTGTTCATATACAGTTGTTTGAAAAGTTTCAACACGCGTGTGATATAATGCACTTTCTAGCCAAGTTACCGATGCTTTTTTTCTCATTTTCGGTAGGTAGTCGTGAGAAAAAAGTTTAAGGCGAAATAAATTTTTTAAACGAGGATTCCATTTTTTATTCTACAACCTTGACGTAGTAAAAGAAATTCTAACTTCAGCAAAAAGTCAAATTAGACAATTCATTGAGGTGAAAGGGATTCACCGGGATAAACACGTCCCGAACCCATTTGCATAAAAGGAAGTAAGATAATATAAATGTTCCGGGAATAAAAGTATATTTAATTTTTTTTTTATTTTAGCAGCCATCACCAGAGTCGAGAGACAATAAAGGTCAAGAAAGAAAACACGCAGTAGAAATCCCAAGAGTGACAAGCACATATATATAACCATTATATTGCTAATACCATCTGCAATTATGTCCCCGCTATGGGCATCGAAGGGGGCGTTGTGAGTTTGCGCAGTCCGGAAATTTCCTTGAGAAAGTAAACATTCGACAGGACCGGATTTCAACTTTTTTAATGTAAATTTCACTGGTTAGTTAGGCAAAATATTGCAATCAAAATTTCGATTTAAGACAGCGTTCCATGCATACGATTTCTGACGATATGATGATCCGACGGTGCCCTGATTAGTGTAAACTCTTGGTGCCAAATTCCGTCCGAATATTTGAAACAATCGACGCGATGAGCTTTATTTTAACTTTCCTCACTTAACCTTACTTTTTTCTAAACCAAAAATTAAGAATGAATGACTATTTTGGGAATTATTATCAGCTACTAATGCACCAAATTAAAAATACATTAATTTTAAGGTTAGGTAGTGAGCACATATATTATATTGTATACGAGTGAAACCCTTCTTTCTTTACAAGCTTTTTAGTGAAATTCGGTTCCGAAGATCGGATAATGTGATAAGCAAAATATTTTCGTATACATTCCTGAAATACTTTATACCTGGTATTAATCCACGACTTTTGCAAGAAAGCACCATGCACTTCTGTAATTTCATCTTAAACAAAACAAGCCACTAACCAATCAAATAGCGAATCACCACAAATTAAAAACTCCTTTACAAAAATTGTTGTTAGGTAATGAAAGTTTATAAGCACTAATATACCAACAATAATGTGAATGAACCACTTTTTATTATGTAATTTGAAAAAGCATCCAGAACCAAAGATGGTGACGAATAACAACAAACAAATAATGTCGGGCCGGATCTGGCGCGGTCGATAAAATTTCCACCCTACTGCGCAAACTCAATAGTACCACTTCATCTCCCATAGCGGGGACACCTTCTGTATTTTGGAACGTTCGTATTGGCAATATAATGGTTATATATATGTGTGGTGACAAGCGATAGATCCATTTTATTAAATAATAATATACAGAACTTCAACTTAATTATTTTTAAACCTTTTTTTGCGGTCACTACCTCTTAACTTTGTTTATCCTCGACGAATCGCTTTAACCCTTAAATAAAAGAAACCTAATTTGATTTTCGAAAAGCTAAAATCCCCCATTGACAGCGGTTATATAATGAAAAGAGGGATCCATATGTGACCCTTCCAATTTGTCTTTATAAATTATTCTTCGTTGCTTTGCTGCGAATAAGCTGATATTGTATTAATTGGGTGTTCGTAGCTTATATGACCGGCTTGGAAAATGTTTTAATTTGGGACCGAACAAGATAACAGGAGCACCATTTGAGAATTAGCTTAGAAGTTGAAAAGATCAGTTTTTATAAATTTCACAAAGTTGGTGCGGCAGTAAGGCCGTGTTTCCACTGGCCACTTTTTGAAGTTGACATCGACGACAAAACGTGGTTCACTTGTGGTCTACTGTTGCCAGCTTGTAGTTCCATTTAAGGCCGTGTTTCCACTGGCCACTTTTTGAAGTTGACATCGACCACAAAAAGTGGTTTGCTTGTGGTCTACTGTCGCCAGCTTGTAGTTCCATTTAAGGCAATGTAAAAAGTTTAGTGCTTTTTACACGGGCGTTTTGTCGACCACAATTAAACTTCTGTCGCCGTGAGTGGTCGAGCCCGTCCACTGACCACTAGCCGGCTTCAGCGAGGTCCTTTTTCCACGGACCACGTGCATGGCGACCACTTTGTTGTCGTCAAGTCGTCAGTTGGTCGTCAGTATCGAGATGTAACTTTTTGACACGGACACGTTTATGCCGAAATTCAGGCTGACCCTGCAATTTGGGGACTATAAGGAACGAGTTGACATTCTTAAAAACCGGAAAAACTTGTCGGGATAGCTACGAAGTTTGTGGTATAACGTATGAAATTGTCCCAACTGAAGCCGAGCCATAGAAATGGGATGGACCCAAAACCTCGGAGATTTGCTTCCTCCCTTACATCTTCGTTGAAGCAACAAAAGCAATAAAGCTTCGTCGGAATCCAACTTCTGCGAAGCATTGGCTACACTGAAATTTCCGCGCCAATATCGACCACATCTTGACGTTGGCATAACTACAAAATGTGGCTCGGTCGGGCCACTTCAGTGGTTGGGACGGCTACACGCGAGCCGCTTTTTGTCGTCGATATCAACTTCAAAAAGTGGCCAGTGGAAACACGGCCTAAGTTTCCATTTTTAGATGTGGATAATTGATGATTTGATTCTAGTATATGTTTTATGATATGACTATAGGATAATAATTAGGTTTATTCGTGTTTATTTGTCAATAATCTGGCATTGATTACATCCATTTAAGGAACTTTAGCAATAAATTTTGACAAGTTATGACATGACATTACAATACGAGGTTATATATATAACCAGTATATTGCCAATACGAACGTTCCAAAATACAAGCAGTGTCCCCGCTATGGGAGATGACGCAGGCCTATTGAGTTTGCGCAGCAGGGTGGAAATTTTATCGATCTCGTCAGAGCAGCCCCGACATTATTTTTGTTGCTATTCGTCGCCATCTTTGGTTCTGTATGCTTTTTCAAATTACAGAATAAAAAGTGGTTCATCCACATTGTTGTCGGTATATTAGTGCTTATAAACTTTCATTACCTAACAACAATTTTTGTAAAGAAGTTTTTAATTTGTGGTGATTCGATTCGCTACGAAAATATTTTGCTTATCACATTATCCGATTTTCGGACCGAATTTCACTAAAAAGCTTTTAAAAAAATAGAAGAGAATGTCACTTGTATACAATATAATATATATGTGGTCACTACGTAACCTTAAAATTAATGTATTTTTAATTTGGTGCATTAGTAGCTGATAATAATTCCCAAAATAGTCAATATAGTCATTCATTCTTAATTTTTGGTTTAGAAAAAAGTGAGGTTAAAAAACATACGATGTCGGATGAAAGTTAAAATAAAGCTCATCGTGTCGATTGTGACAAATATTCGGATGGAATTTGGCACCAAAAGTTTACACCAATCAGGGCACCGTCGCGTCGGATCATCATATCGTCAGAAATCGTATGCATGAAACGCTGTGAAATTTACATTAAAATAGTTGAAATCCGGTCCTGTCGCATGTTTACTTTCACAAGGAAATTTCTTCTGCGCAAACTCACAACGCCCCCTTCGATGCCCATAGCGGGGACATAATTGCAGATGGTATTAGCAATATACTGTTTATATATATATATGGGGGTTAGATTAGTGACAAATGTCCATAAAAACTTACCGAAAACACAAAAGTACGATGAAATAGATATTAAAGAACTGTGCATTGCAAGACATATTGCGGAACTCCGCAGATGCTCTATTATGTTTTTTATTCAGTTTTAAGTATGTAATAAATAAAGATGGGGAGCTTTGAGTCACGAGGGCCGTTGATTCCTAGATCTTTGACGCACGGATAAAAATATAACGTACAGACCTTATTTAATGAATAAATTTGACAACATGGTGCCTAGTTCATCCGTTTTGTAATTCTTTGTCAATATTGTTTAATCATAAGAAAAAATTGTTCGAAAAGACTGCCTAGCCTAACCATCGAGATGGTTTGCACAAAGATAAAATAAATTTAATGTAAATCCCATTATAAATATCATTATTTTGCAAGTTCTCTGAAGTTTATTTTCAACAGTATATTTTTATAAAATCTGATTACCAAAATTCGACTTTAAGGTTAGAATTGCTCTTGCCAGAATAAAGGTGAGTAAAAACACCGAAGAGGGCAAAAAATATCACTTTCGGTTTTCGAGGCAAAATGGAACGACGGCGACGCTCAAGCTGTTAAATTGTGTAAAAGGGGATGTCTTTAAGGTGTCTTTTGTACTTTAGATTTACTGTACAAGACTGTTAAAAGCTTGAAATTTTCAATTGAAACCTAACACGAGACACGTAAAGGTTTTTGATTGTATCGTGTCGAAACAAACAAGATTTAAGAAAAATAACAAATACTGTACAATAATTACTTTCGGAAGAAATAAAAAATTTTTTTAATGAATCATTCATGTTTGGCATATTACTGGAAAATTGATAACAATCAAGCTACGATAGTATTTCTGTTAATCTGTCTCAGTTCACTAGAGTATGTATAAAAAATTAAATAGAACAAAACATAAAATTTTACATTTAAGAAGACTGTTTATAATATACAGGGTGACTCTAAAAGGTCTGTACAATATATGAGCACATATTCCTGAGGCCAAAGTAAGGCGATTTAGAGCAACTTACCTTAGTCCCAAATTGCTCCGTTTCCGAGATATAGGGTTAAAATAAAATTGAGTTTGATCATGTAGTTGTTAAAATACATTATAAATAGTAACACAGTAAAAACTGGAACTACTGAAACTACTGCTTTAGTTTTTCCAGTTTTTACTATGTTACTATTTATAATGTATTTTAACAACTACATGATCAACCTCAACGAAGTTGTAAGTAACAACGTTTATCTTGATTTCTTAAGAGCTTATCTCTAACATTAGTCAACCTTTTCTTATATTGTAGTCTCCCTGATGATGGAAATAAAGATTTCCGAAAGCTTGGACCAACTTTAAAGAGTGCACTTTCATTTGCTGCTAAGCCCAATATTTCCCAAATCGTTTTCTATTACTTTATATTTACATATTTATAGTTACAGTAAACGTTTCCTGGGCATTAATTGTTATTCCTGTCAGATTCTATGTCGACACAATATTTTGTTCAATATTTTGAACTTTGTTCTGCTCGCACCATAACTCAAAGTTTTGCATATTCTTTTTAAAAGATTTTCTAGACTATTTTCTGCAACAAATAGAAGAAATATTATAGAATACACGGTTCATAAGACAATTAGAGCACTTGTACTTTAGAAAATGCCCCGCTTCGCGGGTAGTTTTCTGAACTGAACGCGTGCTCTAAGATAATGTCTTATGAAATGTATCTTAATATACTATTTTAAAACGCTCGAAGGCGACGTGATGTCTTTGTCTAAAAACAGAACAGAAAACGACAAAGAAAAACTATACTAATTTTCGAGTTACTCGATTGTTTTTTCTGGAAAGTTGTTGACAATCCGCCTAAGCATGTGAATTGTTTATTCTTTAAGGACTGTGAACCAAAGTCGTATTCTCGATGATGCACGATACCTCGTCGTCGATCAATGTTAACAAAAATGAGTTTTAATTTCAATTAAATTGTTTTAATCTAACGAAAAAAAAATACAAGCGACCGTTTTCATGTGGAATTAACCAGGCTAATTAGAAAAATTCACATGAAAATGTCAGAGATGTACCATTTATAGTTAAACGGAATACGTTTAAACGCTATTTTTCCGAAAATATAAATATTTTATACTTTAAAATATAAACGGCACCTTTAAAAAAAAAAATCCCTCACACAATTTATCAGCGCCGACACTTCGCTTGTAACACCGAAGCTGACATTCTCTTGCACCCCCTTTTATCAGTTTGTTTACTTTTATATTCTTGAATAAATGTTTGTTCCTACATGAAAGTCAAGTTTTTGCTATTTAAATTTTATTAAATTTTTGCTGTTGCTGTGAAAGAGTCTCCTGAAAGCCCTATGAGTAAATATGTTTATTGAATAAATATGTAAAACGAGATTTCGACTTTTCAGTGAAATTTAAATATGTAATATACAGAGTTACCCATCATATATAGGCTACACCAAGTAAAGTGTCCTATTGGAAGTATCACGAACACTAAATAAGATATTTGAAAATTTGGCTGTGGCTATGAGATGGTTTCCTACGTTTATAAGATATTTTGGATGATGCGGTGTTGCCGGATCATTCTGACAATGACTTCGAGTGTTAAATGTATATACATATACTGGGTGGCCCAGAAGTCCGGAATAAAATTAATATAGCCTTAACCTGTAACTTTTATTTAATTATTAAGCGGAAATGATAAATCATTGATGGTTTTCTTTTACCTTTCAAGGTAAGAAATCTTCCGAACGCGAAACAATGAAGATTTCACCTTGAAAGGTATATAAACCATCAATGATTTATAATTTCCGCTTATTTAAATAGAGATTTTTTAAAAACTTTTAACAGTCGCCATTTCGAAATAGCTTGACAGAATCGCGCTAAAATTTATGAGCATACTGTATGAGATATTAGCTTTCAAATGATGTATCACAAGCTGTATGTTTCTATTTAAAAAAAAGATCGATGTCGTCATATCTTTGACAAATGTTTATAAAAAAACAAACGAATAACGTCAAAATGTGAGCATATATAGAACTAAATTGACGTGTCCGAGCGTTTTCCCCAAAAGTTAAAGGTTAAGGATATATTAATTTTATTCCGGACTTCTGGGCAACCCTGTATATATATGAATTTTTTGAAATCTAGAACAGTTTTTTGTATAATAGCATATATCTATCTTTAATAGTTTTTTTGTACTACAAACTACAAATAAAATCATATCTTTTTAGCGGTTACAGCCAGAAAGCCGAAATTTTGACAATAGTTTCACGAGACAATAGAGATTTTACAATTTTGAAGAGTAATTAATTAATTTCATACAGGAGTCTCCAAGACAATATTTCTGAAGGAGATGAATAATTATAAAAACCTTCTATATTTTAAATGGAACACAATTTTTTATGATATAAAGTGTTCCTATAACTATCTTCAATATTTTCGGACTTAGCGAAATAAAAAATTATCTTATTAAAATATATTTCCCCCATCACAATAATATTGACGTATAATTCCGATTTGTAATATTATTTAATGAAAATGAGAAATTAAGCATTCAAATTGACACCCTTGTTTAATGTTTTATATAAATTGAACATACTATAATAGTAAGTTGTAGATTTTTCGGTTCAATGTCAACAATTTCATATGTAAAATAATAAAATAAAACTTAAGTAATGAATAAAACGAAGGATCAGAATACCGATTATACAGAGAGTGTTCCAGCTTAAGAAAGTTGCACTTGCGGAGTATGAGTTTAACAATTTTTTTTTGTAAAGAAGGAAGAGAGTTATTTTTCAGCGTATTATCCTATAATGTTGATATTTCATTATTATACAGGGTGTAATGGAAATTACTTATTATATTTAAACCGGCATATCCTGAGATGAAAATAAATTGAAGAATAATAACCTTAAATGGCGCTTTGAATTATTGTACGAAATATACACTTTATATGAAACCTGAAAATTTACGTTGCCGCTACTGAGGACGTTCGCAATCAATAGTTTATTGAGGCGGTGTTGTCATATATTGCAACACAGAATTGTAAACACACGTGTTCAGTTTTTCACAACAAGACGTCTTTGACCCGCGTTATCACTTCTTTTTCAAACTTTTTAGAAAAAAAATACTACAATTTTAAGGTATATACTCTGTTACCTTCGATCTTATAATCCGTTAAAAATTAAATTCCATAAAAAAATAAAACACAAAAAGTATGTTTTGCAACAGAACCAATAGTAGATCAGATAATGCTACAACTAACAAAACGTTTAAAATTCGTATACATCAAGCACGTGGAACCCTCGACAGCGTCATTCCACTCCGAGTCTCGAAACATACTCAAGCAATGATAGCACGCAAGGGCGAAACATGCTGTGTGATCTGACAACACTGTTAGTGACCCACTTTGTTGCTAACCGAATCCAGATGGAACGGCGCGACAGTATGTGGGTGGTTTTTACCTTAGTATCGAGATATTCGATTAAAAAAAAATATGTAGACTTACTCTAGGACACCCTAGGAGTCACCCATTTAAATATAATAAGTTATTTCCATAACACATATTGTTGTTTCCATTTTCTCGTCATTTACAACCATTATAATTTGTTATTCGACTATAGATTTATTTCCGAGCCCCTGGGAGCGCGGTCACATGTGCAACTGCTGCGCTTTCAACCTACATTTTATCTGTAAAACTTTTATCTAGATGTGTGTAATTTACAAAGGGAAGGCCACCGAAATGATAGATCGAAACAGGTTGACCTGAATAAAGGCGGAATGCAGGCGAATAGAGTTCCACGAAATACTTTATGCCCAAATGCATGAAAGGCCGTTCTCATTCACGTTTAACAAATATAATTTAATATAGTGAGTTAGTTTCTTAAGTTTATAGATAGTAGATATGTCAAACTCGATTTAAAATGTTTTCATGAAATTTTGATAAGGTTTTAAAAAAATCGATACTCAATGGAAAAACAGCTTAGCAGTATGCATTATGCATTATTTCAAAAAGGCTCGTTTTTGAATGGGACCTAATATTTCGGCATATGCACCATCGGTATAAAGTTTACAATGTCGAAGTTACGAGTAGAGACGGAATAAAAAGGTGCAAACAAATTGAAAAAAACAACTTAAAGGACCAAAAAAGCATTAAATAATCAAAATAAACAAAAATTTCATCGGTATAAAGTTTACAATGTCGAAGTTACGAGTAGAGACGGGATAAAAAGGTGCAACCAAATTGAAAAAACAACTTAAAGGACCAAAAAAGCATTAAATAATCAAAATAAACAAAAATTCCATCGGTATAAAGTTTACAATGTCGAAGTTACGAGTAGAGACGGGATAAAAAGGTGCAAACAAATTGAAAAAACAACTTAAAGGACCAAAAAAAGCATTAAATAATCAAAATAAACAAAAATTCCATCGGTATAAAGTTTACAATGTCGAAGTTACGAGTAGAGACGGGATAAAAAGGTGCAAACAAATTGAAAAAACAACTTAAAGGACCAAAAAAGCATTAAATAATCAAAATAAACAAAAATTAAATTTAGCCAATGAGAAAAAGTATTAAAATAAGTTGTAATGATATTTATTTAATAACATTGTTATTTATTATTTATATGCTGCCATTTTTATTAATACTTAAAAGAATATATAACTAAATTTACATACAGATGTTTTACATCTTGGTGCTTGTTCAAATACGATCATATTATCTAACGTAAAACTAATCTAATTAACTCATATTGTTGTTATAATGGATATTAATTAATTTTATTATACGATGTCAATTGTTAAAATTGGGGTGTTTAACAAATAAGATTTTAATTTTGTTAATTGTTGTCAGTAATATCTGTTATTGTTCATATTGATTATGTATTAAAATTATTAGTAAATTATTAGTAAAATTTCATTCCGACGGCAAAAAATGTACTGATATAATAAACTAAAAATAAAACCAACTACATAAAAAAAAAATGTCTATCATAATTTATCCTTGGTAAAATTATGTCTTCTGTCTGTTAGAACACTTTTTTCTATTTATGTTTCATAATGGCTACATTATGAAATGCAAAAAAAATTGAATTACCTGCTACTTTATGAGACTAAGATTTTATTTTCTTTATGTTGGCAGCAAGTAGGGTTCGAATTTTAGGCTTACTTTGATTTCGTTGAAATGACTTTTCTTGGCATTATGGATTCGACAAAAAACTTTTATAGAAAACTTTAAAATACTAACCTTTAACCTTGCAAATAGATCATTTTTACGAGATATTTATTTGAAATACCTATACTCGGAAATATATAACATGCTGACGGTGTCCATCAACTAAACACAACTATAAAACAACATAACCCAAGAATAATAAAAATATCTTCCAGTTTATGCTCTATTTCTAAAGTTTTATTCAATAAAGTACTATTTTAATTTTTAATTCAATATAGAAAATGACGTATTATATTGAAATGGGTGACTCCTGGGGTGTCCTAGAGAAGCGCTACATATTTTTTTTTAAATCGAACGTTTAAAAAGTGGGGTAATTCACCCATAAACCCACACGCAACTCCTCGGCACAGTCATATTACACTGAGCAGCTGTGTAATAAACAGATGTTCTCACGCAATGTTGCCAAACTGTTAGTGTAAAACTTTAGATTCTTATAAAAATAAATATTTAGCTACCTCCTAGTATCCAAATAGAAGTGAATTCAGGTGCCAGTACACTAGCAAGTAATCCAGGGCACATACATCTTCAGTTTTTTTGGTTTTAGTGGGAAAAGCTTATACCACCCTAAAACCCCATCGGCGTTTTCCTTCCAATCTCAGAACATGACCCTGTATATCGTCAGAGACACAGAACACATAGTGAAACACTGAACAAATTACCATAAATCACTTAAAGAAACACACACACATGTTTCAAATTAGTTTTTTGAAGATAGGCCCTTGTCACACAAAATCGCTACACACTAATGCATTCTTTAAATACTGAAATACCTAGAAACGTTTGTTATTTTATGTAAGGAGCGTTTAGGAAGAAATTAAGTATGTATTTCCCTAAAAATGAGCTGATTGACATGATCTACACACTTGGCGAGTCAGAAAAAAAGTGTCCTGTGGCAGTTAGGCTTTACGCAGCAAAGTACCCTCATAGGCGTCTTCCGACTAAAAATTATTTTCAATGTTTAATGGAAAGGTTTAATGAAAATGGTTGCGTTGAGTACAACAAACGTAAATTGGTAAATCGAGTTGCCACCAATTAAGATAAAGAATTGGAGATTTTACTTCATGTCCAAGATAATCCAAATGTGGGTAGTGGTCATTTGGCTGTGTTAGCTGACACAAGGCACGGCTTACTTATGTCTACCCACTACACTATCCTACTACCTGCACTTCAGAAGCTCTAATAACACAATTAAATCGACTGTTGGGATATCATTGAAAATAAGTTGTCGCGAAGAGAATTTTTCAGCATTATAATCGAAGTTTATAATCGTGCTTATAAACTCCCGGACAAAATTAACGCAACATCATAAATTTGCCATATTTTTGATGATATTTTTTTTCTGAATTTATGATCCGATTTGAATGATTTTTTTTGCATTGTAGGTTGGTTCCTTGACAATGTCATAGTTTTCGCTGTTTATGATAAAAATGTAATTTTCGATTTATACTGGGTTTACTAAAAATGCTATGTTTTTTTCCGAAAATTCGCATCACCCTGTGGAGTATATTAGCAACCGAAACATATTGCAGTTGACATTAAACGGTAGGTCAATCTTTCCCCAGCATTTTCTTCTTTTGGTTTACTTCATTATCTCTGTTATTAAAGGAGATACACCGTTTTATAGTGTAACATGTCTTTATAGACTTTAATATTAAACACATTCATTGTTAAATGTTTTCAAGTAGACTATGGACTTTTTCTGACATTGCAAGCGATGTGTCAGCAGATGTTGTGTTTTAAAGTTACAAAGGTCAATTAAAATTCGCCATACTGAAAAAAACTGTTCGGAAACTGCTTATTAAACGTTCGTTTTGTATGCCCAGTTGCCCGACGAGTATTTTACTCTTGAAACCTTCTTGAAAACATTTAACCATGAATGTGTTGAATATTAAAGTCTACATAAACAACGCTATAAAACGGTGTATCTCCTTTAATAACAGAGATAATGAAGTAAACCAAAAAAGAAAATATTGGGGAAAGATGGACCTACCGTTTAATGTCAACTGCAATATGCTTCGGTTGCTAATATACTCCACAGGGCGATACGAATTTTCGGGAAAAAACATAGCATTTTTAGTAAACCCAGTATAAATCGAAAATTAAATTTTTATCATAAACAGCGAGAACTATGACATTGTCAAGGAACCAACCTACAATGCAAAAAAAACATTCAAATCGGATCATAAATTCAGAAATAAAATAGCATAAAAAATATGACAAATTTTTGATGTTGCGTTAATTTTGTCCAGGAGTTTATTTCCTGAATATGAAGACTAGTCTAAGCTGGTTTATTTAGTCTCTGTATTTGTGTGTAATAAGGAGAAAAACAAATTCTACTTACCAGAAAATAATGAGCTACTTTAGAAACGGAGAAGTCAGACATAGAACAAGCTTGGGAAATGGGATGCTCAGCCACAATATTCCAAGAATGGAGAGAGCGATTTGAAAATACAGCTCGAATTTTCAAGAACTGATTTATCCTAATAAATTAAAAACTATGCTGTTTTTGGGATGAATACTCAATAATTTTTCTTTCGATAATTTCCCTTCGGAACAAGAACAAATGCTTACAAACGTTTGCGATGTCTCCAAACAGATATTGAGTTTGAAAATATTTGCTAACAATCGAAAATCTTGCGCGCTTGTTGCGTTGTTGTTGCGTCAAAGTTAGGCAAATGGAACAGTCTAAGCCGAAAGAGATAAAATTGCAGTAAAAGCATAAACACCTGCTTTTAGGCAACACATAATGGAAATATAAATATTTAACGGCCTGTAACTACGGCTTTTAGTGTTTAATATTATACATATGTAAGTGTACATGTTCAGCAGAACAGAGCCAGGACCTGAGGAATTCCACACAATTAAAATCTCCTCTAAAATCAAAAATTATCATTCTCTGGATTTTTATACAAATTATATTAAAGAAATGATTGACCTAAATCAAACATAATAACCTAGTTTACAAGACCAAGTTATTGACTCCGCTGGCATATAGCTTTGAAAATGGATCAAACCACCCCGGAAACCAGTCACGGGTTGAAACATAATCCTCAATCAGCTGTCAAGAATAATACTTCTCCGGATTTATGATGTTTTGAACTGATTTACATTTCCTGAACGTTAAGTGGCTGATCGATGTATGGATGTGCACCTGAATTAATACTATTGTCAGTTTAATTACTAGCAAATATACTGTTTCGACCAATCAAATTGTTTCATTTACATCAATTACACGTGATTATACTGATAAAATTAGCTTAGTTCGTTATAAGTGAAGTCTCATTTCCCACAATATTTCTAAAAAGTTTAAGTGGCCCGAGTACTAGAGAATGAGTTTCAATAACTGTCAAGTTTGAATGACTTTTTCTTTTAATATATGTAAGTATATTCATATTTTTTTGCAATGTATTTATATTTTTGACTTGTTTCCTTTTGAAATTTTAGCCACACAACCTTAAATTTACGAAACGTCAAAAGGTTTGAAGTTTATAGTAGAGAGCATAAGCTAGTATCGATATGGACAACTATCGATATTGTACATATTAAAAGTATTTCTCGAATCATTATTATAATTAATTTAGGTTCTGGAAATAATCTTATCAAATATAACCACATATATATAAACAGTATATCGCCAAGACGAACGTTCCAAAATAAAAGAAGTGTATCCGCTATGGGAGATGGCGCGGGCCTATTGAGTTTGCGCAGTAGGGTGGAAATTTTATCGATCGCGTCAGAGCGATATAATTTGTTTGTTGTTATTCGTCGCCATCTTTGGTTCTGAATGTTTTTTCAAATTACAGAATAAAAAGTGGTTCATCCACATTGTTGTCTGTATATTAGTGCTTATAAACTTTCATTACCTAACGCCAATTTTTGTAAAGGAGTTTTTAATTTGTGGTGATTCGATTCGCTGTTTGGTAAGTTAGTTTTGTTTAAGATGAAAGGACACAAGGGCATGGTGCTTTTTTGCAAAAGTCGTGGATCAATACCAGGTATAAAGTATTTCAGGTATGTACATATATGCGAAAATATTTTGTTTTCAAATTATCCGCTTGTAAAAAAGAAGAGAGTGTCACTCGTATACAATATAATATATACATATGTGGTCACTACCTAACTTTAAAATTAATGTATTTTTAATTTGGTGCATTAGTAGCTGATAATAATTCCCAAAATAGTCAATATTGTCGTTCATTCTTAATTTTTGGATTAGAGAATGTGAGGCACCAAAAGTTTACATCAATCAGGGCACCGTCGGATCATCATATCGTCAGAAATCGTATGCATGGAACGCCGTCCTAATTCGAACTAATCTAAATTTTAATTGCAATATTTTTCCTAACTAACCCATGAAATTTACATTAAAAAAGTTGAAATCCGGTCCTGTCGAATGTTTACTTTCACAAGGAAATTTCCGAACTACGCAAACTCACAACGCCCCCTTCGATGCCCATATCGGGGACATAATTGCAGATGGTATTAGCTATATACAGTTTATATATATGAATATAACTCGAGCCTCGTTTTAATTATCGACTAAAATTTTCATTGTAACACTTCAAATTTTTTGAATTCTAGTCAATGATCGTTTGGGTATGTTTGTTCTTATAATCATCCAATATAGTCGATGTTGCCAAACCCATGCGCGTGTTCCGAGCATCCATCGTTCGCTACCACTATTACTGGCTAGAATTGACAACATCGCTGAAGACTGACGTTTCTTTGCTTATCATATGAGTGTTAATCAGCGCTGCTCGCGGCTTCATTAAAAATTCACATAAAAAAATAAAGCCCACCTTAACAACAATTTTTACGACGAAACTTATTAATATTAACATTTATTACTTATAATCTGACAGATTTACAGATTTGATTAAATTCAGAAATGTATATTGAAAAACAGGTTTTTGCGAATAAATACAGTCTGCTGAATATGTAAAAGGTTGTAAGTAAAATAGTAATAAAAATTTCTGTTTCGTCAAACTAAATATAAATTAAATTTTTAACTAAAAAAGCATGAATTAAGATTGACGTGAAAAAGTTATCAGACGTGTTTTTCGAAAGGTTTTTAAATTAATAAAGTTATATGACGGTAACTTCAAGAAAACAATACATCTGGATTCAGTTAGCAATAATGTGGGTCTCTAGAGTATACTAACAGTCTTGTCTGATCACACCGCATGTTTCGCCCTTGCTTGGATACCTGCCCCCCGCGACTATCGTTGCTTCAGTATGTTTCAAGACTCAGGATGGAACGACGCTGTCGTGGGTTCCACATGCTTGATGTATACGAATTTTAAACGTTTTGTTAGTTGTAGCATTACCCGATTTTTTTTCTGTTGTGAAATAATTCATAATAAGAAATATTGTGTTGTGATTTCAAATTTGTGTGATATTACCTATTGTTGGTTCTGTTGCAAAACATACTTTCTGTGTTTTATTTTTTTATGGAATTTAATTAAAAAACGGATTATAAGATCGAAGGTAAGAGAGTATATTTAATACAATATTTCAAAGCGCCATTTAAGGTTATTTTTCTTCAATTTATTTTCATCTCAGGATTTGCCGGTTTAAATACAGGGTGTTATGGAAATGACGTATTATATTTAAACCGGCAATTCCTGAGATAAAGACAAATTGAAGAAAAATACCCATAAATGGCGCGTTCAATTCATTCAACGGTAAAAGTGACCTTACGTCAAACCAGAAAAACACCGGTGTGGCACATGCATACATGTAAGCAATCAAGGAATTCTGGCCGATGTTGTCATATGTACACCTTAAACTCTTTAGACAAAATAAAATAATTTAAATACTTTTCCATTCTGTAATACCTTCTTGTACAATTAATTGAAGAACATTTACGACGGACTATGTTTTAAACAACCCGAAAAAACATATGATATAGTCTTAAATAAGTTTGAAATAGGCACGTACGTCACTAGGTCAAATGCAAATGAGCTCTTGACGCCTTATATCGGCTGCGGTATGTTAGTTGAAGACCAACTAGCGGCCGGATACGTTGTGTCTCGTCGATCACCAACACACTCTCAGCAATCCGCTCTGTTTTTTCGGTTCACGCGTGTATCTTTCCCGTCCATAAATAATCTTTGAATATTGTTTTTATTGACGCATTTCTTCTGGACGTCAAATTTCGTCGCGTGTAATAAAATCTAATAATCTGTAGTATAATCTGTATTATTGTATTTTCAAAAGCTAACTATCGGTTCTGTTTCACTATTACTGTGTGTGTACATAAAGTGTTTCCAGGACTGTTCCCATGAAAAAGAAAAAAAACTGTTTGTGCCTGGATTTCCTCGCTCTTTAGGTATAAAGATAAATACAAGTAGTTAGAAAATAATTTATTTTTATAATTTTATATGGAATTTCAGTTTTACATTAAGTTTGGCAACATTACCATTGAGCCTGGGTGAAATGTTGTACAGTAGCGCGGACTGACCTGTGAGTAAGAGTGTTTGTTACCCCACTTTTAAAACGGTCCATTTAAAAAAATAAAATATGTAGCGCATCTCTAGGACACCCAAGGAGTCACTCACCAATTTAAATATAATACGTCATTTCCATAACACCCTGTATAATAAGTCATTTCCATAACACCCTGTATATAGATATATTATAGTAACTGAGAACAACGTTATACCAACCATACATTTAACTTGTTTTGTAAAAGTTTCATAAAATTTTCCAAAAGTTTTTATAACTTCTCGGTAAGAAAAAATGTTTCTCAAAAGTATGTCCGCAACACTTTGCATAAAAAATATACATATCTTGTAATATATTGTCGTATTCTACAATAACTCATAAAATCGTATTTGTCAAACTCAGGTATACATAACTTAATATAAAACTTTTACGGCGGATAATGTATCAAAAGGAGGACATGGTCTTTTTATAAAAGTTATAAGAAAAATCATAAAAGTAAATATTCGTTTTAGGGCGTAAGAAATTCACGATGTTTTTATTTTCAATAAAAATTTCATTTAGTATAAAATATTTAACCTTACTTGTAATAAATTCAAGAGAGAAATAGTGGCTAAACGGGCAAGTATGTGTATTGAATTCGAATCGAATATCTAGGTAAAAACATGTTTCTATTTGTGTTTCATAATGGCTACATTATGGCTACATAATGGCTACATTATGAAATGCAAAAAAATTGAATAGCCTGCCACTTTATGAAACTGAAATTTTATTTTTTTATGTTGGCATTTTAGGCTTACTTCGATTTCGTTGATATTAGTTTTCTAGGCATTATGGATTCGACAGAAATTTTTTCTAGAAAACTTTAAAATACTAACCTTTAACTTAACTTTTACGAGATATTTATCTGAAATACCTATACTCGGAAATATATAACATGCTAACTAATTTCTAGTCACAACTATAAAACAACATAACCTAAAAATAAGGGACATATCTTCCAGTTTATGCTCTATTTCTAAAGTTTTATTCAATTAAGCATATTTTTATTTTCAATTCAATATAGTTATACATATTACTTTATATATACATATTTTTAGTTACTGTAGACATTTCCTGGTCACTAATTATTATTCCTGTCAGATTCTGTGTCGACACAATATTTTGTTCAATAGCATTATCTATTATTTTGTTCAATATTTTGAACTTTGTTCTGCCCGCACCATAACTCAAAGTTTTGCATATTCTTTTTAAAAGTTTTTCTAGATTATTTTCTTCAATTTCTCGTCTTTCTGACGGAGTACAGCTTTCTTCCTGGTTAATTTTTATTAACTTTAATAATATATTTATTTTTAATTAAGACGGATGGGAAGAATCTTTGTTGTGTACAATTGTTTCTATCATGGCATATTTGATACTTGTAACATTTTATTAAATTATAAAAGTATTGCCAACCCAAAAAGAAAATATTAATTCAAATGGATAAAATCTACTATATTTTTTAAAGTTTTTCAGACTTTAAAGATCCAAATAGAAAAAGTATTATAAAATACACGGTTCATAAGACCATTCGCTTCGCGAGTCGTTTTCTAAATTAAACGCGTGCTCTAAGATAATGTCTTATGAAACTTGTATCTTAATACACTATTAACATAACCCCATATGCTGCCACGCCCATGCACGTCCTTTAATTACATGCCGGCTCCGCAACCAGATAAACATAAGGAAACAGGAACCACATTTTAAAGCAAATTATTTTTTTTAAATATTGTTTTACAACAATTTAACCGTTTTCCGACATTTCATAGTTTTGTCTCACAGCAAATATTGTTTAGTATATTTTTTTTACTTTTCACGACCCCCCCCCCCCCCCTCCCCTCCCAATGCATGCGCTCTGGCGACGCCTCTGTCTAGACCAAGCAATGCTGCAAACAATCGTTTTCCAACTCCGTTAAAGTGCAAATGTGACGATATTTTAAAATAAGTTTCAACACGTTCCTGTTTCTGAGCGTAGATGTCACGAATGAGCAATAAATTCTTGAAATGAGTACGATTGGATAGCATTTTTCTTCAAGCTATAGTTTAAAAAAGGTTCCTGGAAACCTAGGCTATTAAATTGAATATACAGAGTGTAACTAATATTAAGGTTGTACAGTGTTGTCAAACGCTATGCGTGCCTCGACCTTCCATCGTGCGAGTTGTGAAATGCTTTCATATGCTTGTGATGTGATTTGGTATGTGAGAAATTTTGTTTTCAATAAAGAAACATCTTTACATAAAAAATATGTATATCAAATTTTCTTGTTAAATTTTTAGTGGCGTATACTAAATAATATACTATTCATTTAGTCCATCAAACGCAGGCATTGATAATTAACTTTTTAATATAGCCATTATACTATTTTAATTGATTACATTCACGGCGCTAAATAAAACTACCTCATCCATCAGTAACAGAATTCCACAATGACATGAATGAATATTGCTATTAAGTCAATCACTTTATCCAGTCAGACATTATTATGATTGATTTTATATCGAAATAAACATTGCGATGAAGTCGCGAATAAATAAACCGATCAATTATTAAAACATTAAGGTAAGACTTTTGCTTTTGCCACAGTTAAAATAGGGGTAGCAGAGAATGGAGGATTACGTTGATGTAATGGAGCGTAACGTACATAGTAAAAATGTATTTTAAAGCTTTTCTACTACTATACAGGGTGTTATGGAAATGGCTTATTATATTTAAACGGGTGTTCTATTTTGGTTTCATATCAAAGCCTTTTCGATATCGTTTGCAGTGTCGTAATACGGTTTGTATGAAACCATTTTTTTTCCTTTCTTTATGGTCATATACAGGGTGTTATGGAAATGACTTATTATATTTAAATGGGTGACTCCTAGGGTGTCCTGGAGAAAGTCTACATACCTTTTTTTTTAATCGAATATCTAAATACTAAGGTAAAACCCCTTTTTACCCACATACTGTCGCGCCGTTCCAACTAGTTTCAGTTAACAACAATGTGGGTCAGTAGAGTATACTAACAGTGTTGTCAGATCACACCGCATGTTTCGCCCTTGCTTGGATGCCTGCCGCGCGCGACAATCGTTGCTTCAGTATGTTGCGAGACTCGGGGTGGAATGACGCCGTCGAGGGTTCCACGTGCTTGATGTATACGAATTTTAAAGTTTTGTTAGTTGTCATTTTTTTCTGTTGTGAAATAATTTATAATAAGAAATATTGTGATGTGATTTCAAATTTGTGTGATATTACCTATTGTTGGTTCTGTTGCAAAACATACTTATTTGGAATTTAATTATAAAACGGATTATAAGATCGAAAGTAAGAGAGTATGTACCTTAAAATTGTAGTATTCTTTTTTCTAAAAAGTTTGAAAAAGAAGTGATAACGCGGGTCAAAGACGTCTTGTTGTCAAAAACAGAACACGTGCGTTTACAATTCTGTGTTGCAATATATGACAACACCGCCTCAATAAACTATTGATTGCGAACGTCCTCAGTAGGGGCCACGTATAATTTCAGATTTCATATAAAGTGTATATTTCATACAATAATTCAAAGCGCCATTTAAGGTTATTTTTCTTCAATTTATTTTCATCTCAGAATTTGCCGGTTTAAATATAATAAGTCATTTCCATAACACCCTGTATGTTTACTTGTATACTTACAATAATTACTAAACTGACTTCAAACCTATCAAGTTTATTCCTTTTAAATCTGAACACAGCACTATAGTGTTTTAGAAATATATCAGTTTAATGCTTTGCAATTTTCCTTAACTCAGGAGGGCTAAACTAAAATCATCTTGGATCATATTGTTTAGTTTTTAAGAAAGTTATTGAATTTTCGCGATTGCCTTTGACGAAATGGATAATTTACCAAATGCGACTTTAATCAAATTATAATTTGATAGTATTATAAAATTTAGACATAAAAATTTACAAAATTTAGCAGGTATACTAATTTTTTTTAAATATGGATTTTTTTATTAAAAAGACGTACAATAGAAAAAGTAGTATAAAGTACCCATTTTCGATACTTTTATAGGGTACCTCCGTTATTGTTAGTGCTATCCAAAAAGTAATGTAGGTGTCATGTGGGAAAATCAACAAATTGACATTTTCTAAATTACCCTATATTTTCTTAGTTAAAACAGAAAAATGTTTTATACAGTAATTTATTTTCAAAAAAACTACCTAAATAACTTTTTTAACCAAGGCATTGAGTAGAAATTAAGACAAGGGGTCTAGAGATACTGTGAATATAATAACGTTTATATATACAGGGTGTTCATAATTAGGTTTCAAACACAAGATGAAATACTAGCAAGACGGCTCATTAGTGATGGTTATGCCTAAAAACCATGGTAGGCTTTGAAATAAAACAAGAATTCATTTGTTTATTAGATGAATTCATTTGTTTATTATATGAATTCTTATTTTATTTCAAAGCCTACCATGGTTTTTAGGCATAACCATCACTAATGAGCCGTCTTGCTAGTATGTCATCTGAAATATTGAGGAATGTAAATAGATCATTTAAAGAGCGTATTAACTTGTGCTCAGATCAACATGGTAGGCATTTTGAACACTTACTGTAGTTTATAATTATTAATCTAGTCGCCTATGCTTAATTTTCATAATAAATACTGTATTTAAACAACATAATTTATGAAAGCATTTATTTCGAGAACGACTAGAAATAACTTATATGCTTCCATTACAAAAAAAGAATGCTTATGAATTCTGCATCCAAATAATATACAGGGCGTTCTATTTCAAAATCTGGAGAAAAATTATTTTGAATAGTGTCGTGTTTGAAACCTAATTATGAACATCCTGTATAAAATAATTATAAACGCTATATATTCACAGTATCTCTAGACTTCTTGTCTTAAATTCTACTCAATGCCTTGGTTAAAATAGTTATTTTAGGTAGTTTTTTGAATTTTTTCTAAGACTCCAAAACTTTTTTTTTAATTTTTAATTTATTACTCTTAAACTGCATAACCAAATGAAATAGAACTTTAGGCAATTATAAAGGACACTAATGCGAACCTAAATATGCAATAAAATACTGGGTATCCCATTTAAACAAAGACAGCATTATGTTACCACACTTTTTTGGGCCACCCTGTATATTGGAAAATATTTTCCTGAAACGCACCATATAATACAGCATAGATCGGCATATCAATGAAATTCCTAAGTTAATTACTATGAAAGCCTGGCACACTATTGCCAGTGCATTTGCTCATTTTTACTATTTTGATTGCGATGAAGGTAGCTCCCCGGGATCGCATTTTCGAACCTCGGGCCCATGGAGACTTTTGATCAGCATCGATTTTTAGATAATATCCCCGAGTATCAACATTTTTAACCGATTCCCATATTATGTTCCGTGCGGGGTTCTTTATTTATATCTTGATGATACATTGCAACAAAGAATCATAGAACAGATATCGTTACCGCTTGCCTTTAATATTTGATTATCTTTTGTAACATACAGAAACCCTTTCGTTCCATTAGAGACCTTAAACTAAACTATAACTTTAACTTGCGACTTAATCACCAACTCCATTCATTAACAACTAAATCTTGAATAACCCTAAGCGATACCTTTGGGACATCAAGTTGACTGCGAATACATTAGTGATACATGTTACGCTACATCAATAATGCATCATTTGACGCCTCGAAGTCGAATCGATCAAGTCAATGGATAAGAATATTGAAATGGAGCTATAGAATGTCATGGAGCTATAGAGTATGTTATTTTAAAAGATACAACCCCTAAATTCTTGACTTTGATAATACGGTCCATAGTAAATGTCCGACTGATACTGCCCGCTTGAGTCTTACTACTCCTCGAACTTCATTGTTAAAGAATTCCTTCACCTGGGGTACGTCGTTCGATTCAAAACCAACGTGAATCCCTATATTCACCCACACACACTACTTCCAGAGTGCATGGACGAGTTTTTCGTATAGTGCTAATACTTGATGATTTTTTTTTAAAATATTGATCCGCTAGCTGCTACTTTTGTCACAAATTGATTAGATTATTAATATTATTGTGTTGTATATTAATGTGTCCACGGATAGAGTTCGGACACGAAACGCGTTACCCGGCAACAACACTACGACTCCGAAGGAGGAGTAGTGTTGCCGGGTAACGCGTTGAGTGTCAGGTAAAAGTATTAGGTAATACCGAAACATCGAGTTGTATTCAAAGGATTATACAACGAAATAAAGTACATATATCTTTCTGAGTTAAACATTTTTATTACAGTAATTATTGTTAATTACGAAATTACAATTATTATAGTTAAAACTTGAACTATTGGATAAATTATTATCATAGGTTGGAGGTGTTTGAAATTTTGCTTCAGCATCAGAAGTAGATGACGATGTATTTTCGGCTCTCATTTGCGACAAAATCTTCAGATGATGCTGCTCGCTGAGCTGGAGATAGGGAGTAACAGAATTTATAGAACTATGGCCCGTTATTTTGATAACTTCCTGGAGATTAGCACCTGAACTGCTAAGGGCACTTACTGTTGAAGCTCTATTAGAGTGATTCGTAATCTTTTTATTTTTCGTATCTAGGCCGATGTTGATTGCTCCCATTTTTGTCCAGTTTCTTATAATGTTAATACCTGCTGGACAATTCTTAAACCATGGGAAATTATCATTCTGTTTCCATTTCTGATTGACCGTCAAAAAGAATCGATTAGTTTTAATGTTTTCGCCTCTTTTGGACATTAGCTTAAAATATAACCGTATTGGACATAAATCCGGATTCACAAGATTTTTACAAGCCACTTACTTTCGCATGTTCGACTTGCGCCGTTTTAGAAAATATTGGGTTGTATTCCAGACGACCGGTACTAGACCCGTTATTATATTTTTCCTCCTTAAAATATTCCAATAGCAAAAAAACTGCTTCATTTCCCCTCCATGCTAGTTCGGATGCAGCTATGTGGAAAAATTTCCGTTGAAGCCCATCTGGGGTATTTTCATCCAAACTAAAGGCCATTTTTTCTATTTCCTGTCTCGTCAAACCCGTGGAACTCTCCTTTCGTGCACCAGGTACCGCCTGCAACTCTTTTCGTTTTGCATTACGGGCAAAACGAGCGCTTTGAAAAACCATGTCATTGAATGGATCTATGTGGCGATTATATTTTTCAAAATATAGTTCCTAGAGCATTTTGGCCGTTTTGTTCCATAAAAGCTTGACCACACCTTCTTTATAATCGCTTCCGTCGGATTTTCGCATATTATATGCCCAGTCTTTTAAAATGTTGCACAAATCCTTGTCTGTTGACATTTTCTCAATTTCGAAACTTCGCGCAAGGCAAAACTCAGTAAACTGCTTCCATACATATTTGTCGGAACGCTCGGTATTTTTGGGCTTCACATTTTTAATAGCATCGTCGACTTTAGACAACAAAATTTTACCAAATCTTTCTTTTGCCATTTTGTAACAAGAACTGACAGAAATTACTTCTGAAGTAATTTGTCAAAAAATGACAATTACAACAATGTGACCACCAAGTGATAATCACTTAAATGATTATCACTTATTAATCACATCCTTCTATATGGGAAAAATATACATGGAGTTGTATAATCGAATGTAATACCACAAGATGTGTCGGGATTACCGAATAATACTTTTACCTGACACGAAACGCGTTACCCGGCAACAACACTACGACTCCGAAGGAGGTTGTAGGTAATTAAAAGTAAAAACCTATTTTTGATAATTAATAACGTTGTTTACCAGACCCCTAAACTCAATTTGGTATTTCAGTCTACTAATGGACGAACCATTTTTATAACCTAATATTAATTTTTTGTATTGAATGGTCGATCACCAAAAAAATTAAACTCACTTTCAGAAATTATCAAATTGCGTGTCTGTGTTTAAGTTTTTACTAATATAACACAAAACATTTCAGTATTATGTTTCTTACTGTTAATGTGACTATTGACATATCTTCCAAGCAAGACAGAGCCTACAACGCGAAAATAAATTACTTAAGTTATTTTCGTGCGTGAAAAGGTAGTTTACTCTACTGGTACGGAAAAGTATAACTTTTCTCATTAAAATAAGCGTGGAGAAGTAAATGTTTCTACAGGTTTGTAGGAAAAATACACTTGCAAATCAATATTAATATTGCTTATCAGCTTCTTAACATCTTTACGGAAGAAACATTATTACTCACTAACTTTATTGAGGAACATGAAAAGAAAAATTTAGTTAATTAATTGAGACTTCGCGACAGGATTTACTTACAAAATGCCTCTACGAAAGAAGTTTCGTGTTAACTGGGTTAATATATAGTTGTACGTCTGAGGTCGATTTCCAGGATCAAAGAAATATTGTTTATTAATATTTGCTCTACTTTTTTAAAAATAAATTCGACGTCGTTAGGTTTAGTTACGAATTATTCAGGTACGTATGTTGACTCACAGAGGCTTAGTTGTGAATATTGAACTATCTTAGATGTTCTTAAGTAAATGTTATGATAATAAAAGAAACCTTATTGTCAAAAAGAATACAAAAATTAAAGTAACAATACTATTTAATACCCCTAAACAACTGTTTTCTTTAATATTTTTTTTGTTGATATTATGCGGGGTGTTATGGAAATGACGTATTATATTTAAACCGGCAAATCCTGAGATGAAAATAAATGGAAGAAAAATACCCATAAAAAGCGCTTTCAGTTAATGACCGGATTATATCACCTTATGTCAAATCAGACAAACACATGTGGGGCACTGGCATAATATGTAATCGATCAACACTGAGGTCTGCTGGGTAAAAAGACGTCAGCGCATTTCGGCCGGTGTTGTCATATCTACACGGCAAAAATTTTAACAATTTTTAATTCTATCATTTATGAACAAATATGATTCCAGAAAACCGACGGCGAAAGATGTTTTGCAAAACAAATAATGGTAATATCACACACAAATTTCAAATTCGTTACAAGCACAGGAAAGTAAGTAGGTCAAACGTCATTGACCTTCTAAATAATAATTATCGTTCAAACTCTTTAAAAACAATGCAATATTATTTAAGACACATGCTTTCTTACCTTTACTTATTTAAATACAATTGATAGTTTCATAATTTCACACAAACCACACAGAATCTAAGTTCTAGAAAAAAACCTCTCACATAACCTCAAAAATAGCAGCTATTCACAGGGAAAGAATACACGCGAATGCTGTTTTAATTTTGGTCCTTTTTTTTCGCGTAGATTTATTTATTTAACTAATTTAAAACACACACATTTTAAATACACACAATGCAATCCTTCAATTTAAAAAATACATTTTATCTACGAACCATAAAACAGTTAACCTACGAACGAACGAAATAGATACCTTCAAAACTCGGAATAGAGATGGGCAATATTTGACAGTTTGATATTTCACGAGATTCTTCTCTATTACTTTGCTATTTACCGCGAGATCTCTTGCAAGGCGTTTAATTGATACGGCGTTAATGGAATTTCGACCAAATTGAATAAAATGATAGTGGTAGCTGATAATACTGCGACTGTACTTTTTCTTTTGAGAAGCTCAAAAATTAAATTAGCCAGCTCTACTCCTAATGACAAGACCGACGTAGATTTTATTTTCTTTCTCACGCGGCCATCTCTCCATCTCTTTCACACAATCCACTCGGCGCCGGGCCGACGTAGGTCTATGGGTACAAGCGTGCGACTTGCAAGTGTCAGTAATAGAAGAACAGCGTTAGGGTGCGGTCGCTTCTGTTGATAACCATTTACACTCTCGGCTATCCGCTTTGGTTTCAGAAGGTACTCGTATAATAGTTGTAATGATTTTCGGGCTACGCATCCAAACTTTGTATATTATTTGACATTATTTTATAGACGAACCTAAGTTGCTCAGTTAAAACCAGTAGTTTGTTTTGGACGTTTGATTTGACAAAAAAATTGAATGTCGAATAAGTCAAATTTCGTCGCGTCGCGTGTAATAAAATCTAATGATCTGATCTGAGTGTATTTTTAAAAAACTTGTGCCTGGAGGTATACAAATAAATATAAGTAGGTAGATAAATAATTTATTTTTATAATTTTATATGGAATTTCAGTTTTGCATTAAGTTTGGCAACATTGCACGTAACACCTGTTTCCTGATATGCCACCACAGGGTGACATGACGAACAAACCCGAACAAACGCTGGATAAGGTGTGGGTTTATGGGGCTGGACCCCATTTTTAAAACGGTCGATTTGAAACAAAAAATATGTAGCGTTTCTCTCGGACACCGAAGGACTCACCCATTTAAATATAATACGTCATTTCCATAACACCCTGTATAAACAGCAGACACTACAAGCAAGTTTTTACAGAAAAAAACTCATCAAGATGATCAATAAATATTTAATCCTAAATTTGAAATTTCAATGCATATTTTTGAACAATGCGAGGCTTCTTACGTATCCCCGAAACTCTTTATATCCATCGTTCACAATTCAATACACTTTTGATCCGTTCATGAATAGAAATTGCCTATTTGGCCCATTCCCTTTGTGGAACACGTTACTGGGGGTACGATTTTTGTGTGTGCACGTGCTGAACCTCTTTGTAATTGAGATATTTTTATTTGTGTGTTAATTATGATTTAAAATATTTTCGCAATCCAACGTATAAGATTTAAAATTACACAAAAAGTCATCACAATATACTTGATGATGATACACATTTATTTGTGGTCTTCGTTTCCTGCACAATATGTGCCTATATGACTCACCGATAGTTAAATCTTAAATGAAGATATGACAAATATTTTTTCAATAAATCTTCCTCAAATGTTAGTATAACATAATTTGAATTCAAAACGACTTCTCCATAGATACAATCTTCCGGAAATGGGTTCAAACACGTTATTGGAACCTTCTCTTGATAACATGTTCCTATTATTCGCCGAACAATGTGTTAACTTTTTAATTATATATTAGCCTGTAAAGTATTCGAATACATGTACTAACAGATAGGCAGATATAATAACTGAAATTGTATTTATTTCTATACTAGTATTATTTATCTTCTACGTAACTTCTTACGCTGTCAGAATAATTAATCGGCTCTCCCTTTATTTAGTGAGATTTGCCTTTAGTCAGCGGAAAAGCTACATAAAGTTTATGTTCGAATAGAGATGATTAACAGATTTAAATGGAAAACCAATGTGCTAATTTATACAGGGTATTTCTTAATAACATGCTAATATTTAAGGATGTTATTCTTGAGTCCATTTTCAGAAAAAAACTTCATATAAAGATATGTCCTAAACGTCTAAACTTTTGAGACACAGAGTGTTAAGGATTTTCAAAAAATCTCCTTTTTTATTAATATCTGTACTACTCGACTATAGATATTTTTGTGAAATTCGGTACATACTTTCTATTCATGAAGAGGCATTTTATGATATACAGGGTGTTATGGAAATGACGTATTATATTTAAATGGGTGACTCCTTGGGTGTCCTAGAGAAACGCTACATATTTTTTTTTTCAAATCGACCGTTTTAAAAGTGGGGTCCAGCCCCATAAACCCACATCTCATCCGGCGTTTGTTCGGGCTTGTTCGTCATGTCACCCTGTGGTGGCATATCAGGAAACAGGTGTTACGTGCAATGTTGCCAAACTTAATGCAAAACTGAAATTCCATATAAAATTATAAAAATAAATTATTTATCTACCTACTTGTATTTATCTTTATACCTCCAGACACAAATTTTTTAAAAATACACTCAGATCAGATCATTAGATTTTATTATGCGCGACGCGACGAAATTTCACTTATTCGGCGGCGACATTCCATTTTTCTGTCAAGTTAAACGTCCAAAAACAAACTACTCGTTTTAACTGAGCAACTTAGATTCGTCTATAAAAACAATGTCAAATAATATACAAAGTTTGGACGCGTAGCCCGAAAATCATTACAGCTATTATACGCGTAGCTTCTGAAAACAAAGCGGATAGCCGAAAGTGTAAATGGTTATGGTGGTAATGGTGTAAATGGTCATCAAAGAATCTCATGAGATATCAAACTGTCAAATATTGCCCATCTCTATTCCGAGTTTTGAAGGTATCTATTTCGTTCTTTCGTAGGTTAATTGTTTTATGGTTCGTAGATAAAATGTCATTTTTAAATTGAAGGATTGCATTGTGTGTATTTAAAATGTGTGTGTTTCAAATTAGTTAAAAAAAGGACAAAAATTAAAACAGCGTTCGCGTGTATTCTTTCCGTGTGAATAGCTGCTATTTTTGAGGTTATGTGAGAGATTTTTTCCTAAAACTTAGATTCTGTGTGGTTTGTGTGTAATTAGGAAACTAACAATTGTATTTAAATAAGTAAAGTTAAGAAAGCATGTGTCTTAAATAAAATTGAATTTTTTTAAAGAGTTTGAACGATGATTATTATTTAAAAGGTCAATGACGTTTGACCTATTAACTTTCGTGTGCTTGTAACGAATTTGAAATTTGTGTGTGATATTACCATTATTTGTTTTGCAAAACATCTTTCGCCGTCGGTTTTCTGGAATCATATTTGTTCATAAATGATTCATAATAATTAAAAATTGTTAAAATTATAATTTTTTTTCTAAAGAGTTTGCCGTGTAGATATAACAACACCGGCCGAAATGCGCTAACGTCTTTGACCCTGCAGATCTCAGTGTTGATTGTTTACATATTACGCCACTGCCCCACATGTGTTTGTCTGATTTGACATAAGGTGATATAATCCGGTCATTAATTGAACGCGCCATTTATGGGCATTTTTCTTCAATTTAGGTTTAAATATAATACGTCATTTCCATAACACCCTGTATAACATATTTTTTTATTCCGACCAGTCCACCCCTCGGCATTTTTGACGAAACTAATGGTACGCCACTTCTTTTTTTTAAATAAAAATTATTTTTTAAATGCTCATTCCTTTCTGAGCAAATGTCGTTTCTTGATTTTTTGTCGTTTGACGTACAATTTTCGTATAAAAAAAATTTAATTCATTCTTCCACTCTGTTACGAGATTAGGTAGTAACAAAGGGTAAAAAGGAACTAGTAGGTAAGAAGCAGATTTTGTTTTGTGGACATAAATAGTTGACAATTGCCTATCTAGTATAGTTGTTACATATTTAAGTCTTTAACCTTAACAAATTATTAAAAAACAAGAAAATATTTAACACCCTGTATCTCAACAGTTTAATGAAATTCTTATTAAGAAATTTCCGACGTTTCGACATTTATTTGAACTATTTTCCAAACCCCGTAGCATTTGTCAGATATCTAGAAGCACACATCTGGAGATAGTTCCTCGTTAGTCAAATATTTCGAAAAATAATAAGAATAAAAGAATAATTACATTCCAGCGCCCCTAATTCCAGAAATTTACCCAATTCCACAAACCCAAAATATTTATTGGAAATTCAAGAGCTTCCAAACGGCTTCCCGTAATAGTGACTTTTAGATCTGTAAGAATAATTCAGCAGCTCTTTGTTTATTCGACCGCAATGGGCTTTTAGCAACTAAGGGAGGAAAAGGTCAGAAACGGTTTACAAATTTAAGGGCAGAGTCAATACGCACCGTAAATGGCCCTTGTAGATATAGATTCCATAAAAACCTACTTTCAAAGCACTTTGGATTAAGTGGTTACCTGCTCTTAAATGGGCGTGTTCTTATTTTTTTCATTGGTTTTTTTTACCGATCTTGAGCTAAGAAATACGGACTAAAAATATTTCAATGGGATTAATATGTTATTGTGTACCGAAAGGCACTGTCACTGAACTAATGATTATGAATAGTGAATTTCCTCAATAATAGAAATGAGAATACAAATTTTACCGATTAAAATCAACTGTTATCTCATATGACTCGTAAAATGAAGTAATAAAACAAGTGATAACTATTTTATAATTATTGAATACTTGTTTAATATTTTGAACATAAACATATTAAAATAATTTATATCCGTATGCTGTAATATAATTGTTATGGCTCCATCAGTATATTAAACAACGCGCACATTATAAACGAAAAATTATTAACAGTATAACTCATTACGTGTTGGCAATAAAAATGTTCTTCTATTTTGGTTCGATATCAAAGCTTTTTCGATATCGTTTTCGGTATGGTAATGAGCTTTTTATGATACCGTATTTTTTTTCTTTCTTAAAGGTTGATCCTGTTTAGTTGCAGAAACGATTACGAAACAAACCTCACACACCTGTCAACTTTAATTTCGTTTTAAAGCTGAATACAGGACTGTAATATTTAACAAATGTATAATTTAAAGCTTTGCAATTTCCCTTAATAGTTAGAGAAACGGTGACAATTGGGGGTCCGTGAAGTGGAATATCAGTAATTTGTTTTTTCGTGGAGTTTAGGCCCCCCTCTACAACTTTTATATCTGATAAAATGCCCTAGAGCGTTGCTGAGAGGCGATGTACCGCTTTAGATAGGAAATTCTCAATTCTCAATAAATTCAAAATTATATTGAGCCATGTCTGAAAATGAATTTACAGCATCTTCGTGACCCCCAAACTCACGGGAAACACATTTTCTGACAAGTCAACCCTTGCATATATTTTTCCGAGCGTGTAAAAAGAATGAAAATTAAAAAAAAAATAAAAAATGCAAATTTAAAGTTGAAACTTTCTAGAATGGAACATTATATGTTAAAGATTATGTGAAAAAAATTGTGTCGCCCCAGGTCTCGCCATTTCATTATTTGAAATTTTTTTAAATCTCCTCGGAGGAAATTCGGAAAACGATCGTGACATGTCAGAAAATTGTCACACTGCATTCCTTGACACTCACATATTGTGAAAAAAAAAATTCAGACGAATCGCACCTAGCTAGGCGGAATTCTGACAATATTACGGAGAAATACCGGAAGGCAGGTATCGTTCAGTTGTATGACGGGATATTATATTTGCAATATTACCAAATTAGGCCTATTTTTCATAAGGTGTGTATGATTTATTAAAAGCTGATGAATTTAAACATTTGCCCTTGTCTACTTTTCACTAATTACAGTAAAAGCCAACTCTTTTCATGCATTTCGAGCGAAGTTTAGAAATTTTGCTATCACCGTTACGAATTCTCTTAATTTTCTCCAAAATAGAACATGATTCTGGTAACTTTATATACATCAAAATGTTCGGAAAAGACGAGGGAATCAGATAAACTTAGAAATAATTCTCCAACGGGAATATTTTAGAAAATATAGCAGAATAAACCAGGCTTTTAATAAAAAAAATTTTGAGAAAAAATACCGCACTGTCGCAGTATTCTTTTTATCACAGAATTATTTACGACTCATCTCCATGGGAATACAAATCGATTAAGCCCACTTGGACTCATGTCACTGGAGACTTTATAATTTTTCCATTAATTTTTTTTGACACGCTCGGAAAAGTATATGCAATGGTTGACTTGTCAGAAAATGTGTTTCCCGTGACTTTGGGGGTCACGAAGATGCGTAAATTCATTTTCAGACATGACTCGATATAATTTTGAATTTATTGAGAATTTCCTATCCAAAGCGGTACAGCGCCTCTCAGCAACGCTCTACGGCATTTTATCAGATATAAAAGTTGTAGAGGGGTACCTAAACTCACGAAAAAACAAATTACTGATATTCCACTTCACGGACCCCCTATTGTCACCGTCTCTCTAACTATAACTCAGGAGAAGTTAATCTAACTAATGGTAACAGATTAATTTATCCTAATAAATGATTACAGCCAATGTAAACTAAAATATGACATGTTCGTCTGCTATATCCTGTATTACGAAAATGCAGATGGAGCATTAGAAGTGTATTTGAATCGTAAATATCAGCCTTTTGTAGTATGTATATATTTCAAAAAAACGTCAATTTCGGGTATAGTATTAAAAGCTGCTTTTAATCACAGGTTGCCAAGCAGGCACTATTTTTATGCGAGCGTTTAGCCAAATATACTTAGTTTTTTTCTAATCTAAAACTGGATTCGTAAAGTTAAAGGATTGGAAAGTGGTATGAAAAAATTGCGTTAAAAAATATAATGTTATAAGAATAATAATAACAATTTCAAATATGAACAATCGACATATCAGACAATCTAAATATCAATAAATTAACTAAAAAACTTTATTATTAAACGCTAAAACTTCACGAAAAGAAATATTGATCAGCTGATGACTCTCGTCTCTTTCAAACCTGCCAAAAGGCGGCATATTTTTTAATTAAATTGATGCAACATCTTAAGACTAAAAATAAAATATTATGTATTTCTGGGAAGCTTGTTAAAAATTGAATTACATTATTAAAATATATATTGGGTGGCCCATTTAACAAAACGGAAATTTGTTTTTTCTTAAAAACTATTGAAGGTAGCAAAAATCTGAATACGTCATTGGTTTCTATGTAAAAAACCACAAAGAAAACATTTTATTTCCGTTTGACAAGTTACCGGGTAACGGAAATATGGGTGGGTGTCCCAAAATATAAGATTCTCAAAAACCTCTCGTATATCAAAAACGAGGAAGCGTAGAAAAATTCTAGTTGGAGCATCTTATGTTTCACAGTAGGTATTGCCAAAGCCGTATCTTTACTAATAACGAAGATACCCCGTAAGGCCAGCGAAAAATGGATGCCCAGTAGTTTATTTATCGATTCCCTAAAAGCTTAATATTCCTAATACGTAAAAAATATTTCTATCTCAAGATATTTAAATCCTTTAGCACGTTGACGAATATACTCCCTACACAGTGTACACATGCACTTTAGAGTTTAATATTAGCACTATCGATAAACGTAGCACTTTACAAGTTTAATCACATTACACCTTTCAATGTAGCCGTGTAATATGGAAATTAATGTTTGCAACGTAAGCTCATTTGAATATTAGCAAGAGGGTACTTGTAAATATATAGGGTGTTTCCTAATGATGTGCTATTATTTCAAAATGTGATTCGTTAGGTACTTTTATGACGAGAATTTCGTGTATGCAAATGTTTAAATTACTGGTCGATTTCAGAAACGATCGAATCATTTCAATCATTCAATCGATATTTTATATTATGCATGCGCAGCACACCAGTTCCTGGTAATAACCCTGGCAACGCTGATTGTTGCTGCCATGCCGGAAGAACCCGGACCGAGATCATATGTTGCGCTTGCGTTGCGTTTATCGTTTCTTGTAGTATGGTATCGTATCATTTGAAGGAATTTGTGTATTGGCGACTGGCGGCTAAACAGTTTTTATTTTTGTGTATACAGGGTGTTTTTTTTTTTTTTTTTTTTATGATCAAACACAAGCACTATAGGAAAAATCCTTTAGGGCACTCTGGGCGTGGTGCGTGTGCGCAAAAAGCGATTCACGTTGGTTTTGAATCGTTGGAGGTTATATTCGTTGGGAAAAACGACCTCGGGAAGATCATTCCACAATGATGAAGTCCTCCAGATGAAAGAGTTCTTAAATAATGAAGTTCGAGGAGTACTAAGCTTAACCACATATGGATGGGTGGCAGTGGTTCGTCGTGTATATCTAATATTCGCCGCTCTGGGCGGAATTAAGAGGGCAAGGTCAGCCGAGCACTTTCCATGAAAATATCTGTAAAATAGAGTCAAATCACCAACTTGCCTTCGATGTTCTAGGCTGTCGAGCTTCTTCGTCAGCTCGTGGTCTCCAATCAGACGAATGGCCCTCCTTTCGATGGAATCCAGTAGCCGAAGAGTATGTTTGGGTGCAGAGCTCCAGACATGAGAGCAGTACTCTAGTGATGGTCGAATCTGGGCTTTGTATAGTGTCAAAAGTTGTTGAGGTGTGTACAACTTTCTGGTTCGGAAGAGTACACCAAGCTTCTGAGAGGCTATCTTGGCGATTGCCACAACGTGGTTATGCCAAGACATATTTCCTCCCAGATTGACGCCCAGCAAATTGATAGATGAAGCCAGCGGGATTGCGTGTCCTTCCATGACTATATCCGGTTCTGTAATGTTAACCTTTTTAGAGAAAACTGCTGCCTGGGTTTTTTTAGCGTTAAACTCGACTTGGTTTCTGTCACCCCAAGACAAAATTTCTTCCAGGTCTTTGTTGAGGCGTGATACTTCATGCTGTCTGCGAAGATGTGCGTCGGCAGCCGATGTTTGTGCATTCAAAGAGAAAGATGATAAAAGTGTGCCATCATCAGCAACACTAACTATCGGGTTTTTCGTTTTCACTAGAAGGTCGTTGATGTAGAGTAAGAAGAGAGTGGGAGACAATATGGACCCTTGAGGAACACCGGCATTGATGGTGAAGGTGTCTGAGAGAAATCCGTCAATCGCCACTTGCAGAGAGCGGTCCTTAAGAAAGCTAGACAACCATGCACAGAATCGACTGGGCATACCATAGGATCGCAGTTTACTTAGAAGCTCCTGATGCCAAACACGATCAAAAGCTTTAGAAATATCCAGTGCAACAGCCCGAGACTCCCCATGATGTTCGATTGCGTTGTTCCAAATATGGGTGACATAGGCTAGAAGATCTCCAGTTGATCTGGACTTCCGAAAACCATATTGATGATCGCTGATAATGTTGAAGCCTTCCAGGTACTTTAGAAGATGTTGGTTAATAGTTAATTGGTTAATAACAGGGTGTTATGGAAATGACTTATTATATTTAAATGGGTTACTCCTTGCGTGCCCTAGAGAATGTCTACATACTTTTTTTAAAATCGAATATCTAAATACTAAGGTAAAAACCCTTTTTACTCACATTCTGTCGCGCCATTCCATCTGGATTCACTTAGCAACAATGTGGGTCACTAGAGTATACTAACCGTGCTATGAAAAATAAGTGATAACGCGTCTTGTTGTCAAAAACTGAACACGTGCGTTTAGAATTCTGTGTTGCAATATGACAACACCGCCTCAATAAACTATTGATTACGAACGTCCTCAGTAGCGGCCACGTAAATTTTCAGATTTCATATAAAGTGTATATTTCGTACAATAATTCAAAACGCCATTTATGGTTATTTTTCTTCAATTTATTTTCATCTCAGGATTTGCCGGTTTAAATATAATAAGTCATTTCCACCGTGTATAATAAAAAGTTATTTAAAAATATTGTATTCAGATTCCTCAGTATCCTCTGAGGAAATCGAATTCCTTAATAATATAATAATTTTATAATTATTATTATAATTTATAATAATTTTTAAATTAAACTAAAAAATCGTCAAGTTATTTGAATCCACACCTTAGCGTATGAGTTTCTCTAGTATTTACTACACATTATTGAGCAAATTTAGTAGAATTTGGGCGTGGTTCTGGAAATTTTTCGCCTGCGGCGTTCTGGCTCAGCCGCTTGTCCCGCTTTTTCAAGATCTGACAAGCCTGATTACGACTGAAATAAATAATCGATTGATATTAATCGGTAAGAATTTGGTCATTCAATACTTTCTACTGATACAATCTCGTTCACGATTGACACACCTCCAATTGCTACCTGGTATAGATTTTAGTTTATCAAAACGTTACTTTTTTAATATTTCCGAAAGTACTGTAGATATTATTTTCTTTTTCTGAATGTATTGATCGAATATAATACCAATATTTTAATTAGAAAAGTTATTATATCGACCCATCAGTGCAACCCGGCAAACATATCTTGTGATATATTTTTGATAGATTAACAACAAGTTTAAAATTTATTATTTAAAAAGGCAATAAAATTCAAAACAATCACAATTAAATAAACTGGAGTCCACTAAATTAAAACATATTCATCTGCTAAACAAGAACTAGTTAACAATGCTTTTAACACTTAAAATTTTCGATGGACAGCTCGATTCGAACATTTACCGATTTTAATTAAAATTATCGAGAACTCATTAACAGTGACAACTCAAAATCAAAATGGTGATGGTTTAATCATTTACAGTTAACTCAATATTTCAAACAAAGGAATTACAATTTTAATGTTAAAAACAAATATAATTTACGTTTGGGAGCCATATTTCACCTCAAATAATAAAATTTTAATAAAGAATAAATAACAATAATGATGGATTATACGATAACTTTAATGCAATTTTACAATTAAAAATAGCTGGATCACCGGATATAATGTAATAAAGCGATTCGCCTTAGTTTTGAATCGTTGGAGGTTATGTTCGTTCCAAAACACGACCTCAGGAAGGTCATTCCCTAAGGATAATGTCCTCCAGATGAAGGAATTCTTAAATAAGTTCGAGATGCTCAACCACATATGAATGGGTGGCAGTGGTTCGTCGTGTATTTCTGCTATTCATCGCTCCAGATGGAATTAAGATGGAAATATCTGTAAAATAGAGTCAAATCACCAACCTGTCTTCGAGGTTCTAAGGATGTCGAGGTTTTTTGTCAGCTCGTGGTCTCTAATCAGACGAATACCTCTCTGTTCGATGGAATCCGGTATCCCAAGGGTACGCTTAGGTGCAGAGCTCCAGATATGAGAGCAATAGTGATGGTCTGGACTTTGTGTACAACTTTTTGGTCCGGAAGACTGCACCAAGTTTCTGCGAAACTGTTGACAATTGCCGTAATATGATTATAAGACATGTTTCCTCCCAGATTAACGCCCAGCAAATTAATAGATGGAGCCAGTGGAAGTTCTCGTCCTACCATGACTGTATCCGGTTCTGTAATGTTAACCTTCCTAGAGAAAACTACTGCCTGGGTTTTCTTAGCGTTAAATTCAGCTTGGTTACTGTCACCACAAGACAAGAGTTCTTTCCGGTCTCTATTGAGGCGTGATACTTCTGCTGCCTGCGAAGATGTGCGTCAGCAGCCGATGTTTGAGCTTTGAAAGTGAAAGATGAAGGGTGCTGTCGTCAGCAAGCTAAATAATAATGTCGATTTGAATCATACAGGTTACAGGTGACGACGCACGTCCATGTTTTTCCCGAATCAACTGTGGTAAGTACAATGGACTTATACAATAATTGTCAATAATAATTTATGAGTTCACTTCCAGTTTATATCGGTAGTATTCTGTAATGGAATTTACAGCTCTATTATCTTGCTCCGCCATAAAAGTGGGTATAAATTTCGTAATCGGCCAGTTGTTTAACAGGCTTTACAAGGTTTATTACAGATTAATAAATTATATTTTTGGAGCTATCATATCTACACCTCCCACCCTCCCTTGACACCTTCTATTTTATATAATATACAGTATGTCCACGGATGGGGTTTACAAGACGACAAATGGACTAATAATTGAGATACGAAAAAAAGTCACTCTTAATAAACGTTTTTGCTTGTCTACAAAATAAGATTCATCATAAGAAACTTCAATTTTTTTATACAGGGTGGGTAAAAACTGCAAAAATTTTATTTTGCTTAAGAGTAAACATGCTGTATTTTGAAAGATACGACAAACAGTCACGCTTAATGAATGTGTTTTCTACACAACAAACCAAAGTAGAACAATTCATTGAAAGGTTTATTTCCCAAAAAGTATTATCTGGCACACCTGAGACTGGTGAACCTAGTTAAAATAATAATGACACTTAAGGTGATAGGTACTTGTTGTCAATGTCTTTATTTAATGAAGTTATTATTTTAGTAGAAATGCTATCTACTGAACAAAGAGTTTTTATAATACAATGTTATGGGGATGGTCAAGTTTCATACCGCTACGTCATGGAACAATTTACCGAGAAATTTGTAGGAATCCCAATAACTAGGATGGCAATCTGCAAGTTAATAAAAAAGTTCAAGAGAACAAGTTCGGTTTTGGACCTAAAAAAAAAGAAGAAATACGACCATGATGATGCTGCTACAGTCTTAGTTCTTCATTCTATTGAAGAAAATCATATGACGTCCCTTAGAAATCGTGTTACTTAGTTGGAAGTTATGAAAAAGAGTCAATTCAGAAGATCCTTAAAGCAAATAAATTGTATCCGTATAAACCGCACTTTAATCAAAGATTGAAAGAGGGAGACGAAGCGAAACGACTTGATTTTTGCCTGTGGATAGGAGACAAAATTTTAAGTGGAAATGTTGATTTTTATAAATGTATCATGTTTTCTTATGAAAGTACTTTTTCAACAAATGGAACCGTTGCAACCCAGCACGTTAGGTACCTACTGGTCTTTAGAAAATCCCGAATTCAGAATTATGACGAGAAGACAATATTTCACAAAAGTGAACGTATGGTGTGCGATATCCATCCATGGCATTAAAGGCCATATTTTTTTGATAACAAGTGCAATAGATTATCATATTTAGGAATGCTGGATACATTTTTCAATGATGAACTCGACAATCTACCATTAAATTTTCGACAAAATATGTATTTTCAGCAAGATGGCTTGAGATTGGCTTGACCGCAGATTTGGTCCAAGGTGGATTGGCAGGAATGGCCCAGTTTTGTGGCCCCCAAGAAGTCCCGACTTAACCTTGGCCGATATGTTTTTATGGGGCCGTTTAAAACAAATTGTTTTTGCAACCGCAATACCAAATGATATTGAAGTGCTGAAGGGCAGAATTATCCAGGTTGTCCAATCGATATCTCAGGAAGAAATCAGAAATTCTTTCACTTATTTGAGAAAGCAATGAGAAAAATGTGTCGAGTATGGGGGTGGAGTTTTTGAATTATGAAATCGTTATCGTATTCTTTTCATGTAAATAAAAATGTTCGTATTATTATTATTATTATTATAATTACTTCGCAAAAATGTTTATTAAGAGTGACTTTTTTCGTATTTGTAAACCCCATCCGTGGACATACTATATAGTAACGTTTTATTAATGTTAAATAGGTATTTTAAAAAGGTTTACAATAGTAGCTCAATCTATTGATTTTATCTTCGCTGACTTCTCGCTGTTGTTAGCACAGACAAAGCCTTTGTTTAAATTGAGATATTGACTTTTCATATTTGGGAATATTTTCACCTTTGCCACTTGAAATTTTATGGTTCACCGGAAACTGTTGTAGCAAAAAAATCACTCGGCGGAAAAGCAAGGACGACAGAAATCAGGCAACTAATAAGTATAATGAGTAAAAATATATTTTCTCTTATGGGATAAGAGGTTCAATAAATTTTATATAAAGATTTTCAATTTTCATTCAGTCGACCCCGACAAAATCACGAGGATCATATTTCCAGTGTTTCTTGTTCAGTTGCCATTAAACTAACTCTTACAGTTGATTCAAGGTCTATATTTATTATTGTAACAACAAACCGATCGTATATCATTTCTCCACTGGGCTATTAAACAAAAGCAACAGCGAAGTCAGAAAATTTTCCGAAACAAAGAAAACGTGTGAAGAAGAAGAAAATAAACTAAAGCAGGTAACCTTACATAAAAGCATCGTTTCCGTCTTTGAGGGGGACTTCCTTTCATTTCTTTTATAGGAAAGATTAGATAACATCTGGCCCGTTCGAAGGCGCAACATTTTGGAAAGGATCAAATTACTGGAAAACTAATAAATATCGGAACTTTTTGAGGGTTTTTTCAGATCCAAGTGATTGCGAAACTTTCAGCTCAACTATAAGGCCAGAAATGACAAATTAATACATTTATTTAAATGTAGTCTAACCCTCGCAATGTATATAAGGGATTATTTTGGTGTTATACGTCAAGCCAAATCAGTGGGGTTTTGGGGGTCGTAACCCCCTTCCGAAGTACTTATATTTGTTTGTAGACATTTTTAAGTAAATGTAAGATTTAACTACAAATGCATATACAACGTGTCCAAGATAAGGAGGGCCAGTACAGGGATCTCGGAAACCGTAAGAGATACGAAGTCGGTTAAATGGAGGTAAAGTTGCTCATTTATATACCTAATAATATGCCGTTTAGAAAGTTTTAAAATTCCGAGTAGTATATCCGGAAAACCCGAAATTCTGAAAAATCGTTTTATTGTTTTCCTGAGTTTTTTTGAGATCGAATTCTAAAGTAAATTGCACTTTTGCATTGCCACTTTTTCCGCTCTATCTAACAGCGTTAATTGATTTGTAATCCGACGAGTCGTCTTCAAAGGGCCATTATCAACTTTATTTTTTTAAATACGGTGCTGTTTTTCTGTTATTTGATTTGATAGCTTTTTTTCTTCCGAATGCAACAATGTATGACACATTGTGCTTTAATGACGTTTCGAGGGTTTTCTGAACAACATCAGGAAATTTTTGGATACGGTCCTGTATTTCTCCTAATTTTATAAATAATATTTCATAAGAAAGCTCTAAATTTTTACTTATGTTGGACTAGTTCAATAAATAACAAATAATTTAATAATAAACCACAAATAAGTGAACAAAATACAGAAACATTATTTCAAACTTCTGTTGATTCGGAATTTAAAAGAAAAGTAGGAGCTTGAACAAAAAAATTAAGATGGTGACGCGTGATTTGTTTCACTTGATATTCCCATTGTGATCGTTTGAGATTGTTTTAAGAGGTTTTCTATTTTCCAGAAAATAAGGAACATAAATTTACAAATGCTGAAAAGTTTGATATTCTATCGCATGTTTTATTTTATCTCAAAAAAACTGTTATGTGGCAGTTAGAAATGTTATTTGTGCTTAGTGAATAACGGAAATCATTTTGAACACCTGATGATGCCCCTGATGTAGTTCCTTACCTTTTTCGTTGTTCGTTTTATTACTGTTTTCGAATGATTTTTGTTCACTTATTTGTGGTTTATTATTAAATTATTTATTTAACTAGTCCAACATAAGTAAAAAATTTAGAGCTTACTTATGAGATATTATTTACAAAATTAAGAGAAATACAGGACCGTATACCAAAACTTCCTGATGTTGTTCAATAAACCCTCGAAACGTCATTAAACCACAATGTGTCATACATCGTTGCATTCGGAAGAAAAAAAGCTCTCAAATTCCAATATCAGGAAAACAGGACCGTATTTAAAAAAAAGTTGATAATGGCTCTTCGAAGACGACTCGTCGGATTACGAAACAATTAACGCTATTAGATAGAGCGGAAGAAGTGGCAATGCAAAAGTTCAATTTACTTTAGAATTCGATCTCAAAAAAACCCAGGAAAACAATAAATCGATTTTTCAGAATTTGTCCGGATATCTCCGGAACTACTCGGAATTTTAAAACTTTCTAAACGGCATATTATTAGGCACGTAAATGCGCAACTTTACCTCCATTTAACCGACTTTGTCTCTCTTACGGTTTACGAGATCCCTGTACTGGCCCTCCTTATCTTGGACACGTTGTATGTAAAAATAACGTATAAACTACAAATTTAATGACGCCCATATTTCAGAAAAATTTCTTGCTTAGTCTCATAATAAATTATTTCGTAAATACAGAAAAATTAATTAGTCAATTAGGGTTTTCTGGTAAGAAAGACGTTGATTTTATCACGCAACTCTTGATATGGAGTTAATTAACCGTTTTTTCCCTAATTAATCAGCAACATGCGATTATTATACCGTTCCCGTAAGTTTCTGATTACTAGATACAGAAATAAAGGGTAGATTATTCTGGCTGTGTCGTAATAATAATATTCTCCAAAAAAATTGGGTGGTTATTAATAAAAAAATACCTGAAAGCATTAAAATGTATTAGTCCCTCCCCGTCCCACCCACTCCTAAAAGAACGGTATTAAATTAAGGTAAAAAAGCCGTGAACCTTACAAATAGACATTCGCATAAGAAAATAAATATCTTCATTAGGAGAAGAATAATACAAACTAATTAATTTCATTGTAATTAAAGGAACTGAAAAATGGGTTTTGTTTCGTTTGGGTTATTCACATTTATCTATGTCCTCCTTAATTATTATTTACTTTGCTTGACTATAGACATGATAATGGATAAATATAAAAAAAAATTATATAGATTTCTTTTATTTATTCTTTACTTATTATAGCTATAAACAAGTTCACGGTCAAAAAGTTATAGGTTATTGAATCGTACATTACATACACTTTTAATAAATATCAAAAAAACGTTTTTGATTTTAAATAAAAATCATTGGTTTTTAATTATTTTTAAAAATAATTATATTTTTTTGAACCCAATGTAAATGGTATTATAGATTACACTGGGAAACAAATTTCAACTTTTTTTTTGTTTCCTGAACAAAACCTATTTTTTTGGATTCAACTGTACCCAAGTAACTAAAAAATACCTATTAAAGATTTTAGTTGGCTCGCAAAAAAAAAAATCTCAATTATTTGTTACAAAATTTTAATTCATAGGCATATACAATGGACATACAAAATACAGATAACAATATATTGTTGGTTCAACAAAAGCAACTAAATAGCACATTTTTATCATTGAATCCAAAGTTTAGACACTCATTTTGCGCTTCTTAGCTTGCCTTTTGAAAGCAGCCTCTGGGGCATCTCTCGTAATAGTCCAGCAGTAGTCGGCTAACATCTCACAGTTCCATTTTCCCTGATATCTTCTTTCCATGTTCGAAATATCCTGGTGGAACCTCTCACCGTGTTCGTCACTTACAGCACCACAATTTTCCGGAAAGTAATCCAGATGAGAATCCAGGAAATGAATTTTCAACGACATATTACACCCTAGGTTTTGGTAACACAAAAGAAGTTGGGCAACCAGGTCTTTATAATTTTCTGCTTTTATGTTTCCCAAGAAATTTTTTGCAACCATTTTAAAGGCATCCCAAGCGTCTTTTTCCTTGCCTTCAAGTATGGAATCGAATTGCGCATCTCCGAAAAGTTTCCTAATCTGGGGACCCACAAATATTCCCTCTTTAATTTTAGCGTCACTGATTCTAGGGAACTTTTCTTTTAAATAACTAAAAGCACGGCCTTCTTTGTCCATTGCCTTCACAAAATTTTTCATAAGTCCCAATTTTATATGAAGTGGCGGTAGTAAAATCTTTTCTGGGGCAACTAATGGCGCGCTGGTCACATTTTTCTTTCCTGGCTCAAAAGACTCTCTCGGTGGCCAAATTTTCTTTCTGTAGTGATCCGATCGTGCTCGACTGTCCCATTCGCAGAGGAAGCAGCAGTATTTGGTATAACCTAGCTGCATTCCAAGCAAGATCGCCACAACTTTTAAATCCCCACAAATTTGCCATTTATATCTTTCATATTGTATGGTCTCAAGTAACAATTTCAAATTGCTATATGTTTCTTTCATATGGACTGCATGACCAATTGGGACTGAAGGCAATTTGTTTCCATTATGGAGTAACACAGCTTTAAGACTTACTTTTGAGGAATCAATGAAAAGTCTCCAGTCTTTTGGATCATAGTCCAGATTTAAAGCTGCCATTAATCCCTCAATGTCCCTACAGGCTACCAAATTGTTATCCATGTTAAAAAATGGTGTTAGGTTTTTCTGACGGCTTCGGTACACAGAAACTTTTACTTCATCTTCAAGTAAATTCCATTGTTGCAATCGAGAGGCCAATAGTTCTGCTTTTGTCTTGGGCAGTTCCAAATCCCTTATAAGGTCACTTAATTCACTTTGACTTATTTTGTGAGGCTTTTTACTTGGAAGTTCACAGACAAAATCGGAGTCTTGCGAGGTTGATGGGCCGGCGACATTTTCCGGTACACTACCGTTTGAATCCTCTTGATCATCATCAGAATGAAGGGTATATTCCTGAGGTGGATTAGGTATAGGCAACTCGTCACTATGAGGCACCGGGCGTATGGCGGATTGTAAATTTGGATACTGTATCGCAGACCTTTTTTTCTCTGAAAAGCCTTTTTTGATGGGAGGTGTCAAACAAAAGTAACAGTCAGTAACGTGGTCTTTCGGTTCTCGCCAGATCATAGGAACAGCGAAGGGCATCTTACGGTTTTTTCCACTTAGCCAGCCGCGAATGTTGGACGCACATTTGTAGCAGCAGATATGGGGAGCCCAATTTTTATCCTGGTCTCCAACTTTGCAGCCAAAATACAAGTGGTAAGCCTTTTTTATTAAAGGGCTAAGCGTACGTTTTTGTTTCACAAAAGTCATTTCACCACATATATAACAAAAATGATCCGGCTTATTTACACAAACTCGCGACATGTTGCTCAAAACTCTCTAATTTCTCAAATACGAACAGCTCTCGATCAACTGGTGGTTGAAATACAACTAACTAACAATTTAGGATTTATATTATATGTATTTAAACCCCTTATAAAGTACACCTGTTATAATAAATCCAGGTATTTCTCATTTAATGGTGAAATTTTCCCATATATTAAGGGCAGGTAGGTAAATTATCATAATTGGGATGGATCTATAAAACCGGAGCCAACTGAGCCTTTTGCAAGACAGATTGTTAATTAGTATAATAAAATAAGTAAGATTTTGCTATTTTGGTCTCGGAAACATTTTTGCTGTTCCCCAGTGTTATTTAAGATTACAATTTAACATTGTTTTATTGTTGTTCTAATAATATTTCCCTGTCTGTTATGTTTGTTATATCAATATTCATGCCTGACTCCGAACTAGTGGTGTGATCGCTCGATTGAAAAATCGCTCGAGTACTCGATTATTAAAATAACCAACGTCGCTCCATTATTGGAAAGACTACTCGAGATATAAATTTAAACGAAAATCATCATCGTCGCTCAACACTTTTCACTCAATGCTCGATCTTCGCCGCTCGAGCAATATGTGATATCATCGCTGAATTAGAATTTCGAGTGATTAACCGCTCAAGCGATCACTCGATCATTAAAGGCTACTCGAGTTATAAATTCAAGCAATATTCGTCGCTCAACACTTTTCACTCAATACTCGATCATCGCCGCTCGAGCAATAGATGATATGATCGCTTGATAAATTGGAATTCCGAGTGATTAATCGCTCGAGCATTCGCTCGATTATTGAAATCGTTCGAGTATCGACTACTCGATTATTAAAATCATCTGTTCTTTCCAACACTAGTAGAAACTGCATAACCTGGATCATTCAGCCGATAAAAATTAATAGCCTGCTTTATGTGACACCGGTGTCACGTTACGAGGACTCTAATCGATACATTTACGTCGTTTATCAATTTACAGGAACGACTGGCTATAATAGTATAGCTGACGATGACTATCCGAGTCTAAGATAACAATATTATGAGAAACATCTGCCGGTATCTTTTTGAAACAAGACACAATATATATTTTAATAAAATTGGAGTGGCATAAACGTAAAAGTTAACCTTTTCTCCTTTCTAATATTCCAGATTTGGGTGTCTTTCAGATTTTTAATATTATTTACTGCAAGCGGGATATCACGAGTGAGAAGTTTGAGCCAAATTGACGTTCTGTATAAATAAAACTGATAACTATAATTAATAGGAAATTTAACTTACGTAAAAATAAAGCATCTTCTTCGTTCTCCAATGAACAGAAATCCCTTGATTGAACGAGGTTTGTCGGTTTATTATAATTAATGTAAATTAGTAAACATGTTTGGGGTGGTTAACTAATTAAGTCGAAAATCTATCACAAAGTTTCGCAACATAAGCATTGCCAAATACCCTATATATTTCTTGTCAGAGTACATTTTGTAACTATATCATAGACGTAGATGGCGGACGAACTTTATGAAATGAAATGAAAATTAATGAAGAAATCAAGAATTTAGAATGAAACAAATGCGTTGAACTTAAGGAAGAAAATAGTAACGGCTTCGGTGGCGCCGTGATTAAAGCGGCAGTTACTGGATACTCTAGAATGGGAGATCAAATCCCACGGTTGGTACACCAATTCGCATTCGGTGGATTTTACTTATATAAGTTATGGCGTTGAGAAGCCTAGGATTGATAGGTGGTGTTCGATGCCATCGGCCGAGCGGACGAAAATTTTTATTGGATCAAGCCCAAGGCGTAGTTAAATTTTATTTATAGTAAAAGGGCGATCAATTTCTTTATTGTGACCCAGTAGTTATATTACCTATGATTTCTAGAAAATTGTTACGCCACTGAACACGCCACTTGATATACTATGTAAACCACAAGATTTAATTGTATAAGCAAATAAATCCACCGAAACGTAACAGACACTTAAACATAAGTCGACATGAGATACATGAAGATTTCTGTCAGTCACTTTATATATTCAATTACAATCAGGCCACAAAAACACTTATTAGGGTTTAATTTCGGAGCATATTCAAACATAGTTTCTGTCAACTACGGAAGGAGCTTTTCGTTTAAGTGAATCCGACCACGCCGCTTATATATCACCATTCTGGCCCGTTTTCTGATGAATATGGCAAAAAAAATTAATGGATATTTTTATAACCAAAGGAAAAACTTGACAGTGCAGAAAGTAGGAAAAATATGAACCGTTCAAACTTAAATTTTCTGTCGAACAAACTTACAATCATTTTATTTAAATAAAAATAACTTTTATAGACTAATATTTAAACAATAGCCTGAATGTTATGTTTTTTAAATTATTAGATATGAACGTTTGCATTATCTAAGCTCTATCAAAGCCAGCGAGAAAGGATTGAAAGGTAACAGTGTTGTTGAAGGATTACAAGACAACTAAAATTGGGTTTTCAAGCTTAATCCAATAAGGATTCAGTTGGGACGTAAAGGAAGGACGCGTATACTGAAAACTAATGGATACATTTTATTTGGTGTTGAGTTAATGGATTAATTAGGGATTATAGGAAAAAAGATAAATACCCATAAACAACTCTACATTCTATTATTAAGGATATTATGAGAAATTAGTTCCTGCGGAGTTCCTGAATTTCTATAAATATACAGGGTGTTTCAAGAAACATCATCGCTCGTGTGGTGACTTCTTACCCAAAACTAATACGAATAGCCCCTGTCAAATGGGTCCGCTTATGCTTTGTTTGAATAACAGAAAATTTCCAAATTGTTTCGATGTTTTCAAGATATTTCCGAAACATACTACAATTTTTCAGAATAGACAACCTTATACAGGGTTGCCCAGAAGTCCGGAATAAAATTAATATAGCCTTAACCTGTAGAACTTTTGGGGAAAACGCTCGGACACGTCAAGTTAGTTTTATATATGCTCACATTTTGACGTTATTTCGTTTGTTTTTTTATAGACATTTGTCAAAGATATGACGGCATCGATCTTTTTTTTAAATAGAAACATACAGCTTGAAAGCTAATATCTCGTACAGTATGCTCAGAAAATTTCCAAATTGTTTCGATGTTTTCAAGATATTTCCGAAACATACTACAATTTTTCAGAATAGACAACCTTATACAGGGTTGCCCAGAAGTCCGGAATAAAATTAATATAGCCTTAACCTGTAACTTTTGGGGAAAACGCTCGGACACGTCAAGTTAGTTTTATATATGCTCACATTTTGACGTTATTTCGTTTGTTTTTTTATAGACATTTGTCAAAGATATGACGGCATCGGTTTTTTTTTTTAAATAGAAACATACAGCTTGAAAGCTAATATCTCGTACAGTATGCTCATAAATTTTAGCGCGATTCTGTCAAGCTATTTCAAAATGGCGACTGTTAAATTTTTAAAAAAATCTCTATTGAAATAAGCGGAAATTATAAATCATTGATGTTTTTTACCTTTCAAGGTAAGAAATCTTCTGAACGCGACACATTGAAGATTTCTTATCTTGAAAGGTAAAAAAACCATAAATGATTTATAATTTCCGCTTATTTAAATAGAGATTTTTTTAAAACTTTTAACAGTCGCCATTTTGAATTAGCTTGACAGAATCGCACTAAAATTTATGAGCATACTGTACGAGATATTAGCTTTCAAATGATGTATCACAAGATGTATATTTCTATTTAAAAAAAAGATCGATAGCGTCATATCTTTGACAAATGTCTATAAAAAAACAAACGAATAACGTCAAAAGGTGAGCATAAATAAAACTTTCCCCAAAAGTTACAGGTTAAGGCTATATTAATTTAATTCCGGACTTCTGGGCTAAATAAAAAATAATTATAAAATTTGGAGGGTTCCATTTGAAAATGCAGAATTTTGCAAGTTTTCGCAATTTCATTTTTCATCTTATTATTTGAACAACCTGTAGTTATCAAAATATTATACAAAAATTAAATCCGGGAATCCAACGCAAAATAAATAATAAATGCTTTATATAGGAAAAAATATTTATTTTACGGTCTGCAAACGTAATTTTGGACATAAAACCTTATAGGAAATCTGCCTAGAATCTTGCTTAGAATCCAAAAATTTAATAATATATAAGGTATTCTATTTAAAATAAGCAAGTTGGCCCGCCTTCCGGTATAACCGGAAGTCTCACTATATTAAAAATATTTTAGCCGACTTGCCCCCATCAACATTGTCATATCACTGAATTTTCAAAAGTTTCCTATGTATAATTTCGCATGTATAGATCGAGTTGCTTCCCAGTTTGACACGCTGCATGAATAACAAATTCAATTGGTATAAATAGTTTCGGTAAAATTCCTGCTGTTATAGCAGAATTCTTGATGCGCCCGGATCCGAAGCTTTACACTGCCTGTAAAGTGCCATCAAAAGACACGGAAGTCCTCAACATTGGCAGAAGGATATTATATTGAAAACTCACTGAAAAATAAGAAGCCAAAATCCTTCTGGGAGGGTACATGTTACGTTGATCAATGGAGTTAGAGAGGAGAAGTTAACATTTCTGGTTGCTCAAACTGTACTTTTACTGGTAATAATAAAGGTTAAAAAGGTATTTATTTTTAAAGTTCGCGTTTGTAATCCACATTTAATACTAGTCTCACATAATGACGTTTTAGACGCTGTTAAGAAAAGTTAAATAGAAGAGATTCCCTTTTTTAATATTCACATGAAAGTTTTTACGAGCTTAGCGATAAAACCTGAATGTAAACATTGCGTAACTTGTCAAAACCCATAAGAATTAAGAGTAATTTAAAAGTCATTTATAAGCTTTTAAGAGTCTCCAGAGTTACGATGGCATCAACTATCACGTCGATTAGCTTGCCAATGTTTCTATATCAACAGGTGAGTGAGTTTAAGATAGTGTTTCATAAATAAGGGAGGGAATATTTCAATTTATCTCACCCCCACTACAACTTTATGTTTTAAATATAATGGACTAAAGTGTGGGAACACAAACTAAATAATTCACTCGTAGAGTTTCCTTTTTTTAACCAAATGTTAACCTAAGGACCTGTAACTATCTACTAAAAGAGAAGCCAACAGAATAATGTTTTTTAAACAATATTCAAAAAGCATAAATGTCATTGCAGGTAATTTCTAATAGTTATATAAGAATTCAAAATTTTCCAGAAAATATGGAAAAAATGTTTGTTTTCATTAAATAAAAAATATGATAAGGATAAAAACACATTTGTCAGGGCCCAAGGTATTTATTTACCCCCGAGTATTGAACAATCCCATAAGTGCCGTCAGATGTGTGCATTATTGCCAGGTCTGGCGAAATTTCACCAGATCTGGTGATTTTATAAATAATCTGGTGATTGATGAAAAACTTTTTAAAAAGTCCGATTTGTGGTTATTTTTTTATTGGTATTTGGTGCAAAATTTTTATTTTGGTTCATAAAAATATGCTTTATCCGTTTTTTACTAGGATGAAATGTTATATGCAGAGTGTTATTGTTACTTATTATATTACAATGGGTGTCCTAGAGAAACTCTACATACTTTTTTTTTAATCGAATAACTAATACTAAAGTAAAAACCCTTTTTACCCACATACCGTCGCGCCGTTGCATCTGGATTCAGTTAGCAACAATGTAGGTCACTAGAGTATACTAACAGTGATGTCAGATCACACCGCGTGTCTCGCCCTTGCTTGGATACCGGCCGCGCGCCACTATCGTTGCTTCAGTATGTTTCGAGACTCGGGGGTGGAATGACGCTGTCGAGGGTTCCAGCTACTTGATGTATACGAATTTTAAACGTTTCTGTTAGTTGTAGCATTATTATTATTCTGTTGTAAAAAAATTCAAAATAGGAAATATTTTGATGTGATTTCAAATTTGTGTGATATTACCTACTGTTGGTTATGTTGCAAAACGTACTTTTTGTGTTTTATTTTTTTATGGAATTTAATTATAAAACGGATTCTAAGATCGAACGTAAGAGAATATGTACCTTAAAATTGTAGTATTTTTTTTCTAAAAAGTTTGAAAAAGAAGTGATAACGTGAGTCAAAGACGTCTTGTTGTGAAAAACTGAACACGTGCATTTACAATTCTGTGTTGCAATATGAGAACACCGCCTATAATGCGCTGATCTCTTTTGAGACTGGAGACTGCCTCAATATACTATTGATTGCGAACGTCCTCAGTAGCGGCCACGTAAATTTTTAGATTTTATATAAATTGTATATTTCACACAATAATTCAAAGCGCCATTTATGGTTATTTTTCTTCAATTTATTTTCATCTCAGAATTTGCCGGTTTAAATATAATAAGTCATTTCCATAACACCCTGTATATGGCTTTATCCTTTTTTTTGCTAGTATGGTCATAGAAAATCGTTTACTCTTATTTCGCTAATATGTACTTGTTGATAATTTCTGGTAATTTTTCATAGCCATTTCTGGTAATTAAATTTTTTTGACTTGGCAACACTGGATGTGTGTCTTCTCATTACATTGCCAGCAGTGTTCCGGTCATTAACATTAACTTTCTTAAATATCGTCCATTAAATCCGTAGAATTTACTTAAAACCTTTACGTAAATCCTTTTTTTGACACCCCTAAACTGATCCGAACATGCGAAAGCGTTGGTGCCGAAAGCTAAACCAGGATAAAAATAAAATAGAATAAAAAATATAACAAAAATAAATCTGAAAATATATTTCTCAAGAAATCTCGCTTGATTTGTTACGGGCCAAAGCGGGCGAGACAAATACGTAAGTCGGGAAAAAGAAATATTTATTGTAGATTTTTGTATATCAAAGTACTGGGCATTAAAAAAGATTTATTTTCAACAATTGCGGCTGAAGTTACGTTTAAATATAAAACTATCAAAAAACTTTAAATATTTTCGTGTATTGTTATAATACACATACAGGATGTCCGCTAATTAATGGTATATGGAAAAACCACAGACTCCTTACATAAAAATATTAGGATTTAATTATATTTACCTATATCCGAAAATTGATATTAACTGAGATACAGGATGTTAAAAGTTTAAACTTCATTTTTGTTTTTCTCTAAAACCTTGAGAGAAACTAACGTTCTTTTATAAAATTTGGCAATTATGGTTTTTTTAGGACGACAAATTTTAATGTACAATGTAGCGCTGTCTGCGGCATTTCTCGAACATTCATAAGATCAACTTTTTTGTGCCTGAGTGTATTTAAGTTTTTAATAAAAATAATACTTTATACGTATTTATACAAATATTTATTACGTAAAAAAGGTATACTAAGTTCAGGTCGCCCAGAGTTACCATTTCGGAGATATTTGCATTTAAATTGTTAGCGGTTTAGCTCAGGCAAGCAAATAATATTTTGTTACTTCTTACCAATTAACTTTTGCATGATAATTAATTTTCTAGTAATGGTAATTGGGAATAATAAATACAACAATTGGTTTGTTATTTAACTTACTTTAATTAAAATAACTTTGACCCTAGAAAATATCGTCTCGAAAGAAACCAACTGAAAATACAAACTTACGACAAACTCAAAGATGAAACGTTTTCTGTTCTGTAATAAATATGAAAAAAATGTTATTTTCATTAAAAACTTAAATACACTGCGACACAAAAAAGTTATGACCTAATAAATTTGCAAATAATGCCGCAGACAGCGACATTAAAATTTCATAAAAAAATCTCGTCCTAAAATACCATAATTGCCAAATTTTGTAAAAAAACGTTGGTTTCCTGCAAAGTTATTCGAGAAAAACAGAAATTAAGTTTTAACTTTAACACCCTGTATCTCAGTTAATATCAACTTTCGGATATAGGTAAGTATAATATATAGTATAATATACAGGGTGTTATGGAAATGACGTATTATATTTAAATGGATGACTCCTGGGGTGTCCTAGAGAAGCGCTACATATTTCTTTTTTTTAAATCGAACGTTTAAAAAGTGGGGTATTTCACCCCTAAACCCACCCAGTTACTCCTCGGCACATTCATATATGATCATATTACATTGCCAAGCTGTATAATCAACAGATGTTCAGGCCCAATGTTGCCAACTGTGTAAAAAATTTAAAACTTTAGATTCGTATAAAAATAATATTTAGTTTACCTAGTATCCAAATAGAAGTGAATCCAGGTGCGAGTATACTAGCAAGTAATCCAGGGCACAGACATCTTCAGGTTTTTGTTTTTTTTTCTATGGGAAAAGCTTTATGCTCATCACGTACCCTGATGATAATGTGGAATTGCATAATAAGCTTATACCCACTAAACCCCATTCGGCCTCTTATTTCCAATCTCTCGGAACATTTGCACTAAATCACTTAAAGAAACACACAGACACCCACGAGATTCAAATTAGTTTGTTTTAAAGATATGCACTTATTATTAAATTACACAAAAGCAATAAATACTAACGCATAATTACACTTTACAATAACCTACCGTACACATAAAACAACAGCAATATAGGATTCAGAAATAATAAAAACGCTAATTTCTAATGGGCTAATCAAACTTATTAATCCTTCACTGAAGAAGAATGATGAAATAAAGACAGGACAACCCTTTCAAAATAAATAGTCTCGTCCAACTAGCGCGGTTGCCATTTTCGAGACTCATTATACAGAAAAGTAATACAGAAGGAAATTCTGCATTTTATGAATATAACCTTATAAAACATCGAAAGTCAACGCTGTATTTTTAAGTATTAACCCAGCCGCTGCAGTCGCGGAAAGAATAGGCAACCCGATTGTCCAGGATCAGCTGTTTAAAGAAGCCGGCCGTTTCCTACTGTTTTTTAAGCAGATTTGTGTGTTAAATTGTGTGTTAATACTTAAACCCGAGTTTAAATTATTAAGTTATTTGGTCTTTTCGCGGCGGCAGTGCCCCAGTCCAGCAGTTCAATATCGATCGACGGAACCAACGTGTTATTTATTTTAAAAATTTTTAGATGTTAAATACATTATTTCCCAGACCACTCAGACAATAAGGGGGTATTTTTGTCTACACAGTAGCACTTTAAAATACTAATTCAGATTGAACGGTACTTAGATGTGTTGTGACGCAAAGACTAATGTGATTTTGTGATGTGAGTACTTGGTGTTTTTTATAAATTAAGTTGGTTTTAAATAAGTCCGAAAAGGTAAATAAAATTGCATTTTTTTCTAAAGGGTAAGTGGCATTTATAAAAAAAAAGTTGTCCAGATCTGACGGGTGTCGTTCGAATTGAACAAATGAGAACATACCTGACCATTTATAAGTCAAGAGTCAGTTCAAGTTTATAAATCAGAGATTGTTTTCCAGCGAACTGAACTGAACGTAAAAGTTTATAATAATGTACCCTGAAAAATAAACAACTTGCAATCTGTCAAACGGTTATTGACTTTCTAAAGAGTTTACCCTGAAGATATGACAACACTGTTGACATATGTTGCTTTGTTTACCTTCCTGACAGAGGCACCACGTGGTCATTTTTGGTTTGACATAAGGTCATGTACAGGGCATATTAAATTAAAGCGCCATTTTTGGATATTTTTCTTCAATTTGTTTCCATCTCAGGAATTGCCGATTTAAATATAATACGTCATTTCCATAACACCCTGTATAGTATAATCCTAATATCTTCACGTAAGGAATGTGCGATTAATTAGCGGACACCCTCTATAAATCTATTTTTCGTCAACTAAAGAGTGTAAAACGTACTTTATATTGAGAGACAACACGTAAGTATATTTCCCTATATATTGCATTCTTATCTGGGACACCTTGAATAACGAGCCGGTTAAATTCAATATCGACATACCGGGTCCGATATATCGATAAAAAAAACTTACAGTTACCATCCCCGCTTATGGAACAGATATGGTGCTTTATCACAATCCGATATCAATTTAAAAGCGATTACTTCAGCAAATTTTGTTCCGTATCTGGACAAGTCTCTCGCATTCGATTTTCCATAAAAGGGTTTTTGGTTTCGTCGAAAACGTTAATTGGAACAGTGGTTTTTGCAAGACGGAGGGAGGTTGGAATACACATGCGAGGGGACCACGAATTAATCGCCGTCATTTCGCTTACGTAGTCCGTAACATATGTTTTAAATTACTGACCGATGTATTTTAATTATATATTTTATTTTGCGATATTTATCGAGCCCAAAATTTGGTCTGGTAAAATCAGTCAGTATAATAAACAAAGACCCAATTACCACAACAGTGGCGGTTCTTCCACAGGTGCACGGGCACCCCCAATACAAAACGAATAAAAATATTAATTTATATTCATTGAATATTAGTTATCGTATAAAGTCCGGCCCTCCCTAATATTTTATCGTACCGTCAAACTAAAAAAGTCCGACCCTCCCTAATATTGTATCAACCCGTCAAACCAAACTGTATAAATCCGGCAACCGTGCCTCGGTGGAGGTAAATGACTATTATGACGAGACTTGCGCGCACGTGCGATTAAGTAGTGCAGTTTAGCTGTAGTAACAGGTGGCGGGTGGTAGCGGGGGATAGCGGAGCTATGGCGATTTAACATGGAAAAGGCGCACAGTTTTTGTGTTTACCGCGCTGTTGTCTGTTCGTGCATCTAGTTCGAAATTCGAGCGTGTATGTTTTAATATTTCAATATTATATATTATATTAAGTTAATATGAATAGTTGACGGTGGACGATTTAAGAAATAACTTTAGCTCTTTGAGTTTGGAGCAAAAAATTGAAGTGAAGAATGCGGGAACACCTAAACCCGAAATTAATTTAACACAGACCACAAATGGTAAATCTAGGAACTTTATTAGAAAGTTTAAAAATGAAATATATGAAAATAAAATTTATAGAGGGTATTCCAAACTTAATGTGGCTGTTATTGAACAATTTTCTACAATTAAGAACCGAAGAATGGACTTTACGTTTAAGCACTATTGTGTAGGGTCGATAAATGTTGTGTATTTCGATAAATGATACTCGATGTGATTTTAAACCATTTTATTTAAGGATTTAAACTAAAAAACACTGAAAATATGAAGAATGCCAACTTGTCAGTCTCGTGGCTCGATTCGTTCTCATCATAAAACAGTTAACTATTGTTCTCGTCTTGGTTGCGCCTAATGACGTAGCCGTAGTGGTATTAGACATCATTCGGTATTCTTAATAACTCGTAGATGGCGGTAGTAGTATTGGACATCATTCGGTTTTCTTGACAGCTCGTAGATGGCTTTAGTAGTATTAGTAGTGGACTGTATAAATATTGTTACGAGGGTTGCATGCGACGACGTTAAGATCCGACAGCTATACACAGTAAGAAACCCTTTCTTATTTTCCAAAAGTTGTATTTCCTTGTGTAAAATAAAAAAATAAATAAAAATATGTTTTACCTAACGCATTTTCTTATTACTTTTTTTCTTTCTACATTTAAAACGCATAGAAAGTAATTGTTTGGTCGTCACACAAAAATAAAATTTTAAAAATAATTTCACCATACTTGTGAACACCCTCTATCATAGGTCACGAGCCGCCACTGGACAGTGCGTTTTAACGGCATTACGAAGAGCGGAAGTACATAAGAAATAGAATTAAAGCAATGAACTTTCTGTTTTAGTAAAGGATGTTAAAATTTGATAAAATAAATGTATAATGATTTATTTTATGAAACCTATGAGTCAGTGAATAATTTATTTACATTTGAGTCAATTTTTACCTAATTATTTCTTGTTAGCTTAATGAGAGGCTATGGAAAAATCTTGCATGGCTTTGTCTTTTAGCAAAAAAAAACTGACAGCGGCTACAGCGTTGCCATATATCTGAAGACAATGAATTTATTTTATTCATTTAAATATTGTGGTAAAGACGTTGTCTAGGTTGATTAGATAACACTTGTATTAAAATTTATTATATTACTGCTAAGTTTAGTTGTAGATCGTGTATACGTGTATATCTTACTCTGCCCTCAAACGTTATAGCCACGTTTGAGTGAGGTTAAACTCCTCTCAGATAATTGACCCCAAACGTTATCATCGAATCTACACTTAAAACACCTAATAAAGGTTTTAGTGCGAAACAAAAGATAACCCGAAGGTAAGTAGATTAAAACTGTTAGTTGGAAAAGGTTGTTCAACATAGATTAAAGAAGACAGGTGTAAATAATTTAAATGGTTTAAATTTTAGGCGTAAAGCGATTTATTTATGCACGACTTGTTTTAAATGTACCGTTGTTTAAGGAGGCCTTTGTGCTCTATTCTTAGGCAGTTAGTCACTGTTAGTGCGAAATGAATGAACAGATTTCCTTGCAGAAGGTTTTTATCAAGGTATTTTAAATACGAACAGCTTCTATTGGTCACAACTATCAAACGGATAAATTGTTACACCCCGAAGCTACGGGTACCAGGCATAAATATCAGTTAGTGTTCACCAAAAACATTTAATATAATAAAAAAACAGACCTGTCGTCAGAATAGTACAAAGTTTTAAACAGAAACAATGATGCCAAGTCTGTACTAGGGGTCCTAAATCTATCGTTTGTTTGAAACCGAAAGGTATAATATTAATTATATTGAAGGCACTTCTCATGTGTACACTGAGCGAAATCTCGAGTTGATATAACCCAAATATGAGTTGTCCTAGCCCGAATAGGGGACAGCCCAGACCTCTGAATTACGACAACCAAATCGAAGAAATTGCATCAACTCACTATTCATCAAGTTATGATAGCACAGAAGATGGGTTATTTTATACGCTGGAATAGCTCATACCTCACCGTCTTAAATTATTGATAGGCTACCGTAGCTACCAGTATGTGAATTGTGATGCGTTAGGTACTAGTCGGGCTAGATTCATTCATGATTCGAGCTATCAAAAGTTGACATTTAAGTTGTTCTAGTTTGCGATGGTGACTGGAATAACTCACTCTTTGGGCTACCAGACTCCAAATTTTGGACTATCGGAACTCAAAATATTTCTTTGATTTAACGCCTGCATATTGTGGACTTCAATTGCCTTTGAATTATAGACAGGAGAGCATACTACGGCTAAGAAACCATGCGGACGAGGTGATGAGGATTGCTTCAAAAGGCAACTTGATTTAATATCCTGTAAAGAAGCACGCGATTATCACTTCGCTGAAAAAATTATCTTAATCGTAGTATAATACTCGTGTTTGTGTATATCATTTGGAATTTAATTATTAATTTTGTAAAACAGGGAAAAAATTATCGGGTCTTAAAAAAAAAGTTATCAAGTTTATTTATATCCACAATATGTAGGTGTACCTTCGAAGAAATATGTAGGGTATACGTCCATATCTGAGAAAAACATCATTTGTTTAGTGTCAATATAAATTAGTAGCCAGTCCTGAGCACTGTATTTTTTTCATTCTGTCGTTTTCCTCAGATATATGGACGCACCCTTACAATATAAGTATAGAAACTTTTTTTTGCGATTTTGTCGACGATGCCTCTATTATTGTTTTCTTCTCTTAACATACACTAGTAGTTCTGAACAAAATATAAGAACAATGGTTTAAAAAATAATATATTTTTTTATAAATTAAAAGATGAATTTTGTAAACTTAATTCAAACTATATTATTAGTTTAGGTAGATAAGTTTATTAATAAAATAAAAAATATACATTTTGTAAGGGCTTCCAAAGGCTCTACTTTAAACAAAAAATAACATGTCATGTGTAACACATGTACAAATCTAATAAGAATATTATAATATTAATATGTACTTATAAATAATAAGGCTCCATTCCAATAATAACAATTTGTATGCATCTCCCTCCTGTCCCTCCATTTTACGCCAACTGACCAAAATTATACAGAATACAAATTTTCACGCACAGAGAACAAAGATGAAAAATCCCGCAAACGGCGCAACGGCCAACAGGTGTCTAAACGCGCAATCGAAGGAGAATTGACGAATAACAATGGAATGAACCGCGCCAAACCTGCACGAGCACGAATTCGGAACTTTCCGTGACCTGACGATCTCGTGATTTACCCACGATATGGGGTTTTGGAGCACGTTTCGTGAGTTATTCCAACTCAAAATAATTTACACATGGTAATGGGTTAAAATAATGCACGTCCGGGTTAAAACGACACTTTATAATCAATTAGCAAGTTTTCCCAACCCAAAAACTGAGTTCAGGTAAATCATAAAATAGTTACAAGATGAGGAATTGTGGTGATCCCAAATATGTTTAAAATGTCGATAAAAATTCTCTTTCTGGGTTGAGGCGAACCAAAAGAACCTGAGTTATTGTAGCGTTTTTAAATAATTTGTGATAATTCGTAGGCTCAGTTAGAACAACATAGAGAGGTGGGTTGAAGTAGCTCCAATTTTGTAATCCACTACATTGGTAAATGCATTTTTGTCGGTGTATCTATTAGGTAAACATATTATATTAAATATGTATGTATTTTTTAAATTTTCTACTCGTAGAGGTATTTATAGTTTCCCAACAACATCAAATTGCTTCATTTTATGGGTGCGATGTTATTTGTGTTATTCTCTACTGCGGTTGTGATCTATTGTATTTTTGAATTAATTCTTAGTATTTTTTTCGAACCATTTAGAGGTATTTATTAGCTATCTACAATGGGTCTTCAATGCGTGGTGTGTAATAAATTCGACTATTCCAACCTCGGATTAATATTTCGTCGGTAAGTGAGATTAATGAGGTTATGTTTCTTTTAGGTTAAGCACTAGTGTAGCTAATTCTATAGTTTAAGTAAAAACTATAGATATATGACTAATGTTTATCTAAACGCGTACCTTAGCATAGCCATTTTCTAAAACGTATTTGAAACTGTAGAACTGTGTACGATTGTAAACAAATGGTGTTTGAATCAACAAAATCACTATCTATATATCATATCATACTCTTGGTTGTTAAAATGGCTTTTGTAAAATCACAAAAATTTTAAATTGGATCCCATATGATGCGACCTTCTTAAATAATATAATAGTATCCTGTAATTTATTGAACACTTTTAATCATTAATTTTATATGCCAAACGACAACTAACACAAACCAGTAATCTCCATTTTATTCAAAACCAATGTATAAGCACAAAAAGAGACATGATGTATCTTCTGAAAACGATCAATTATTCGAGTTATTTCTGTTCGAGGAGGAGACAAGCTACGGATAGATCATTATATTCCTTTGTGCATTCGAACAATACACCTAATACGTTGGTATATTCTCTGCCTGAAATAGCTAACAAAATGAGCATTTACGAAAATATTTTAGAAATTAAATGATATAGACAAATTTTTTTTATTAGTAGAAGATTTAACATGGGTAAATTTTTTTTTATGATCAAACACTATAGGAAAAATCATTTAAGGCACTCTCATATCCTTAAATTGCGCTTTCAATTCATTCAGCGGTAAAATGACCTGACGTCAAACCAGGAAGACATCTGTGCGGCACTGCGACACATACGAATTCTCGCCGGTGTTGTCAGAATTACACCTTACACTCTTTAAGTTTGAAATACGTAACTAGGTCAATGGTCAATGACCTTTTGACTTTTAGTGATTGCCTGACTGATTTTTTAATATAATTTTATTTGGGCCACACACATACACTTACCTTGTCGGTCTTATTTAAAAATTAGTGTAATTTCTATAAAAACTTATACAAAGTTTTAGTAAAAAAACCGGCACATCACATAACCCATAACCATGATCGCAAAACTTCACATGAACAATGGCCGCCGTAATGCACAAAATTCACTTGGAGACATTGTTTTTATTAACATTTGCTTGTCTCGCCTAGATTTGTACGAACTTTTGTTTTTAATTAAAAAAACACACTGTAAAATGTAAATAACATTTCTTCGAATTAAAAATGACATCTGAACCGAAACATTTAAATCACGAGCTGTCAAGAACTAGAGATGTACTAATGCAATGCTTGTTTTTCCGGTAGATTCCAGCGCATTCACCAAAAAATGTTGAAATAAATAATTATAATAATCTACGGCACTTATTTATTGTTTTCCTTCACTGCTGTAGATACCAATAAAGATTAAAAGACTTGTTAATCGCTGCTCTGGTTCCCATTTTTCATTAGAAAAGGTTAAAAAAATTAAATCGATCGTTTCACTGCGGGATTTTAAAACCAAATCGACAGAAGGTTAGAAGTTGACATTTGCTTGACAACAAGATATTCCTCTGCGGCTTCGCGCGAAAGAGTTTTTCGGAATATTTAATCAACTGCAACCGTGCGAATAAGTGTGAAAATTTTTAGTACATACAGAAAAATCACGTCGAGGGCATATTAGAAAATGTTCCTTTAGTAAAAGACTGGAAATCGCAAGGTCACCGAATCTTACCCTATTCAATTTATTTCCATGGGGTACGATGAATAAAGAAATAGTTTATAAAGTCAAAGATATGGATCAGTTGCGATATAAAATATTGGATGCAGCAGATAAAATAATTGCTGAACGTTTTAGTTTATAAAGGGCCAATTTGTGTCCTATCTCCTATTTGTGTATTTGTTAAAGAATGCATTAGTGTGTAGCGATTTTGTGTGACAAGGGCCTATCTTCAAAAAACTAATTTGAAACATGCGTGTGTTTCTTTAAGTGATTTATGGTAATTTGTTCAGTGTTTCACTATGTGTTCTGTGTCTTTGACGACATATAGGGTCATGTTCTGAGATTGGAAGAACCAAAACTAAAAAAACTGAAGATATATGTTCCCTGGATTACTTGCTAGTGTACTGGCACCTGGATTCACTTCTATTTGGATAATAGGTAGCCAAATATTTGTTTTTATAAGAATCTAAAGTTTTACACTAAGTTTGGCAACATTGCGGCAGAACATCTGTTTATTACACAGCTGCTTAGTGTAATAAGTATGACTGTGCCGAGGAGTTGTGTGTGAGTTTATGGGTGAATTACCCCACTTTTGAAACGTTCGGTTTCAGAAAAAAAATATGTAGCGCTTCTCTAGGACACCCCTGGAGTCACCTATTTAAATATAATACGTCATTTCCATAACACCCTGTATATCTTACGAAATGACGTAACTCATTTTCTGCTTTACAGGAAAACAATTTTATATTTTGATAGTTTAGATTCAAATTAGGTATGGGATTGAAAATGTATTTAAAGGTGTCTGTTTCTCTATTGTTCGAAGGAGACATATGTTTACTGTCATGATGCAAACACCTCTGGTGCATATAAAATAATTGTTTAGTATTATCTCCAAGCCATATTTCCTTGAGATACGTCACTTTGTACGATCAACGACGATATATCAATGGAGTATTTAAAACAAAATATTTACTCGGCTTATTCTAGCGAATACAACAGGATAATGATCTCCGTTGTATAGCCGTGTCTGCTTCGTACAGAAATAACTCGTTTAATAATAGATCGTTTGGGCAGAAAAGCTTGTGCCCTATATTTTGAAATGAATGAAGCTTGAATTAAATGCAAAATTTACTGATACTGCCTTGGTTCTTTGGCATTCCAAACAAGTCGGAATCGTGAAACGTTTTTAATCAAAACGTAATTTCTCGAGAGCGAAAGTCACACGAACATGCACCAGCCGTTGTACACACGAATTTAAATTATTGCTGCTTTTTAGTAGTAATTTTCAATAAAAAGAATTGCGGATACACGGTAGTTTTTAAGAAATGAGTGGACAATAAATATGTTTGCAATGTTGCCGGACTCTTGAATTTTGTTTCCTCGCGTCAGCATTACTATACAAAAGAATGGGAAAAGATGCCCCCTGGGGAAACAAGCGCAAACCTGCCTCTGTACCCCAATTACAATTAAAACTTCGAAAATATAACAATATATAAAAACAACCTAAAATTAATATATTGTTGAGTAAACTTTTCTATGTGGCAACACTGTTAAGTGCAAACAAACATGTCATGGCTTAAATTTTACGAATCAATACATTTTTTGTCATGTATTGATATGTTTTTTCCGCATCTAACTGTATTTTTAAAACCGTTTATATTACAACATTAAGCAAAAAGAAAGGTAATAACATAGTGTAATAAAACCTGCAGAAAACGGTATACTCATACCGCTGACACAACCTCTAACCTGCTCTTCAATGGTATAATATTCTAGATTTTCGCCAAATACATGGTGTTATGGAAATGACGTATTATATTTAAACCTGCAATTCCTGAGATAAAGACAACTTGAAGAAAAATAGCCATAAATGGCGCTTTCAATTCATTCAGCGGTAAAAGTGACCTGGCGTCAAATCAGAAAAACACCTGTGTGGCACTGCGATACATATAAGCAATCAAGGAATTCTGGTCGGTGTTGTCATATGTACACCTTAAACTCTTTTGACAAAATAAAATAATTTAAACACTTTTCCATTCTGTAATACCTTTTTGTATAATTAATTGAAGAACATTTACGACGGACTATGTTTTAAACAACCCGAAAAAACATATGGAATAGTAATAGCTACGTACGTCACTAGGTCAAATGCCAATGAGCTCTTGACGCCTTACATCAGCTGAGCGAAGTAGTGTCATATAGCGCCGCACGCGTGCGTCTGTTAGTTCAAGGCCAACCAGCTGCCGGATACGTTGTGTCCCGTCGTTCACCAACACACTCTCAGCGATCCGATTTGTTTTTTCGGTTTACGCGTGTATCTTGCCCGTACATAAATAATCTTTGATTATTGTTTTTATTGACGCGTTTCTTCTGGACGTCAAATTTCTCGCATGTAATAAAATCTAATAACCTGTAGTATAATCTGTATTATTGTATTTTCAAAAGCTAACTATCGGTTTTGTTTCACTATTACTGTGTGTACATAAAGTGTTTCCAGGAGTGTTCCCATGAAAAAAAAAACTGATTGTGTTTGTGTCTGGATTTCCTCGCTCTTTAGGTAAAAGGATAAATACAAGTAGGTAGAAAATAATTTATTTTTATAATTTTATATGGAATTTCAGTTTTACATTAAGTTTGGCAACATTGCCATTGCTCTGGGTGATATGTGAATGTGAATGTTGTACAGTAGCGTGGACTGACCTGTGAGTAAGAGTGTTTGTTATCCCACTTTTAAAACGATCGATTTAAAAAAAAAATATGTAGCGCTTCTCTAGGACACCCAAGGAGTCACCCATTTAAATATAATACGTCATTTCCATAATATATAATGGTTAATATATAGTATAATGGTTTGTTCGCGTTGGTCTCTGAATGTGTTCATGATTTTTTTTTAAATACACGTCTCGTCGTAAGTTGTTCGTTATGTATTTAATTTGTTCCGGTATTCTTTTGCCGGCATACGAATCGAGTGGCGTTATCTACTATGCACCGAGGAGTGGCACCTGGGTACTTTGGTTATGTACACTGTCTGATGATATATTCCTAGAAAAAGTTTAACATTCTACTTGAAATATTGATTACTATTTGCTCGAATGAATTATATTTTTTAAAAAAATACTCTAGTAAATAATATTGTCACATTATATCAATACTTCTCTCACTTATATAGACTTGAGGGGGCTTAGAATAAGAAAAGGTTTATACTAAGAAGAAGCTTATAAGGAGAATCGTAAATAACAAATAATAGTCCTTGTAAATAATTAAGATGATTATTTACCAAAGAAAATCTATTTTTGGAACATAACGGAGAGATTTAAGCTGATTATAAGTTTCGACCGTAGCAAATGAATTAGAAAATAATCGATTTATTACGTTTTTGCGCCAAGTCAAGTTACAATAGCGAATGAAATCATTACAACTCTCTTTGTGGCTTTTTATGACAGACGACGATAATCCCCAGCAGTGCCAATAATAGTACGATTCATAAATCACAAAAAAATAAAGTTATGAACAAATTATTTCACAACACCACTTTAAAATACAAGTGAGATAAAGCAATTAATATTTAAAACAATCGAGCGTTGTTCACTACTCCCTTGGGAGCTATGCTATATTTCATGAAATACTCCGCTGACTATTTTAATGCTTTTTTTATACAGGGATTCAGTGTGAAACTGTTTAGTCTGAAACCCAGAAAATCTATGGAAAGATTCAGATTTACGGATTTAAATACAGGGTCGCTTTTATGTATGGAAACGGTCGATTATTTGCTAAAGTAAGATAGCTAGCGAAGAATGTTAAATACAAAACTTTTAGGGTTTTTAGAAATCTATTATACTACACATAAACTAAGTATACAGGATCAGTCAAGAAGCCATGGAAGAACAAAGTTACTTTATTTTGAATGGAACCCCCTGTATATTATTCAATATTTCAATTATTTACAAGATTCTAAAAAAAAATGTTAAGCACACCACATACCCAATCTTAACCGTTTTCGAGATATCGAGTTTCGAATTTCGTTTCCAAATAAATCTAATAACAATAATAAAAAAGACAAACTAAGTTTTAGTAAACAACAATTTAAAATCCTATTTTATAAGGTGCTCAAAGTGTCCACCGTTTACCTCCTGGCAGTAATGAATTCGGTGAACAAAATTTTGTAGCGAATCTAAAAGGATATTGGGAGCAATACTGGAAATTTCATGCATTATTCTTTGTTGCAAATCTTCGATATTTTGTGGCTTATTTTTGTACACTAAATTTTTGATATGGCCCCACAGGAAAAAGGCAAGAGGGGTCATATCAGGAGACCTAGCAGGCCATTCAATTGCACCTCCGCGCCCAATCCATTTACCAGGAAAAATTTCCTCTAGATATTCCCTCACCATCCGTCCAAAATGTGGTGGAGCCCCATCTTGTTCAAACCATATTTGTTCAAAAATTTTCGAAATTATGTGCATAATATATTGCAGCATAAACAGGTATTAGGTACTCGTTCTTTAAAGAGTTGTGCCAGTAAAGGCACCTTAACAAAAACTTTTTTTCCATTTTTAATAAGTTCATAAAGAAGAGGAAATTGTTGCCTTACAGTTTCAGCAACTCTATTTAAGCCATATGCTAAGCAAGTACAATGGATTAAATTTGGGTAAAACACTTTTAAATTTGAAGCTGTTTTGACCATTTACGCTGCTGCGTCAGAAAACATGAGTAATACTTTGTTACAGGGAGCTGGTCCTGGCAAGTAGACGCTTGTTATTGCTTCATTTACAAATCTTGATACTGTGTTACTATTTGTACTTTCCAGCTCTTTGGAGCATATTAAATACCCTATGGTTGGAAATTCTTCATCAAGAACTCCGATAATTCAATTTGCAACATATCTTCCACAAGCAAATGCTTGTTAACTACTAAAAAATGAGCAAAGATTTCAACAAAAGGCAAAAAGCTATACAGTGTATACATAAAGTAAGGAACAAATTCATTATCTAGGAATCTAAAAATATTTCGGAAAAATCCTCGGACACGTGTATAATAATTTTTAATGGCGCATTTTTTCCCATACAAATTTAATATACAAGGTGGCTCATGTAGTAGATATGACATTATCGACGATTTTTTTAAATGGGAACCCCTATATTTTAGTTCAGATCTGAAATCTCCAAGAATAGCTGATTTCAAAAACATAACACACTTAGGGCCTAAAATTCATAGTTTCGTTACTACAGGGTAAAACAAATAATTTTATTTAAGATATTTTTTTTTGGCTTGGGAGGCATCAATTAATTGCGTGAGGCGTTTTTAGCGATTTTTCAACCCCCCTTCCCCCAATAAAAGATTTCGTGACATTTGGCTCAATCCCTTCCGCCATCACATAATTTTACCTGAAAGCCTTACGTAATTAATGGACGCACCATCATTTGCTGTTACTTATGTTTTTTCTCAAGTAGGCTTATTTGCTGTTATGTAACTATGGTATTTAGATAATGTCATTGTCATTACATTGTGTTTTTCTAGTAAGTTTATTAGAAGTAATAAATTTTATTTTAAAACATATTGAGTTACTATGCGTTTATCTTTAACACAAAGAATAGAAATGCTTATGATGATTGGATATGGTGATAGGATCCGTACTCAACAAGAAGTTTGCATTTTGTTTAACACTAAGTATCCAGCAAGACCAATTACTAGATCAACTGTGAGTAAACTTGAAATAAAATTTCGGGAAACGGGTTCAGTGGAAGATATTCCCAGAAAAGGCCGTCCAACTATTCCGGATGATAAGAAATTTGATATTTTATTGGCCATGGAAGAAGATCCCCGCAACAGCGTCCGCCAGATTGGCATTGATCATGGGGCGGCTGCTATGGCCGTTCATAACCTATTGACGGTAGAAAAATGGCACCCGCTTAAAATCCGATTGGTTCATGAGTTGAATGAAGATGATCCAGATCGTAGGATGGAGTATTGTCAAATATTAATGGAAAGATGTAACTTAGATCCTTTGTTTGTTGAAAATATCCTATTTTCGGATGAATCTACCTTTAAATTAAATGGAGAAGTGAACCGGCAAAACTGTAGATACTGGGCAAAAGAAAATCCCAGGTGGATGCGTGAGCACCATACTCAATATCCTCAAAAAATTAATGTTTGGGCTGGTATTGTGAAAAACAAAATTATTGGGCCATATTTTTTTGACAACAATATAAACGGGCTAAATTATCTTTATTTTCTTCAGAACTTTCTTATCCCTACGCTAGTTAACTTATACCCTAGTAGAAATAATCCAGGAATTCTAGATGAAAATTTGTGGTACCAACAAGACGGCGCACCTCCACATTATGCAGCAGTAGTGCGCCATTACATAAACCAAGTTTTTCCGAACAAGTGGATTGGAAGACGTGGGCCTGTTGAATGGCCGCCTAGGTCTCCAGACCTTACACCACTGGACTTTTTCTTGTGGGGTCACCTGAAAAATGTTGTTTATAAAGTCAGACCTGCCAATATTGAAGATTTAAAAAATCGAATAACAACAGAATGCAGGAACATTTCAGAAGAAACCATAAGAAAAGTCCAACAAGAATTTATTGATCGCTTGGGGTACTGTCAGGCAGCAGAAGGAGGGCAATTTCAACACTTAATTAAATAGCTTATTTAATTTTTTTACATTTTTTTAAATTAAAAATATCTTAAATAAAATTATTTGTTTTACCCTGTAGTAACGAAACTATAAATTTTAGGCCCTAAGTGTGTTATGTTTTTGAAATCAGCTGTTCTTGGAGAATACAGATCTGAACTAAAATATAGGGGTTCCCATTTAAAAAAATCGTCGATAATGTCATATCTACTACATGAGCCACCTTGTATATTAAATTTGCATGAGCCACCTTGTATATTAAGTTTGTATGGGAAAAAATGCGCCATTAAAAATTATTATACACGTGTCCGAGGATTTTTCCGAAATATTTTTAGATTCCTAGATAATGCATTTGTTCCTTACTTTATGTATACACTGTATATAGGCATATAAATTTAAATAAGCATAAAGTTTAAAAAAAAAGCAAAATAAGCATTAAAAACACTGCCTTTTAGGCAAATGTTTCGTTTAATTCATCAATATCTTGGGTTATCTACTATTTGCTTTTAATATTTACAATAAGCATAATGCCTGAAAATCCGGACTCTAACCATAACTCCTTATATATGTCACCAAAAACCCTATCCAGCGTTAAGATAACCACGAACGCCCCTGGATTGCACAATGCACATGTCTAGCTAAAGCGCGGACCCATTATTTACATTTTTTATTTGTTTATACGAACTGCATCGAAATCAATGCCTATAGAACAGTAACAGTTAATTTGTGTTTGGTCAGCGCAAAGGGTTTCATGGAGCGGCGAATTTGTAGCCGGTCATTTGCAGTCTCTTGACATTCACATCGTTTGAATAATTACGTTCCACGTTTTACATTTTTAATTCGCATTTACCTTTCGGAGCTGTAATAGCGTTTAGGGTAGCGCACGGTAAAAACACTAAAGTAAAATTATTATAGTAAGTTTTTTTATTGTACAATAGTTAAACGCACTGTCTACTGTTCCGTAATAACTGTTACGTAATATCGAGTATATTACGTATCTGTTCCACAAATCACATTACCCATGATATGCCAAAACAGTGAGTATTTGCAACAGATTTTATGCAAAGTCGGCGGTGAATTTCATTGGATCGCCTCGACAATGCACATGTCAAGAGAATTTAAACGTCAACATTTTTAATTTGTATATTCTTGGGTACGAAAAATCCGATATTTGGTTGTGTGACGATAGCACACTTATCTCATCTTTCTCTTTGGATGCACAAACATCGGCTGCCGACGCACATCTTCGCAGACAGCATGAAGTATCACGCCTCAACAAAGACCTGGAAGAAATTTTGGCTTGAGGCGACAGTAACCAAGTCGATTTTAACGCTAAAAAAAACAGGCAGCAGTTTTCTCTAAAAAGGTTAACATTACAGAATCGGATATAGTCATGGACGGACACGCAATCCCATTGGCTTCATCTATTAATTTGCTGGGCGTCAATCTGGGAGGAAATATGTCGTGGCATCACCACGTTGTGGCCATCGCCAGGATAGCTTCTCAGAAACTTGGTGGACTCTTCCGAACCAGAAAGTTGTACACACATCAACAACTTTTGACACTATACAAAGCCCAGATTCGACCATCACTAGAGTACTGCTCTCATGTCTGGAGCTCTGCACCCAAACATACTCTTCGGCTACTGGATTCCAGCGAAAGGAAGGCCATTCGTCTGATTGAAGACCACGAGCTGACAAAGAACCTCGACAGCCTAGAACATTGAAAACAGGTTGGGGATTTGACTCTCTTTTACAGATATTTTCATGGAAAGTGCTCGGCTGACCTTGCCCTTTTAATTCCGACCAGAGCGGCGAATAGCAGAAACACACGACGAACCACTGCCGCCCATACATATGTGGTTAAGCTTAGCACTCCTCGAACTTCATTATTTATGAATACTTTCATCTAGAGGACTTCATCCTTATGGAACGACCTTCCCGAGGTCGTTTTTCCCAATTAATAAAACCTCCAACGATTCAAAACCAACGTGAATCGCTTTTTGCGCACACGCACCACTCCCAGAGTGCCGTAAAGGATTTTTCCTATAGTGCTTGTGTAGCGAATATACCATCGATCGACGAAATCAAGAGAGGCAGGGCGAGGTCATCACTTGGATAGGTGACCGCTTGAAAGGACCTACTTGTTAAAAGATTTTAGTAAATTTTACAAAAACTATGGTTTACCATAAATGTTACCATAATTTAGTGGCATTTCTTAATATAAGTTATTCAAGCCACTTATACAGTCATGAATTATAGTTAGTTTTAGTGTCTGTTTGAAGGTTGTAGACAATGGTGTTTCTTGAATGATAGAAAAGTTTTGGACTTGCATTGTCTTTATTTGTTATATATCACAACGGGAGATCAACTTGTAAGCTTTGACGTCGAAAGCCTTTATACTAACGTCCCTTTAAAAGATGCACTTAATGTCATCAAAAGCAGACTCGAGGAAGGCCAGACTCTACAAGAAAGAACACCGTTACCTATCAATGCCATCATGGAACTATTAGAATATTGCCTCAACAATTCTTATTTCCAAGAAAAAGATAGGTTTTTCAGCCAAGTGGATGGACTACCGATGGGCTCTGATCTTCCGCCGATAATCGCTAACATTTATATGGAATGGTTTGAAACTGAAACAATATAACAAGCAAAAAAGAAACCAAAAACGTGGCTGAGATATGTCGATGACACCTTCATTATTTGGAATGGAAACGATAATGAACTCAAGGAATTCCTACAGCACATAAATAGCTTCGCACCGACAATCAAATTCACCATGGAGAAAGAAGACAACAGCCAACTACCTTTCCTAGATATCACTGTAAAGAAAAATGGCAACACCATCGAAACTTCAGTGTACAGGAAACCTACTCATACAGGTCAATATCTGAATTACACATCAAATCACTCAAACAATACAAAACATGGGATCGTAAGAACGCTTGTGGATAGAGCAATCACCATTTGCAACTCAAATGAAGCACTCAAAACAGAAACTGACCACATCAAGACCGACCTCAACAGAAATGGCTATCCCACGAAATTAGTTGACAAAATTTTGGAAAATCGTAAGACTCGGCCAAATACACCAAAAGGAGAGACAAAAGAGGGTCAACCAACATTCCATATGTCAAAGGAATATCCGAGAGAATTAGAAGACTAGGACAACGATACAACATCAGAACGATATTCAGCTCGAGAGACACCTTAAGAAGCCATCTAACGAAGACGAAACCAACTAGCCAGAACGATAGGAAAACTGTGTCTACCAGATCCCCTGCGAATGTGGCCGATCGTATATTGGGGAAACACTACGGCCACTGGAAACAAGGATTAAAGAACACACAAACAACACTCAAAAAGGAGAAACGGAAAAATCAGATGCAGCTGACCATGCCTGGACACACGGCCATCACATCAGGTGGACAGAAGCCGAAATCCTTCTCAAAGAACAACACTGGAGGAAGTTCAAGGTAGCTGCTACCATACACCAGAACCCTGGCTGTTTTAGTAAACCTTCATTAGATTTAAGAAATATCTGGAAACCTTTGTTAAGTAGATGTAAGCTTAGAATTACTAATATCGCGCAAAACTGAACGCACGACTGCACCCATCTCAATTATGCGTCAGTGCACATAGCCAGTATAAATAGAACTGTAGTTACTTTTCTTATTTAGTATTCACCTGAAGACGACTGGAGATACTTACCAGTTGAAACGTTGTGATATATAACAAATAAAGACAATCCAAGTCCAAAACTTTTCTATCATAGTTAGTTTTATTATTTTTATAGTAAATTTAACTAAGTTTTTCTTTCCGCGTTCCGGCGTTCTTCCTTTTTTGCATCACGCCGGACAGCGACTTATACCACTAAAATCCACCGGGCTCGAACCGATTAAACTTTCCTTCGTAAAACTTAGACAATATTACCATCTAATTACTTTTAAAGCCATTTTAACTGCCGGCTTTAAAGATGCCGGTCTCGTTCCGAACTTCAATTAAACAGTTTCAACTTTTAAAATTCTGTAAGAAATATGAGGCGTCTGGCGCATAGGCCAATCGATAAAAATTAAGTCACTTTAATTACAACTTCGAATTCAGTTGAATCTGTTAAGTTTCAGTAATTTGTCTGGTTTATAACAAGGTTTCGTTAACGAAAGATAATTGAAAATTTGTTGTAATTAAATTGGTTGTGATAAAATAAGGCGTAGATTTTCGTTTCGAACTTTGTTGCACCAGGACAAGCCAATATGGACTTTAGATCAAGGGCGGATCCAGAACTTCGTTTTGCGAGGGGCCAAGCCTCGGGGGGGGGGGTCATACAGGAATAATAATAAAGTAACAGCATACAGGGTATCCCAGAATATGTGGGCAATCTCCCGGGTTCAGAGAGAACACTTAAAAATAACAGGAGAAGTACCTATAAATTTTTCTTCCTACGGCCTCGCCTACGGAGTTACGGGTTCATAACGAACGTCCCTAGAAATCGTGGTTTTTTAAATAATTAGTTAAGTACTAGGTGTAATTTAATAATTTTTTAGTATAATGGTTAGTAGATGAGTCTCCTTAAAATTCGCCCTTTTAAACACATTTGGCTTATTTAGTTAGCCATGGACGGACTAGACGTAACACAAAAATGCTTTATTTTTTGTACACCTTGTATGCTGGAGGAACAACAATAATATTTTTGGATACTCTAAACCTTAATCTGAAAGAAGGTACTCTTGATCAATGTCGATAAAATGAACTGTTTTCGAGAAAAAAATATTTTTGTCCATACATTAAATGTATGTCGGAATATTCAGTATACACGTAAATTTCATTACTAAGTTAGTAACTAAGAAGACAAAGGAGAAAAACCGCAAATTTCAAGACACTACCATAAACTGACACTGGCATAAATATTCTTATTATACATGCGAAAAAAACCATAAGAACAATGAAGGAATTTTATGAACATAAAACAACAACTAATGCAAAAATCTATATTGAACAAAAATATTTTTTTTTTGAAAACAGTTCACTTTATCGACATTGACCAAGAGTGCATTTTTTCAGCTTAAGGTTTAGAGTATCCAAAAATATTATTGTCGCTCCTTCATCATACAAGGTGTACAAAAAAAAAACATTTATATGTTACGTCTAGTCCGTCAATGGCAAACTAAATAAGCCAAATGTGTTTAAAAGGGCGAATTTTAAGGAGACTCATACTAACCATTATATTAAAAAAATATTAAATTACACCTATTACTTGAAAAATTATTTAAAAAAACAACGATTTCCAGGGACGTTCGTTATGGGCCCGTATCTCCGTAGGGGAGGCCGTAGGAAGAGAAATGTGTAAGAACTTCTCCTGTTATTTTTAAGTGTTCTATCTGAACCCGGGAGATTGCCCACATATTCTGAGACAGAGTTGGGACCATATGGGGATTGTTGTAAGTTGTAATAATATTTTGGTGGAATTCTTGGCATAAGAATGAATTTAGACGATAAATATTGTATAAATAAATAGATTTACGGTGGTAAGGTCGACTTCAATGAAAATAGATATGGGCCAAAAATAGATAAGAAGCAAAAATTATCATAAGTGAGTCAAATTTGGCTTAAAATTACAATACAAATAACTTTTCCAAATAATTTTTTCTGAAATTCGATCAATAAATGCCCTTTTTCGACATCAAACAATTAATTTTTGCTCATATGGTTCCAAATTTAAGGATAACACTTTAGAAAGTTGGAAAAATTAGATTAACCAGGTTAGTAAAGTCGTAGATTTTATCAATAATACACTTATTGTAGATGAAAATGACTCTAGCGCTTATTAAAAATCTAGGATTATTTATATTTATTTAGGTAATTATTACAATTTGGTCTAATGGTAACTTAAGAGCTCAAAACATACTTTACAATTTACAGACTTATTTTATACAAAGTAGAAGCTCGTACAAAGGCAAGAATTAACCGAGTTGATAACTCACTTTCTTTTATTTGAATATTCGGCAAGAGAAACGAGCCCCAGGGCAAAAGCTTTATTTGTACACCATTCGGCACTCGGAAGTAGCGATTTATTTTATTATTTGACGTAATTCAACGTTGGTTTAGGCCCTTTTAGGGTTTTAACTTTGTACAAGTTCGATAAACCAAGTTTTCGGTAAAGTTTCCGCTTCAATCGTCTCATATTATTTCAGTCGAGACATAAACTTAGAGATCTCTAAAAAATCGTCTAGAGAAATCATTTCATCAGTAATATTGAGGATTACACGGGAAAAAGCTATAGTAAAATGATTACAGTAAAGATTTTATTTGTAAAATTTTGTGTAAAATATAGTACAATTACATTTTTTATTAGAAATCCATACCAAAATCATATTGCGAACATAATTTCAAAAAATCATTCCATTTAAGACTTTATGGGTAACATCTATCCTTCCCAGGAAATTAATTAGACTGCAAATAGTCTTTAAAACCATCCCCCTTCACAATAAATGCGTGTTTTTCAGATTTTTAATATTATTTACTGGAACGAAGATATTAAGGGTGGAAAATTCTTAAATGGACACCCTGTATTATTATTTATTTTCCCATTTTCTAAGTAGGAACCATCAAGGTCATGTGGAGGAATAGCAAATTGCTATACCATAGCCTTGGCATAAGGGTCATGCCATATTGATATATTTGTGGTCGATTTTAGAATATCTGGATACATCGCGTCATCTAGCTCCGATGATTCTACGAATTGAGGACAAAGGCGATAGTTATTTGTATTTAAATAAAATAACTTGGATTATTTTTAACGAGATAATGAAACTTTCTATTTTTAATTTTCTATATTTTCTTTCTTTGGAATTTTCACCTTCATTCCTTTGATGATAAAAAATTCAACATTCCATTTTTTTTTATTTGGGTTAAAAAAAGGCTGGATTTTACCGCGGACTGGTCCTTTTAATGTTTGCGCGTCCCGTCGGGCCAGTGCTTATTTTTTACGATACCATTTGCGTATTCTTCCAGGTCAGTATTTAGAAGTAATTAAAAATGAATGTTTTTTAACTAACATTGTCAATTTCTTAAATCATTTTACAGATTTTCCTTTAATGACTTGAAGATTCAAATAAGAGATATTTTCCAATTACGTGCCTAATAATATGCTGTTTAGAAAGTTTTAAAATTCCGAGTAGTTTTGGAGATATCCGGAAAAAAAGGAAATTCTGAAAAATCGTTTTATTGTTTTCCTGGGTTTTCTTGAGATCGAATTCTAAAGTAAATTGCACTTTTACATTGCCACTTTTTCCGCTATACCTAACAGCGTTAATTGTTTTGTAACCCGACGAGTCGTCTTCGAAGGGCCATTATCAACTTTCTTTTTTAAATACGGTCCTATTTTCCTGATATTGGAATTTGAGAGCTTTTTTTCTCCCGAATGCAACGATGTGTGACACATTGTGGTTTAATGACGTTTCGAGGGTTTTTTGAACAACTTCATGATATTTTGTGATACGGTCCTGTATTTCTCCTCATCTTATAAATAATATCTCATAAGTAAGCTTTGAATTTTTACTTATGTAGGACTAGTTCAATAAATAACAAATAATTTAATAATAAACCACAAATTAGTGAACAAAAATCATTCCAAAACAGTAATAAAACGAACAACGAAAAAAGTAAGGAACTACATAATCAGGTGTTCAAAATGATTTCCGTTATTCTCTAAGCACAAATAACATCTTCTAACTGCCACATAACAGTTTCTTTGAGATAAAATAGAACATGCGATAGAATATCAAACTTTTCAGCATTTGTAAAATTATGTTCCATATTTTCTGGAAAATAGAAAACCCTTTAAAATGATCTCAAACGATCACAATGGGAATGTCAAGTGAAACAAATCACGAGTCACCATCTTAATTTTTTTGTTTCAAACGCCTATTTTTGTTTTAAATCCCGAATCAATAGAAGTTTGAAATAATGGTATTTTGTTCACTTATTTGTGGTTTATTATTAAATTATTTGTTATTTATTGAACTAGTCCCACATAAGTAAAAATTTATAGCTTACTTATGAGATATTATTTATAAAATTAGGAGAAATACAGGACCGTATCCCAAAATTTCCTGATGTTGTTCAAAAACCCTCGAATCGTCATTAAACCACAATGTGTCATACATCGTTGCATTCGGGAGAAAAAGCTCTCAAATTCCAATATCAGGAAAACAGGACCATATTTAAAAAAAGAAAGTTGATAATGGCCCTTCGAAGACGACTGGTCGGATTACAAAACAATTAACCCTGTTAGATAGAGCGGAGAAAGTGGCAATGCAAAGCTGTAATTTACTTTAGAATTCGATCTCAAAATACCGCAGGAAAACAATAAAACGATTTTTCAGAATTTCAGTCTTTTCCGGATATCTCCGGAACTACTCGGAATTTTGAAGCTTTCTAAACGGCATATTATTAGGCACGTAAATGCGCAACTTTACCTCCATTTAACCGACTTCATATCTCGTACGGTTTCAGAGATCCCTGTACTAGCCCTCCTTATCTTGGACACGTTGTAGAATGTTGATTGACATGTCAAAAATATATTGATAGGAAAGTGATTTTCATAAAATCTCTTATTGATGTATTAATTAGATACCTGCAAATAATTCAAGATAAAACACTATATCGCCGTTCCAGCAAAATAATGACCCAGCTGCAAAATTATGACACGCACACCCACCACTCCGAGAAAGTACCTTAAAGGATTTTTTTGTATAGTGATAGTGTTTGATCCTAAAAAAAAAATGCGCTTCCAAAATTTACAAAATATATTTATCCTCTCTATCAGAATGTAAGTGTTTTCGAACGCATTTTCCTATAAACTGTTCAGCTTCGTTACTTACCGTACCCACGCTGTATGTGGACACAATTTTCAGGATTACAGATTACGTGTCCGTACTAAACATAAATTCTTTTTATGCTTGTGCACCTGGAATTATCTTTCCAAGTGGAAAAGGTAGATGAAATACCCAGCAACTTCTTTTATTAAGGGATATAGCCTTAGGAAGCACCAATTTTTTGTCGAGTTTTAAACATTTTCTTTATAAGAGGCTTAAATTGCGGGAATGGGACTTTGAGAAATGAGCAACATTTATTCACAACAGTGTTTTAGTGTGTGCAAAGGTCATTTGTCTATATCAAGATAAAATTGCCTTATAGTTTCAACCGTAAGGAGAAGCATTTCATCTCTAAGAGGTCGGTTCTCACGAAAACATTTTGAAAATCACAATAGCAACATCGACATGAAATTATTTTTCTAGATGAAATGTATTATGGCTCACGCAAAAACGAATATTTATTAATTTATTTGACTTTTTAAAAGCCTTTGCCTTGCCGATATATCCTATTTACCCGGGAATTACCCAAAATTGTTCTCGTAAATGCACAATTACTCGAAAAACGTACAACGGCGTATCATATACCAGTTTCTGAGTTTCCACTTGTTTTTCACTTCCCCCATCCTTTCGCAAAAAGTGTAACAAGATAAATATGAAACACGGTCGGGTTTTGAGGTAACGCAGCAAAGTTTCTAGAAACTTTATCCGGCAATGCTTTCAGGCGGGAAAAAGACAGAAACATTACGTTGCTCGTCAATGTTGTCTGTCATAGGGAATATTTCACGTCTGTTCTGGAATTAAATATGCAGTTTCGCTGTTGTTGGAGTTGCACAGAGGTTATCTGTTTCGTTCTAATAAGAATGAGACCATTCTTATGGTCCACTCGGCCGAGAGAATGTCCGTTATGCCCATGAACCAACCTTAACAATTTTTTGATAGATGACTTACATTTCTTAATCATATTTCTCAATTGTCTAATTTATGACTTACATTTCCTAACCATATTTCTCAATTTTCTAATTTATGACTTTCATTTCTTGTTCATAATTCCCAATTATCTAAATTATGACCTACATTTCTCCATAATTCTCAATTTTTTTTAGTTATAACTTCCGCTATTCTATATGTTTGTTTTTTCTAAATTTTTTAACCAATTTACCAGGAATAATGTAAAATCATTTCCAAAAAAATAAGGCGATTGACGATAATGATATTAATAGGAACGATCAAATGAAATTGGTTATCTTAAATATTTAATCAAAAATTAAAGAACGTCTATTGTAATAGGTTACATTATAATGGGACTGATTTAAAAATGCCATCAAAATTATATAATTTTTTTATGTAACGGATCATTAAACTGTTTTTATTCGATATCTTCCTACAATGAACCAATTTGTAAGTTTTTATTATTCTGTTTTTTCCTTAAAAGCATAATATATCTTATCGAATATATCCGCCCTCGCAAATAATATAAAGCGTACATCTTTGTGCGTATATTCATGCGTAAACCATCATAACATCCCCGGTTTTCCAATATCTTTTCAATATGATAAGTGTATGTATCATTCTTAGATGGTTACATCATGCTGATGTAAAAAAAAACTAATAATAAATATTCTATTATTTTGCTCGTAATGTTTACTTTATTGAATTAGTTTAAAGGTTCAGTTACAGCAAGTCTTTTTGGTTCTTGTTATGATCAAGCACTTTAGCAAAAATTTAAAGGTATATTCGTTTGGAAACATGATCCACGAATAACGTTCTCCAGATGAAAGAATTGTGGAACAATGAAGCCCGAGGAGTACTAAACTGAACCACATATGGATGGGCGGCAGTACGGCTCGACAAGCGAGTCTATAGCTACGCGGTATCGGTAAGGGGGAAGCAATATCTTTTAAAACTGGCCGAGTCATGGGCGTGCTATTATTATCTTAATAATGTAATAATATATATTTTTTCATGGCATGAATATTTTTGTATCGCCAGTGCAATATATTAGGCCTTCCTATTAATATTTTTCGCTTATTTTGGCATTTTCGCCAATAAAATCCATTTGATTTCAACATGCACTTCAAAATTTCACGGGAAAACGGAGAGTTTATGTCACTTCTCAGCTGTTGTAGCAACTTTTTTAAGGTTGCAGCCACTTTTAGTTCCAAATAAAACTTTTGTATTATTCTCCTAACAATGCCAAAGTCGAAGCCTTCGATTTTTCCGACAGCAGAGAGACGGGCCCATTTTTTGACAGTAGATGACAACAATTGATCCGGGTTATTTTCTTTCCTTTCAGTATCTTGTTTGTGAATTTTTTTACTGCGCCCACGCTTACTCCCGTATACATTACGACCCTTTCTAGCTTTAGCTTAAGTGGCAAATTAAATGTATTTACTTATGATTCCTCTTCACGATGACTATGAAGGGATTTACCATGGTATATTCATTCATTATCACAGTATATTCAACCCTATCACTACGCAACTGGATGAAGCATATTGGACATCGCCGAATAACTACGCCGGCACAATAGGCGTGTCACCAGACGCGTGTCGTCATCCTCTGTCTGGGAAATAACCTATCAAATTAGCTCTAGCCACCGGTTACCCATGGTTACCGTTGATATTGCACCATGTTGGCCTATTTTTAGATTAGAAGTACTTTAATAAAAAAATATTTTATTTTGCATTTAAATATTAAAATAAATAGTATGAAAAGAAAGTTTTAAGAACATTGAAACTATAATAGAATATTAGTTTCTTATATACTTATGACAATTTACTTTAAATGGATAAATTTAATTTTACGGTTTACTTAGTAACATGTTATTATATTAAAATTTAATATAATGTGACAACATTGTTAACCCAAGAAATTTTCTTGCCCGCATTCCTTTTGTAGCTACAGATAAAGTTATCGACCTGTAGTTCGTCGTATATTTGTGCTATTCGTCGCTCTACGTAGAATTAGCTGGGCATGTCACTTGAACATTTACCATGGAAATATTTGTAAAAGAGAGTCAAATCACCAACCTCCGATAGCTCGTAGTCTCTGATCATGCCGAAGAGTATGCTTGGGTGTAGAACTCCAGACCTGAAAGCAGCATTCAAGTGATGGTCGAATCTGGGCTTTGAGTCTCAAAAGTTGTTGAGTTTTATACAACTCTTTGATGAGGAAAAGTACACCAAGTTTCTGCGATGTTGCCTTGGCGATTTAAATAATCTAAAATTAAAAATCTAATTCAAATCCAAAAAGAAATGTTAGTGCTAGCAGACAAGTACATGGATGTGTACTTCGCCTTCACATTAAATTAAGCAAAATGCACCAGGAATTAATAATGCAGGTTGAATAATTTCGTTTAAGCACAAGTGGCGATTATATTAAAAAATAAAATGATAAAGGATTTCGTTGCTAGTAAGAGAACTTTTCTATTGCTCCCGAGTGCATTTTTTTATAAATAAACTTGGTTTCAGCAATGTTGGAACGTGACGAAAAGTTTGCATATGAAAGCTCGGGGTCTTTTCCATTTTAAAACTTTTAAAAGTTGTAAAATCTACCCCTTTACATTTACATATCAATGCAGATGCCGTTACTGAAATCACACTCTTTACCTTTTTATGTAAAAAAGTTTTCAGACAAAAAAAAATGTGCATAGTGGTAAATTTCTCGGCGAGGCAAGAAACTTTTGCTTCCAAAACATTGGAGCTAAACTTTTAAGGGGAGGAATATTTGAATTTTTTTCGCATTGTTGAATATATGGAGATATAAACAGCATCCTTCGAGAACACATTGATATTTTAATAATTCTGCTGATACAACAGATATAAAGTACTCTGTCGGACACGCAATACCACTGGCTTCATCTATTAGTTTGCTGGGCGTCAATCTGGGAGGAAATATGTCTCGGCATGGCATAACCACGTTGTGGCAATCGCCAAGATAGCTTCTCAGAAACTTGGTGTACTCTTCCGAACCAGAAAGTTGTACACACCTCAACAACTTTTGACACTATTCAAAGCCCAGATTCGACCATCACTAGAGTACTGCTCTCATGTCTGGAGCTCTGCACCCAAACATACTCTTCGGCTACTGGATTCCATCGAAAGGAGGACCATTCATCTGATTGGAGACCACGAGCTGACGAGGAATCTCGACAGCCTAGAACATCGAAGACAGGTTGGGGATTTGACGCTCTTTTACAGATATTTTCATGGAAAGACTTAGCCCTCTTAATTCCGCCCAGAGCGGCGAATAGAAGAAATACACGATGAACCACTGCCGCCCATCCATATGTGGTTAAGCTTAATACTCCTCGAATTCATTATTTAAGAATTCTTTCATCTGGAGGACTTCGTCCTTATGGAACGACCTTCCCGCGGTCATTTTCGACGAATATAACCTCCAACAAATTCAAAACCAACGTGAATCGCTTTATTCGCACATGCACCAATCCCAGAGTGCCCTAAAGGATTTTTCCTTTGGTGCTTTTGATTTGATAATAAAAAAAAATTATTGATATTGTATGCCTTGATTCTTACCGGATATTGCGTACATAGGTCACTTTTACAATAAAAAATACTTAAAGTACAATAATAGCCAGTACTGTACCATACATTTTTAATTTAAGGGCTACGTTTAATCACAGGTTGCCAAGCAGGTACTATTTTATTCGAACGTTTAGCCAAATATACTTAGTTTTTTTTCTAACCTAAAACTGGATTCGTAAAGTTAAAGGATTGGAAAACGCTATGAAAAAATTACGTTAAAAATATAATGTTATAAGAATAATAATAACAATTTCAATTAATATGAACAATTTTCAAATTTTTGTCACAGATCTTCCTGAAACTTGTTGATACCCCAATCGACATGTCAAACAATCTAAATATCAATGAATTAACTAAAAAACTTTATTATTAACGGCTAGAACTTCACCAAAAGAAATATTGATCAGCTGATGACTCTCGTCTCTTTCTAACCTGCCAAAAAGTGGCATATTTTTAAATTAAATTGACGCAACCTGTGATTGCTAATTTGGGATTATTTGGGATCCTCATCTTAACTACTGGAGTTATAAATAAATTATTTTCACTTACATTCGTTATAAAATTTAAAATATATTTCAATATTTACTTGATTGTACTAAATTGATTAGAAATACTGACTATAGTTTTTATAAATTATATGTACAATAATATTTTGGTACCGAATTGTTCTTTCCGGTATACTAACCGTGTAATGTTCGCTGAAAGCTGTACGTATAGTTTATTGCATTATTGTATTTGATAAATAAAAAGTAAAAAACAAATTTAACCGGAAATATTGGCGATATTCGTTTTTGACGTTACCAAAAGAATTATTGACACGGTCCCAAAGTAGAAGCAGCTGCAACTTTTTTAGCACGTACTAAACCCTTTTAGTTTCCTGGCAAAGTAAAATAGCTGTGTGCTGCATCCCAATTTTTACGTCACAACTCTAGATGTTCCCTTTATCGAGGTATAAAAAGGGACACTGCATTGACAAAATGAATCTCTAAAGAAGCAATATAAATATTATATTATTCTTGTTATCAATTTGTTGTTTCGGGATTGTTCGATACTCGCTCTCCTGTCGGACATTTCATCTCCATAAATAACAACTTTCATTGCCGCTCGAGAGCAATACTGGGTATCAATTTGAAAACTTCACATCCTTAATATCAAGTAAATAGTGTTAAAAATCGGCAGGACACGTGAATTTTATTGTGAAGGTGGGAAATATTTGTAGTCTTCGTGTTTTAACTCCCTGGGGGTATAGATGTTACCCTTAAAATCCTAATTCCAATAATATGGCTCTGGCATTTTTTGAGTCATACCTAACCGATAGGAGACAGTTTGTCTGCAATAATGGTTATATGTCCTGTGAATATGTTTCAACATCAGGAGTACCACAAGGTTCCAATTTGGGGCCATTATTGTTTCTACTTTTTATTAGCGATCTCAACGAAATTATACAGTGCGGAAGGTTGCTTTTTGCTGATGATTTGAAAATATTCTTACAAATTAAATCTCTACTTGATGGTATTCGGTTACAACAACAACTAGACTTGGTGCAGGGCTGGTGTGAAAGTAACAGGCTTAACCTAAACGCGACTAAATGTAGAGTTATGTCATATAATCGCAAGCAGCGTCCAATACTGTATCCTTATTCTGTTGTGGGGGAAAAATTAGAGCGGCCTGGTTCGTTGAAGGATTTAGGGGTTATCTTTGATCCTATGTTAACTTTTGTGGAACATATTAATAAAGTAGTCTTGGAGGCGGGTAGGATACTTGGTTTTGTTGTGAGCAATTGCAGAAATTTTGATGATTCGAGAGTTTTTAAAACACTATTTTTTTCCTATGTTCGATCGAAGCTTGAATATGCTTCGCTGATTTGGAATCCTTACTACGCATGTCATGTGAATAATATTGAAAGGATTCAAAAAAGATTTTTAAAATATTTAACGTTTAAATTAGATGGAGTATATCCTGAACGGGGAATCGAATATAATGCATTATTAAACAGATACAATTTCACTACTTTAGAAAGAAGAAGAATAATCACATCTTTAATTTTTTTATTTAAGTTGCTGCGCGGTGGAATTGATTGTCCTGACCTGCTAAATCAAATAAATTTTTTTGTTCCTAGATTAAATACCAGGCAGCATTTAACTTTTTTATGTGAAAGGGCAAGAACAAATGTAATGGTAAAGTCCCCTTTAAACTTTATGTGTTCTAATTTTAACGTAATGTGTGGAAACTGTGATATATTCTTTTGCAGTTTGGGTGAACTAAGGAGAATTGTGGAGCTGGATTAGCAATGTATTATTTTTCTTATATATTTATTTATTCTTAACTTTCCTACTGTTATATAACTTATGTTATTTTTTTTTTTATTTATATATTGCTCTATAAATGGGTTCTTCTTGTTGGGCAATAAAAGCTATTATTATTATTATTATTAATATACCATAATTTATAATTTTTTTAACAATAGTTTCCAAGAAATACCTACGACACCCTTATCACTTTACTAAAAAAGGAATTAACAGAATGATGCTTTTTTTTTAAATAATAAACTAAAAACTATAGGTCTCTAACCTAAATTCTAAGTATGTCCATCTTTGGCATGCGATTTCTTGGAAACTACTATTTCTGGAAATAAATTAATCTCGCAGTCCTCTCAGTTTTTATCCTTTTTACTGCTCAATTTCTATATAAAGGCCACAATGTCGAATGTCCCACCTAAGAGCACAAATGGTATTGATTTGAAGACAGTGCAGAAAGTTTTCGAGACTTGGTGCCCCTGGGAATGGTTTTTATAGCTACGTTATTATTTCTATTTACTTATTTCTGGAGGAGGTGTTTGTCTATTGCGTTTCTGTCCGAGCACGTTTTCCTTGTATTTGGATAAATTGCGTTTTAAAATAAATTTAATATAGAAACGAGAGAGAGGGAATAAAAAAATACATAACAACTGGGGCACTCGCATTTAATCAAGACAATTTACATGCATTCGTCATAATAGTATGCTTGAGGACAGCTGTAACATATTTTGGGATAAGCATTAACAAAATTATATTGGTCTTAACTAAAGTTACAACAATGCGTTAGTTCACACAGTGGCCAAAGTCAAACCCAACTATACCCACGCCCCACATGTTAACCTGGGCGACTCGGCATCAGAAATCTGTGCCACAAGTAGTAGAAAAACAGCGAATCTTAGGCCCAGTCATTGAAACAGAGAAGAACTTACTTAAGAGTATGTTTATCGATGGCACCCACATATATATAAACAGTATATTCCCAATACGAACGTTCCAAAATACAAAAATGGTCCCCGTGCGGGCCTATTGAGTTTGCGCAGTAGGGTGGAAATTTTATCGATCGCGTCAGAGCCGGCCCGACATTATTTGTTTGTTGATATTCGTCGCCATCTTTGGTTCTGGATGCTTTTTCAAATTACAGAATAAAAAGTGGCTCATCCACATTGTTGTCGGTATATTAGTGCTTATAAACTTCCATTACCTAACAACAATTTTTGTAAAGGAGTTTTTAATTTGTGGTGATTTGATTCGCTGTTTGGTAGGAAGATGGAAGGACTCAAATGCATGGTGCTTTTTTGCAAAAGTCGTGGATCAAAAGTATTTCAGGTATGTACATATATACGAAAATATTTTGCTTATCACATTATCCGATCTTCGGAACCGAATTTCACTAAAATGCTTGTAAAAAATGAAGAGAGGGCCACTCTATACAATATAATATATATGTGGTCACTACCTAACATTAAAATTAATTCATTTTTAATTTGGTGCATTAATAGCTGATAATAATTCCCAAAATAGTCAATATAGTCATTCAGTCTTAATTTTTGGTTTAGAAAAAAGTGAGGTTAAGAAACATACGACGTCGGATGAAAGTTAAAATAAAACTGATCGTGTCGATTGTTACAAATATTCGGACGGAATTTGTTATCAAAAGTTTACACCATTCAGGGTACCGTCGGATCATCATATCGTCAGAAATCGTATGCATGGAACGCTGCCTTAAATCGAACTAATCCAAATTTTGATTTTTTTCCTTACTAACCAGTGAAATATACAATAAAAAAGTTGAAATCCGGTCCTGTCGAATGTTTACTTTCACAAGGAAATTTCCGAACTGCGCAAACTCTCAACGTCCCCTTCGATGACCATAGCGGGGACATAATTGCAGATGGTATTAGCAATATACAGTATATATGATGGCACCTTGATGGCACATTTGACTAAAACAATCGAATATTATTATGTATTCTAGTTTGTAGAGGGCGGCAGAGAATTAGGTATATTTAAAAAATTGCGACTAGCGGGACGTTAATTGAATAAAGAGTTTATAAATCTATGTAGATTTCTTTAAAAGCTTATACATAGATAAAATATTAAACATTTAATGATTATGATGTATTTTTGTGACGTTTATTAGTTTTTCTAGGGGGCACGTGCTCACGTGCTCTTATAGAGAAGCCGCCCCTGCTTTTAATCGCTTTAAAAACCTTCTCGTGAAAATGTATACAACTTGAAGCTCAAAACATTTGCTGTAAGAATATTTGAGAAATGTTTTTGCTCTAGAATTAATCCGTGCGCAACACAAAAATTATACCGAATCAACGGATCAAAATTTTAACGCTCACCGCTAGCTGACTTTTCATTTTCGCGCGGTTTCGCTCAAAGGTGACCTATAAATATGCACATTTATTCAACCACCTGGAATATTAGACAGAAGTTAGTTAATTTAGCAGAGTTCGCATCGGTAAAAATCCAATTTAGAGGAAAAATTTAAACTTTCGACGGATACGACATTGGTGGAGACGTTTAAAGGAAAATTTAATATAGAAGCCGATGACATCGATAATTTTAATCAATAAAATAACTTTGTGGAAATTTTATAACTTTTTGTTTCTGTTCAAATTTATAATGGATTTCCATCAAGTATCGGCTAAATCAATCAATTTTACAATAAAATAACGTTGGGAATATGCATTTTGTTTTAGTTCAAGTTAATTAGAGCCCACGGGAATAAGATAAAATACTAAAAAATACTGTATTTTTTCGCCCAATGGAAGGAAATTAGATAGTCGGTTACATATTTGCTTCTGGCTGTATACGGGTCTGATTTTAATGACCTTCTTTCATACCCCACTATACGTACGAATGTATGCACATACAACTAGAACTTCGCAACCAAATTTTCTGTGCTCAAAAGTTATATATCGTGATTTATAACTTTACAAACAACTCCAGAACGCCACTCCCTAAACACCGAGTTATCTATGCTTGTATTCAATTAAGCATTGGTGTATCTGCGCCGATTTATTCTCCATTACTACAATCATGTGCAAAGAAACCGGTCATTTCATCATCAAGTTTTAGGCTTGATAACTTTTTCATTTTTAGTCCGATTTTAGTGATTTTTTATAGAACTGAGGTAAAGATTGTTTCAAGAAAAATGGATATAACTTAATGACTGCCGTAAAAGTACCTGGGCAATCCCATTATTTATGACCGTTTGTTATTATTATGTGGAAAGGACCGGATTGTAATAATTATAATTAAATATATTTTCACATCAGGTAGGTTAGGTTGCTTAATTTATATTTAAATATCTTTTTGTGGTAAAATTTCTTAGTTTTTGAGGAATGGTTCAAGAATTGTCTTTTACCAAACATTCCTCAGAATAGCGTGATAGTAATGGACAATGCGAGCTATCACAGTCGCCAATTACATAAAGCTCCAAGCTCAAATAATACAAAATTGGAGATTCAGAATTACATGCTACGGCTAATGACTTATATTTTGAAGAAAGTTATAAAAAAAGTGATCTTTTAGAAGTTTTAAAGACATTTTGTGTAAAAAAAGTATATGTTTGTGACAAATTGGCAGAAGAAATTGGACATACAGTGCTACGGCTCCCACCCTATTATTGTATTTTTAACCCCATAGAGCATATGTGGCACCAGTTAAAATCACTGGTTAGGTCTGAAAATATTTCTCCGACTTTAAGTTCTAGTGTTGTAGAATTAATACGAAAATGCTTTAAAGATATTCCCCCAGGTAGTTGGAAAAATTCAGTTCGTCACGTAATAACTGTAGAAAATTCGTATATTAGTCTGGATCGTATAATTAATCCAATTATAATTAATTTTGATGAGGATAGCGATAGCGAAACAGAACTATCTATAGAATGACATTATAAATGTAAATAAATATGACTAGTAATATTTTTTAAAAATGTTATTTCATTTGATTACATTAATATAATCATATCATTACTTGTTTTCCTTAGTCCGTCCCTTCATACTTCACTTGTTTATTGCAAAGCTGTTGTCGACACAATGGGACCGACCCTGGAAATCATTAAGTCGTATCCAATTTTCGTGAAACGTACTGTACATTTATTCTCGAAGAGATGCAAAATGATCTTGCGTATCAATATTTTCAATTTTTCCATAATTTCTAAAGCTATATAAATTCAGTATTTTCTATAAATTCAGTATTTTCTTTGACCAGGAGGAGATTCCATAATGGCATGAACCGACGTATACAGATAGTTTTCGGGCTAGAGGATGCAATACAAAGTATGGGGGCATATTTAAGTTAATAAGCTTAAGAGTATTTATCAGTGGACTGCACGGTCCGATTTGGGATTTCGCGGCGGAACAGCATAAGTAATTTTTATTGCCATTCCAAGACACGACGAGCCAGCGCACTGGCCGGCTGTATCGAGGGAGTAGGAGACGTTTTTCTTATTCTTCTGCACTTGATCACCCGAAGCGTTGCCGAATCACTTCAGATAGTTGCGATTTTAGATATGTTTCCTGAAAACCTCGGTGTGACTTTCAAAAATGACTGTGTTACCATGTTTTTTTCAATTTAAACGTTATTTACCGTTTTGAAAAAAATGTAATTTTTTTTCGAAAAATTCTTGATAGTACATATCATATTTCGAAAATGAGTGGTTGTTTTCCGCACGCTTCTTAACCTTTCAGTGGTCGCGCCCGGTCTCACAGACCGCCCAAATGCATATTTAGGCTTAAAATAGGTTGTCGAGGGGTTTAATCCTTTCGTCTAGCCCAGGGGTCGGCAACCTGCGGCTCGCGAGCCACATGCGGCTCTTTGGATGTGAAGCTGCGGCTCTTTAGTTCCATACGCAAATATTATTTATTTTATCGCAAAATAAACATTAAAAATTCGTTCTCAATCGATTAACGAGGATTATTCACCGATTCTATCTCTCAGCCACTTGTACTCGCTTTTCACCGCACCCCTCCCCCGTGACACGCGTCGTTACTACTCGTTACTATCGTCAGTCCGTCGGAAGCTCTCGAATGACGCCGTCGTCGGATGTTTCTATGTAGGTCCGGGGTCGGCAACCTACGACTCGCGAGCTGCATGCGGCTCTTTTGATGTCAAGTTGTGTCTCTTTCGATATCAAATTGCGGCCTTTAATGGCTCTTTAAAAACTGAGAAATTGTGTAAATTATAACTTTTGGCTCTTCCGTCTCAAAAGGTTGCCGACTCCTGGTCTAGCTGCCAATCTACGCATCGTTATCTCGGCAGTGTGGCACGAGCCAGCGTACTTACTGTTAAGGCGCATTTACACGGATCCAGTCGCTGGCGCCAGTCTCAGTGTCGCGCCAACACTGGCATACTAGTGGCATTGTATAAACACTTTTTCGTGCCAGTCCAGCGCTGGCCGCCAGCCCGGTGAGACCTCTTATGGCGGGGATCGAAGCATATAAGTAGGCCGTGCAAGTGACGTCACAGCCAGGCAGGTTACTCCATACGTTTATCCTTTTGTGTCTATCGTTTTGTGTCAATATCAGACTCGGGTTTGTTCGATTTGACCTAGGCCATATTTATCTCCCTTTAATGAATCGGAGAAGGTTGATGCAGACCGAGACAGACATAGAATGCGAGCAGCACAAGTTCTTAAATTATTTTACAACCGAACATCCTTCGTCTGGAATGGAATAAAAATCAAGTAGGTAACATATGATTTATAATGTGATTGAAAATGGTGGAGGAAACGTCATTAAATTCTAAAATAATTTTTAATTTTCTATTCTTTTCACGAAAGCGGACCTTTTCGTTTTGTTGCTGGTAAGTAATTTATGATTGAAATATTTTTTTATTAATTTTTATTCGTTATTGTTATTTTACATTATAAAATTGTCCCATTATCTCCCAAACTTCTCACGCAAACTAGCAACAAACACATTTTTAAAGAATTTTACTTAAATTTTACAATCTAAAAGTCAAAAGCTACAACATAATATTTACAGCTATATAAGTTATATTAACCCGTAGTCAGAATTTTGAAGTCCGGTAATATATTATTATAATAATTCTTTCCTTTCATAGTTTAATTGAGAATCCCATAATGACTGAACATTAAAGAGGACTTCGATCACTAATGTTGCCAGGAGTATGCTACGAAACAAACAAATTGGAAGCCCATAATCATAATGATGGTGCATATATTTACTTGGTTAGTAGCTGTACATATAGTATTGTATTTACCTTGATTTGTTTGAAGTTTGAGATGGTAAAATATTTTATGTAAATTTTGATTTGTTTCCTATTTTTTAATAAAACTAATTACTACCTTCAATTTCTGAATTCTTTATTTCTAGTTTCGTTACTAGTTCAATAATAATATAAAAGTATGTAAGGACAATTATTTTAAAGTGATATTTACAGCTGAAAACCTATGTCAAAATCCTAATATTTGATTTTCTCTACTTAGTAAATCAAATGAAAGGGTTTCGATGTTTTCTTTGCTTAAATGTCACTTTAAAATATTGACAGTAATACAAATTTGGACAAAAGTGACATTTGAAAAGCACGTGCGCGCCAGGCATAATGGATGTCGCCGTATCATCGCCTGCTTCGAATATTTAACACGGCAGTTTGTCTTCTTCCTGGTTATAAGTATTCGTTGCTGGCCGCCAGCGCTGGAGCGAATAGACAGCGCGTCTATTTTCCTTGCCAGTAGCTGCCACCCCCTACCCCGTAACACCCGCGCCAGTGTTACAGGCAACGTCTAAACACGTTGGCGTCAGTCGCTGTCATACCTACATGATTATTGCATTGTTTAATTTTAGTTTTTGACATAAAATGGCTCCTAAATTTAGTGAAAATGAAACGTTTAAGCTTGTTGAAATGTACAGAGAGCAGGAATGTTTATGGAATATCCGATGCGACGTTTTTTACAATATTTTTTTTTAACATTCGAATTTTCCTCGAATTCATCGTGTAAAATGACTTCCCAAGTCATGGTAGCGCTTTGCCAGTCAAGAATTGGCAAGCCAGTAAAACTGGCGCCAGTTACTGGATACGTGTAAACGACTTGGGTCCAGCGCTTTGCCAGCCAAGAATTGGCGAGCCAGTGAGACTGGCGCCTGCGACTGGATCCGTGTAAATGCGCCTTAAGTCGTGTATTACAGTATATTTCGGTGTGGGAGACCGACGCAACTTTCGTTCCTATATGGTAAGTGTAGCAAGTGGTATTAAATTAAGACTTCAAACTATTTATGGAATTGCAAAGATGTTCAACTAAATGTCATTCCTGAGAGATGCACGTTCTGTACCGCAAAACAAAATAGAAAAACAAGAGTTCCTTGTTTTAAGTGTAATACACAAGGAAAATGCTTTAGAACAATAAAAATTATGAATTGATTTTTTAAAACATTAATAATAGCACTAAGTTACAAGAAAAAGTATGTTAGTTTCGTTTATTATATGTACAATTATTTTTTTGAAAACTTGTTCAAACCTAAAAAAAACACAAAAAATGTAAGTTGCCCTTGCAGTTGTAATTTTTTTTGTATAAATAAGCAAGAGCTAAAATTTTCATTATTTTTGTATCCGCTAGTACCTGTAAAACGTCCTGTAATTTTTTTAATAATAACACTAATATTATTATATCGTCATTGTTCAAATCGGTCTCAAAGACCGACGCGACTAAATATATAAAAATTTAGTGCGCGACCACTGAAAGGTTAAAAAATATAAATTTCCTCCATCGCCACCACTGTTTCCACTACCATTCCTGCGCCCTATATTTGAAATTTACTACCCGGCCGGGCGTACGCTATATATAACAGAGTAGTGTAAAATTGGCTTTTAAAGCATGGACCAAAAGCGAAGGTGTTTTTTTGCTTTACTAAGATAAATTCTATCAATTTCAGGGTCTCGGTATGTTCTACCAAAGACAAGGAGATGGATGTAAAGTATGGAAAGATATTATGTTTTCCTGCATTAACAAATGTCTTACTTATTGCCTGAAGAGGCCATCGTAAATTCACTAGGTTTAAAAGTTTAAAGATATTAGAACTGTATCAGCAAGAATTCTTGACCATTACAGTGTATCAGCACATACGATTTTATTTGAGATCCTGTATAATAATATAATGTATTAAATCTACAATAAATCTGCACAGTACATTATAACTGGGTCAGAGCTCTGCTAGATAAAAGTTTTCATTAAATAATCCATTTCAGTGCAAGGCAAGGACGGGATACGGAATAGATCATTATACTTTACCAAGCCGTCTTCCAACAATAGGAACTATTTTCTTGGTATAATACCAGAAATTAGAGAAAATATTGTTCTACACTCGCCGGCATAAAATTCCGCCACGCTGAAATTTTGGTCAAGTTTGATATTTTATAACTTTTTTATTTTTGATGCGACTTTCATGATTTTATTATCAGTTTGTAGATCCATTTATTGTGTTTTTCCTTAATTATATTATAAAGTAATATTTTTCGATTAGGCTATATTATACACAAATAAATCAAACTGTTATTTTTTGTCGTAATTTCAAAACACCCTGTAGGAAAATTGAGGTAGATAATTTTATTTACATACTGTTTCTGGTAATCTTTGATGTATTCTAAACATTTCGTTTTTTGATTCATACCATCATCTCATTTCTGCTGCGAGCTGCAAAATTTTAATTGAAACGCTGATTTGAATACTATTTTTATTAAGAAAAACAAATACTAGCTATAGCATAAAGTTAATTAACAAAAACTTCCTCCTCTCGCAGCAATGATAGCTTTCAGTCTTCGTGGCATCGAATGAATAAGGTTACTTATCCTTTCTTGAGGGATAGCCTGCTATTCTTCGGTCAGCGCCAGTTGTAAGTCTTGCAAGATTTGTGGTTGTACAGGACGACAACGAACGGCCCTTTTAAGTTGATCCCAAAGATGTTCGATTGGGTTGAGATCCGGGCTACATGCGGGCCATTCCAATCTTGGAAATCCAACTTCATCCAGATATTCGCTCACTACATGTGCAAAGTGAGGTCTGGCATTATCATGCATTAATGTAAATTGGTTCCCAATGAAGGGAGTAAATGGAACAACAACTTCTCGAAGGATTTCCTCAATGTAACGGTGGGCGGTTAGAGTTACATTTTCAACAAATACAAGATTGGTGTGTGCTTCGGTTGAATTACCCGCCCAAATCATGACTGAACCGTCAAGATATGAGATTCGTTCTGATATGATGCAGTCAGCATATCTTTCATTTCTACGTATATATACCCGCTCAGGACCATCCAGCGACCTTATAAACAAACCCTGAAATCATAGTATGTAAGAATATTGTTACTGTCAAATATTCTGTCACAATAATCGCGTACTTAGCCAACGTGGATAATTTTTGAATCGAAGGCTTGATATAAATTTTCTAAAAATAACATCGTTTCATTTAAAATTTTGCAGCTCGCAGCAAAAATGAGATAATGGAATGAATCAAGGAACGAAATGTTTAGAATACATCAAAGATTGCCAGAAACAGTATGTAAATAAAATTATACACCTCAATTTTACTACAGGGGGTTTTGAAATTTCGATAAAAAACAACAGTTTGATTTATTCCTGTATAACCTAACCTAATCGAAAAATGTAACTTTAAAAATAATTAAGGTAAAACACAATAAATGGATCCACAAACTGATAACAAAATCATGAAAATGGCATAAAAATATAAAAGTTATAAAATATCAAAGTTGACCAAAATTTCAGGGTGGCGGAATTTTGTTCCGGCCAGTGTATATGAAGAGAATTACTAACGTTTCCTCAATAGAGCCCAAACCAACTTTTCTTTCTTTAAAAAAAGCAAATATGCTGTACAAATTTTGTCTGGCAACAAACTGACGTAAACCCGAACAAACCTGTTTAGGATCATTCATTTATTTCTCTTCCGCGTAAAGCACGTTAACATGTGACTCATTGACTGAATATCACGTGTCGCTAAGATAATACTTTCAGAGACAAGAAAATGCTCGAGACTGCGATTTTGTAGCAAACATGTTTTAACTACGGATTTCAGATGGGAATCGGCAAGCCTCGTAGTTTGTCAATAAAACTTCCCCCAAAGCACGAGGCAGTGTGGTAGATCTCTGGGTTCTCCAGTGGTGGGGCCACCCAGGAAACAACACTAAATACAAAAAGTTATTACAGTTTGTTCCTATGCCACGTTGTCGCCGTATTTTGCATTTCATTTTTATATATTTATCTCCTCACCTCAACCAAATTTATATTTTCTCCATTAATTGCTCTTTTGTGTCTCAAGCCCCAATGCAACCGTTACGAGAGATCTATAAGTTTAAGAACCTATGATGGTGTTATAAGATATTTAAAAATTTAAAGATAATAAATTTGTTTCCAAGTTCCCAGCTGCCCAGGTTTATATTGTAATTATTTAAGATATTTTTTAGGTGAATAATATTCAAATTCGGGACAAAATAATACATGTGAACTATTCTAAATTTGGGATTATCTCTCATGAATGGCAACCCTATAAACAATGACTCGTGTACCCAATCCCTATTTAGTAACGAGTTTTCGGGAAACAATCAGACCCTCCGAAGAACCTGTCTAGGCTTCCAGGTACGTATATGTGGGAAACTAATGTGCTAATAATTATCCCAGTCGAAGGTCCAAGGAGTTACTCGATAGAGTTATTTGTATCCTTGTTGCTGACCGCTGATTCTCCATTGTTTGTCGAGCCGATTTTGAATATCTAAAGGATTGCGAGCAAAAAAATTACGCTTCACTGCCGTTAGCTGTGTTGCAAAAATCGTTAACAGAGACCATGTAATTTCCAATTAGAACAACTGAACTTAAACCAGTAATATAATAAATTTTTTCTAATTGGGTTTCATAATGGCTACCTATACTCGGAAATATATAACATGCTGACGGTGTCCGTCAACTAATTTCTAATCGCAATTATAAAACAACATAACCTAAAAATAATAGAAATATCTTCCAGTTTATGCTCTATTTCTAAAGTTTTATTCAATACAGTAAGTACTATTTTTATTTTTAATTCAATATTGTATTATATATATTACTTTATATATACATATTCATAGTTACTGTAGACTTTTCCGGGGCATTAATTGTTATTCCTGTCAGATTCTGTGCCGACACAATATTTTGTTCAATAGCATTAATTATTTTGTTCAATATTTTCAACTTTGTTCTGCTCGCACCATAACTCAAAGTTTTGAATATTCTTTTAAAAGTTTTTCTAGATTATTTCCTGCAATTTCTCGTATTTCTGACGGAGTACCCCTTTCTTCCTGACTCATTTTTATCGACTTTAATAATATATTTATTTTTAATAATGACGGATGGGAAGAAGCTTTATTGTGTTCAATTGTTTCTATCATGGCATATTTGATACTTGTAACATTTTATGATATTGTAAAAGTGTTGCCAACCCAAGAAGAAAATATTAATTCAAATGGAAACAATCTACTATATTTTTTTAAGTTTTTCAGATTTTAAAGACACAAATAGAAAAAGTATTATAAAATACACGGTTCATAAGACAATTAGAGCACTTGTACTTTAGAAAACTTCCCGCTTCGCGGGTCGTTTTCTTAATTGGACGCGTACTCTTATGAAACTTGTATCTTAATATAATGTTATGCATAGTGTTCAATCAACTTAGACAAATGTGAAAATATGTATAAATGATCATTATCCACAATATTTAAATGAATAAAATAAATATCTATTCATTGTCTTCAGTTATATGGTAAAGTTGTAGCCGGGTTCTGTTTTTTGCTAAGTGGCGAAACAATGCAAGTTTTCATCATAGTCTTTCATTAAGCTAACCAAAAATAATTTAGGAGGTAAAGAATCTCACAGTCTGCTCCACTAGTTTAATAACCGTTAATAAAAACATACATGTTTCGAAGGCTTAAACCTTCATCCTCAGTGAAAAATACAACATCAGAAGAAACTTACGATATTGTTAAACTGTAAAGAAGAAAAGAGATGTTTAAATAAGTTGAGTTTAAGCAAAAATAGTTGAAAGAAATGGAATTGACTAAATAAAGTAGTATAATTAGTCAATTCCATTTCTTTCAACTATTTTTGCTTAAACTCAACTTATTTAAACATCTTTTTTCTTCTTTACAGTTTAACAATGTCGTAAGTTTCTTCTGATGTTGTATTTTTCACTAAGGATGAAGGTTTAAGCCTTCGAACCATGTATGTTTTTATTAACGGTTATTAAACTAGTAAAGCAGACTGTGAGTTTATTTACTTCTTTACAACTTCACTCCACTTTGAGATGGACTACTTCAAAAAAAAAAAAAAGAAATAATTAAGTTAAAATTGACTCGAATGTTATTGTTTATAGATTCCATAAAACATATCTTTAAATGTATTTTATCGAATTTAAGATCCTACGCTAAAACAAAAACTTCATTATTTTAATTTTATTTCTTATGTTGTAGTTCTGCTTTTCGCGGAGCCGTTAAAATGCCCAGAAACATGACAATACCCGTGACGTGAAATTTTATGTTTGTTTATTAGCGTTGACGTTTTGCTATTAATTACGTGATGGCTCAGACAATAATTATAAATAAACACTTGAAGAGTCAAGCAAAATAAATCGGGGCAAATGTTTACAAAGAAAGGAAAGAAGAGAGGACTAATAATTAAATAATAATTCCCGTCAGCACGACATTTTGAAAGAACAAAATAGTACATTGTTTACCGAGTAGGAAATGCCTAACATTCCTGGACGACTGTGAAGATTGCCTCACAGAGCCCAGGAATGTGGCTTTTCCTACGAGGTAAACATACTATTTTTCCGAAAATCGTTTAAGAATTGACAGATATTGATTAATTTTAAAAAAATCGCGAATAATTTTATTCACAAATAAATGTTGTTTTGAAATTCGTAATAACATTGGTTGGATTACTATGGAAACGTATTAATGTTGAATTGTCAAACTTGACGCATATAAATTTAATTTTTGGTGTTTCCGGAAGCCAAACAGTATAAAATGATACGTGATGATGAATATTTTTATTTCTGGGACTCCTCCAGAGCTGGTTGAGGCAGTGAATACTGCTTCATTAGAATTGTTGCCAAAGAAATCATAAAAGTACGAATATGCATATAAACGTTTTATGGACTATCGCAAGAGTAAAAATACGAGTTCTTTCTCGGAAAATGTTGTAATGGCTTACTTCCTAGATCTTTGTTTAAAGATAAAATCTTCAACATTACGGGCCAATTATTCAATGTTGAAGTCAACCCTTGCAATTAAACACAATTTCGATATATCTACATATTCAAAACTTCGTGCTTTATTGGAACGGCAGGCTCAAGGTTATATGGCAAAGAAATCTAAGATTTTAACGAAGGAAGAAATCGCCAAATTTACCCAGGAAGCTCCAGATAAAGAAAATTTAATGATTAAGGTAATTTACAAGGTTTTAATTTCTATTTTGATTACACATTTATTTATTTTTTAGGTGGCTTTAATGTTTGGTATTTCTGGGGCCTGTAGAATGGATGAGTTAGTCCGAATTTCATTTAGCATCGAAGACCAGCAAACCAAGATCATTTGTAGTTAATCAGATGTACTTGAATGTTTATCGAAAGTATGTTTCGTTAAGACCAGAACATATGAACAGTGACCGATTTTTCTTTAAATATCAAAGCGGAAAGGAACAAGTGATAGGAATACATTAATTTAGAAAAATTACTAAAATAGTTGCTACTTATTTGAACTTGGTAAATCCGACAGAATATACTGGTCACTGCTTTCGTCGGCCTTCTGCAACAATATTGGTTGACTCTGGTGCAAACATATCTAGTTTAAAGAGGCATGGCGGATGGAAGTCATCAAACGTTGCTGAAGGATATATTGAAGAATCTCTTAACAATAAGGTTGTGGTGTCAAATAAAATTCTCACAGTACAAAATATTCAACAAAATAGCCCTACTACCTCGCATGTTGTCCAAAATGTTTCTCATAGTTCTAATAATGTTCCTCCAATTTTCAATAATTGTACTAACTGTCAAATAACTGTGAATATCAAAAGCTAATTTCAAAATGTATTCTGCAATGCATTGAGGTTTTCAAAATATAAATTAATTCCTTATGAACAACATGTTTTCAATCATTTACGTAGAACGCTTACAATGATGAACAGTAAGGAAATGAATATTTCCTAACAGTTATTTTCCGTTGCCTAGCAACGACTAAGTGTAGGGAAATAGTGACTTTTTCTTTCAAAAATGTTATCAAAAAGGTCAATATTTCCGAACGATTTTCGGAAAAATATAGTTTTGAATTTTCAGGAAGTCAGGAGTCAACACAATGTATTTATTTATTTTCCACTTATAACATTATTGTTTGAGCAAGCCTATGGTAAGGCGCTTTCTAGCAGAGTTTTTATACATATTTCTCCCCTCACTCTTCATTCGAAAACGTTCAAATAAAACTGAGCAAACAATATATGTTTTTATTAATTTTAGCCCTAGAATTAATAGCTTAACACATGCCAAGTAAAAGGTTTCGCCCCTAACAACGTCATCGTAATCCATTTATTATTTTTTCTAGCAAGTCTCGTATATTCTATGTACGTACCTCCATCTCTATCTTCATATAAAACAATGTGATATATTCGTGGTTCATTAGGTTTTAGAATTTCGGTTTATTGTTTCAGTGCCATTTCATTTCATTTTTTGCTCTCCGTTAAATCAAACGTTACTAAAGGTTGCCGGATTCGTTGCCTTGAAGGAAAAAATATAGACATCCTTTGATCGGCCTTTGCGATACGGCCTATTGTTGTGAGCATCGATAATAAAGCTTTTGTGCCTATTAGCCCTCATTATAGATTGACCTCCAGTTATCACTGGGCATTCTTTCCAAATATAAAGTATGAGGCAATTTTATTACCGAATAATCTTCAGTCTCGGTAACATTAAAGTTTGGTTGAAACGAACCCTAAAATCTATGCTCTGTTGCATGGTTTATTTAAATACTTTTAGTCGGTTTGGTATGTAATTGCAGATGTTACCCTTAAAATCTTAAATGACAATGACAGCTTTTCCAATTCGATATGGAGTCATTTTTTTTATATAAATATTCTATCAACCGACGTATCTAGTGGAGAAACCCTCCCCCAAGGTCCATGCCTGGAAACAAAAAATGGTAACCAAGATTGATGGCTGGATACGCCACTGTTATGTAATGGAATGATATGTTGATAAGTTGCAACCCCCTATATACAGGGTGTTATGGAAATGACTTAATATATTTAACCCAGCAAATTCTGAGAAGAAAATAAATTGAAGCAAAATAACCACAAATGGCGCTTTGAATTCTTAAGCGAAATATGCACTTTATAATGAAATATCAAAATTTACGTGGCCGCTCCTGAGGACCTTCGCAATCAATAGTTTATTGAGGCAGTGCCGAGGTTCCAAAGAAGTTAGCGCATTATAGGCGGCGTTGTCATATTGCAACACAGAATTGGAAACGTACGTGTTCAGTTTTTGACAACAAGACGTCTTTGACGCGCGTTATCGCTTCTTTTTCAAACTTTTTAGAAAAAAAAGCTACAATTTTAAGGTACATACTCTCTTACCTTCGATCGTATTTTAAAATAATCCGTTTCATAATTAAATTCCATAAAAAAAATAAAACACAAAAAGTATGTTTTGCACCAGAATCAACATTTGAAATCACATCACAACATTTATTATTATGAATTATTTCACAATAGAAAAATCGGGTAATACTACAACTAACAAAACGTTTAAAATCCGTATACGTCAAGCACGTGGAACCCTCGACAGCCTCATTCCACCCCCGAGTCTCGAAACATACTGAAGCAACGATAGTGGCGCGCGGCCGATATCCAAGCAAGGGCGAGACACGCGGTGTGATCTGACATCACTCTAGTGACCCACATTATTGCTAAGGGAATCCAAATGGAACGGCGCGACAGTATGTGGGTAAAAAGGATTTTTATCTTAGTATTTAGATATTCGATTTAAAAAGTAAAGTATGTACACTTTCTCTAGGACACCCAAGGAGTCACCCATTTAAAATAATAAGTATTTTCCATAACACCCTGTATATTATACCCCGGTTTAGAAACGATGATCTAGTTAATGGTATTTGTGAGCAAAGCACTCCAGAAATTCATAAGCGACCCCTTAAAAATTTAAGACCACTGTAGCACTAAAATATTTATATTATATGATCGGCTCTTTGTGCTAAAAAGGGACAAGGGATTGATTCACTGTCCGACTGAAATATTAAAATGAACGAAACGAATATCGATAACAACAGGGAAAAAAAGGAAAAACACTAAGCCAATTAATTATCGAATATTTAAAAATTCACGTCTTAAGTAGTATGTTGTTATTTCGTTAATAATGAACCAATTTTAATAATTCTTGTTTTAACTGATTGAAAACAGATTCTAGAGTAAAGTAGTTTACGACCTGATACGTCTAATTGTACAGGGTTGTCTATTAGGGTGTCCCATTTTCGACACTTTTATAGGATATCTCCGTAATAGTTAGTGCTATCAAAAGAGTAATGTAGATGTCATGTGCTCCTTTTGGGCCAAACTTAAAATGGTAAAATCAAAATTTGAAAATATTCTCTCGCTAAAGAGATACGGGGGAAAATCAAGAAATTGACAATTTCAAAATTACCCTATATATTCTTAGTTGAAAGAGACACAGAAAAATGTTTTATACACAAGGTTCTTTATAATGATTGTTGAATAATCTGCCGTTTTCAGAATAAGTATACGAGGTCAAGTAAGAAAGTTATCGAACCTAACCTCATTTTTTAAATGGAACACCCTGTATATTTTAATCTAAAAAGATAGCATTTTAAATTATCTTTTCAAATATATATAACTCACCATGGATGATATTGGTTTTCTAGGCGATTTATTTAAACTTTATTACTTTGAAACGAAATAAAACAGTCAGATTAAGGTAAAGAATAACGGGAATCATCGCAAATGTTCGGGATATGTCCTTAAATAGTTGCCGTCTTTCCGAATAGCGAACAAAATATAAACTTTGAGCCTTTTCTTCGTTTTCTCCACTTTCAATATAAGCTGATATCATATCAAATTTTTCAAAATGTTGATAAGTCATTTCCACAATACATACATAGTTATGTAAAAATGAAATTGACGTTAAATGTTAATAATAACTAGAATGTTAACATAGTTATTTCTATGATATTAGCTTTTGTTTCATGGTCTACTGTGGTTTAAAGTAATAAAGTGTAAATAAATCGCTTGGAAACCAATATTATCCATGGTGTCTTATATATTTGAAAAGAGAATTTAAAATGTTATCTTTTAGAATAAAATATACATGGTGTTCCATTTTAAAAAATGAAGTTAGATCCAATAACTTTTTTACCTGACCTCGTATACTTATTCTGAAAACCGCAGATTATTCAACAATCATTATAAAGAAACTTCTGTATAAAACATTTGTCTGTATCTCTTTTAACTAAGAAAATATAAGGTAATTTTGAAATTGTCTATTTTTTGATTTTCCCCGTATCTCTTACGCAAGCGAAAATTTTCTAATTTTGATTTTACCATTTTAAGTTTGATCCAAAAAGACAACGACATCTACATTACTTTTTGATAGCTCTCACAATTATTACGGAGAACATATGAAAATTGTATGAGGATATATGATTTTTTTACATTATTTTTACGTGTACAATACGGCCATGGAGTTTGGTCCGCTTCAACCGACTCACCCTGTAACGTATTAGCCACAATTCTCATAAATAAAACAATGAATACTACAAACCTATACGACACGGCTTTTAAAATCCCGAACGCGAACAAGTTACATTTACATCTATCTAATCTAAAAGAAAACTTGTTCTTCGCGAGTTCTTAATGCGACCCACCTAGATGATTCATTTTTATGTTTTTCAATTAGCCTCGACAAAACTATTCTGTAACCGAACATATTCTTGCCCGGGCGTAGTCGAGTGCGCCTGAAGTGAGCAATTTAGAGTTCTTAAGAAACCCATTTTAGTGTCTGTCGTAAAATGGTGTTTACATGCAGAAAATTTTATGTGAGGCATAGTAAGGAGAAACATAAAAAAGAATTATTTTAAGAGAATTTTTATTTCTTCTTAAATTCGATGAAAGATTAAGAATCAGTATTGGAACTTATTAGTTTCTAGTTTGTGCTACAGACTTTGGATAAAAGTTTACTTCAGACTACTTAATACTGTTACTGTTACTGTTACTTCTGTTATTATTAAAAAATAATAAAAAATAATTTCACATCTTCTTGAATCCGCTTGCAGGATTTCCCTTTCTCCGCGCGTAACACAGGTCTGCTTCCCGACCTATTGGTTGATGGTGGTAGGATAATCAACGAGCTTTAAGATACGCAGGAGAATTTTGTTTCTCTATTTACTTTATAGCAGGTATATTACATTTTAGTTTATTTTATAAGTTCATATTTGCTTTTAGTGTCAAGTAAACAAAGTATATTATTATGTGGTCTGACAATTTTGAAAATCATCAATATAATGTCCATATATCGTATATATGATGATGTACGTGATAATATTAGGTAGTTTACCATAATCAAGGTTAATGGTTTCTGTTTTAGATGTCGGAACTTAGCAGCCATATTATCATGTTCAAACCACAATGACATTCATTATATTTAACGAATAAAAAATATTACAGGTATCAAAGCTAACTGAAATATGTTACGCCTTCTGACGAATGACACGAAAATATATTATTTTCGTTTTTTTTATTTGTAATTAGCTAATGAAACGTCCATTTTAATCAAGGAAATCTGAACTAAATTATGTAAATCGACTAAAATTAAAAAAGAATAATAGGGTGTTACACGTAGAAAATAATTGACCAAAGCTTTAAGAGCCCCTCACCTATCCTGGTAAACTTAGTGTTCAATCTGAACAATGCATCCGCTTAACATCAATTGAGAATCTTTTTTTTTGTTTCTCAATTTGTTCCTCTTTGCTTGCTGCTATTTTCGATAGGACCTGCCGCTTAACGTGGGCTCCGAACCACGATCCTCGATCGTACGCTGCTCCCCGCTATTAATCCCCTTGATGCCATGCTTATGACGAAGAGAACAAATCGTGCATAAATTTTGCGGTAGCAGTTCCCCAAATACTCGCCTCCTGTAAGATTTGCATTTTTCCCCAATTACTTTGTTCTTTATTAGAATTTCTGGCGACTTGAGGTACCTACATAATTAAAAAAATAATGAATTAGTTCACTACATATTGATTTAACCAAAAATAAATGTAATGAAATAAGGAGAAACCTATATTTAAATTAAAATAGACTAGTTTCTAACCGACATAAATAACATGGACAAGGAGACTATGGGTTCGATGTCCAATATAATATTTAATAGGGAAAAAAAATAACCGTTTGTCCATATTCTGGTGAATAGAAATATAAACTTTATAACGCCAGGACAAAGAGGAAACGTCAAGTTAATAAACATGCATCTCGACGACAAGGTGAAATGCTGGCCCTATATTATTTCAAACAAGTCGTAATTTACAAGATTTCGATGGAAATTTCTATTGATTGGTGGCTTGCTGACTGGTATAAGTCCCCAATAATTATCTTTATTTCAAAATTATTGTATTTCAACGAAAATAAACGTTAGTTACGTAGGTCTGTTTATTTTGACGTTTCAGTTGTTATTTTAATGTCCAGATCAGACCTGAAATAATTTCATTAAATATTATTGTAATATATTGCAAATCAATTGACAATCGATCATTTCTTCTCTACGAGAACCGAATTCTCAGTCACCGGTCACTGATTTTGCTTCTGTGGACACTTTAAAACAACTGCGCATATCACGGGCAGTTTGTAACTATTTATGACTGCTCTACACCACCCGGTGAGACTGCTTATGAGGGGGATCGAAACACGTAAGATGGCCTTGGAAATGATGCTAAGCCTACTCTGTTCCATGCGCTCACAAGTAACCTATTTTTATGTATTTGTTTCACTCTATCATTTAAGCATCAATATCAGACTTACGTAGAGTTAATATGAAATGCCAAAAAGTGAGTATTTATGCCGGCGACTTGATCCTGGTCATATTTGTCTCACTTTACTGAATTAGGGAAGGTTGCTGCAGGCAGAGACAGGCATAAAATGCGAACAGCACGAATTGTTAAATAATTTTAAAAGTCAATTTTCTTCGTCTGACATGGAATATAATCAAGCAACATATGAATGATATGAAAATAAAATAATTTTTAATTTTCTAATCTTTTCACGAAAAAAGTCGTTTCCTTTTTGGTGCAAGTGAGTAATTTGTAATTGAAATATTCATTTAGTCATCTTTATTGAGAGTAAGCATCCATAATAATTTCTTTTCATAAATCATATGGGTCCCAAAAATATGCTCGGACTTGAAGCCTGAAATATTTGCTAGGACCTAGAGCCGCCCAGTTGAAGATGGTAAAATATTTTATATAAATAATGATTTACTTCCTATTTTTTAATAAAACTACTTACAAGCTTATTTCTGAAGTTTAATTTTTCATTTGAAGTTACGTTACTAGTTCAATAAATGATATAACAGTGTGTAAGGATTATTTTAAAGTGATATTTACACCTTAAAACATGTCAAAATCCTAATATTTGATTTTCACTACTTAGTAAATCAAATAAAAGGGTTTTGAATGCTTTTTGTTGGTTAAATGTCACTTTAAAATATTGATAATAATAAAAATTTGGACAAAAGTGAGATTAGAAAAGCACGTACGTTTGTCAGCTGATGCCAGACGTAATGGATGCCGGGTTTGTTCGTTTGTTCATACCTGCTTCGATTTGTTAACACGGCTGTTTGTCTTCTTACTGTTTATAAGTATTCGTTGGCTCTACAAGAGAACCTGGTTGGTTGGGGCCGCGTCAGGTTGAGCCCATTCGATAGTATTTTCGATGGTTTTCCAATTACGGCCCGTGCGTGTATTTGACCAGGTAACCCTTGCCATCGAAAACCTTTTATTAAACTTATTCATTTTATATCACTTAGTCATTTTAAATATCGTTTAGAATTTAATAATGATAACAATTTTTGGAATAGCGTTAAATTCGTTTCGGTTAGTCTATATTTCTGCAAAGCTGTCGAAATATTCCCCAGTAAATCATCTTGTTGGTGCCGTTTTCTGCATCTGACATAATACAATTCTAAATACGGTTCGGCAAGTCCATCCGTTTCATCGAACTATGAGAATTCTCTGCACATGCCTCCACTCAATTCGGATTTGTGCTGGACGTCATTGGCATCGATAATAGTAAGCCGTATTGTGAATAAATAAACCGTTTGATTGATTCCGTAACGCAAGGACATATGACTTGCTTTGAACTTGTTCCTAGAGAAACTATTTTGCAAAAATTATATTTCGATTAAATAAAAATTATCGTTTAAGTAAAAGTGACTTGTAGTTTGTTAAAACTACCCCCTAAAGAGCGAAGAGGTGTGCGATGTTTCAGTCTCCGGAATCCAGTAGTAGCCACCCAGAAAATACCCAGAAACAACAAAGGTAGGCCATATTGTTATGGTGGTTATTTGAACCCTAACAACCTTGGTCCAGTTAGTTGTGGGCAAAGTCGCAAACATCATAACAGATGGAGTTCCTCAAGGAAGCAATTTTGGCCATAAACTGTACATTCTATATATCTCAGATCATCTTGATGAGGTGATGTTGCTACGATAGTTCGTAACTGACATTTTCCTTGGTTTAGTGCTAAATCCAATCAAAACTAAATACATGATAATAGGTTCTAATATAGGTAGTTAGGCTTCAATACCTAACACTGTCGAAGATGCAGGTAGTTCAGAATGAATGCATTCGTTTTAGAAATATGGTAGGCCTGTGCACATTCAAAACAGTCTTCTTAAATATAAATTTGACGTTGTGTTCCATTTAGGTGTATTTATTTAGAGGATCTGAAAATCTAGATTCGAAAGTTATCTTTGAGTATTTATAGTGGCTAGACAGGATCTACACAATGTTGTTAGATTTAATGTTTTGGTTAAGTAATACAGTTTACTGCTGTTTAAATTAGTGTTGGGGAGCAAGGAAGAAAGTCAAGATAATCGCTACTTTCCATGTAATTATATATTTTTATTATATCATAATAAATATTTTTCCATTTTATTATAATAGAAATCATGCTGTATAGTTTATAAGAAAAGGTGAATCATAGGAAAATAAATTGTAAATTGTAAATATAGCATAACATAAAACTTTTGAAATGAGAATATCCTCGCCTATTTTCTAACTTGACTACCATCTCAAGATTAATATGTGACTTCTCGCTTATATTTTCCCCATGTTCGCAATTTTTTTGATATTGCCCTTCTCCAAAATGCCTCTGCGTAGCCTCTAAATTTTCATAACTTCTACTAAACGACAACCGATGGCGAACGATTTACGACAAAACTTTTTTATAACCCTCGCAAGCTTTCACTTGTATGTTCCTTTTGGTTCAGTTTCATAGCTTTTGGAATTAGATAGATCAATAAAAGCATGTAACCCTTGTCAGGGGGAATATAGTGCCAGATTATTATAAGAAGAACATAATATGTAAATATCATAATAATTTGATGTACAGTACGAGAATATTTTTTAAAAATGCAACTGTGGATCTATTGCCAGGGTAAAAATTTCCTTGGCATGTTTAGTTTGGGTTTGTTCTGGCCTCTATTTGAATTATGCGGGAATCTCTCCAATAATTTTTACTTGGAAAATTTTTAAAAGGGTTACATTCTTTTATAGGCAATATAATTCCTTGTTTTTAATTCGGCTTTTATATTTTTGTTGAGTTCTAATTTAAAAGAATGTTTCTAGAACATTAATTTAACCAAAACATATTTCTTCGTAAAAAAATGCTAAGAAATATTTAGCATAGGTCGCCGTTTTTTTTTTTAATATTACCGGTCCTGTTTTTTACGAGCCACATGAACATAGAGGGAATTAAATTCCCTGCCTTGCTTTATGGCTTGGGCGGGCAAGATCTCCATATATTTATGTAGAATGAGCTGCCTGCTTCTCCTATACAGGGTGAGTGGTAGGAACGGAACAAACTGCAGGAGAGTGTTGTATAAAAAATATCCGATTATCATTTGTTTTCAAGTTATAGGGCAATTACAAGTAAACAAAATTTCATACCAAATACCAATGTATGGAAAAATTATTATTTCCCAGACCACCCGATGATACCTTATACAATAAGGGCGTATTTTGTCTACACAGCAGCACTTTAAAATACTATTTCAGATTGAATGGTACTACCAAGAAAAGGAAGCCTTTTCTATTGATAGGATGTCACCACCTGCAAGCTCTTTTGTTCTCGTCAGTACAGGGTAGGTATCCATACCTATCATCAGAGAAGACTCTATAGTTCACGCTGTATTATCAAGGGTAGTCGAGAAAATAAAGAGCGCGGCGATATCTCTTGGCATACAATCTGAACACAGACGTTATTTGAATAAATCAAAAATAAAAAGTCTATACTTTTCAGGTGGTATTAATATCAAATACCAATGTATGGAAAAATTATTATTTCCCAGACCACCCGATGATACCTTATACAATAAGGTCGTATTTTGCTCCATAAGTCTAGTTTTGTGAGAGGAAGGTATTTTAATAGTTATACCCATCAGTTGTAAATGTAATATTTAGATAAAATTAGCAAACAACCATAGCGAACTAAAGTGGAAATTTTACTAATAATTTTCTTAGTCTTAGTCCATGTAAAATAATTTTCCATTCAAAATTTCTTATTAATCATCCTCAAACTTAGGCTCTGGCAAACATCAATTTCCATATTTGATCATCTTCGGCGTCTGAACGGTGAACAGATCAAAGAGATCGTCAAATCGAAATTGTTCTGTTCTGACGAATAGACTCCACAGGGAATAACGTCTCAGACATGTTTTTATTTATGTATGTAGAAATTGTTTTACAAAGTTTGAACCGCAAAAGTTTAATGAACACTGTTTTTTGTGTTGTATGTATCAACAACATAATAGAACTAACAAAATCTAGAAAACTTTATTATGGGCGTATAAAGTAATACATTATTCTTTAGGTAACTTCCTGAGGGTAAGTGTTTATTGGATGTTAAAAATTTAATCAGGTTGTAAATACTAACGCGGACGGCGAAAATGATTTCGACGAACCGGAAGGAGAACTTCCCAGCTGCCGAGGTCAACTGGTCCGGCCTGGCATCTCCGAGTGGCACCGAAACATCGTGTCTCGGCGATCAACATAGGTTGCTCCCACATACAGGTTGTATCCACATATACAGGGTGTCTTTTTAAAACCCGGACACCCTTTTTTCTCGCTCGGATTGCATTTTTTTAATTTCGACCTCCTCAGATGATTTTCGTAGTTTTGAGGGGGAAATCGAATGGCACAGGTTTTTTTCACCTGTGGTGTTCAGGTGGTGCCTTTTTTTTAAATGGGAACCCGTTTTGTTTCTCGCTCGATCCTGAACTTTTCAACGACGAATTGTTACACTACCAACAAGATGGAGCCCCGGCTCATTTCACGGTACCTGTTCGCCAATGGTTAAACGATCATTTTCCTGGACAGTGGATCGGGCGGCTCGGCCCCGTATTATGGCCAGCAAGATCACCAGACTTAACGCCGATGGATTTCTTTTCGGGGGGGTTCATCAAGTCAGGAGTTGAGACAAAAATCACCGCTGGCTGTAGAGAAAATGTGACTCCCGAAATTTGCGTGAAGGGTTTCAGAGTCGTTTGCACTTTTGTATGGAAAGAAACGGGGAGCATTTTGAACATTTATTAAAATAAGAAAGTTCAACCTCAAAATTGTTTCTGATTTCATTTTGCCACTTACTTTGTCTGAGTTCAGGATCGATTCGAATGAAAAAATGTTTGGGACGAAAGTTGCTTGTTTTTTAATGAAGGTTCGGAACCTGCGAGAAAAAAAAACGGGTTCCCATTTAGAAAAAAAAGTTGCCCTTCGCAGGGCACCACCTGAACATTGCAGGTGAAAAAAACCTGCGCCATTCGATTTCCCACTCAAAACTACGAAAATCAAGAGGTCGAAATTAAGAAAATGCAATCTGAGCGAGAAAAAAGGGTGTTCGCGTTTGAAAAAGACACCCTGTATATATAAACAGTATATTGCTAATACTATCTGCAATTATGTCCCCGCTATGGGCATCGAAGGGGGCGCTGTGAGTTTGCGCAGTTCGGAAATTTCCTTTCCTCACTTCTGGCCCAGCTATTTCTGTTTCATAGTTAAAAGCTAATAAATTACCAAAGGTAATTTGGAAATTGGTAACATTGCCTACGTCCGATAAATCTGACCTTATTATAACATCACTTTCTCTTAGGCCGGTATTAGACTATCAAATATATTTGACAAAGAACTTTTATAAAATATTTTGTAGCATTTCTTTGATAATATTTCTTTTATAAAAGTTTATACTAGTATTACACTGTCAAGGAACTTTGACAATTTTTGAAGGAACTTGTCACGTTTTTACAATTAAAAATGAACGATAGACGTGCATTAAGGCCAATTTATAAACTCGACGGTGACGATTGACGGTGCAGTTTGACGGTGCTGTTTGACGGTGCCGTTAAAAGCTGGATTTATAAACTTGACGGTGGCGACGATAACATAACCTGTTTTCCTCGGCTTTTCTATATTTTTATTTGATTATATTAATTTTGGTGTTTATGTGATCTGAATGATACTATCAACAGTACACTTGAAAATGGTTAATAAGTTGGTATAAAATAAAATAATATTTACTAAATATCACGTGACAGGCCAACACGATTTTGATTGGCTGTGTAAACTTGCTACGAACGTTGCTATGACCGTCCACCGTCAAAAGATAAAATTGGTTTATGTCGGCCGTCACCCACCGTCATACTGCACCGTCATCGTCAAATATAAATGGTTCAGCTTTAGCTTGTCTAGCGTTAAGTGCTGCCGTGATTACAATGTGTTTTAAAAACAAAAAAAAAAGAGTCAGGCGCCTTTTGGTAAGGCCCTGGGTGGCAAGACGTAATTTAAGGGATGTCCACCACAATATCCTTCGGAAGTTACGTGTTGAAGGTATTAGGAGTTATAAAAACTATTTAAGAATGGACGAGGACACATTTAACTTTATTGTTATAAAGATAGCACCATTTATATCCCGACAGAATACACATTTAAGGACATGTATCAGCGTTGAGGAACGCCTTATTTTTACCCTTCGGTTTATGGCAACAGGAGAAAGTTATGCTAGTTTACAGTACAGTAGTCGCATACATCAATGTACCCTTTCAGGCATAATCCCAGAAACTTGCAAGGCAAAAAATGAAAATAAATAAATAAATATATCCAGTCTTTTATTTCGGTTTCTGTAATCCGGGTGTTGATGGTTGTACAATATTTCGAACCTTTCATACTCCGAAATTAGCAATTTTGTTGTTGAAATGCACAAGACAAACTTATTTTCCGCCATGGTATTATATACCAATACCAGTCGCAGTCAATGTCAAATTTTTGCCTTATTGTCAGAAAATGAGGTTACTACCGTTACCAATCAACTATAAAATCTTTTATCAAAGATAATCGTATGTTGTCATCTTTTATAAAATAAATATTTTATAAAAGAACTGATATTACACTTCAAATATTTTATAAAATTTCTTTTATAAAATATCTTTGTCAAATATATTTGATAGTCTAATACCGGCCAGATAAACTGAGTAAATAAATTTCCGTAAAGACAGCAATATATCTTTATTTTTCTCTGCCTCAAATAATACTGAATATTCCGTTCTCTTTGATTATACTTAATTTCGCCCTTATTTGTAATTAAATTACTTTTTGGAAAACATAACGAAAAGAAATCATAATGAATTCATTATACTCGTATTGAGAAAAGTCCTAAAAATTTATTACACCGTTGGAAACAGAGAATAAAAACCAGTCTTCTTTGCCGAAATAAAATAAAAATATAACACCTATTACCAGAATAAGCTTTTTTATTTCAAGGCGCCTTTTCAAAGTAATCTTTATTCCAACGGGAAAGATTTATTTTATTTTGTGTAAGGATCAACAATAAATAAACATTTTTGTCTTTCTGTTCGGAGTTTGTTCGGGTTTGTTCAAAAATGTGGAAAAGATGTAAAATTCTATTAGAACTTGCCTGTGTAAACTGGATAGTTTGTAAGATAATTGCATTTATGGCACTTTAACAGACATCGTAATGGTGCATCTTCAAGAAAAATGTTTTGTACATTTATATCTTGGTTATCTACTTTAATAATGATACAATTATAAGAACACTTGGAATACCTGAGCTGAAAATACAAAAAATATATATTGTTCTGTAATTTAGCCTTCGACAGTGCCCATAGATAGCTGTCTTAGTATTATTAATTATTACAATATTATTCTCCTTGAAATTAAAATATTTTTTCTGTGAATTATTCAAATTTATAATTTTCATTAGTAAAATATTCGTTTTAAAAAATCGACAAAGTTATACTCAAAGATCTTACAAACTCCAGATAGAATTGTTTACATGTGTAGTCGACGTAAGGATTGTAAACGTGCACTCCCCACCTTGCTGTTATGCTTGCAGCATAGCCAGATTGTCCTATTTATCGCTAAGGTATCTGCAAAATCCCAATTAAAAATTTGTTAATTTGACAATAATTGCAACTGGTTTAAGGTTAATCCGCAATTGATTTTAAAATAAATTTATTTCCCAATAATTTTAATATAAATTGTGAATAGGCCTTGAGAGATTTAGAAAAAAAATATTATTATTATACATAAAAGTTTGAAATAAACCGACTGCACTCTGACAACATCAAGTTAAAAGATACTACGCTCGACGGCAAACGATCAAACTTTATCAATGGATTGGATTATAGTAAAGAATACACTGTTGCTACTCGCTGCTAACCGCTTTTAAGGGAGTGTTTATATACTTGGTTGTTTTTATTTTTTTTTTGTGAGTATTGGTGAAAAATCGTCTTTATTATAAACAATGATGGTGCATTCATGTATAGTTTGTAAAAGAGTGGATCATTTAAGCAAGGATTTATCTTTTCTTCGGTAAGTATGGTTATGTTTTAATATGATTGTATTGATATGATTTCTGACTAACCATTGACGTTTAAAAGGTTATGGACCGGTCCGTGGTGCTAGTCCGGGCAAAAAGCAGTCGAGTTGGTTTATTTCTTAATATAAATCTTGCATTTACAATATGGTTGAGTCTTGTGCGGCCATAAAATACTTCACTAGAAGATGCAATGGTGTTAAATTAAAATTTCACAGGTTAGTAAATATATTTAGAAATTTGATTTTGAGTTTGCATCATCCATTCCGTTTCTCCCTCCTTCCTAATTGGCCACACCCAATGCATGTGAGCAGGTAATAAACTAAAGATAGATGACCAGAGTGCAGTTGGATTATTTCACGATTTATTTGATACCTTTAAGTATAATAATATTATTTTAAAAAATCATCCTTTTCACAGTTTATAGTAAAATTATTAGAAATAAACTTATTTTAAGAGCAATTGCGGATTAACCTTAAACCAGTTGTAATTGTCAAATTTACAAATTTTTAATTGGGATTTTGCAAGATGTCTTAGTGATAAATATGACAATCTGGCTAGAAATATACACTTTTATATCTGGAGAGTATCATCCAGTAATGAATACACCAAAAATATTGATGCTAAGCATAAATAGATAAATCCATTCTTGGATACACTGTATATAAAAACTGGATCAATATTTCTATCTTTTTTATAAGTATCCAATATTCGAAACTACACTTTTTGAATAGATAATATAGTTAAACGTAAAGAATCTCAAAGTAAATTATACGCCCTTGTTGGGCTTTTTGCCCAGACTAGCTCCGCTCCGAAACGATGAAGACCGCTCCATAACCTTTTAAACGTTATTGGATTTAACCTTGTAAGATCTTTGATTTAACCAGACTTCAACATTGTTGCCATTAGCGAGACCAACATGTTTTGTCACTCTTCCACCCATTACTGATTTTCAATAACATTTCAAACAATCACAAACTCACTTTCCAACAGATTTATGAATGGAGTGTTGGCCCTGTGGTTATACTTTATACCTACAAATACGGTTTCCGAGCCACGTATATGGTACTTTTATTCGGTAGTTATTTAATTTGACAACCAATTATCACGAATTTTAATTAAAAATATTTCCACAGAAGAGAATGAAGTACATTGTTTTGTTTTAAGCCATTTATTAAAATATATTTTGCAATAAAACCGTGGGCGTTATTTTTTTATAAGAGGCAAACAAACAAAATACTTATGAAGGCAAGATATAGTCGATAAAAATAATTTCTTTAATTAAAAAAACAGGTAAATAGAACGGCTCACGCAAAAGATCAATTTGGGAATTTTGAAACATTTTCTGGTATGAGAGACACTGTGTACCTTGTATCGTTGTTAAAAGAGTTGTGTGTGCGTGTGTATTGCGTTATTGGCACTGGTAGCAACCAAATGGTCAGTTCCATTTTTTTTTTAAAGGAATACTATTGTATGTATATATATTATATTTTTAGACTAGGATTAGAATACCTTATAGTGTTCTATTTGGGTGGTTACTTATTCTATGGTTATATCTAAGTAATTAATAATGTTATATTGTTTGTTTGATGTTTATATATTTGCTATTTGGTTATTTAATATATGTTTATATAGTGCCCTGTAAACATTCATGCTGTTCATTGATATAAGATGTCTCAAATTAAACGGCCTCGAGAAATAATCCCCTAGATCATTAAACAGCACATCTAAACTATTTTTTAGGTATAGTTTTTGCAGAATTATATCGTTGATCTCTTGATTGCAATAAAACCTCATTATCTATTCGACAATAAAATAAATAAGGAAATCCCAAATTTTAAAACCTTTTCGAGCAGAGTCGGACCAGGTATACAAATTCAATTTATACATGTGTATGTATATGTCTGATGCATATATAAATACAAAGTGATTTTTAATAATCTTAATCTTTAGTGGTTTTCCGGCGAGTAATTTTTAGTTAGGCTTATTAGTGGTAGAATGTGGCGTCCTTGGAATTGTGCTGATAGGGGGGCATCTTCAAGTGTCGGGAATGGAGACTTAAATATTTAACAGCTGTTAAACAATTTAGAGAAGAAAATCGTCCAATTATTTACCTTGACGAAACATGGTTCGATACCCATGACACTCCAAGAAAAGGTTGGGATGATTCTTCCAAAAAATGTTAAACCAAGGCACCATCAAATAAAGGCAAAAGAATCACAATATTACATGCTGGTTCAGAGAACGAGTTTGTTCCAAATTGTCTGTTGCTTTCAGCTAAAAACATAGCAGATTCTTCTTTAGATTACCATCAAGATACCGACGCACTACTTTTTGAAGATTGGTTTAAACATAAACTCCTTAAAAATATACCTGAAAATAGCGTCATTGTAATGGACAATGCTAGTTATCATAGTCGGCAAGCAAAAATCATTCCCAATTGTAATAATACAAAAGCAGAAATTCAAAATTTTATGATTGAAAATGATTTATATTTTGAAGAAACTTACAAAAAACGAGAACTGCTTTTAAAATAAATAAGGAATACGAGTGCAAACTTGCAGCAGAAAATGGACATACAGTGTTGCGTCTTCCTCCGTACTATTGTATATTCAATCCTATTGAGCTAATATGGCACCAATTAAAATCCAATATAAGGAGAAATATTATTTCTCCTTATATTGGATTTTTACATTAAATGCATCTGTAGTAGAATTAATTAAAAACGAAGTAAGAAAAATTTCTGCAGACAGCTGGAAAAACTGTGTACAGCATGTACTTAAGGTGGAAAATTCTTACAATTGTATGATTACAAATGTTCAACCCTTAATTATAAGTTTAGGCTTAGATGAAGATAGTGATAGTGATACAGAGTTAAATTTTGAATAAATTATCAATAGTTTCTTAGAATTTAATTAATTTTTATTGTACTTGTTATCCTAATAGTTATACTTTTAAATTATATTATTTTCAATTATCATTAATTGTTATCATTATTTTACATTTATTATAGGTACCTAAAACTAAAAACATCTATCTATTTATTTTAAATTATAAAAATAAATCATGTAGTGTGGTATACATTTTCAAGTCGGCCCTGATCCCATTTATTGAGCTTTGAAGAGGTTCAGGCGTATACAATATGGTTTAATCAGGTAGTTTATTTATGGCAGTAAGAATCAACGGTATAATTCTGCAACAACTATAACTACATTGAAACAATATTTTCTGGTATTAGAGACACTGTGCACGTTGTGTTAAATAAAGTTTTTGTTCTGATTATTGTTCATTAATTGTGATGCACAAAATAATTAAGTGTACCTCATACATACCGAAATTGAGTTTAGAATAATTAATGGTTTATCATACATAACGAAATTGTGTTTAAGATAAATTTATGTAATAATTGCATGCAAGTATTACGAGATTGCGGCACTCGCCTTCGCGAAAAAGTAGCTTCATGCGTAAGTTTCATACAATATTTTTTCTTTTTCGAAATTAAAAAAATATATATAGGGGTGTAACCAACACACACATATCACTTAGAAATGCAATATGTTGGGATATTTGCTTATATCGGACTTGATTATTCAGAATTAATGTTGACATAAACATAAAATCGAAGATTTAAAAATATTTAACCTTTTTTGAAAACACATTAACAATACCAGTTCGCTAAAACTCTTTCACGTGCTTTTGGTCCAATGCAATTTAATAAACATAATATGATATTCCTTTTTGTAAGCTTCTGTCGATTTTTCATGTAATAAATTTTGTGTTGCTTCATTGACTTTATTAATTATTTCATCTGGAGCGCATTGAAATAGGTTTCTTCTTCGGAATCGGAATTATTTCTTTTTGATGTTTTGAAATATTGTCATTTGTAAGGTAACAATAACAATACGGCCAGGCAACTAGCTACGCGGATGTATTCAGAGAGAAGTGAAGAAATCATACGTTATGACACTTTTTTAACACTAAATTAGGTTCTCAAATTATTAGAAAACAACCAATTGTACGTATTCGTTTGCGTAAAAAATATAGTTTTTATAACGATGGTAGAACAAAAAATAAAGGTATACGATACAATTTTCTAAGTTAAGAAGCGAACATTTGACATAACGCTAAGCCCAAGGAACCTCACGCAATAACTAATTTCAAAAAATATTATGACTGAATTTACAAAAAAAAAATGCCAAATTGGCACGGGGACATTATCATTAACCTAATTATAGTATCATTAAGTGTTTTTCCTAAAAAGCTTTTAGGCCTAAAGAGACCTTATAATTTCCCGTTTGCAATGGTGTATATTTTTCCTCTTCCTACGGGCTGTTCAGCCTACGCTGTTTAATAACCTAAAATTAAAACTGCAATTTAATTTTTAAATAATTAAGCAATATCATAAAACGTTAAGCTAATATGTATAACATATGGAACACATTTTTGTCTCTGATTGTAGGCAAAATTACATTCTTCCTTTAAAATTTTTCTTATCTTAAATAGTCCTAAGTAACTGGGGGAATTACTTGCTGTTATCTGGAATATGTAAATGTATTTTTAAACTTTTTAACTGTCCTATGTTAGATCTGATGATGCTCACATAAGCTCAGTGAAGAATAGCCACAACCTTAGCAGTTCCAGCAACAGTAAGACAAATTTACCACAATAAATTTTCTGTCATGTACAATCTAAACAGGACGATAACCTGTTATCTTATTATTAGATCCCTTATAACGTCTAAATAAATATTTATCGGTCCTAAGCGTTAGCTTGGGTTAGAAATAGATACAGTTACATGGAACAGAACTCATCAACCATAATTTATCCTTAACGCATACCTACACGTCGTAGGGTTGTTCGAGAGTCCATCATTAATAACCTTCAATACATCTTATATCAAGTAATTACACCCAAAAACATAGATTCTTAATGTTTGGGAGTCAATAATCATCTTAGCCCTTTAAGGGCTAAGAAGAAAGTCACAGTCATCGACTTGATACAATCATGGGACCGGTATTTTTATCTGCTTGCACATGTCAATGTAGGGCCTGTTATTATGAAAATAAACACAACAAGAAATAGACAAAAAATAGTATAGAGAGAGATAGAATATATGTTGGTTAGGCCGGTATTAGACTATAAAATATATTTGACAAAGATCTTTTATAAAATATTTTGTAGCTATTTCTTTGATAACATTTCTTTTATAAAAGTTTATGGCTAGTATAAGTAGTGTTACACTGTCAAAGAACTTTGTCAATTTTTGAAGGAACTTGCCACGTGTTTACAATTTAAAATGAATGAAAGACGTGCACTAGCTTGCGCAACGATGAGTGTTGCCATCATTACAATGCCTTTCAACGAATACATATAAACAGGAAGAAGACAAACAGCCGTGTTAACAAATCGAAGCAGGTACGAACAAACCCGGCATCCATTACGTCTGGCATCAGCTGACAAACGCACGTGCCTTTCAAATGTCACTTTTGTCTAAATTTTTATTACTGTCAATATTTTAAAGTGACAGTTAACCAACAAAAAACATTCAAAGCCCTTTTATTTGATTTACTAAATAGTTAAAATCAAATATTAGGATTCTGACATGTTTTTGGGCCCCATATGATTTATGTAAAGAAATTATTATCGATGCTTACTCTCAGTAAAGATGACTAAATGAATATTTCAATTACAAATTACTCGCTTGCACCAAAAAGGAAACGACGTTTCTCGCGAAAAGATAAGAAAATTAAAAATTATTTTAGAATTTAAGGACGCTTCGCTTTCGTCATTTTCATTCACTTTACATAATATCATTCATATGTTGCTTGATTATATTCCATGCCAGACGAAGAAAATTGACTTGTTAAATTATTTAACAATTCGTGCTGTTCGCATTTATGCCTGTCTCTGTCTGCAGCAATCTTCCCTAATTCAGTAAAGTGAGACAAACATGACCAGGATCAAGTCGCCTGCATAAACACTCACTGTTGATCATTTCATATTAACTCTACGTAAGTCTGATATTGATGCTTAAATGATAGAGTGAAACGGATAGATAAAAGTAGGTTACTTGTGAGCGCATGGAGCAGAGTAGGCTTAGCATCACGTCCAAGGCCTTCTTACGTGTACGTGTTTCGACACCCCCCCCCCCCCCCCCCCCCCCATAAGCAGCCTCACTGGGCTGATACCTTTAGTGTTAAAAAAGAACCGGGCGACTTTGGATAAGGCCCTGTGTGGCAAGATGTAATTTAAGAGGTGTCTACCACAATCTCCTTCGGAAGTTACAATTTGAAGATATTAAGAGTTATAAAAGCTATGGATGAATGAAGAAACATTTAAGTTTATTGTCTTAAAGCACCATTTATATCCCGATAGAATGCACATTTGAGGAATTCTATCAGCGTTGAGGAACGCCTATGGGTACCGTTCAATTTCTGGCAACAGTAGAGAGTCATATTATTTTGATACCAGTCGCAGTCAATGTCAAATATATGCCTTATTGTCAGAAAATAAAGTTACTACCGTTACTAACAATCAACTATAAAATCTTTTATCAAAGATAACCGTCTGTTGTTATCTTCTATAAAATATCTTTTATAAATTAAATATTTTATAAAAGAACTGATATTACACTGTCAAATATTTTATAAAATATCTTTTATAAAATATCGTTGTCAAATATCTTTTATAGTCTAATACCGGCCTTATAAAAAAAAACAATCGAAGGACGTTACTAAAAGGTCGATATTTTTATCAAGTTTCCGGCAGACTTTGCACAGTCTGGTCATATTGAGTTACTATTCTTTCGACACACAATACTTAAATTTAACACAAAACACTGAAAAACAACAAAAAATGTATTTAACAATCACGACAAATATGACAGTTGTTAATCCGGTAGTGTCAAATGTGAAAGCGGGTATGAAATACGGCCGTTCCAATAAGTACGTTCCGAATGCTCGAAAGCGACGTAATGTCTTTGCCTAATTAACAGAAAACAACAAAGAAAAATTATACCATTTATAACCTAAGAATGTGAATTGTTTATTCTTCAAAGATGATGATCCGAGGCTTTATCCTCCTTGATTTAAGATTCTTGGTTACAGCTTACATGTCACATCTTTAATAGAAAACGATGTTAATCAAGGGAACCTTTACACAGAACTAGTTGTAAGAAGAAAATATCAGCTAAATTAAAAGAATTTACTAGACACCCTAAATCAAACGAATAAAGTGATTTACGAGTTCCAGATGAAAATCAACACCCAAAAAAATATTGAGAAAATGAAACGTGTAAAAGAAGCCGACAGAAAAAGAACAGATATAAGATGGCAGCGAGCTTGTTCGGGCTCTTTTAGTAAGTATCGCATTTTTGATTCTATGTCATTATTCTTAGCAAAAGGAAACAGAAATACGATACCTACTAAAAGGGCTTGAACGCAGTTAAATTACAGGAAATTGAATTTTGAAGAGGTAAAGAAACTCATAGCTCGTGATTTAAAAAAAAATTGAATTTTGTTACATGGCACGTAGACATTGAATATACAGGGTGTCCCATAACTAATGGTACACAGGAAAACTGCAGATTCCTTGGGTACAAATACTGCGATTTGGCCATACTTAGTTTAGTTCAATAGCTGGTAATAACCGAGATACAGGGTGTCCAAGTAAAAATTTAATTTTCAATTTCCCTAAATAACTTATTTCTGAATAAATATTTTTGCACAAAATTTTGTGACTAGGGTTTTTTTGGGGAAAGGAATTTGAATTTGTTAATAATTGTAGAGGGCGCTCTCTGCGGTACTCTGGATACATAAAAAGAAGTGTAACTTTCTTGGGCCTTAGTATAATTATGTCTTTATTAAAAATATCAGTTTTTCCGTCATTTTTAAGCAATAAAGGTATACTTTGTAAATGTCGCTCCGACTAACCGTTTTCGAGATATTTTCAATTACAATTGCTAATGCGCCCATTTAAATTTTGATTTGTAAATGTGAAATTTGTCACAGTAGGCTTTGGTAAAAAACAAATACAATGAAAGCACTTTGAAACCTCATTTTTGTCAAAGTTTATTTTCATTTGTCACCATTGGGGTGTTTTTAAGGAGTTTTTGAAGATACTGTTATCAAAAATTAAACTAAAAATGACGTAACTGTTTTCTAACGGAGAAATGCGAGACATGGTATGATAATACGCACAAGAAAATTTTAACAACGTCCAAAACATAAATTTGAATCTATGTGTATAATCGGGAATAATTGATGTATTCTCATTTGTTTATTCAATCGTTAAAATACTATACTCTTGTTTGTGCTAAAACAAATGAATGTTAAAATAAAACACGAAATGATTGATAAGGGCATGATTACGATTCACGAACAAACCCGAACAAAAAAAACTGTTGATGAGAATTTTTGTTAATAACAATTTTATGCAGCTAAAGTTGGTAAATAGAAAATTATTGATTGCTCTTTATGCAATCCTAAATTTTTCTACCTTCAAATTAATAATTTAGTGCGAAATCTTCTTACCGAATCTCCCTCGTTCTTGAATTAATATACGAAATTTTCCTTCTACACGATTTTTTTGAGAATTAACTTTCAAGAAATCGTGTGGTCGCTAGGGAGATTATAAGTGAAAATTTTCTTTCGGAAATAACATTTGATGAACAAATTTCATTTTCTAGGCTAATATGACAGACGTTGAGGAAATTGAAGAAATTTGAGATTCCTAACTAGGGAAAAAATTGTATAAAATAAAAAAACAAACCAAAGTAGGGTGATGGTAGATGATTTTGAATTTCGAGCAACTTTTCTTAATAAAACTTTTCTTTATCTAGACAGAAAATAAAAATATTACTCCGGTCAATGCCTGCTTGATTCTTAGTATGAAATATTAGAAATATATTAATTGTATTTAGTATTATTATATTTAGTTCAAGTGTCTCACTCAATAAAATTGTAATGAAACTAGCTTTCAGAATCCGGAACTTTCGTTCAAATCGATTGAGCCGTTTCTATGATTTATTATGAATTAAGAGAACTACAAAAATTTTTACAATAGTATCATTTATTTATTCTATTAAATCATGTCAATGTAAAAGGTTTGTTTGTAAAAATAAACTTTGTAGAATTATTCTATTTATTATTTATTAAGTTAAACTTATAATTTTCATAAATATGAAATGTATTCGAACGAAATTGATCCAGTAGGGCTATTATATTAACGACGAACGACAAAGGCATGTGACGTCATTTCGTCGTTACTTAGTAAACATCATTGGCCGTGGCATATTTATATAAATAGTAAAAAAGCTATGTTTACTAACAAATTTTGCCTATCGCTTGTTTATATACGAATATTGTATAAATATATATTCCTGGATAAACCAAAAAAACTTATTGTTACTTGCACAATAGAATACTCAAATTTTTATGAAGGAATAAAACTGTTATATTAGTTTAACAATAGACTGTTTTCAATGATAAATAACATTTCAATAGGTACAGAATAATTAATAATTAAAGAGGGAATAAAACAAATTACATGCTACACGATTTATTAGGAAAACTTTAGAAGCCCAAAAGGTTGAAAATAGTTTTAATATTAAAGAAAAGATTAGAATTATTAGATTAGTACTTTAATGTTAAATATGTGTGGAAATATAAAGTTATTAATTTACACATGCGTCACAGATGCAGTGATCAAGGACCATTGTGACTTATTATTATCACAGTCTTAAAAGTGAATAAAACCATAATAGAGCGAAGTTCCGCAATAGGTTTTGAATTCATTAAGATGTTAGACAAAGACAATCAGCAATCGTTGTTGAATATTATTTGTAGCATTTAAAAATCTGTGAGCTGACAACTTACGTGTGCTCAATCTCTGGTTTTTATAAGTGTTTGTGTCTTCAAGTTGAATTTAATCCTAAAAGCAGCTCTTTCAGAGCTATTTCATCGTACTTTTGTGTTTGCCGTAAGTATTTATGGACATTTGTTACTAATATAACCTTGTTTTGTAAAGATTTTGTATACGAAAAAAATTAATTTATGTCATACATATTAAAATTGTGTTGAAGTTAAATAATGGTTTATCATACATAACAAAATTGTATTAAAACAAATAAAGCTATATCATATGTTAAGAAATTGTGCCCATTATAAATAATTGGATATTATCGTTCACTTTTCTCAAGGAAACCTGATAATTACCATGTTTCGTTCTATGAGAAGATCATCATCAGACCTTTCAGGCATGAAAACACTAAACAAAACCTAAAAATATCAATAATGACAAATAATTACATGTCAATATTTTAATTTTGCCATTTCTATCTAATACACTTGAATTGTATTTCGTTTCCAAAGAAAAACCTTGTCTGTTGAATAACAGGTCATTGTTATTACTGGCAAGTTATCAAGCACATTTAATCTTTCCCCGGCCCAACGGTATATCATGTTTATTAATTAAATTGTCCACAACATGGACGGCCATGTACAGGGTGTCCATTTTTGGGTAGTTTTACGGGGTATCTCCGTTATTAGTAAAAATAGAAGGATGCGGTTTTCGCAGCACGTGCTACTTTTTGTCAAACAGAAGATGCCGTAATCTGAATTTTTCTAGGCCGCCTTCTTTATGATATACGGGATGTTTTTGAGAATTGTGCATTTTGGGACACCCCCCATATCTCGGTTACCCCGTAACGTATCAAAAAGAAATAAAATGTTCTTTTGTAGTTTTTTACGTAGAATTCAGTGACGTACTCAGATTTTTTCTACATTCAATAGTTTTCAAGGAAAATAAACAAATTTGCTTTTTTTAAATGGGCCACCCTATATATTTTTTAATAATATAATTTACTTTGTAACAAGCTTCTCAAAAATATATAACACTTTATTTTTAGTCTTAGTATTAGGCCCGAAATATACGGTTTTCAAAAATATACCATTTTTTTTTAGTAGGCCATGACGGATATTAAAAGCAAACAAAAGAACACAGTCCTATGTGTCATAATAATAAAATCTTCTAATTCTGTCAGATCATTCAGGTTCTCTAAGTTGTTTTAAAATTTCTAATTAATAGTGAAAAATCAGTTTGTCCTAATTATGGCAGAGCACGTAAACTTTGAGAAATACGACATGCTCGTTTGTTATATCCAGTGTAACGAAAATGCAGATGGAGCATTAGAAGTATATTTGAATTGCCCTTATGTAGTAGTTCTATGAAATTTATAAATGTTCTTAAATTACTTGTAGATATCCCGAAACACGACAACCGGATAAACGAATGTTTTCAAGAAGAAAATCAAATTTAATTGAACACGGTTCATTTTCTAAACCTAGCCCTAAAATCTACCACAAGGATAATCGCGAGACTGATGAAATAAATGTGTTAGCTTGAATTGAAACAAATTCAAGTAGCTCTTGCAGAAAAGTTGAAGGTTCAGTCAGAATAATTAAATCAAGAGTGAAAACAATCCTAAAAAACACAATTTTAAGCTATATAAATTCCACCGTGTACAAAACTTACATCCTGGTGATGCACAGCGCTGTATAGAGTTTTGCAATTTGTATTTACAAAATCTGAACAGGGAAAACAATTTTGAAAAAACCGTTATATGGTCTGATGAGGCTCATTTTACCAGTGCTGGAATGTTTAATCGACAGAATAAGAGGTTTCGGTCACAGGAAAATCAGCATGTAATATTTCGAATCGAACGGAAAGGCAGATTTGGCGTTAGCGTTTCATGCTTTATACTGAATATCAAAATAGTTTATAATATATTTGAAGGAACCCTTAATGCAAATAAATATTTGGAAATTCTTCCCAGGTCGCTGTACCTGTAAGATGCCCACCAAGGTCACCAGACTTGTCGGTTTTGGATTTCTTCTTATGGGGATACCTTCAAAATAAAATTTATTCCATGCAGTACCAAACAATGGCAGATTTAAGAATTGCCATTGACAGAGCTTTTAGGGAGTTACAAACGTGGCCGTTTATTATTTTTAATTCATTAAGGCGAATAATAAATAATGGAGAACAATTTGAGCAATATTTATGAGGGAGCTCAAATAAATTGTCCATGCTCCATCTGCATTTTCGTTACACTGGATATAGCAAACGAGCATGTCGTACTTCTCAAAGTTTACATGATCTGCCATAATTAGGACAAACTGATTTTTCACTATTAATTAGAAATTTTAAAACAACTTAGAGAACCTGAATGATCTGACAGAATTAGAAGATTTTATTATCATGACACATAGGACTGTGTTCTTCTGTTCGTTTTTAATATCCGTCATGGCCAACTAAAAAAAAATGGTATATTATTGAAATAGGTACGTATATTTCGGGCCTAATACTAAGACTAAAAATAAAGTGTTATAAATTTTTGAGAAGCTTGTTACAAACTAAATTATATTATTAAAAAATGTATATGGTGCCCATTTAAAAAAGCAAATTTGTTTATTTTCCTTGAAAACTATTGAATGTAGAAAAATCTGAGTAGGTCACTGGATTCTACGTAAAAAACTACAAAAGAACATTTTATTTCTTTTTGATACGTTACGGGGTAACCGAGATATGGGGGGTGTCCCAAAATGCACAATTCTCAAAAACATCCCGTATATCAAAAACAAGGCGGCCTAGAAAAATTCTGATTACGGCATCTTCTGTTTGACAAAAAAGTAGCACAGTGCTGCGAAAACCGCATCCTTCTATCTTTACTAATAACGAAATAATAACGATATAAATAAATAATTTTTAAATTAAACTTACGTTAGCAGCTTCCTTAAAACATCTACTTCAAGCATCTTAAAACTATCCGATACACATTTAAAAGTTTACAAGTATCCAGAAAGTCACATCCTCTATCTTTATAAAGTTTAATAGTTAACGGAAAAGAACACACATTATTTACATTTTTAATAGACAAAAGACCCTTCGTACATTTATTTTAAAATGTTCATTCAGCGATTATTTCGATTGAGCGTAAGATTAATACTGGCAGGAATGCCGTCTAGGGATACGGGAGCGAATCGGACGACCTTGACGTCCGTTATCAGACTGAGCGGCGTCGAGATGTTGGCACCGGCACCTCGAGGAGCCGACGCGATTGCGCCCGGTGCGCCCTTGCCAAAGGGTTTATCAAATCTCAAGTTGCATTTATATCGGAACAATATGAAAGATAGAAATATGTTACAAAGTAAAAAATTACCCAATCAGGTCCAGCTTGAATTTGCTTCGTATGATGACACTTTGAATAGATCGCGGGATTTTTAAAACCTTTTATCTTAATAGCCTCCTTAACATCCGATTTTATTGTTTTATAATATACAGGGTGTCCGCAAATTAATGGGACATGAAAAAACCACAGACTCCTTACGTAAAAAAATTAGGATTTAATTATACTTACCTATATCCGAAATCCTGAGATACAGGGTGTTAAAGTTAAAACTTCATTTTTGTTTTTCTCTAATAACTTTGACAGAAACCAACGGTTTTTTACGAAATTTGGCAATTATGGTTTTTTTAGGATGAAAAATTGATTTCTTTGTGAAATCTTAATGTAAAATATAGGGGGCGCTCTCTGCGACATTTTTTGCATATTTATTAGGTCGTAACTTTTTGTGCCTCAGTGTATTTAAGTTTTTAATGAGAATAATACTTTTCTCATTATTATTACGTAATTTCAGGTCGCGCAGAGTTACCGTTTCGAATATATATACCCTGCCCAGTTACTATAAATTAGCAAACAAAATTTTTTTCTCAAAGTAACAAATGAAATTTAGAGATAAAGTTGCTATGGAACAGAAAATGTTTCATTTTTGAGGTTATGGTAAATTGACATTTTACATTTGTTATGATTTTGTTGGTAATGGCCACAGGGCCAACACTCCATTCATAAATCTGTTGGAAAGTGAGTTTGTGATTGTTTGAAATGTTATTGAAAATCAGTAATGGGTGGAAGAGTGACAAAACATGTTGGTCTCCCTAATGGCAACAATGTTGAAGTCTGGTTAAATCAAAGATCTTACAAGGTTAAATCCAAAAACGTTTAAAAGGTTATGGAGCGCTCTTCATTGTGTCGGAGCGGAGCTAGTCTGGGCAAAAAGCCCAACAAGGGCGTATAATTTACTTTGAGATTCTTTACGTTTAACTATATTATCTATTCAAAAAGTGTAGTTTCGAATATTGGATATTTATAAAAAAGATAGAAATATTGATCCAGTTTTTATATACAGTGTATCCAAGGATGGATTTAACTATTTATGCTTAGCATCAATATTTTTGGTGTATTCATTACTGGATGATACTCTCCAGATATAAGTGTATATTTCTAGCCAGATTGTTATATTTATCACTAAGACATCTTGCAAAATCCCAATTAAAAATGTGACAATTACAACTGGTTTAAGGCCACTAAGGCATATTGTACACTAAAGTGATTAAGTAAATAAGTAAATTAAAATAATATGTACCTAAACAAGTTAGATCAAATATATAAAAATAAATAAATAAATTATATAAAACCTGTCTTCACGTACTTGTTACACTGCAAACGTTGTTTAAATATAGAAAAATAAAGATGTAAAATATTTTGATGGGACTGTTCCTTTCTTCAGTATTTTATTCCCATGTACATTACCTACATAATCTTCTTTTGTGAAGTATTTCTCACAAATAACTGTTGTATCACCTGGACTATAATTATTCCTTCTAAGGGCATGTATCCAAATTTGCCGTAGGCTACGGCCCTTTAGTATCATAACGAAGTGGATAAACATTTGGTACATTCTTAAACAAACCGAATTTTCATAGTGATGCAAACTCAAAATCAAATTTCTAAATATATTTACTAACCTGTGAAATTTTAATTTAACACCATTGCATCTTCTAGTGAAGTATTTTATGGCCGCACAAGACTCAACCATCTTGTAAATGTAAGATTTATATTAAGAAATAAACCAACTCGACTGCTTTTTGCCCGGACTAGCACCACGGACCGGTCCATAACCTTTTAAACGTCAATTGTGAGTCAGAAATCATATCAATACAATCATATTAAAACATAACCATACTTACCGAAGAAAAGATAAATCCTTGCTTAAATGATCCACTCTTTTACAAACTATACATGAATACACCATCATTGTTTATAATAAAGACGATTTTTCACCAATACTCACAAAAAAATAAAATAAAAACAACCAAGTATATAAACACTCCCTTAAAAGCGGTTAGTAGCGAGGTAGCGAGTAGCCACAGTGTATTCTTCTTCCATTGATAAAGTTTGACTGTTTGCCGCCGAGCGTACTATCTTTCAACTTGATGTTGTCAGAGTGCAGTCGGTTTATTTCAAACTTTTATGTATAATAATAATATTTTTTTTCTAAATCTCTCAAGGCCTATTCACAATTTGTATTAAAATTATTGGGAAATAAATTTATTTTAAAAGCAATTGCGGATTAACCTTAAACCAGTTGCAATTGTCAAATTAAAAAATTTTTAATTGGGATTTTGCAGATACCTTAGCGATAAATAGGACAATCTGGCTATGCTGCAAGCATAACAGCAAGGTGGGGAGTGCACGTTTACAGTCCTTACGTCGACTTCAAATGTAAACATTTCTATCTGGAGTTTGTAAGATCTTTGGTAATGGCTAACTAGAAAAATAAAAAAACACAGTTTACGAAAATTTCAATAAAAATCTAATTCTAAGCAAAAGAAGTAACTTTAGGTATAGGAATGAATTAATAAGAATGAACGATACTTAAAATATACATAGTATAAGCCTAAAATATATAGGGTGTTTCATTTGAATTAACCGAGTTATCGTATTTTAAAATTTCCTATATTCGAATTACAACAGAAAACACCCTGTACAAAACTTTAACTACTTTATTATTTAGAAAAGTTTTATCCCTATACTTAGAGCTTACAAGAAATTATCGATTTTGGATTTTCTAATTGAGAAATACAGGTAATTTTATACTCATGTTTATTTTCTATTTTGTTGCAAAAAACGAAAAACAAAAAATGAGGTCATATGTATAATTTTGTGGCGAATCCAAAAATGTAAAAATATATAGGGTGTACCATTTAGAAAAAGACATATTTTTGTTGTCCTACTTTTCTGGACCACTCTGTATACTTAAAAATGTTTTTAGAACATGTATTTCTTAATATCTTAATATCTTACAACTTTTATTAACACTTTTTTTTATATCTGTAATGGTAGAACCGTTATATTACTTTGTCACACAAATGGGCCACCCTGTATAAAATTTATAAATTTTGATGACTATGTGCTCACTTATTCCCCGTTAAAAAAAGAAGAAATGGCCAAAGAATTTCAAGAACATTTAGACGTTGTAATCGAAAATAATTAGATACTTGTAAACTATAATAAATAACAATAATTTGCTGTTTTTATTTGTTTTTAATTTATATAATAATGTCTAGTAAAAGGTTTAGAATAATCAGAAATATAAAATAATTAAAATATCAGGTTCAGTCAAACAAAATGTCATTTTATACGCAAACGTCAAAAAAACTTCCACTGAAATCACTTCCTGCTGCCTCGAGGAGAAGAAAAATTTTCGGAAATTTTCTTAGTTACCGTGGTAACGGAACAAGAAGCAAGCCGTCTGATTAACTGAAGGGTGTTAGTGCGAAATTTTCATTTAGGGCCACTTGTATAAAACAATTCTGAACTTAGGTTCAACGGAACGCCGATCAACCTGTGAACTACGTTCATTCAATATCACGTTGTTCAATATAAATTGAACCTTAGTTCAGCTGAACTAAGATCAGTTTATGTTGGCATGAGTATTATTTAGTTACTTTTATTTTATTTTAGATTTTTGACATAAAATATAACCTTGTATTTGATTTGGCGTTTGGCGGGCTTGCTTTTCCAGCTCTTCTACTCGGTGTACTTATAAAATATTGTTAAAATAAGAACTTAAATATTTAAAATTTTATTTGCAGAATGGCGATACATTTCTAAACCGAATAGAGCTTACTGATTCCATAAAAAAATATATATATTATTAGATGAGTACGTTAAAATAAATAAAAACAAACAGCTGTGTTTTTGTTAAGCGAAATCTTTGGAAATATTCATTATCTGTTCATTTAGTAAATTGATCAGGATTTTCCGGTATATCCGTGTTCACAGCATTGACTGCAGTAAAATCTTCATCATCAGTTATAATTTCATTAAATTCCTACATTTTTATAAACAATAAAATAACGATAATTTACTGTATTGTTTAATATGACACTGACCTGACACAAGAAATATATTTATGGTTAAAAACTGGCTTGGATCGACAGTTCAACTTCTGAACCGCCAAAAGTGGACGTTCACGTGAACTCCCGATTTGAACTGAGATCAGTGTAAATTACTGTTTGTACAACAACTTTTGAACTAGAGTTCAAGAGTAAACTACAGTTCAAAGTGTTTATACAACCGACCCTTAGACATCACAATGTATCAAAAAATCAAAGTTAAAATGGAAATATGTCGAAAACGGTTAGATATTTAGGATTGCACTTCTTTGAGAATCTTCGATTAAAAATACTTAATAACAGGAAAGAAAAAAATCCATAATTTATTAAACCCAGTGAATGTAACTAGCGCCATCTAATGTGAAACTACAAATGGCTTAATCGGGCAAGTTTGATGTTTAGTATCTCCAGTTGCCATATGGCCCATAAGTTAGGCGACAACAGCTTGTATAGTTTTATTTGTATTTGTATATGTTGCTACAATTTCATATTTGTAGATTGTAGACAATGGTAATTTTCTTGAAAAAAAATCTAGATACTGAACAATATTTTGGCATAATAAAGTCATTAATTTATGGTATTTTTACCCCGAAAACCGTGTTAGAATAATAAAACCGAAATGGTTAGAAATCATTACCTTTTTAAATTAAAAAACGCCACGCTCAATTCCCCCGAGGGTAGATTTATTTAAAACATGCTGTTTTATGTTTTAAATCCAGTTTATCTTGGCTGAAAGCTTTATTTCACAAGTGCACGTGTATTGTCACAGGATTTCTGGGGTGAAAGTTTGTAGCGTTGTTTTAACAAAACATCTCTTTTAAAGGAAATAATTTCGTTTATACATTATGTGCATAAATTGCTTGATCTCTGACTTTTTAAGTTTAGGGTATCATGGCCCTGAGGATATAAGACGAACATAACATTATTCAAGATGTTTAATAAATTCGGACTTTAAATTGTGTCGTTGGCTTTCTTGCAAAGATAAAATATACTTATGTCAATGAACTATCTCAACTTCATAAAGGATATTATAAGGTTGTAAGTTGCAGTTACAGCAACAGCAACATATTTGAAGCTTCAGGCAGTGACGGCTCTTCTATAAGAGCATATTAGCACATCCCATCTACGAGTTATCAAGAAAATCGAATGATGTCTAATACCACTACGCCGTCTACGGGCTACGTCATTAGGCGCAACAAAGATGAGAAAATAGTTAACTGTTTTATGACGAGAACGAATCGAGCCACGAGACTGACAAGTTGGCATTCTTCATATGGTCAGTGTTTTTTAATGTAAATACTTAAATAAAATGGTTTAAAATCATATCGAGTACCATTTATCGAAATACACAACATTTATCGACCCTACACAATAGTGCTTAAACGTAAAGTCCATTCTTCGGTTCTTAATTGTAGAAAATTCTCATTAAGTTTGGATACCCTCTATAAATTTTTTTTCATATATTTCATTTTTAAACTTTCTAATAAAGTCCCTAGATTTACTCTTTGTGGTCTGCGTTAAATCAATTTCGGCTTTAGATCTTCCCGCATTCTTCACTTCAATTTTTTGCTCCAAACTCAAAGAGCTAAAGTTATTTCTTAAATAGTCCACCGTCAACTATTCATTTTAACTTAATAAATATAATAATATTAAAACATACACGCTCGAATTTCTAACTAGATGTACGAATAGACAACAGCGCGGTGCACACAAAAACTGTGCGCCTTTTCCATGTAAGATCGCCATAGCCCCGCTGCCACCCGCCACCTGTTACTACATAGAAACTGCACTACTTAATCGCACGTGCGAGCAAGTCTCGTCATAATCGTCATTTACCTCTACCGAGGCACGGTTGCCAGATCTATACAGTTTGGTTTGACGGGATGATAAAATATTAGGGAGGGTCGGACTTTTTTAGTTTGACGGTACGATAAAATATTAGGGAGGATCGGACTTTATACGATAAATAATATTCAATGAATATGAATTAATATTCGTTTTGTTTTGGGGGTGCACGTGCGAATGTGCTCCTGTGGAAGATCCGCCACTGCTTCTGTGGTTTCGTGGTTTGTATTTAATGTTACGTTGTGTTTGGTAAAAGAGATAAGTTTGAAAGTTTCTCAATAATTTGTAACACAAATGGAGGGAAATGTATAGATGATGGAAACTAAAGCAAATACTGTAAGTAATAATATTAGGGACAAATCTGATATTATTCATTGTTTTCCCATGAAGGACAAATTGTAATAAAAAATAGCGATCGCCCGATTCATAAAATGAATTCCTTACTTTGTGTATGTTCAGGAGGCATGTGTCCTTAAAAAAATTCGCCTGCGGCTCGTTTTCCCGACCGTATTTGCTCGCATGCGAGCCACCACTGATTACACTGGGGAACAGCAAAAATGTATCCGAGACCAAAATAGCAAAATCTTACTTATTTTATTATACTAATTAACAATCTGTCTTGCAAAAGGCTCAGTTGGCTCCGGTTTTATAGATCCATCCCAATTATGATAATTTACCTACCTGCCCTTAATATATGGGAAAATTTCACCATTAAATGAGAAATACCTGGATTTATTATAACAGGTGTACTTTATAAGGGGTTTAAATACATATAATATAAATCCTAAATTGTTAGTTAGTTGTATTTCAACCACCAGTTGATCGAGAGCTGTTCGTATTTGAGAAATTAGAGAGTTTTGAGCAACATGTCGCGAGTTTGTGTAAATAAGCCGGATCATTTTTGTTATATATGTGGTGAAATGACTTTTGTGAAACAAAAACGTACGCTTAGCCCTTTAATAAAAAAGGCTTACCACTTGTATTTTGGCTGCAAAGTTGGAGACCAGGATAAAAATTGGGCTCCCCATATCTGCTGCTACAAATGTGCGTCCAACATTCGCGGCTGGCTAAGTGGAAAAAACCGTAAGATGCCCTTCGCTGTTCCTATGATCTGGCGAGAACCGAAAGACCACGTTACTGACTGTTACTTTTGTTTGACACCTCCCATCAAAAAAGGCTTTTCAGAGAAAAAAAGGTCTGCGATACAGTATCCAAATTTACAATCCGCCATACGCCCGGTGCCTCATAGTGACGAGTTGCCTATACCTAATCCACCTCAGGAATATACCCTTCATTCTGATGATGATCAAGAGGATTCAAACGGTAGTGTACCGGAAAATGTCGCCGGCCCATCAACCTCGCAAGACTCCGATTTTGTCTGTGAACTTCCAAGTAAAAAGCCTCACAAAATAAGTCAAAGTGAATTAAGTGACCTTATAAGGGATTTGGAACTGCCCAAGACAAAAGCAGAACTATTGGCCTCTCGATTGCAACAATGGAATTTACTTGAAGATGAAGTAAAAGTTTCTGTGTACCGAAGCCGTCAGAAAAACCTAACACCATTTTTTAACATGGATAACAATTTGGTAGCCTGTAGGGACATTGAGGGATTAATGGCAGCTTTAAATCTGGACTATGATCCAAAAGACTGGAGACTTTTCATTGATTCCTCAAAAGTAAGTCTTAAAGCTGTGTTACTCCATAATGGAAACAAATTGCCTTCAGTCCCAATTGGTCATGCAGTCCATATGAAAGAAACATATAGCAATTTGAAATTGTTACTTGAGACCATACAATATGAAAGATATAAATGGCAAATTTGTGGGGATTTAAAAGTTGTGGCGATCTTGCTTGGAATGCAGCTAGGTTATACCAAATACTGCTGCTTCCTCTGCGAATGGGACAGTCGAGCACGATCGGATCACTACAGAAAGAAAATTTGGCCACCGAGAGAGTCTTTTGAGCCAGGAAAGAAAAATGTGACCAGCGCGCCATTAGTTGCCCCAGAAAAGATTTTACTACCGCCACTTCATATAAAATTGGGAGGAGGGAGGAGAATTTTGTGAAGGCAATGGACAAAGAAGGCCGTGCTTTTAGTTATTTAAAAGAAAAGTTCCCTAGAATCAGTGACGCTAAAATTAAAGAGGGAATATTTGTGGGTCCCCAGATTAGGAAACTTTTCGGAGATGCGCAATTCGATTCCATACTTGAAGGCAAGGAAAAAGACGCTTGGGATGCCTTTAAAATGGTTGCAAAAAATTTCTTGGGAAACATAAAAGCAGAAAATTATAAAGACCTGGTTGCCCAACTTCTTTTGTGTTACCAAAACCTAGGGTGTAATATGTCGTTGAAAATTCATTTCCTGGATTCTCATCTGGATTACTTTCCGGAAAATTGTGGTGCTGTAAGTGACGAACACGGTGAGAGGTTCCACCAGGATATTTCGAACATGGAAAGAAGATATCAGGGAAAATGGAACTGTGAGATGTTAGCCGACTACTGCTGGACTATTACGAGAGATGCCCCAGAGGCTGCTTTCAAAAGGCAAGCTAAGAAGCGCAAAATGAGTGTCTAAACTTTGGATTCAATGATAAAAATGTGCTATTTAGTTGCTTTTGTTAAACCAACAATATATTGTTATCTGTATTTTGTATGTCCATTGTATATGCCTATGAATTAAAATTTTGTAACAAATAATTGAGATTTTTTTTTTTTGCGAGCCAACTAAAATCTTTAATAGGTATTTTTTAGTTACTTGGGTACAGTTGAATCCAAAAAAATAGGTTTTGTTCAGGAAACAAAAAAAAAGTTGAAATTTGTTTCCCAGTGTTATCAGTCATGCTTGGAAATAAATAATGTTAATGTAAAATTCTCTTCCACATAAATATCAATGTGTTGCATATATAATGTATATTTTATTTCTGGCATTGACCCGTATTCGCAATAAAGTCATTCGACGTAAAACGTTTAGTTATTTTTATCTCATAATCTGCCTTCCAGATTAAATTTCGGAATTGTTCCCATCCGAAAATATTAAAATCCACTTTAGTGTTCCATAATTTAGATAAAAATAACACATAAAACCAATTACTTTAAAAAGCACTGATATTATACCTGATTATTGTCTACGGCGGGACGGTCACATATTTTTCTATAATCTTTCTAGTCGCGCGACGTTGCCAGCTTGTATGCCATACCGTCGCTGCTGTATCTAGCGTTCCGGCTAACTAGTAAAGTCTCAATCCCACCAAAATCGCAGTAGGGAATTAGTTCCCGTTTGTAACCGTTCTCTTGGTCTTAACCAGTGGCGGTTCTTCCACAGGAGCACATGCGCACGTGCACCCCCAAAACAAGACCGATAAAAAATATTAATTTATATTCATTGAATATTATTTATCGTATAAAGTCCGACCCTCCCTAATATTTTATCGTACCGTCAAACTAAAAAAGTCCGACCCTCCCTAATATTTAATCATCCCGTCAAACCAAACTGTATAGATCTGGCAACCGTGCCTCGGTCGAAGTAAATTACGTTTATGACGAGACTTGCTCGCACGTGCGATTAAGTAGTGCAGTTTCTCTGTAGTAACAGGTGGCGAGAGGATAGCGGGGCTATGGCGATTTAACATGGAAAAGGCGCACAGTTTTTGTGTACACCGCGCTGTTGTCTGTTCGTGCATCTAGTTAGAAATTCGAGCATGTATGTTTTAATATTTTAATATTATATATTTATTAAAAATGAATAGTTGACGGTGGACTTATTTAAGAAATATCTTTAGCTCTTTGAGTTTGGGGCAAAGAATTGAAGTGAAGAATGCGGGAACACCTAAACCCGAAATTGATTTAACGCAGACCACAAAGGGTAAATCTAGGGATTTGTTAGAAAGTTTAAAAATTAAATATATGAAAAAAAAATTATAGAGGATATTATAAAATTAATGAGGCTGTTAGTGATCAATTTTCTACAATTAAGAACCGAAGAATGGACTTTACGTTGAAGCACTATTGTGTAGGGTCGATAAATGTTGTGTATATCGATAAATGATACTCGATATGATTTTAAACCATTTTATTTAAGGATTTAAAACTAAAAAACACTGGAAATATGAGGAATGCCAACGTGTCAGTCTCGTGGGTCGATTCGTCCTCGTCATAAAACAGTTAACTATTGTTCTCGTCTTGGTTGCGCCTAATGACGTAGCCGTAGATGGAGTAGTGGTATTAAGCATCATTCGGTTCTCTTGATAACTCGTAGATGGCGGTAGTAGTATTGAACATCATTCGGTTTTCTTGATAGCTCGTAGATGGCTTTAGTAGTATTAGTAGTGGACTGTATAAATATTGTTACGAGAGTTACATGCGACGACGTTAAGATCCGACAGCTATACACACTAAGAAACCTTTCTTATTTTCCAAAAGTTGTATTTCCTTGTGTAAAATTAAAAAATAAATAAAAATATGTTTTATAACGCATTTTCTTATTACTTCTTTTCTTTCTACATTTAAAACGCCTAGAAAGTAATTGTTACGCAAAAATAAAATTTTAAAAATAATATCACCATACTTGTGAACCCCCTCAATCATAGGTCACAAACCTCCACTGGTCTTGACCCAACTTCCCAATAGCCTAAGAAATTATAGCGTCTTTTTACACAAATCGAAAAATATAAGCTAATGAAAACCTGAGAGGGGGGGTAGTTGTTTTAGGTTTTCACTCGAGAACCAATATTTAATCAAGCCGCCAATTTAAGTTGGCTGATCCAAGTTTAGGAAGTTCCGGAAGTAAATATAACGTTTTCATAATGAATCATCAACATGGGTATTTTTCACGCAATTTGGCGACGCGCAATATTATGAGCGTCACAACCCAGACGCCGGCTGATATCTTTCGGCCGTGTCGGGTTTTTACAAGACGCTGGGGACCGTTCCGTCTTCAAGAACCCCCGTCGGGTAATAATAAAGTTCGGAGTTTGAGTTTAGATTTGAATGTCTACAGAATATCGCGGAACTTTATTTAAAGTTGGTGCAAAGGAAGCAAAAATACTAACTTAAAATATTGAAATACCATTTATTGGAACGTAACTGCACGGATAGGAACCGTGGTTAACAGGGCAATCGCTAGAAACTCCAAGAGAGTTGGGGATTCGATTTCCACTGGCTAGCAAACCTTACTCGTTAATTAGCCTCAGTCATACAGTCATTGCCACCTGTGTATGTATGAGGTATAATATCACAAACACTTTTAAAATCCTCTACACAAACCCAGCAAGCCCAGTCTTAACGTTTTAATAAATATCTGTACTTAATATCAATAAAAATAGCTGCAATATAATATAATTCGCGATCGGCGACTACCGACTTGACAATGCACTGACGTACCACAACGGCGGTGTTGCCGGAATGCCTACACATGGCTTGTTAACATACAGGTGGCAATGATACAGTTTATCGAGTAGTCGAAGTCCAATACATCCTCCGTGTGTATAGGTTCATGACACCAATGAACCTATAAACTTCTAGGATTGATACTGCAGTTCTATTTCGGTATATACCCTGCAAATAAATCCCTAAAAAAAGTAACTGTTTATTAGCAACGTAAACAAACTCAAAGGTGTTTCAGCATCTTCAATAAAAATTATTTTTTCCATCTTTATATTTGTCAACCTTGTGTTATATTTACTCTTAAAATATTCTCTGCGAAGCATAATGCGGAGACGCAATAAAAAAGTTTTAAAAGGAAAGTTTGAAACTTATTAAAGAAATGACAAATTACTTAAAGGGAAAAACGAAAAGGAATATAAGGTTATACTAATAAAAAGAAATATTTTCGTTTGGATTATGCAAATAAGAGAACAACATCAAAGGTGTCGTACAGTTTATCATCAATCAGCAATCGAAGATTTGTACCTGCCGCGGAGGTGTTCACGGGTAGAATATCACACGTGCTGAATGGCATATTTGTTATTCGCTTAGTCCAGTTTTATTTTAACGTTTCCATATGAAGAGCGAAGAGAGAGAAATGTACAAAAATCATACTAGAAAGCGTCTAATCATAGGCGTGCTCAAAAATTAATTTATTAAGTGGAAACGCCAACGCCGTTGAAATAAACAAATATATTATTTCTACACTATTTCACCAAGAACTCAATAACCTATCATTCCTTTGTGCATAGTTAGCAGTAACGTCGGCAAATTAGGACGCCACCAAAACGAAAAGAAGAAGATTTAACATATAAATGCCAAAAACGGCGCAAGGGAGTTTGGAAAATATTTAGGGATTTTTTTATATCCCACCATTTGATCCTGCACATTCCGATTCCTAAAAAAAAATCGTTTATTTATAGCACGGGATTTACTTTATCGGTTCACCGACCCTCTTTTCCAACTATATCCAAAATAACGTGCCTTTGAAGAAATTAATGGGATAAGAAGATATATTGTTTGACTATAGATTTTCATTAGAATTAAACAAAAAAAAAGAGGATTTTAGCAATAAAAAAACTTAGTAAGCGATTTATCTTTATTTACCTTGCTGAATATTTTATAAAAATATTTGATTCGGGCAGAAATAAAGGACCAATAATAAAACAAGGAGAAAAGATATCGATGAACGATTTTATTGATTTGATTTTCCAACATAATATCCATTAATTCCAAGGCAGTTCGGTTCACACAGGGAAACAAAAGTCGCAAAAGCCTAAACCACTCTCAATCTTTATTATACACTATACAGGGTGTTATGGAAATGGTATATTATACAGTGTCGCCATTAAAGTTGGACCCATATGGGGAAGGCATGTATTGTTCGATTTCGGTAAAATTTTACTTCACGTTAAGTTGAACATAGGAAATCCCATGTAATTTCTGAGGTGGCTGAATATTGACTCCCCTGTACACGGGTGTTATGGAAATGACTTATTATATTTAAACGGGCAAATCCTGAGATGAAAATAAATTGAAGAAAAATAACTATAAATGCCACTTTGAATTATTAAACGAAATATACACTTTATATGAAATCTCAAAATTTACGTGGCGCTCCTGAGGACCTTCGCAATGAATAGTTTATTGAGACAGTCTCGAGGTTCAAAAGAAAATATTGGATTATAGGCGGTGTTGTCATATTGCAACACAGAATACGTGTTCAGTTTTTGACAACAAGACGTCTTTGACACGCGTTATCACTTCTTTTTCCAACTTTTTAGAAAAAAAAATACAATTTTAAGGTACATACTCTCTTACCTTCGATCTTATTTTAAAATAATCCGTTTTATTTTTTTATGATCAAACACAAGCACTATAGGAACAATCCTTTAGGGCACTCTGGGAGTTGTGCGTGTGCGCAAAAAGCGATTCACGTAGGTTTTGAATCGTTGGAGGTTATAATCGTTGGGAAAAACGACCTCGGGAAGGTCGTTCCATAAGGATGAAGTCCTCCAGATGAAAGAATTCTTAAATAATGAAGTTCGAGGAGTACTAAGCTTAACGACATATGGATGGGGGGATTCTGCTATTCGCCGCTCTGGGCGAAATTAAGAGAGCAAGGTCAGCCGAGCACTTTCCATGAAAATATGTCAAATCCCCAACCTGTCTTCGATGTTCTAGGCTGTCGAGGTTCCTCGTCAGATCGTGGTCTCCAATCAGACGAATGGCCCTCCTTTCGATGGAATCCAGTATCGGAAGAGTATGTTTGGGTGCAGACCTCCAGACATGAGAGCAGTACTCTAGTGATGATCGAATCTGGGCTCAAAGTGTCAAAAGTTGTTGAGGTGTGTACAACTTTCTGTTTCGGAAGAGTACCAAGTTTCTGAAAAGCTATCTTGGCGATTGTCACAACGTGGTTATGCCAAGACATATTTCCTCCGAGATTGACGGCCAGCAAATTAATAGAACAAGCCAGTTGGATTGCGTGTCCGTCCATGACTATATCCTGTTTTGTAATGTTTTTAGAGAAAACTGCCGCCTGGATTTTTTAGCGTCAAATTCGACTTGGTTACTGTCAACCCAAGTTAAAATTTCTTCCAGGTCTTTATTGAAGCGTGATACTTCATGCTGTCTGCGAAGATGTGCGTCGGTAGCCGATGTTTGTGCATTCAAACAGAAAGATGAGATAATTGTGCTATCCTCAGCAAAACTAAATATCGGATTTCTCGTTTCCACTAGAAGGTCGTTAATGTAGAGTAAGAAAAGAGTGGGAGACAATATGGACCCTTGAGGAACACCGGCATTGATAGTGAAGGAAGAAATCCGTCAATCGCCACTTGCAGAGAGCGGTCCTTAAGAAAGCTAGACAACCATGTACAGAATCGACTGGGCATACCATAGGATCGCAGTTTACTTAGAAGTCCCTCATGCCAAACACGATCAAAGGCTTTAGAAATATCCAGTGCATCAGCCCGAGACTCCCCATGATGCTGGGTGACATAGGCTAAAAGATCTCCAGTTGATCTGGACTTCCGAATAATTAAATTCCATAAAAAATAAAACACAAAAAATATGTTTTCCAACAGCTCAACAGTAGATAATATCGCACAAATTTGAAATCACATCACAACATTTATTATTATGAATTATTTCACAACAGAAAAAAATTAGGTACTGCTACAACTAATAAAACGTTTAAAATTCGTATACGTCAAGCACGTGGAACCCCCGACAGCGTCACTCCACCCACTAGTCCCGAAACATACTGAAGCAACGATGGCGGAGCGCGGCCGGTATCCAAGCAAATGCGAGACACGCGGTGTGATCTGACAACAGGGTTAGTATACTCTAGTGACCCACATTGTTGCTAAGTGAATCCAGATGGAAGGGCGCGACAGTATATGGGTATAAAGGGTTTTTACCTTAGTATTTAGATATTCGATTTAAAAAAAAAGTATGTAAACTTTCTCTAGAACACCCAAGAGGTCACCCATTTAAATATAATACGTAATTTCCATAACACCCTGTAATTTATAGAAAAACTTCATTATAACTTCTTGAAGACGCCGAAATGGTAAACCTTGCCATCACGTTTAATTGATTAGCTTAGGACTGGCTCACCAATATGTATTCAAACTCGGCACACGGGTTTGCAATGTTGGCCTCTTCAAGAAGTTATAATGCGGTTGTCCATAAAATGTACAGGGGAGCCAATATTCAGCCACTTCAAAAATTACGTGGGATCTTCAACTCGACGATGCTTCACACGGTATACCAATATGTTTGCGTTTAAAGCATACCAAAAACAACGAACCCTAAAAATAAATATAGGCTAACACGTAAGTCCTTTTTGGATTATGTAAAACTAGCAAGAAAGTTTAGACCCTTTGCCTACACGAAATTCCTTCGAAAGAGAGAAAAAAAATTAAATAAAGGTCCAAGGAAATTCCTAACTTCTCAAAACTCGTATACAAGTGACGCCCATGATATTAGGAACCGTATTTCGTATTCCATTTTCTTTTTCTTGTGTGTTTTCCAGAGAAGAATTATATTAGAATAAATTTAAGTTACCAGCCGAGCAACTGTACAAAGGGCGTAAGTATTACTGCGAAAGAAAAGCTTTTGCGTTGTAATCATTCAAACAAGCGCGTCTACAAAAGGTCTAAATCCATCCAGGAGTAATTTTGGAGTGCGATTTATCTCCGAAAACTTACATTTTTACGGTTATTTTACTAGAAATGGGGCCTAAATTCCATGGTACAGACAAGATGTAATTTTACGAGGTATCTCCGTTATTAATAAAGATGGAAGGATGCGGTTTTCGCAGCTCTGCGCTACTTTTTTGTGAAACGAAAGATGCCCCAATTAGAATTTTTTTAGGCCTCCTCGTTTTTGATATACGTGATGTTTTTGAGAATTTTATATTTTGAGACACCCCCATATTTCGGTCACTATGTAACTTTTCACAATGAAATAAAATGTCCTCTTTGTAGTATTTTACCTAGGATCCGGTGATGTAATAAGATTTTTTCTACGTTCAAAAAACAAATTTACTTTAATTCAGTTTTTAACAGGCTTCTCAGAAATACAGGGTGTCCAGGAAATGACTTATTATATTTACATAGGTGACTCCTGGGTGTCCTAGAGAAAGTCTACATACCTTCTTTTTATTGAATATGTAAATACTAAAGTAAAAAACCTTTTTACCCACACACTGTCGCGCCGTTCCATCTGGATTCAGTTAGCAACAATGTTGGTCACTAGAATATACTAACAGTGTTGTCAGATCACACCGCGTGTCTCGCCCTTGCTTGGATATCGGCCGCGCGCCGCTATTGTTGCTTCAGAATGTTTCGAGACTCGGGAATTGAACGACGCTGTCGAGGGTTCCACGTGCTTGACTTATACGAAATTTTGTTTTTTTGTTAGTTGTAGCATTATCCGATTTTTTTTTGTTGTGAAATACTTCATAATAAATGTTGTGATGTGATTCAAATTTGTGTGATGTTATCTACTGTTGGTTCTGTTGCAAAACATACTTTTATGTTTTATTTTTTTATGGAATTTAATTATAAAATGGATTATTTTAAAATAAGATCGAAGGTAAGAGGGTATGTAGGTACCTTCAAATTGTAGTTTTTTTTTTCTAAAAAGTTTGAAAAAGAAGTGATAACGCGCCTAAGACGTCTTGTTGTCAAAAACTGAACACGTGCGTTTACAATTCTGTGTTGCAATATGACAGCACCGCCTATAATGCGCTAACCTCTTTTGAATCTGGAGACTACCTCAATAAACTATTGATTGCGAAGGAACGGCCACGTAAATTTTCAGATTTCATATAACGTGTATATTTCGCTTAATAATTCAAAGCGCCATTTATGGTTATTTTTCTTCAATTTATTTTTATCTCAGGATTTGCCGGTTTAAATATAATAAGTCATTTCCATAACACCCGTGTACAGGTAGTCAATATTCACTACTCAAAAAATTGTATATTTTTTTAAAAAATCTAAATTTCGGACTAAAAATTAAGTATTATACATTGCTGAGAAGCTTATTAAAAACTGAATTACATTATTAAAAAATATATAAAACTATTGAACGTAGAAAAAAACTGAGTACGTCACTGGATTCTAAGTAAAAAACTAGAGAACATTTTATTTATTTTTGATACAAGTTACAGGGTAACATAATTATGGAGAGTGTCAAAAAATGTAAAATTTTGAAAAACATGCCGTATATCGAAAAACGAGGAGGCCTAGAAAAATTAGAAAAATTCTAATTAGGGCAACGTTTGTTTCACAAAAAAATAACACAGTGCTGCGAGAACCACATCCTTCTATTTTTGCTAATAACGGAGATGCCAGGTAAAACCATCGAAAAATGGACACCCTGTACTACTTATAAAGATGTACCTATACGTATATCATTTTCTTGTATAGATCGTGCAATAAACCTTTATAGCATTCTCAGCATTTTTCGAAAAAGTAATCAATTTACTGAAAAAGGCGCTTTTTATATAAAGTGCGAGATACTTTATCAATGTGCGAAACCCTTCCAGCCGTAAGTAATTACAAAAAGTAGCTCGACGTAATACGGAGAGCGAAGCGGATAGAGGGATCTGAGAAAAATCGGTACCAACCAGAAAGCAATAAATAAAACGTTGTATGCAGTGTCTGTGGACAAATAAATTGGCTGCTCTGGAGGAGCAATTATAATTTGTAGTATCGGGAACAAAATCCTCAATACCGGTTTACTATTGCTAGGATGAGAAAACATTTATTTAATTATCGATATTTTGTTACATACGCCAAGCTCAAGCGACCGGAAGAGGTTCACAAGATTAAATTAAATTTATACAGGGTGTTTCAAAACTTCCCACCCATAATCTCTCGCTTCCGATCAATAATATTGTTTAAAAACTAGTTCCAATAGTCGTGTCTTTTCATCCGATTATAATTATTAGTGCTGGGAAAAACCGATGATTTTAATAATCGAGTACTTGATCATCGAGCGATTTTAATAATGGAGTGAATCGCTTGAAATTCCAATTCACCAAGCGATGACGTCGCCGACTGCTCGACCCTCAGCCTAGCCGTTTACATGTGATCAGGTAGAGTATGAATGTGTTGAATATTAAAGTCTATAAAAACATGTTACGCTATAAAACGGCGTATCTCCTTTAATAACAGAGATAATGAAGTAAGCCAAAGAAGAAAATGTTGGGGAAAGATGGACCTACCGTTTAGTGTCAACTGCAATATGCTTCGGTTGCTAATATACTCCACAGGGTGATGAGAATTCTCGGAAAAAAACATAGCATTTTTAGTAAACCCAGTATAAATCGAAATTTAAATTTTTATCATAAACAGCTAAAACTATGACATTGTCAAGGAACCAACCTACAATGCAAAAAAACAAAACATTCAAATCGGATCATAAATTCAGAAAAAAATAGCATCAAAAATATGGCAAATTTATGATGTTGCGTTAATTTTGTCCAGGAGTTTATAATTCAGTCGGAGCTCTGAACATGCAGTCGATACTCTTCGTGCATTCGTGAGAACGCCCGATAATAGTCCAGAATTCAGTTAAAAATCATTCCCAAGGGAACACGCTCTGCTCTGCACACATCCCGAAACGAAAATAGTCAAGCTGACATTTACAGCAGAAAGAGCAACGTGCACACAAACTAGGTGTAGGTCAAGTAACGGGTTACGAAGCCAAGATTACCACTTCGAAGGTCGCAACAAAAAGAAACGCCGCGAAACTAAGTATGGTCTAGGGCTTGACGGTAGTCACAAATTGGACGTCTGTGCTACGTGGCATGCGAGGTTGTCAGCTCCGCTGGTATTTCTTTTGGATGGAATCGTACCGCTAGATCGGTTTCCATTTCGTTCCAATTTAGGTGTGTTTTACAGAGCAGTCAGAAATAGTTACCAACTGCATGAGGCAGAAGCAAAAATTGAGACCGCTGCCCACCGGTGTTCGTAGAGCAAAATGCCAACTGATTTGCGACCGTCGTAATTCTTTCTGTAAGCAATTATTTCTATTTTCAAGAGTTTGTTCGGTACACCAATATACTGAATCAGTGCCTTAGAAATGCGGGGATTGCACCAATTTAATAACAAATCACCAATAAATTACTCAAGTCTATTTTTCCCATTTCTTCTGCACATGACGAGCAATGGAAATAAAACAGCCCAGTCAGTGTGGATGATATTACCGTTCTTCTGGATAATTATGTCTACTAATGGTAGTTTCTTCTTTCTCCATGATGAATTTAATTGTGGTGCTCAAAAGTCGTTAATATCGTGAAGAAATATTTATAGTTAGTTGTCGCTGTCATTTCAAATAATGAAGGTGTCGTCCACTAAGGCAACATATGGTATGGTATGTCCAGTCGATTCTGTGCATGGTTGTCTAGCTTTCTTAAAGAACGCTCTCGGCAAGTGGCGATTGACGGATTTCCCTCAGACACCTTCACCATCAATGCCGGTGTTCCTCAAGGGTCCATATTGCTTGCTGGGGGTGACAGTAACCAAGTCGAATTTAACGCTAAGAAAACCCTGGCAGCAGTCTTCTCTAAAAGGGTTAACATCACAGAACCGGATATAGTCATGGCAGGGCACGCAATTCCACTGGCTTCATCTATTAATTCGCTGGGCGTCAATCTGGGAGGAAATATGTCTTGGCATATCCACGTTGTGGGAATCGCCAATATAGCTTCTCAGAAACTCGGTGTACTCTTCCGAACCAAAAAGTTGTACATACCTCAACAACTTTTGATTCTATACAATGCCCGGATTCGACCATATACTGCTCTCATGTCTGCATCCGGACATACTCTTCGGCTACTGGATTCCAGCGAAAGGAGGGCCATTCGTCTGATCGGAGACCACGAGCTGACGAAGAACCTCGACAGCCTAGAACATCGAAGACAGGTTGGGGATTTGACGCTCTTTTACAGATATTTTCATGGCAAGTGCCCGACTGACCTAGCCCTCTTAATTCCGCCCAGAGCGGCGAACAGCAGACATAAACGACGAACTTCATTATTTAAGAATTCTTTCATCTGGAGGACTTCACCCTTATTCCCGAAGTCGTTTTCCCAACGAATACAATCTCCAACGATTCAAAACCAACCTGAATCGCTTTTTGCGCACACGCACCATTCCCAGAGTGCCCTAAAGGATTTTTCCTATAGTGCTTGTGTTTGATCATAAAAAAATATGGCATGCGACAATGACGCATGCTACACAAAGTATTTTTAACCGAAGAACATGAAGCAACATCGTTCAAAGCTTACACGGCAATGTCGCATATCAGGTAACTGGCAAAAAGATACGACTTGTAGCGTGCTACAATGTCGTCTATGGTTGCCTAGGTGGAATTGGGCCCGCGACGTTCTAAATCTCTGGTAGTATTTTGACACGACTCGACAACACGTAAGATTATGACCGTCATACCTCAAACGCCCGCCGATGCGAATCGATCGAGCAGCCAACAGAGGCCTTCACGTTAGTGCAAGGATCGAGGGGTGATGCTATCGAAGTCGAGTCCTATGTGACTGTGGATAGAAATAACAAGAGACAAAATCGAACAGTAATGAGTCAATCCAAGCTAAAAAGCCACGTTTAAAAATCCGAAAATTGTATTCAAATCGTTTGATGAGCATCTTTCAAGCTATAGAATTTTAAAAATGAGGGTAAAAAACTAGTGTTGTGATCGCTCCAGCGAAAAACCGGTTGATCACTCGATTGTTGAAATAACCGACATCGCTCGATTATTAAAAAAACCGCTCGAGTTATCTATTCAGGCGAAAACCGTCGCTCGTCACTTATTATCTTTCACTCGATACCCGAGCTTCGCTTGACGCCGACGGAAATGTACCGCTGTAGTGCGATCGAGTTAAGAAACTGCTTGTATATTCGAACAGTTTTTCGCTCGATAGGAAATACTCTAGTTATAAATTCAGGCGAACAACCGAAAAATATCGCCGATCACTTGATAGACGACCTTCGGTCTACGCGCCGCGCCATCCGATTGGCGACGTTCGAGTTTGACCCTGAGCAGGTAATACGACATACGTCTTTCTTAAAGGCACATAAACGAGAATGTGCATATAAAAAAAGTATGCCGAATTCCTTAGCATCGCAACATGCATTTTGTAAAGTTTTGTTTCAACTGGCTAGCCAGCGGCGTAGTTTAGGTCTCCGATTGTAAATATTAAAAACTTAATGGATATAATTTTAACATTTTTAATTACCATAAACACGAGAAAACTTCTCAAAAATAACATAATAATAGAAATTGATAATGAAAAATAACAAAACGAACAAAATGGTTAACAAAATATATAGGAAAATTCGTTGGTAATCTTATAGTAAACATTTGTAAATCTAAACATGAACTTTTTATTATTAAACTCAAGAAGACTTCTTAAAAATATCATACATTATAGAAAATTTAAACAGGAACTTTTAGGTAACTATGAATACATGAGTACATGAGTTTAAAAAAATAATAACCAATTTTCTCATTTTGCTAGTCGCGTAACTAAGCCTACATTTTTGAAGGGCGCCCAGTGGGCACCTGATAATTTAAAGTGAAAGAATTTGACAAGCTATTTTATATATCTACTTATTTTATGTTCGTAGATTGAGAAAGATGTGAAGAAAAATAACTCTTGGTAATACTTTTTGTTCGGGTTAAAAAAGAACAATAATAAACCCTAACAATAAATACATATTTGGGTGATTTTTTGTAGTGTTTTTGTTTGGTATCGAGACACGTGGTAAAAATTCATTATTCACAAATAAATAAATTTCTGGAATTTTTTTGGTGGCTACTACAATTTTTTAGCTAAACCTGTGCCCACCCGTAGTTACGTGCCTGCTAAATACCCTACCTGATCACATGTAAACGGCTAGGCTGCCGTCGAGCAGTCGATGACGTCATCGCTTGGTGAATTTGAATTTCAAGCGATTCACTCGAGCGATTCACTCGATTATTAAAATCGCTCGAGTATCAAGTACCCATTTGTCAATTTTTTTTGTTGTCCAGTTTACATAATGACATGGAGCTATTAAAACTTTTAAACGATTCCATCAAGATTTGCGAAAGTGCACATGAAACAGTTTAATGTTAAGGCGACGCTAATAAAACAATGACAGGATTCATAGCAAATTGCCGAGAAGGATAATGTCTCCACAAGCAGTCTGAGACCAAAGGATTTACCTCACGTGTAGCCCAAAACTAATTTGAAACGTTGTACCCGAGGATAAATCATGATATTACCTAATATATGGAACTTTGAAGCGTTTATGTATGTTATTATGGCCGAGCCGGAACCCCAGACGTAGGACACGTTCAGATCTTATTAATAATAAATCACATTTAAATATGTGATAACAGTTTCGAGAAATAAACTATTATTTAAGCAAAACTTACTCGCAATACACGTAATTTTGTATACTATTAGGTCTGTAATCTTTAATTATTATTATTTTTTTTTATGATCAAACACAAGCACTTAAGAATAGTATATTAAGATACAAGTTTCATTAGACATTATCTTAGGGCACGCGTCTAAAGTACCAGTGCTCTAATTGTCTTATGAACCATGTATTTTATAATACTTTTTCTATTTGGGTCTTTAAAGTCTGAAAAACTTAGTAGATTCTTTCCATTTGAATTAATATTTTCGTTTTGGGTTGGCAATACTTTTGCAATTTAATAAAATGTTACAAGTATCAAATATGCGATGATAGAAACAATTGAACACAACAAAGCTTCTTCCCATCCGTCATAATTAAAAATAAATATATTATTTAAATTAATAAAAATGAGTCAGGATGAAAGTTGTACTCCGCCAGAAGTACGAGAAATTGCAGAAAATAATCTAGAAAAACTTTTAAAAAGAATATGCAAAACTTGAGTTACGGTGCGAGCAGAACAAAGTTCAAAATATTGAACAAAATAATAAATAATACTATTGAACAAAATATTGTGTCGACACAGAATCTGACAGGAATAACAATTAATGCCCAGGAAATGTCTACAGTAACTATAAATATGTATATATAAAGTAATATGTATAATACTATATTGAATTAAATAGAAAAATAGTACTTTATTGAATAAAACTTTAGAAATAGAGCATAAACTGGAAGATATTTCTATTATTTTTTAGGTTATGTTGTTTTATAGTTGTGACTAGAAATTAGTTGACGTACACCGTCAGCATGTTATATATTCCCGAGTACAGGTATTTCAGATAAATATTTAGTAAAAATGATCTATTTGCAAGGTCAAAGGTTAGTATTTTAAAGTTTTCTATAAAAAATATTTGTAGAATCCATAATGCCTAGAAAACTAATTTCAACGAAATCGAAGTAAGCCTAAAATTCGAACCCTACTTGCTGCCAACATAAAAAGAATAAAATTTCAGTTTTATAAAGAGGCAGGTTATTACATTTTTTTGCATTTCATAATGTAGCCATTATGAAACCCAAATAGAAAAATCCTTTAGAGCACTCTGGGATCGGTACGTGTGCGAATAAAGCGATTCACGTTGGTTTTGAATCGTTGGAGGTTATACTCGTTGGGAAAAACGACCTCGGAAAGGTCGTTCCATAAGGATGACGTCCTCCAGATGAAAGAATTATTAAATAATGAAGTTCGAGAAGTACTAAGCTTACCACATATGCATGGGCGGCAGTGGTTCGTCGTGTATTTTTGCTATTCGCGGCTCTGGGCGGAATTAAGAGGACAAGGTCAGCAGAGCACTTTCCATGAAAATATCTGCAAAAGAGAGTCAAATCCCCAACCTGTCTTCGATGTTCTAGGCTGTCGAGGTTCTTCGTCAGCTCAAGGCCCGTATTTAAAAAAAAATAAGTTGATGATGGTGACCCAAAGACGAAACGTCACCTGCCATCGTATGGAGAATAAAAAATTGCAATGAGAAAGTGAAATTTATTTTCGGACATCTATTCGAACAAAGTCAGGAAAAAATAAAAACGGAGACGCAAAATCTTAGGTTTTTTTCAATTATTTTGAAAGCCCCTGTATTTATTTTTCATTTTTTTGCGGCATATTATTGGACCCATAATTCCGTAGCTTTGCCCCCAACTTAACCGACTTCATATCTCTTACCGTTTCCCAAATCCCAATGATGAAAGACGAATTTGTAACACCCTGTATAGCGTAGTGGGCTTTAGTTTAGAAACTTGAAAAATTTGTGAACAACACGAAACACAAAATATAAATGTCAGTAATAACAAATAATGACATGTCAATATTTGTGCCGTGCAATACAAGAACCTAGTAAGTCGTAAAAGTAAATTTCATTTAAAAATTGCACAACTTCTTTAATATTTAATTTATTGTTCTAAAATTTTATACACAGTAAGCTCTTGTTACATAGTTTCATTTTCCAAAAAAAAATCATTGATTTTTATTAACAAATAAACAGTTAAATAAATATTAAAAACTTACTACTCTATTTTATAGTACTAGGTCCTTGTATTGCCAGCTACGTCCCCTGTATTACGACGACTCTATTCCATCAGAGAAATTTTTATGTTATCCTCCAAAATAAGCCGTACCTATAATTTATAGTAAAAATTTTAAAAATAAGGACGTAAATACTAAGCAGAAATATTCCTTAGCTGAATTCAATATTTCTTCTGATATTTATTCGGGTATAAAATTTATTCAAATGTTATTCTAATATAAAGCATGGTAAGCAAGCAGAGAACCATAAGTAAAGACCCCAACAGAACGGTAAGTAATCATAAGTAAAAAGCCGGTTTCGACTTTTTGATTTATTGTTCTGATACATGGCTATATAATCGTTGCCCATATCTTGATTATATTTACGTTTATTTTTTCTATACCCGGCTATAGTCCAAGGAAGCAAGCTTTGTCATAGAAATTGCTCTAGGCAGACGTTTATATTTTTTAATTTTCCCCTTCCTATAATCATGAAAATATTACTTCTGTCAAATAATAAGACAGGTACAATTGGACCTGGGAAAGAGTGCCTCATGTCATTATTGGCATTTATATTTTGTGCAGTTGACAAATCAAATTCAAGTTTCTGAACGACAGTACTGTGTTCTACATAATAGAATTTAATCGTCAAAATCATTTCTATTTGGGTTTCATAATGGCTATATTATGAAATGCAAAACTTGCCACTTTATGAATCTGAAATTTTATTTTTTTCATGTTGGCAACGAGTAGGGTTCGAATTTTAGGCCTACTTCGATTTCGTTGAAATTAGTTTTCTAGGCATTATGGATTCGGCATAAATTTTTTATAAAAAACTTTAAAATACTAACCTTTAACCTTGGAAATAGATCATTTTTACTAGATAGTATTTATCCGAAATACCTATACTCGGAAATATATAACATGCTGACGGTGTCCGTCAACTAATTTCTAGTCACAACTATAAAACAACATAACATAAAAATAATTAAAATATCTTCCAGTTTATTTCTAAAGTTTTATTCAATAAAGCACTATTTTTATTTTTAATTCAATATAGTATTATACATATTACTTTATATATATATATATTTATAGTTACTGTAGACATATCCTGGGCATTAATTGTTGTTCCTGTCAGATTCTGTGTCGACACAATATTTTATTCAATAGTATTATTTATTATTATGTTCAATATTTTGAATTTTGTTCTGCTCGCACCATAACTCAAAGTTTTGTATATTGTTTTTAAAAGTTTTACTAGATTATTTTCTGAAATTTCTCGTATTTCTGATGGAGTACAACTTTCTTCCTGACTCATTTTTATTAACTTTAATAATATATTTATTTTTAATTATGACGGATGGGAAGAAGCTTTGTTGTGTTCAATTGTTTCTATCATGGCATATTTGATACTTGTAACATGTTATTAAATTGTAAAAGTATTGCCAACCCAAAAAGAAAATATTAACTCAAATGGAAAAAATCTACTATATTTTTTAAGTTTATCAGACTTTAAAGACCCAAATAGAAAAAATATTATAAATACACGGTTCATAAGACAATTAGAGCACTTATACTTTAGAAAACTCCCCGCTTCGCGGGTCATTTTCTAAATTAAACGTGTGCTCTAAGATAACGTCTTATGAAACTTGTATCTTGATATACTATTATATCGTGTCCAAGGAAGTTCTACACAACTGGGAAACTTTTTAATAAGGCGTTTTATGAAAAAAGTATTTTCCAAAGAAGCTCTGCTTGGCAAGTATTATATTATACAGAGTTCTCCAAAAGTGCAAGAATGTATAGGCCCAAGGGACAATTACCCGTATTTCTAATTTTTGTGCAAAACTACAAATAAAAAGCGGTTTCAAATCTTTTGAGAGTACAAATGCAAAATTTGAATTAAACATTATTAATTTTAAAAGCACCTTCACGACACGATTATTCAGCATTATAAGTAAAGGTAGTTCTCCATTGGACCTTTCTTACGTTCTTGTAATTTTTGAGGACCCTGTATAAAACTTTTTTCCTTCATAAATCTTGGTGTCTGGCCAAGCAGAGCTTTTTAGAAAGAGATACTTTCTTTCATAAAACTCATAATTTGAATTATCTACAACCAGAGGAGCAGCCCCATCAACAAAACACGTTGTGGATCGTGGAGGCCCAAAAAAAAGCCCTGAAAAACTTTCGTCCAATTATTTTTCCTTTGAGTTTTTTTTAATTAATTCATATTTGGTAGCATATCTCCTATTTTAGAGCTAATGATTCTTTAGAAAAAAAATACGAGTGCTCTATGGTCGGTTGCTCTATACTCTAGTTCAGAAACCGCTCCCATATACCATTTCTGATCAGATCCTCTGTTTGTTGTACTATTCGTAGAGCTATACTGACCACAGTTTTTGTGTTTCTATAATTAATTATTGTGGAGTAGCAATTTTTCGAAAGCAAAGCTCCGGGACGATAAAAAGTAGTTATTAATGAAAACAGGAAAAAGTGAGCTTTTTATTGCCGGATCGACTTTCGCGATAACAATTTATAGACTCTTTGTAAAACTTCAGTATTTAATTAGCCTGTGAATAATAAAAAAATACTTGCGTGCTCTGTTATGTAAACACTTATACAAATTCTTCATTTGTCTGTAAGTTAATCGATTTTCGATTACGAAAAATAATCGATTGCTCCGATTAATGGATTTGTTTCGTTTATAATTTTAATTGAGTTATCGATAAAAACTGATTAATATTCCTCGCTGTTTAATGGCCTAAAATACACTCACCAACGTTAAATTCGATCCATCCTAAATTTTGTTCAATTTTAATGTATGATAACTTTCCTTTCGGTAGTCCGATTTAAATGATATTTCTTTTACATTGTAGATAAATAGTTTTGATTAAATTTTTTCAATTTTTTAAAAGCCTGTATACAATATACAGGAAAATATAAATGTATGGTTTTCTTCTCTTAAGTTTGTAACACGCTATAGATTAATTTTGCATTCTTAACTCTTACGAATAATTTTTCTTTTAAGTTTTTAATTTTAACACTTTCTGCAAAAATCTTTAAAAAATATTATAGCGCTAAAGAACGAAACAATACTCAAAACAAAAATAACGGGTATTACCACGTAACAGTAACAGCTGTCTCAGTAGTTTTATGTCACAATTAAAATTAAAATCTTTTCAAGAAGTCTGTAGTGTTTCCTTAAAAAACTCGTCTCTCTTCAACCGAGAAAGATATCCAAACAAATAAAAAAGTGAACTGTTAAGAATAGATTAAACTTTACAAAAAGCTTCTTAATTAGCATAAGCACCTTTTAAAAAATTGAAAACAGTTAATTAAAACTAAAGCATTGATCTACAATTTAAAAAAAATCATTTAAATCGGACTACGGAAAAAAAAGTTACCATACATTAAAATTGAACAGAATTTTGGATGCTCGACAAAATCGTATAATAGTTAGAGAGACGGTAACAATAGGGGGTCCGTGAAGTGGAATATCAGTTATTTTTGTTTTTCGTGGAGTTTAGGTCCCCCTCTGCAACTTTTATATCTGATGAAATGCCGTAGAGCGTTGCTGAGAGGCGCTGTACCGCTTTAGATAGGAAATTCTCAATAAATTCAAAATTATATCGAGCCATGTCTGAAAATGAATTTACAGCATCTGCGTGACCCCGAAGTCACGGGAAACACATTTTCTGACAAGTCACCCCTTGCATATACTTTTTCGTGCGTATCAAAAAAAAAATGAATGGAAAAATTATAAAGTCTCAAGTGATATGGGCTTAATCGATTTGTATTCACATGGTAACACATTCACATTCGTAAACAATTTTCTGATTAAAGGAATAGTGCGAAAGTGCAGCATACTTTTAAGGATATCGTGAAAAGGAAGACTGTGAAAGTCGGTACGCAGATGTACGAAGTAAGACTGCAGCGAGATCTCTTTGGACAATTGCTGACTGCATCGCTCTCTCAAAAAATAGATTTAGAGAAAGTTTTACAGTACCCGATTACGCCAGTCCCGCATTCTCTCTGTCATACCTTCCGGTATCTCTGCGTAATATTGTCAGAATTCCGCCTAGCTAGGTGCGATTCTTCTGAATTTTTTTTTTTCACAATATTTGGGTGTCAAGGAATGTGGTGTGACAATTTTCTGACATGTCACGATCGTTTTCCGAATTTCTTCGAGGAGATTTTCAAAAAATTCCAATCATGAAATGGTGAGACCTGGAACGACAAAAAATTTTTCACATAATCTTTAACATATAATATTCCATTCTAGAAAGTTCAAATTCGCTTTTTTTTCTTTTTTTTTTATTTTTCATTTTTTTTACAAACCCGAAAAATATATGCAAGGCTTGACTTGTCAAAAAAGTGTTGCCCGAGACTTTCGGGGTCACGCAGATGCTGTAAATTCATTTTCAAACATGGATCGATATAATTTTGAATTTATTGAGAATTTCCTATCTAAAGCGGTACAGCGCCTCTCAGCAACGCTCTACGGCATTTCATCAGATATAAAAGTTGTAGAGGGGGACATAAACTCCACGAAAAACGAAATTACTGATATTCCACTTCACGGACCCCCTATTGGCACCGTCTTTCTAACTATAATGTTTAATGAGGCTGTCGATACTGTACCGTCTGTAGATCTTTTTATTTCGGATTATCGATAGAAAATCGAGAACAAAATGGATTTGCAATGAAACTTAAAACTTTACAAAGGCCAGGACGACCGCACTTGAATCCTAAATGGGGTTCACCACAGTACACAAGGCGTGAGCGAAACAGCTAATTTTTGTTTAGAAAATAAACAAAATTTGAACTTGGCCTGCAACCAGCTGCCGCTTTATGAATTATAATCACTTGAGAACAGTACCGGCCCAATCCAATAACTGTCCAAGAATTAAAATTAATAATTCATTATTCATTATCTTCAGATACATATGGCAACGCTGTAGCTGCGGTCTGATTTTTGCTAAGGAGTGTATTATAAGATTTTTCTGTAGCCTTTCGTGAAGCTAACAAGCAATAATTAGGTCTAAATTGACTGAAATGTAAATAAGTTCAAGATAATTTGTTATGCCTACTTTTTGTAGGTTCCATAAAATATATTATCATTAAATGTATTTTATTGACATCCTAGGCTAAAACAAAACTTCATTAGTTTAATTTTATTCCTTATGTAGTCCAGCTCTTCGTAGCTTCGCTTGACATCGTTAAAGCGCACCGTGTCACTACAGTGGCTCGAAACGCGGGGAGAAAAGTTTGTGTTTGTTTAATATATCGGCGTTTATATTTACAATGTATACAGGGTGTTATGAAAATGACGTATTATATTTAAACCGGCAAATCCTGAGATGGAAATAAATTGAAGAAAAATACCCACAAATGGTGCTTTCAACCAATGACCGGATTATATCACCTTATGTCAAATCAGACAAACACATGTGGGGCACTGGCGCAATATGTAAACATTCAGGGTCAAAAGACGTCAGCGCATTTCGGCCGGTGTTGTCATATATACACGGCAACCTCTTTAGAAAAAAATTTATAATTTTAACAATTTTGAATTCTATCATTTTGAACAAATATGATTCCAGAAAACCGACGGCGAAAGATGTTTTGCAAAAGAAATTATGGTAATATCACACACAAATTTCAAATTCGTTACAAGCACAGGAAAGTAAATAGGTCAAACGTCATTGGCCTTTTAAATAATAATTATCGTTCAAACTCTTTAAAAAAAATGCAATTTTATTTAAGACACATCCTTTCCTACCTTTACTTATTTAAATACAATTGTTAGTTTAATAATTTCACACAAACCACACAGAATGTAAGTTTTAGGAAAAAACCTCTCACATAACCTCAAAAATAGCAGCTATTCAGATGGAAAGAATACACGCGAACGCTGTTTTAATTTTGGTCCTTTCTTTCTGGCATAGATTTATTTATTTAACTACTTTAAAACACACACATTTTATATACACACAATGCAATCCTTCAATTTAAAAATGATTTTATCTACGAACCATAAAACAGTTAACCTACGAACGAACGAAATATATACCTTCAAAACTCGGAATAGAGATGGGCAATATTTGACAGTTAGATTTTTCACGAGATTCTTCTCTATTACTTGGCTATTTACCGCGAGATCTCTTGCAAAGCGTTTAATTGATATGGCGTTAATGGAATTTCGACTAAATTGAATAAAATGATAGTCGTAGCTGATAATACTGCGACTGTACTTTTTCTTTTGAGAAGTTTAAATAATTAAATTAGCCAGCTCTACTCCAAATGACAAGACCGACGAAGATTTTATTTTCTTTCTCACCCGGCCATCTCTCCATCTCTTTAACACAATCCACTCGGCGCCGGGCCGACGTAGGTCTATGGGTACAAGCGTGCGACTTGCAAGTGTCAGTAATAGAAGAACAGCGTTAGGGTGCGGTCGCTTCTGTTGATAACCATTTACACTCTCGGCTATCCTCTTTGTATTCAGAAGGTACACGTATAATAGTTGTAATGATTTTCGGGCTACGCGTCCAAACTATATTATTTGACATTGTTTTTATAGACGAACCTAAGTTGCTCAGTTAAAACGAGTAGTTTGTTTTAGATGTTTGACTTGACAGAAAAATGGAATGTCGCCGACGAATAAGTCAAATTTCGTCGCGTCGCGTGTAATAAAATCTAATCTGATCTGAGTGTATTTTTAAAAAACTTGTGCCTGGAGGTATAAAGATAAATACAAGTAGGTAGATAAATAATTTATTATTATATGGAATTTCAGTTTTGCATTAAGTTTGGCAACATTGCACGTAACACATGTTTCCTGATATGCCACCATGCCAATGACGCACAAACCCGAACAAACGCCGGATGCGGTGTGGGTTTATAGGGCTGGACCCCACTTTTAAAACAGTCGATTTGAAAAAAAAATATGTAACGTTTCTCTAGGACACCCAAGGAGTCGCCCATTTTAATATAATACGTCATTTCCATAACACCCTGTATAAACAAGAGGGGACCATACTATAGTTTGGAATTTTCAGGAAGAAGAATCCAACTGCCGAATCAACAGAGTGTATTTATTTATTTTCCCTATTATTGAGCATGCCTATGGCAAGACGCTTCCTAGCATGGTTTTTAAACATTTTTGTCCAGTTGTTCAGAAACCACTGGGCAAAAAATAGTTGTTATAGTTGTATTTTTATGTCTTGTTCCTTTTTTGTTGTATTTTTGTGGGTTGCGAACAACCCCAAGCAAAGCCGCCTTTGCGCCAGATTATCATCTTAAAAACAAATCGAAACGTAGGGTTAGAAAATGATTTCTCCTAAGAATAAACTATTTATCAATTTTGACGCCACATCTCGAAAACAAATACCCCCCCGGAGAAACTTCGTAACGACCACATGGGGGGATAAACTTTTCTAATAACTAAGTAATGTGGTTTTAGCTGTAAACAGTAAAAGTTCGGCGACAAAGTCCACTAAATCGAGTTTGAGAGAGGCGGATGTAGCCGCTAACTTTGCGCTTGTGCTCGTGGTTTCCTACTAGATTTATTACAAAGTTTTTCTTTCCGAGGTATTATTAGACGTTTTGTCGATGTCCTAGATTTAGGGAAATTTATCATTTTTTTTTTTTAAATACGGGCTTGGATTTTTCATTGAAATTATGGAAGAAGAACTAAATCTACGTTCAGCGGTATACACACGTACAGGTTTTCCGACGTTTTATTCCTTGAATTGACCACCTTCATTAAAATACCCCTAGTACAAGGTGTCCCATTTTCGACACTTTTATAGGGTATCTCCGTAACTGTTAGTGCTATCAAAAAAGTAATGTTGGTGTCATGTGCTCTTTTAGGGTCAAACTTAAAATGGTAAAATAAAAATTCGAAAATTTTCGCTCGCTTAAGAGATACGGGGGAATATCAAAAAATTGACAATTTCAAAATTACTCTATATTTTCTTAGTTAAAAGAGATGCGGAAAAATGTTTTATGCAGAAGTTTCTTTATATTGATTGTTGTATAATCTGCCGTTTTCAGAATAAGTATACGGGGTCAGGTCAAAAAGTTATCGGACTTAACCTAATTTTTTTTAAATGGAACACCCTGTATATTTCAATCTAAAAATATACTATAATTAAATCCTCCTTTCAAATATATAACACACCATGGATGATATTGGTTTTCTAATTGGTTTATTAAACTTTATTACTTTAAACCACAGTATAGCCCATGAAACAAAAGCTACAAGCAACTATGTTGACTATGTTGACTATTAACATTTAACGTCAATTTCATTTTTACATGTTCATTTGTGAAAATGACCTATCAACATTTTGAAAAATTTGATAAGATATCAGTTCATATTGAAAGTGGAAAAAACGAAGAAATGGCCCAAAATGTATATTTTGTTCGCTATCCGGAAAGACATATTCCGAACATTTGCGATGATTCCCGTTATTTTTTACCTTAATCTGAATCTTTTATTTCGTTTCAAAGTAATAAAGTTTAAATAAATCGCTTAAGGCCGTATTAGACTCGGCAATTTTTTCTCTTGCGCCGGCAATTATAATGCCACGTATTCATGCGCAGTAAACCGTTTTCGATCAGCTGGAGCATTGTCAACGGTCAGAACAGCAGTGGGTACTGTCGAAATCCCTAAAATATCCCCAGAATTGGAGATGGGCAAATATGTTCGTTTTGATTACCAGTGAAAGCAGCTACTGCTATTTACAAATAGGAGGTGCAAAAAGATGCTGAATTAGCAGTCCATAAGTTTAATAAAGAATGTAAACTGCTAATTTAAGTACCAGTGGGTTTAAATGGCCATTACCTGTTCATACCTGGTTCGGCCAAATAATAAACAGTTAAAAATAACAGAATAATCCATGTCTACCCAATTGCGCCGGCAAGGGCAATTAAAATGGCGCCTGCCCCATTTCTGGTAATGAGTGACAGCTGATCGGGAACGGTGTACTGTGCATGAATCCGTGTCATTTTAATTGTCAGAAGAGTAGAATTTCCGACTGTAGTACGGAGAACGGTGTACTGCGCATGAATCCTTGAATTATAATTGCCATTGCTGGCGCCATAAAAATTCCCGACTGTAATACGGCCTTTGGGAAACCAATATCATCCATGGCGTGTTATATATTTGAAAGGAGAATTTAAAATAGTATCTTTTTAGATTAAAGTATACAGGGTGTTCCATTTTAAAAAAGGAGGTTAAGCCCGATAACTTTTTTACCTGACTGCGTATACTTATTCTGAAAACGGCAGATTATTCAACAATCAATATAAAGAAACTTCTCTATAAAACATTTTTCTGTATCTCTTTTAACTAAGAAAATTATAGGGTAATTTTGAAATTGTCAATTTTTTGATTTTCCCTCGTATCTCTTAAGCCAGCGAAAATTTTCAAATTTTAATGTTACCATTTTAAGTTTGACCCAAAAATAGCACATGACACCTACATTACTTTTTTTATGGCACCAACAATTACGGAGATACCCTATAAAAGTGTCGAAAACCTGTACATTCCTGTAATTTACTCTTGGTTCAAATAATTCGGTTTAATTCGAAACTGTAAAACTCAACGCCGTTATTAAAAAGTATTAAAAAAGAGCTACACTACCGCAAAAGAGGGGGCTGAGTAGTTTTCACTTAAAACAAAGTCTGATATAATATTTCCATCAGAAGTTTCACTGGTAGGGGGAACTAAACAAATAATTTGGCTTAGAAAACGCTAAATTGTGTTTCATAGCGGTAACAACCACATGTAACAACCAACTTCGTTCCGTGGTTTCCTATTAAATTTATTACAAAGCTTTACCAACAACTTAACGACGTAATATTAGATGTTTATGCCCTTGATTTAAATAAGTTGGCCTTAATAATATGGTGAACTATACTTAGTTTTCTTTACGTCAATCAATCGATAAAACTGCACGATTTAATTAAATGAATATACAGTGAGAACTCCCTTAGGCGTACACCTACGGGGCCGCCTAATAGAGGTGTCCGCCAATGGGAAATTTGTTATTAGGTAATATGTAAATGCAAAATTATTACTATGTATATGTATGTACAAATAAACATATCATAACAAAAATACACTAGTTTTAGTTAGGATGTAGTACTAAAAAAATCTAATAACGTAGTTTGACGTGTTTGCGTTTTATACTTGCAATCTAGAAAATGTAATTCCAAGTCTGATAACAATTCCATTGCTGTAGAGTCACCTCTATTCTTTGCATCCTCTTATAATTCCTTTACCATATATAATGGATAATTGGTGACATTTGTTTGATTACTGAATTCAACTTCTTCATCAGAGTCGTCAGAGAGTGACGTGGTTTCAGTTTGGACTACATAATCGGTACGAATGGGGTCACTATCATCTTCTAATAGCACATTGCTATCAATGTTAATGAACTCGCCCAAATCATTGTTATCAAATTAGAAACTTCCACAACATCAATATTCTCTTTCAGATTCAAAACGCGACATTTTTGTGCCATTGCTTACGATTTTCACTTATGAGATATTATTTATAAAATTAGGAGAAATACAGGACCGTATCCCAAAATTTCTTGATGTTGTTCAAAAAACCCTCGAAACGTCATTAAACCACAATGTGTCATACATCGTTGCATTCGGGTTTGTTCGGGTTTGCTATTAAATTCCAATATCAGAAAAACAGGACCGTATTTAAAAAAAGAAAGTTGATAATGGCCCTTCGAAGACGACTCGTCGGATTACAAAACAATTAGCGCTGTTAGATAGAGCGGAAAAAGTGGCAATGCAAAAGTGCAATTTACTTTAGAATTCGATATCAAAAAAACTCAGGAAAACAATAAAACGATTTTTCAGAATTTCGGTTTTTTCCGGATATCCCCGTAACTACTCGCAATTTTAAAACTTTCCAAACGGCATATTATTAGGCACGTAAATGCGCAACTTTACCTCCATTTAACAGACTTCGTATCTCTTACGGTTTCCGAGATCCCTGTACTGTTCCTCCTTATCTTGGATACGTTGTAGAGTTGTGTGTTATTTTGTTTGGTGATGGTTGTATTAGAAGAAATTTTAATATTTGGTGATGAACAATTACATATCGAACTGTATTTTTAAAAAAGCGCACGCCTATGGGTGACAACGCAAAAACCGGAAATAATTTCCCTACAAGTGCTTTTTTTTGTAATTTAGGTCGAGGAAACATGGAAATGATTTTAGCGCGATGGGAATCATCTTAAATACAAAACATCAACATAAAATAGAGGAATGTTTTATTTACAAAATACTGTACAATTACACTTAATATAGCTACTATAAACATTAGGTACGTATTCCTTATTTGTGTTTTAATAAACCTTTAAAATATTTAAAAGTACTTTTCACAAACATTTAAACTACAAATAAAATTACACAAAGTCAGAATAGTCGGAGATAATTTTATAGTACCCTAAGGAAACAGTCTTAACGCAAAATATAAATCAAGAGAATGTACAAAGAAGCGTAGACTGTCCCTATGGAAAATACTAGCCTTTAAAATGATTTTTTTTTAGTCAGAGAACCATGGTAAGAAGTTCGTCAATTTTATTTTATTTTAGCTGGTCTTGTCAAAAATATACAGCGAAAAGTTTAACTAGAATATACAGGAAGCGAAAATAAATATTCAACAGTACAAAGTTAAAACTATTGATCGAGAAAATTAAACTAGGATGATTAGGTACTTGCGCTCCGCGTATATTTTGGTTGAAAATTTCCAATGACCAAAGTATTTTAGTTTTTTGAAAAATCCATAATAAAAACTGTTTCTTTGCTGCTTGACACTGTACACGGTGTCCCATTTTCGACCCTTTCGAGGGGGATATTAGAGTTATTATCAAAAATATAATGTTGCGGTTGGTTCGCTTTAGTGTTAACTTATCAAACAGATAAAAACTGATGTTGCTAGAGAATTTTACGTAGAGTTCAGTGGCGTAGCCAGTTGTTCTCTAAAAACTTTATATTTTCAGATATTAACAAAAGTAAAAAAGATTTAATGGGACACAAAAATCACTCTTTAGATATAAAACTAACTGTGACTAACTATAACTGTGCTAATAACTCTAATACCCCCAGAAAGTGTCGAAAATGGGACACATTGTACAGGGTGTCCCATTTTCGACACTTTTATAGGGTTTGTTATTGTTAGTGCTATCAAAAAAGTAATGTACGTGTCATGTGCTCATTTGGGTTAAACTTAAAATGGTAAAATCAAAATACGGGGGAAAATCAAAAAATTGACAATTTCAAAATTCACCTATATTTTCTTAGTTAAAAGAGATACCGAAAAATGTTTTATACAGAAGTTTCTTTATATTGATTTTTGAATAATCTGCCGTTTTTAGAATAAGTATACGGGGTCAGGTAAAAAAGTTATCGGACCTAACCTCATTTTCTTAAACGGAACACCCTGTATATTTTAATCTAAAAAGATACTATTTTAAATTCCCCTTTCAAATATATTAGGCACCATGGATGATATTGGTTTCCTAGGCGATTAATTTAAACTTTATTTCTTTGAAACGAAATAAAAGATTCAGATTAAGGTAAAAAATATCGGCAACATCGCAAATGTTCGGAATATGTCCTTAAATGGTTACCGTCTTGCCGAATAGCGAACAAAATATACATTTTGCGCCATTTCTTCGTTTTTTCCACTTTCAATATGAACTAATATCATATCAAATTTTTCAAAATGTTGATAGGTCATTTTCGGAACTGAATATATAAAAATGAAATTGACGTTAAATGTTAATAGTTAACATAGTTGTTTCTAGGATATTAGCTTTTGTTTCATGGTATACTCTGATTTAAAGTAATAAATAATTTAAAATATAACCTTTTTGGATTAAAATATACAGGGTGATCCATTTAAAAAAATGAGTTTAGTCCCGATACCTTTCTTACCTGACCCCGTATACTTATTCTGAAAACGGCAGATTATTCAACAATCATTATAAATAAACTTCTGTATAAAACATTTTCCTGTATCTCTTTTAACTAAGAAAATATAGGGTAATTTTGAAATTGTAAATTTTTTGATTTCCCCCCGTATCTCTTAAGCGAGCGAAAATTTTCAAATTTTGATGTTACCATTTTAAGTTTGACCCAAAAAGAGCACGTGACACCTACATTTATTTATTTATTGAAAAACTACACAATACAGGTTGATATAGAACATATCATGAACCCAATTACAAGGTAGTATTTATTACTTTTTTTATAGCACTAACAATTACGGAGATACCCTATAAAAGTGTCGAAAATGGGACACCCTGTACATTTTGTCTCAAATTCCAGCCTAATCGTTGGTATCTCGGAAACTATGAGAGATTCAGCGTCGATCAAATTATCGCAAAGCTGCAGAACCATTTCAAAATTTTTGAAAAATTTTTAAATTTTTTCATTTTCTCAACGTATTTATATACTATAGAGGCTACTTCCTCCACTTCATACCCTGGTCTTTTCAAAATGTTATTACAACGTTTCGTCGAACCATCATCAATTTTAATAAAACATCAATTACTACTTATCTATTACATTGCATGCATCTGTATAACGTCCTTGCAAAAAAGAATAACTAATTATATTCCTGATGATGTGAGAATTACATCGAAACTTCTGAAACCTTTAAGGGCGATGACTATGAGTGTATCATCAGGACTTTAAGGGCCTTTAAAAAATAAAATAAAACTGCTGGTCGGTATTTAAAAAATTAATGTTGATGATGGTTTTACAGTTGTACCTTGTAAACGTTCTACTAAAATTGAAAAATGTAGAGTTTTTCGAAAATTATCAGATTTTGTCTTATAGTTTCCAAGATCCCAACGATCAGTTTCGATACTGTAGGTGTAACAGGGCTGCCCAGAAGTCCGGAATAAAATTAATATAGCCTTAACCTGTAACTTTTGGGGAAAACGCTCGGACACGTCAATTTAGTTTTATATATGCTCACATTTTGACGTTATTTGTTTGTTTTTTTATAGACATTTGTCAAAGATATGACGGCATCGATTTTTTTTTTTAAATAGAAACATACAGCTTGTTTGAAAGCTAATATCTCGCTCTTCTGAATACGACACAATGAAGATTTATTACCTTGAAAGGTAAAAAAACATCAATGATTTATAATTTCCGCTTATTTAAATAGATATTTTTTAAAAACTTTTAACAGTCGCCATTTTGAAATAGCTTGACAGAATCGCGCTAAAATTTATGAGCATACTGTACCAGATATTAGCTTTCAAATGATGTATCACAAGATGTATGTTTCTATTTAAAAAAAAGATCGATGTCGTCATACCTTTGACAAATGTATATTAAAAAAAAACAAACGAATAACGTCAAAATGTGAGCATATATAAAACTAAATTGACGTGTCCGAGCGTTTTCCCCAAAATTTACAGGTTATTCCGGACTTCTGGGCCACCCAGTATATATATTTTCTATTATATAAACACTTTTTAAACCTATACATTAAAAATAATAAGATCTACCCCCTGACTAACAAATTCCAAAAATGGCACAATTTGTAAAAAAAACTAACAATACAGTAAAAAATAAAATATAGTCCTCAACACCACTTGCAAATATGTAAAAATATTATCGGTAACAAAATACACATCTTAAAATTGAAAAGTCAAACATTACTTGGCAATAATATCAAAAAAATTGATATTTTATATAACAATGCTAAGATAAAAGATACTTAAATGAATTATTCATCAAATTGGAATGATATGTTTAAAGACATCCGGGAATCGATTTATAAAGCATGACTAATACGTTTTAGCGAAAGGTAAGGATTTGTTAAATATTGTGGTTTAATAGTAGGTACATTACGTATCAAGGTCCGAAAAGCCTCCGACGGCCCGAGATATGTACCGTATTTTTTTTTACAAGTGCTCCGAAGCTTTGATGCCAAATAAATAAAGAAATTCTTCAAGACAGTTTTCCTGTCTACATGACATGAAAACACTGGCGCATGGAGAATGTAAATATCTATTTATTATCTTTGACAAATAGGCTCGGTGGCCTAGTGGTATAGCGTACGCCTTATGATCTGAGAGTCGCGGGTTCAAATCCCGCACTCGGCATCTCTGGTTTTATTTATTTTTTTACAAGTGCCCGAGTCTTTGAGGCCATATAAATAAAGAAATTCTTCAGACATTTTTCTAAAACACCTTTGAAAAATTAACTGCCAATTTAATTTATATATAATCCGCTATTTATTATCGCTTGTAGTATGGCTCGGTGGGTAGAGTGTCCGCCTGGCGATCTGAGGGTCGCGGGTTCAAATCACGCACCGACAATTCTGGTTTTATTTATTTATGAGCACATGGTGACTCGAAGCGGGCGGGAAAAATCTTTCCCGCCCGCTTCGATACTTTCCCGCCCGCTCTCTTGGAAAACGCCACTTTCGGTGAAGAGAACATGCATGAAAAGAGGCACTTTCGGGGCACATGTAAAAAAAAATATTTTTTAAAGATTTTGAATTTCTCAAGTCTCAAAAACATGGCAGGTATACAGGGTGTCCGCTAATTAATGTGCATGGAAAAACCACAGACTCCTTTAATTATACTTACCTATATGAACTTTGACAGAAGCCAACGATTTTTTACAAAATTTAGCAATTATGTTTTTTTTAGGATGAGGAACCGCTTTTTGGTGAAATTTTAATGTACACTGTAGGGGGCGCTGCCTGCGGCATTTTTGACAATTTATTGGGCCATAACTTTTTGTGCCTCCGTGTATTTAAGTTTTTAATGAAAATAATACTTTTCTCATTTTTATTACGTAAAAAAGGTACACTAATTTCAGGTCGCCCAGAGTTACCGTTTCGGAGATATATGCATTTATATTGTTTAGTGCCTATTATTAATTTGAAAACAATGAGAAAACAAATGAAATTTAGAGATACAGTTGCTATGAAACCTCTATGTTGTTATTTGCTTGTTGATTATTATAAAATAGCTGTGTAAAAAAATGTTCCATTTTTGAGTTTATCCTAAGTTAAGTAACAATACCGAAACACAATAATCAACAAACAAATAACAACATGGAGGTTTCATAGCAACTGCATCTCTAAATTTCATTTGTTTTCTCATAGGTTACTTTAAAAAAAAATGTTGTTTGCAAATTAATAATAGGAACTAAACAATATAAATGCATATATCTCCGAAACGGTAACTCTGGGTGTGCAAAAAATGACGCAGGCATACAGGTGTACATTAAAATTTCACCAAAAAAGCAGTTCCTTATCCTAAAAAACCATAATTGCCAAATTTTGTAAAAAACCGTTGGTTTCTGTCAAAGTTATTAGAGAAAAACAAAAATGAAGTTTTAACTTTAACAGCCTGTATCTCAGTTAATTAATATCAACTTTCGGATATAGGTAAGTATAATTAAATCCTAATATATTTACGTAAGGAGTCTGTGGTTTTTCCATGTCCTATTACTTAGCGGACACCCTGTATATTTGCACGCGCACCCCCCACCCTCTGACTAGAATATATTGTCGCCTTAGAACCAGACTCTTAATGTGCATTTTTTAAATTTAATCGGAAAAAATCTATCGTAGAATACCCTAGTTCTAATGCGACTCTCACCCAACTGTCAAGTGATAGAAAACTGACATTATTTTTCGAGTGACGTAGCCGTTCCGTGATGAAGATCCATTATTCGCTAAGTAAATAATATCACAATATGTAGAGATCGTCACTCAATTTTTTTTTAATTTTTTTTTTTGTACTAAATTTTTCTTTTTGGAAAAAAATCAATAAAGATTTTTATACATTGTGGTATTATTTACTTAAAATAATTCGCGATTGTTCAGTTATTTTGAGACAACTCTGCATATTATTATAGTCCTTTTTGGATCCTTGCTATATAAAATATTACTAATAAATGAAAATGCTAGTGGACGATTTAAGAGGCTAATCTAATAGATATACCCATTTTTTCTTATTAAATCACAGCCAATACAGCCATAAAATACACCACTTTACCCAGTCCTTTAGGATTTTTTTAAAACCTTTCTTTATAAATAGAAGTAGCGAACTTTTTCCATACCAAAGAATCGGATTAACTCCTTTCAATTTTTTTCTACGACCGTTATTAAATGCGTTTGTTTCATTCATGCAATTGACAAATGTCTGTTTCATACGGGTGAACTTTCCCGCACTCATAGAGTTTTGGAAAGTGGTACTTTTCCACACTAGTGTGGACAATAATACCTATTTTTTTTAGTTTACCTTAAGAATTTGCAACAAACCCGAACAATCAGACATAACTTACCATTAATTACGATATGTGACCCGTTGGATTGCAGCATGAGCCGAAGGCGAACAAACTTTCATACTGGTGAGAAACGAGATTCGCCCCATGGTCGTTTACCGAATTTCACCGGACTGGATAAATTTAATATTTGGAGAGAAATTAGTATTTCTATAAATTTCTTTTTTTCGAACTAGGTTCACTATGCTATCTAGCGGCGACTGTAGATTTACTTACGTCATCGGGTGCGAGAAAAATTACAGTGATATAAATATTGAGTCTCTTTAATAAAAAAAATAAAGGATTAATTAAACTTAGTAAATTAGGAAAAAAACCGAATTGGTAATTTTCAGATTTCCTCAAATACGTTACACGCCAATTAAATATTCAAAACTTCACGTCCAAATTAATCGAATATAGATTCTACTAGAGTTTAACACAGAGGAGTTTACGTCCCGAAGTGTCTAATTGTACGGGGTAGTGCATAAAATTTAGACGCATGTAAATTTCCTAAAATTTAAATTTGACACATTTACATAAAAATTAAATTAAATTTATTTTTTAAACTAAACCAATCTGGGTTTGACGCTGGTCCAAAAGTATCGCCAATGTCGCAAACGTTTCATTAACAATCTGCGACATTTTCTCCCTCTTGGTTTCTACTAAATCAAAAATAAAAATCATTTCAACAAATAAAGTCTATAATACATAGTGCTACTCAATTATCAATTCATTTAATTAACATTATAAATACAAAATCATTAGATTCATAAGCTATACCTAATTTTTATTTTGTTAAGTAAATGAATTAAATGAATAAATAAGATATTATAGATCACAAATAAAAAGTCTATTTACTTTTCAGGTGGTATTAATATCAAATACCAATGTATGGAAAAATTATTATTTCCCAGACCACCCCATGATACCTTATACAATAAGGGCGTATTTTTGCTAGTAGCACTTTAAAATACTATTTCAGAAACCGGTCTGCAGGTGGTGACATCCTATCAATGGAAAAGGCTTCCTCTTCTTGGTTGGTTGGTTTGTTGGTTGGTTAAAGGCGGGGGTCGGTTTAAAGGCCCGAACTTCTATCACTGCAGCTTATTGTGTACCCCGATCTTGTTAGAAGATGTTTGTTCCTTCTATGAGGTCCAGTAACCTTCTACCAAGCTTGTCATGTGGGAGGTTGTCACCACATTGTATGTTCCTGAAGATATTTTGTCTTCTACGAGACAGTGCTACGCAGCGATATATTATGTGTGAGGCGGTTTCATCCTCCTCGCCGCAGAGTCTGCATTCAATGGATCCGTTGTTTATACCTATCCGTTGAAGGTGTTTTCGCAAGTGGCAGTGACCTGTTAGCATACCCATCACTTGTTTCAACTGGGGCCGCGTCAGGGTTAGCATCCCATTTGATAGTATTTTCGATGGTTTTCCAATTACGGCCCGTGCGTGTATTCTTGGTAGTACCAATTCAATCTGAATTAGTATTTTAAAGCGCTAATGTGTAGACAAAAATACGCCCTTATTGTATAAGGTATCATCGGGTGGTCTGGGAAATAATAATTTTTCCATACGTTGGTATAAGATATTATAGACTTTATACAGAGTGGCCAATTAGTGCGACAAAGCTCAATATCTCTTTTACCGCTAGGGATAGCGGAAAACTTTTTTCACGAAAGTTATTAAGCGTTAAGAGGTGCAGCTTTCAAAATTATTTTCGACCATACAGGGTGCTCCAAAAGGGCAGTGTGATAAAAATTTCATATTTTTTAAATGGGACACTATGTATATTTTTACATATTTGAATTCACCGTAAAATTCTGTACATAGCACCGTAATTATTTGTACACATTTTTGCAACGTTGCCAAATAGATTGGAAAATTCCTAAAATTTGTGCAGAAACATGGTTCAATGAAATGTGTAATATTTCTTAACTTATAATAATTTGAAATAAAATATTTTTATGTCGGAAAGAGGAATGTTGACAGAAGTCCCCTATGATAACACATATCAATATTATTATACAGGGTATTTTCTATGGATATGCCAACATTACGAACTTGAAACCTGAATTTCGTAAGTTTTTTAAATGAAACACCCTGTATATGATTACTTAATCTTGTAGATATTTTAATCCTCTCTAATTTTTATTAAGGTCTTTCTATGCCTATCTCTACCAATCGTGGTGGTATTTCAATTTTTATTTAAACTCGAGCAAAAAAAGTGGATGTATTTTACCATTATCCTTTTTCTAGTCACCTATGACAAAATATAAACAAAATGTTGTAATTTAAAAAAAAATTATTTATTGATACGGGAGGATACGACACAAAAATATTTTAGCGATTCAAGCTTGTGGACAATTTATAAAGTAAATTATTACCTAATTATTTGTTCATATAGTGATCCCCACTAACTTGAACACATAATTCAATACGTTTTTTAAAAGAATGAGTCATGTTTCTACACATTTTCAACTGTTTTTAAAGTATTACTCGGCAAATGTCTAGAAACATTCTTTTGAAAAACGTATTGAATATGTGTTGAAGTTAATGGGGGTCACTATGAACAAATAATTAGGCAATACTTTGAAAACAGTTCCAAATATGTAGAAACATGACTCATTCTTTTACAAAACATATTGAATTATGTGTTCAAGTTAGTGGGGGGTCACTATATGAACATTTGTTCATAGGTAATAATTTACTTTAGAAATTGTCCACAAGCTTGAATCGTTAAAATATTTTTGTGTCGTATCCTCCCGTATGGATAAATATATTTTTTTAAATTACATCATTTTGTCATAGGTGACTAGAAAAAGGACAATGGTAAAATGCATCCACTTTTTTTGCTCGAGTTTAAATAAAAATTGAAATACCACCAAGATTGGTAGAGATAGGCATAGAAAGACCTTAATAAAAATTATAGAGGATTAAAATATCTACAAGATAAAGTAATCATATACAGGGTGTTCCATTTAAAAAAACTTACGAAACTGAGGTTTCAAGTTCGTAATGTTGGCATATCCATAGAAAATACCCTGTATCAAAATATTGATATCTGTTATCATAGGGGACTTCTGTCAACATTCCTCTTTCCGACATAAAAATATTTTATTTCAAATTATTATAAGTTAAGAAATATTACACATTTCATTGAACCATGTTTTTGCACAAATTTTAGGAATTTTCCAATCTATTTGGCAACGTTGCAAAACTGTGTACAAATAATTACGGTGATATGTACAGAACTGTACGATGAATTCAAATATGTAAAAATATACATAGTGTCCCATTTAAAAAATATGAAATTTTTATCACACCGCCCTTTTGGAGCACCCTGTATAGTCGAAAATAATTTTAAAATCTGCACCTCTTAACGCTTAATAACTTTCGTGAAAAAAGTTTTCCGCTATCCCTAAAAGAGATATTGAGCTTTGTCGCACTAATTGTATGTTAAAATGATTTTTATTTTTAATTCAGAAAAAGCCAAAAGTGATAAAATATCGCATTGTTAATTGTTTACAAAAGGGGTTTTGGACAATATAAGGTGTTTAGAATAGATGGTAATTTTGTTTTTGTTACCGCGAGTGGCACGGCGATTCTTTTGGGCCAGTGTCTAACCCAGATATATCTCTAATTGGTTTAGTTTAAAAAATACATTTAATTCAATTTTAATATAAGTTATATCAAATTTATATTTTAGGATGCATCTTTATGCGCTCGAATCAATTTCCTATCGCCTAAAAAGAAATTATTAAAATTGGTCCATTATTAACGAAATAACGGCTAATTAATTAGGATGTGAATTTTTGAATATTCGATCATAATTAAAATGCTACATTAATACGTCAAAGACATAGTGGAAATCACCACAAAATTGTCACCCGGGACCGCTTCCTTGTAACCAACAAATCTTCCTGCGGCCGATGACGTAACTAAACCTACAGCCGCCGCTTAGACATTTTAAATTTCTACAGATTGGCATTATATTAAGATAAACCTTAACATCGATTACACGAGGTGGAAGGGGAAATCGGGGCGGAATGGCTCACCGAGAGACTCGGTTCGGTCTCCATGGCGAGCCCCCTATCTTGACCTCCGGTATTATAACAGACCGCGCTGGCATGTCCAGAACGTCCTAGAAGAAAAATTATATTTTATAAATTAAAAGAAAGATCAGTATAATAGTCATTCAATATCCTCATAGTCTAAGCAACTACCAAAATCTCCTGTTATCACGCCTTCATCTAGTCAATGAAAATAAGAAAGTTTTACTCGAGCGAAAAAGTTCGGCAACGCTGCGCTTACCCGTCAGAGTGATTTCAGTCCGTAAGAAAGCAGGTCGTCTTTTTGTTATTACACCTTGTCGGTTCTTGATGAAATCATATTAAAAATATAAAAAAAAAAAAACGTGAATTCATCGACAATGGACGTTTTGAGTGTTGCAATAATTCCATAGTTTGATAAAAGATGTAAAGAAGAGGCGTATAAAAAAGTACCAGCGCCCGGGTAAATTTTTTTTTTAATTGTTGATAACGCTTTAAAAAATAGTAGATCAAGTCGAGCGGACATTTTCCGTGTTGCGCAGCTGCAGGGAGGGCAGCGAAGTTGGATCTCGTATCTGTATAATTCATGATCGCGGTACATGGCACGCGTATGGGACGGCTTGCTTGTCTATAACAACTCGGCATCAGCTATGTCCCCATATTGCATTATTATTGATACAAATGCGTGTGTAAAAATGTCAGTTCATATTTTTCCCCCATTTTCCGAACCACAACACACGATTTCTGCTTGAAAGCGGACGAGGCGCGATAACTCAAACAGCGTTAAAAAAAATAACATACCTAAGATCCAACACTGCGCTTGTGCGTCGATGAAAATCTCCATTCTCATTTCTTTCCGTTCACGAATACCGAAAACTAACACCCGACAAGTAAAACGGACGAGGAGTGATAAGTTGAATTCTTCGCTGTAAACAATGTTCGATTTCTCTCAGACCAAAACTATTCACCGCATGGAAAATGTCAGTTACTATTTTCATCTCCTCAAAAACATCACTCCGAGTCAAAAAATAAAAAGAACGGACGAGGCGCGATATACAGTGTGTCCACTGATTGACTATCGAAGAGGGAAAACTTTTTTATTTGTGGGTTTATGAAAAAAAGTTATTTTTCATAAAAACTCCTGCTTGTTCTCCAACGACCAAAAAGTATATTATTTTTTCAAATTTATATACCGGGTGTTCAGAATTTAGAAAAATATGAAAAAAGCTAAGAACAAAGTACCCTTATGTGTAAAGATAGGATAAAAACTAATTAGTAAAAGTTGTTGTGGTTGAGAACCTACGTCTCATTACCAAGTTTTGACTTATTAGCTAAATGTACAGAGACAGGCAAAAAATTCCAACTCATAAAATATGATTTGCTTTAAATTAACGCATTTTGCAAATTAGTTAATCTTTAGAACGTATTTCTTTGTAAAAACTTTATAGTATACGTTGCGATGACAATGGACGTACATTTTACCGACAAGACGGCGTTGAAAACACATCGCGGAGCGACGTATTTAACAAATGAACAAACAAATAAAAATGTTGTCAATGTCATATTGCTTAATTTATGACAGTGAAAAAAAATGCTAACGTTAGAACAAAAAGTATTTATTGTCCAATGTTATGGTTTAGGGGAAAATATCTCATACTCGTATGTCACAAGAATGTTTAACGAGAAATGGCCAAATATTACCGTTAACCGAATATCAGTTAAATCTATTGTTTCAAAATTTAGAAGAACAGGAAGCGTTTTAAATATTAAAAAGAAGAAGACTCCTATCAATGAAGAAGAAAATGTTGGGGCAACTCTTGCGCTGGATTCCGTTCGGCATTTTCCCAAAACATCGCTAAGGATTAGAGCATCCCATATTGGAAACATTAGTAAATCATATTTGCAAATAATTTTTAAAGCTAATAAAGTCAGGCCATATAAACCTAAATTTGTTCATACTCTAGAAGCAAATGATGATGCAAAAAGACTTGATTTTTGCTTATGGGTTGGTCAGAAATACTTACAAAATAGAAACTTTTTTCATAATATTATTTTTTCCGATGAAGCTACTTTCTCAACTAATGGAGTGGTTAGTTCCCAAAATGTACGTTACTGGTCAACTGAGAATCCCCATTTTCGAATTCATTGCAGAAGACAGTACTCCAAGAAAGTTAACGTTTGGTGTGCAGTTACGTACAACGGAATAATTGGACCGTACTTCTTTGAAGCAAATATGAATCAGCATAGTTATTTAGAAATGCTAAATTCAATTTTTTTTCATTATTTAAATAATATGCCACTTATTGACAGGCAAACTGCATATTTTCAACAAGATGGTCATCCTGCGCATTCCACTGTTATTGTGCGGGAATGGTTGAATCGACAATTTCCGGAGCGCTGGATTGGGAGATATGGACCAATCCCTTGGCCGCCAAGAAGTCCCGACCTTACAATAATGGATTTTTACTTATGGGGCTACCTTACCCAGAAAGTGTATGCATCTCATTTGGAACCTGATCTTGACAATTTAAAAATTAGAATTAGAGAAGCGATTCAGGCTATCCCTTTGCAAGAGATACGAAATGCATATAAAGCATTTATTAAGAAAGTCCAACGATGCGAGGAGGTTGGTGGAGAAACCTTTGAATAGTTTTTTTTTGCTGATAACCTGCCTTTTTTCACTTACATTTGTTATACTTGTTACAATTTTTTACTCTTCATTCGTTCTCTAATAAATTCGTTTAATTATGAATAGTGCACGGTTTTATTTTAAAACGTATTGATTTTTTAATAACATGGGTAGTTACTTAGCCGTTTTCGACAATTCCTCGGATAAAGATAAATATTATACAAAGAAATACGTTCTAAAGATTAACTAATTTGTAAAATGCGTTAATTTAAAGCAAATCATATTTTATGAGTTGGAATTTTTTGCCTGTCTCTGTACATTTAGCTAATAAGTCAAAACTTGGTAATGAGACGTAGGTTCTCAACCACAACAACTTTTACTAATTAGTTTTTATCCTATCTTTACACATAAGGGTACTTTGTTCTTAGCTTTTTTCATATTTTTCTAAATTCTGAACACCCGGTATATAAATTTGAAAAAATAATATACTTTTTGGTCGTTGGAGAACAAGCAGGAGTTTTTATGAAAAATAACTTTTTTTCATAAACCCACAAATAAAAAAGTTTTCCCTCTTCGATAGTCAATCAGTGGACACACTGTATAACGATCCTCAATGATTTCGCAACGTTGCCAATGTCCGTTCTTGTTAATTTCCTTGTCAAGTCCTTATTAAATCACCAAGAAACTCGTGATCAGTCTGAAATCCTGGTAACGGGCTGCCGTACTATAAGAAAGTCGCTTAACATAAATTCGGACTGTGCGGTGTCATATTTTTAACACTTTATATCCTTTTTTTTGTTATCGTTAAACAGTTATTATACACACCTGAAGTCAACGGTGTTCCCTCCGACCACGTGTCCGTTGCCGGGTCGTAGATTTCTACGTCTCGTAGAAACTGCTGTCCATCGTAGCCACCTGACAAGAAAAAAAACTTAGACGAAAAACTACATAAAAGTAGGGTTAATGTGCAAATATCCGTCATCTGAAAAAAACACTTTCCTCCTACTAGTTGTACAATAGATCGTTTATTTATACGCATTTCTTACCCATGGCGTATATCCGTCCGTCCAGCACCGTCACGCTAAGGGCGCTTCTCGATATTTTCATGCTCGAAAAGAATTCCCATACCTTGTTTTCAGTGTCGTATCTCTCCACCGTATTCAACTGTTTCCCATTGTAACCCCCTATCACGTATATATATTTGTCCATGCTACAGACACCTAAAAAGTTAATGCGAATTTATGTTATAAGCTAATGTGAGGCGAAGAAGATAAGACAATTTTGTTTATCCCGAAAGTCGTTATCTTATTTGAAAATTGAAACGTATCCTTGCATACTTGTATAAGAAATTAGAAAAATTATTTACGAGTATTTATTATACAGGGTGTTATGGAAACGGCTTATTATATTTAAACCGGCGAATCCTGATATGAAAATAAATTAAAGAAAAATAACCATAAATGGCGGTTTGAATTAAGCGGAATATACATTTTATATGAAATCAAAATTTACGTGGCCGCTCCTGAGGACCTTTGCAATCAATAGTTTATTGAGGCAGTCTAGATGTTTAAAAGAGGTTAGCGCATTACAGGCGGTGTTGTCATATTGCAACACAGAACACGTGTTCAGTTCTTGACAACAAGCCGTCTTTGACACGCGTTTTCACGTCTTTTTCAAACTTTTTAGGAAAAAAAATTACAATTTTAAGGCACATACTCTCTTACCTTCGATCTTATTTTAAAATAATCCGTTTTATAATTAAATTCCATAAAAAAATAAAACACAAAAAGTATGTTTTTCAACAGCTCAACAGTAGATAATATCACACAAATTTGAAATCACCACATTTATTATTATGAATTATTTCACAACAGAAAAAAAAATCGAGTACTGCTAACAACTAACAAAACTTTTAAAATTCGTATACGTCAAGTACGTGGAACCCTCGACAGCGTCAGTCCAAGCCCGAGTCTCGAAACATACTGAAGCAACGATAGTGGCGCGCGGCCGATATCCAAGCAAGGGCGAGACACGCGGCGTGATCTGACAACACGGTTAGTATAGTCTAGTGACCCACATTGTTGCTAAGTTAATCCAGATGGAACGGTACGACAGTATGTGGGTAAAAAGGGTTTTTAGTATTTAGATATTCGATTTAAAAAAAAAGTATGTAGACATTTTCTAGAACACCCAAGGAGTCACCCATTTAAATATGTATGTCATTTCTATAACACCCTGTATTGTACAGAAAGTTATAATTTTTTAAATACCCTGTATAAAAAATGTTTAGTATTTTTATACAATAGAAAGACCTAGACGATCCTCTCTAAATTTTCCAAAATTTTAAAATCTTTAACTGCATTAGTGACAAAATAAGGTAAAATTACCCGACATGTTTTTTTTATAAAAAAAAATCCTCTAATGAATTTTATCTTAGAACCGGTTGGAGATGGATAAAGGAAATTGTTAACATGTCATGATCTTTTCAAGAACGTATTTACTTGTACACACAGCAAAATGGAAGACATTTTGAACATTTACTGTAGTTTACAATTATTAGTCGAGGCGCCTATGGTATTTAAACAACACGATTTATGAAATTTGGAATTATTACGAAAACTGCTGGTAACAACTTAAATGTTGGTATTACAAAAAAAATGCCTGATGAATTCTACATCCAACAGCCAAATAATATACAGAGTGTTCCATTTGAAATATGGATGGATTTTATATAAAAATATGTTCTTACCTGCTCCACTTCTTTCCGTATGCATGGGCGGAATCATGGTCCATTCGTCATTTTCCGGATGATAGCACTCGGCCGAACAGTGCCGAACTGTCCCATCGAAACCCCCTATGGCATACAGTAACCTGTTAACTACAGCCACGCCCACGGCTAACCGAGCGTAGTGCATCGGTTTGACTAGCGTCCACTTGTCCATTTCTGGATCATAACTGGAAAAAAAAAACCTGAATCTCAATCTTTATTCGTAAAAAACAAAATTTAGGTCAAAAAACGACGTATTAATAATACTTATATGGATATATATACAATGAGTCCCAGAAGAAATGTCTAAAATCATTTAAAATTCAGCGGTAAGTTTTTTCAAAAAACGCTCGTACCCGTCGATTTTGATTTTTTAATTTTTTTTTTGTAGTAATTTCATGTATACAGGGTAGCTCAAAAATAAGTTACGACCATCAACTTCATTTTTTCAAATGAAAACATATATTTTTTATTACATTTTTGAATTTTGCATTGAATTCTAAGCATGTTTCATGTACCATGTCCTATACATAAACTCAACAGTTATTGAAAAAATTAGGATTGAACATATCTATAAGTAAGACCTGTTTATTAAAAAAAAAAACACAACAAAATCAAATTAAATGTTGAAAATGTGCGCCATTTACGGCTTGACAATATCCAAGACGATCAATAAACTCTCTTTGCACGTTTCCAACCATTTCCGGAGTTATGACACGCACTTCTCTTCGGATCCTTTCTTTCAACTCCTGCATATTGTTTGGCCTGTTAACAAATACTTTTGATTTGAGGTAACCCCACAAAAAAAAGTCCAGCGGAGTTAGGTCTGGCGACCTAGCAGGCCATTCGATAGGTCCTCTCCTTCCAATCCACCGATTGGGAAAGGTTTCATCCAAAAATGTGCGCACAGTGGCCGCATAGTGCGGGGGAGCACCATCTTGTTGGAATATCAGTTCTTCGTCAGGGGAGTCTGGATCCAATGGATTCGGAAATAAAGCGACTAATGCTGGAATTAATTCTAGTTGGAGAAATTCGAGATATACTTGTCCAGTTAAAGACTGTTCAAAGAAAAATGGACCAATTACTCTTTCGCGTACGATTCCACACCAAACATTTATTTTCTTAGGGTACTGGCTGTGAACCTCTATCATCCAATGCGGATTTTCTGTTGCCCAATATCGACAATTTTGTCTGTTCACATTACCATTCAAATAGAACGTAGCTTCATCCGAAAAAATAATATTTTTTACTAAATTATTATCTAGATTGCACATATTTTGCATGCGTCCGCAAAACTCACTTCGCCTATCGAAATCATCTTCAAATAACTCATGCACTGGAATAGCTTTGTATGGGTGATATTTGTGCTTTTGAACTACTCGGTGAACAACAGATTTCGGCATGTGTAAATCGGCCCCAATGTGCGACAGGGGAGTACATGGATTTTCTTCCAAGGAAAGCAAAACGTCAAGTTGTTCATTTTCATCTCGAGTAGGACGACCAGATTTAGGCAAATCTCTAACATGACCGAATTCTCTAAACTTAGCCTCTATTCTCCTCAGCATCTTTTGACATATGGGAGGACGATCAGGATGGATTTCATTAAATAATTGGGCTGTTTCTATTTGAGTACGTGTTTTATCACCAAACCCAACCATGCATAGAATTTCAATTTTTTCCCGTTCCGTTAACTTCACCATTATTGTGAAAACCGCAACTTTGAAACTACGCTTGACAATAATTATTATACTTATTTGAAATAAAATTGTCATACAGTTTCTATGGAAATAAACGGTGATAGTGAGACAGTACACTCTTACTTATTATGGAGCCCAAAATGCCATATTGCCAGAAGATTTGATAGATCGTTGGATTCCCTAAATGATATGTTCAATCCTAATTTTTTCAATAACTGTTGAGTTTATGTATAGGACATGGTACATGAAACATGCTTAGAATTCAATGCAAAATTCAAAAATGAAATAAAAAATATATGTTTTCATTTGAAAAAATGAAGTTGATGTATACATGAAATTACCACACAAAAAACAATTAAAAAATCAAAATCGACGGGTACGAGCGTTTACTTACCATTCAACAGTATGATGATACTTTGTACATTCACCACCTCCAACGGCGTAGAGCAAACCGTCCATCACCGCTACACCCACCCGATTCCGCGGACACGACATCGGATGACAAGGCATCCACTCGTCCAGGATCGGGTTATACCTATCCACCCAATCAGAGTCGTAACTATTGCCCGGGCTGTTGTTTCTGCCCCCTACCGCGTAAAAATGGCCCTGAAAAAGTGTTTACTGTTTAAAATAAGGCGACCATCCAAAAATATAAATAAACGATTTTTTGATTTGTATGTCAAGTAAGCCAATTCTACATTGTCATTGGGTCAATCCACAAAAAGGAAATGACTTAATATGTTTAGACCAGCAAATGTTGAAGTTAATAAATGCGGAAAATCACTTTATCTCATTGTTATAAAAAGCCACGTGCAGACATTTTGTAAACAAACGCTTGAGCGTTACTGAACATACGTCAGTCATCGGCGACGTTGTCAATTTTAACCTTAAGTTGAAACTCTAAAGATGACAACAAAAAATGTATTTTTTTCAAACTAGATAAACAACACGCACATGGAAGCAAATTATTTGATAACACAATAGAACTTTACGGCAGAAATCCGCGTTGTTAATTTAAGGGAACTCGAAGAAAATGTAATCCGAGTGAAGGCTCATCGCTGAAAAGATGTAAATAGGGTAATTTTCAAATTGTCAATTTTTTTAATATCCCCCGTATCTCTTAAGCGAACGAAAATTTTCAAATTTTGATTTTATCATTTTAAGTTTGATCCAAAAAGAGTACATGACACCCACATTACTTTTTTGATAGCACTAACAGTTATGGAGATATCATATAAAAGTGTCGAAAATGGGACACCCTGTACAGTAATATTGCATATCTTACTTATTAACACCGTCGTCATTCTTTCGTTTATAAAACGTTATTGCGGTTAAATAACTTACCTTTAGAAAAGCACATCCTAACCCTGACCTGGGCACGATCAACCTATCTAACTTAATCCACGTTTTGTCGTCTATGTTAAATCCCTCTAAAATATCTAACGATTGCTTAAAATAACCTCCGGCTACGTATATTACTCTAGGTATATTTGGTGTTCGTTCTTTGACAGCTGTCCGGACGTGTAACGTCAAATCCTGAAATAAAAATTACTATCAGGAATGGTCGAAAGCATAGACAAAGGAAGAGAGGGGACGAATAATTCCGGTTTACGGGCCGTCGCAGAAAGTGTTACCTAAAATTGATCGGCCGCCATTGATAGGGAGCCAGACAATCGAGGTGGCACCCAATGTATTTTGGTGATTTGTGGTGAGAAGAGCTATTATAAGAATTCAGTTTATTTACAGAAAAATGGTGAATTGTTGTGCCTATAGCTGTAAAAGCCGTAATGAACGAAAGAAGCTTGGAATTACTTCCCATCGGTAAATATTCAAATTGTATTTTTTGCATGCATTTATTTTATATTAGATATCTCCCTTGTAAGTTTAGCAGTATATATTATTTGAAACTATGATTAAGGCCATAGTTAAAGCTACCTTCCTTTGTAATTTGTACTAGATTTGTTGCACTTTTCATTCAAGATTTCTAATAAGAACCAGGTAATTGCCCTTGGAGAGGGTGTGTCACTCAATGGTGTACCTGCATGATTTGTATATTTTGACAAAATTAAATTATTTCTTATTTAATTTTGGTTAATTATTAGCGAAAGCATTATATTATTTCGAATGCATACCAGTGTTATTTTTTTAAAGAAAGCGATTAACGTTTGTCTTGAATCGTTGAAGGTCATAGTCTTTGAGAAACACGACTTCAGGCGAAGGTCGTTTCACAAGGATGGAGTCCTGCTAAAACTTATTTTAAACCACTAAGCTCACACATTGTTGTATTGTTTTTAGATTTCCGAAAGATCCACAAAAAGCAAACATTTGGGTGCAGAACATGGGACTTAGAGATTGGACACCTTCTCCTGCCTACAGGATTTGTTCAGAGCATTTTGAGAAGTCCTTCTTTATAAAGTTGAGGAAAGAGTACGATTACTTGGAGGTGCTTCTTTGTAATAAATTTTGAATCGACCAATTTTGTTTTTTATCTTACATTTTCCCTAAAGTTGAAAGATATTTAAATTTCACAACCTTTCCTATATGAAATTATATTTTTGGCTAATAAAATTAATATTTACTAAGCATTCATAAATTATTGAGAAGCAGAAGAACATTTGTACTCAGTAAGGGACACAATATACAAATTCAATTCAATAAAAATATTACTTCCATATTCCATAAATAATAATTTTGTACTGGGATAATACTAAGAAAATATTCATGTAACGCCACTGCTAAATCCGATAAGGAGCCAGGCGGTAACAAAATAGCTTCTGGTTTTACGCGTCCCCTCTCTTCCTTTGTCTATGGTCGAAAGTATTTTTTGACGCCAGCGCCATTGCGGATTATAATTAAATTAAAAATAATTAATTAATTTAAGTACTTTCGGAGATATTAAAAAATCACGATTTAAAAGAATAAAATGTAAACACTGTACACCAAATGTCAAACAATTCCTAACCTCAAACTACTAATTCCCAAATAAATTCTCATTGGCTTTTGCCTAGAGAGCTTCTAAGACTGCCACCAGAGATTGTACTCCTTATGGTAAATCATCAATAAGTAATAGATTCCAAGGTTAATAAAAATAAGCAAGTGATTACATTGTATCATTTAACTGGTTAGCAAAATATTCAAATTTTTGCGAACAAAAAAATTTAATAGGTCAGCCAAAATGGCTAGTTGGTCAGCAACTTATGGACAGGAAACATTTCTGAATCGGTCAGTCATACTACGCTCATTATTTTGATACGCAAATTAAATATATAAGCTGCCATGAGCGATCCACTTTTAATCAGATATTGGTAAGCAGCGCGTAAGCAAAATATTTCTTGGTCATCAAAAAAAAAAAGCAATAATTCGTGAAATGGTGACAGTGCCCTGGGAAAACAAGTGAAACCCCGCCCCAGCTACACCTTTTGTAGGCGATTTCCTTGTGTATTCGGCAAAAGAAAACACAAGAAAGTTACATAAATTGACAGGGCCCTGGGAAAATAAGTGAAAACCCGACCCCGCTACCTTTTGCGCCTTGACTGCACCACCGAATAAAAACACACGCACGCAATTAGCTACTCGTATCACGCGACTGCTTTCGCTCCGCCCACAATAACGTACTTTGCCGATTATTCAAAACAAACGCAATCCAATGATTTATATTGATAACCATTCTTTAACAAACCTCTGAAGTAAACTGCTTCTAGACATGTTTTTTTCTACTGACCAATTGTAAAATCTTGCTGACCAAGTAATCGTTTCGCAGCTCGACTGTTAATTAAGCGAACACATATTACAAGCGGACTGATATCGGTTAAATTGTTGACAGTTTGTAGCATTTTTTGCCAGAACAAGTGTCGCTGCCCGATTTTTATTTATTGCAAGCAAAATCTTTTTATGCTGATCAAATGATTTAATGGCAATTTTTTGCTGCGAACCAATTTTAATAACGGCAAACCATTTAATTACTTCTCTTACATTAAATATAATAATTCACTTACCTTAAAAATTTTCGCTAGATACTCTTTACACGCCGGCGTCTTCTTAATAACATCACACTTAAGTATTTGGTCGTTTAAAAATTTGGGCGGCAAAAATTGACATCTGACGGCGGCTAAAATGTCCTCCATTTTTCTGTGCCGATTCTCCTCGTCGTACTTTACCCATTTCAAAACTGCGTTGTACACTTCTTGTTCGTCCTGCACGTTCAATTCGTCTTTTCGAATTAACTGGATCAGTTGATGGGCGCTCAATTGAAAAAACTCCTCCTCTTGGCAAATCTATAATAATGTTTAAATACAGGGTGATTCACGACGAGCGTGCATTAGAACTTTATGGAGAACTACTGAATATATGTTCCTGAAACTTTGGGGATTTGGGTTTATCGCTGCTCTCTTTAACTAAATTATTGACATGTTCCTGTCATTTCCGGTTATACCGGAAGTAGCTGCCAACTTTCGTTTTTTAAATACAACATGGTAATTTTTATTACATTTTTCGATTAAGCATTAAATACTAAACACATTTTATAGAAAATGTTTTTGTCAGACTCTATTAGTTTTTGAGATATCTGGACTTTTTGTAATTATTTGGCAAATGCATGACGATGATATAATCCATATAATTTTTTTACCTTAGCGCTTGGACTAAAAAAATTTTCTCACCGAATATCTCTCACAAGAAGTTAGGAATGCTACAAGAAATAACATGATGAAAAGAATACATAAATGCTTGGAAGTAAATGGCAATCATTTCGAACATATTTTAAAAATATAATCAAAAGATATTAGGTATATTTTTCAAACACATTTTTAATTAAAGAATTTAAAGTTTATAAACTTGTTTCCTTGCTATTTTTAAAAAAATAATATTTAAACCATTAAATTTAAAACAATCAACTGCATTTTATTTATAAATTATTAAGAAACACTTTAGAATATTGTATTTTCCAGCAATCAATCACTTTTCCTCCGTATAGACATCAGTATACAGCTTCTAAGTACAATTGTTTTCATAACACACTTGAACAAATAGTATTTTCGGAATAAAATTGGATTTTTTGAGAAAACGCTTTGATATAGGTATAGGACAGTAAATACTATTTATAAAGAACAACTAATTTGCTATGAAATTAAATAAAAATATACAGGGTGTTCCATTTAAAATAAGAAAGTTTTTAATGGTTGAATTCTTTCACAATGAAGCTTGAATTTGGACCACCCTGTACATTTTATGCCGAATTTGAAATGGTTTTGAGACTTGATGATCTTCTAGCTATTCGGTGAGAAAATTTTTTTAGTCCAAGCGCTAAGGTAAAAAAATTATATGGATTATTTCATCGTCATGCATTTGACAAATAATTACAAAAAGTCCAGATATCTCAAAAACTAATAGAGTCTGACAAAAACATTTTCTATAAAATGTGCTTAGTATTTAATGCTTAATCGAAAAATGTAATAAAAATTACCATGTTGTATTTAAAAAACGAAAGTTGGCAGCTACTTCCGGTATAACCGGAAATGATAGGAACATGTCAATATTTTAGTTAAAGAGAGCATATCGATAAACCCAAATCCCCAAAGTTTCAGGAACATATATTCAGTAGTTCTCCATAAAGTTCTAATGCACGCTCGTCGTGAATCACCCTGTATATGTAATTTTATCCAGGGCTGTTGTCAGCATTGGGCTATCCTGTGCTACAACCTAGGGCGCTGCGAAAATAAGCATAAAGTACCATTACATGTAAATTACATTATTGCTCAGTACACTTGTGTTTCTATTTTAAGAGTATCTATCAGTGGACCGCGTGGTCCGATTTGGGATTTCGCCGCGGAACAGCATAAGTCATTGTCATTGGACAATCGCCATTCCAAGACACGACGCTGTATCGAGCGAGTAGAAGAAGGTTTTCTTATTCTTCTGCCTTTGATCACCCGACGAGTTGCCAAATCACTTTAGATGGTTGCAATTCGTAAAACTGCTTCTTTTAAGCAGCTCCAAAATAGCTACTTCTTAAAAGAAGCAGTAGCTGCTTCAACTGTTATTTAAAAGTAGCGATTTTGCCCACCTCTAGCGGTTACCAATATTCCAAACACATATCTCTTTCAGTTCCCGAGATCTCTTAATTGGCCTTTAACCATGAACAACAGCAAAATATGTTTTAATTTAATTGTTAACAACTAATAGGAATATGAAAAAGGTACTACGAACCTGAACGAACCTCCTCTCGATATACTGATTGGCCTTCTTCGACAATTCCATGCATCCGTGTTGCTCTGCAAAATGCGCAATGCCTATAGCATTGCTGGGATCTAATTGGCGCTCCAGAAAATCACAACACGCTTGAATAACATTGGGAACCTAAATAATAAAAATGTCTTGTATACAGGATGTTCCTTAATGACGTGCTAATATTTCAGGGTGTGATTCCTTAGGTCATTTTATAAAGAAAAGTTCATATGAACATATGTCCGCAACGACTTCAATTTTTTGCTACACGGTGTTGAATTTTTATTTTTTAAATGGTTGTTTTGCATATCTCCGAAAGTACTTTAGATATTATTTTCAATTTTGGTATGTGTTAATAGGATATAGAACCATAAATTTTAGTTAGAAAAGTTATTCAATTGTTCCACCAGTTGCGTCCCTGCAAACATGTCCTCTGATATTCTTTACAAAAAAGATGGTACGTCACTGACATTTTTCCAAGTAGATATTTTTTCTGATTAGCCTGGTCAATTCTACATTAAAACGGTCTGAGTTTTTCTCGTCAGACGCACCGTTCATGATTAAAACCACTAGATTCATATTGAAACTCTTATTATTAACATTGATAAAATAATTAACGATAAATTTTGTTTTATAATAATTATTGCAAATGTTCACGTTCACTTAAAAGGCATGCTTCCGCCCGTCTTCGCATAAAATTGCTAATCAGAAAAAATATCCACATGGAAAAATGTCAGTGGTGTACCATCTCTTTGGTAAAAAATGTTTGCAGGGACGCCACTGGTGAAACAATTGAATAACTTTTCTTTTCTAACTAAAATTTATGGTTCTATATCCTATTAACACATACCAAAATTGAAAATAACATCTAAAGTGCTTTCGGAGATATGAAAAATGATGATATGAACTTTTCTTTATAACACCCTGAAATATTAGCACGTCATTAATGAACACCCTGTATACAGGGTGCAGTGGTCATACAAATCCAGCAGTGGCGCGAGGCATGACGAATTTTCTCGCCTCTTAGCCCAACGCGCCAATTTTGGTTATTTTTCTAAGAACTTCAAATAATACCCGACTATTTATTACCTGAAGCATCGTTGCGGCAGGTAAAAGCTGACACACGGTGTTCTCGGTAACTCGTATCCGTCCTGTGTACATGAAACTTATGAGTTTGTGCATGGCAGTCGGTGATATTCCTTGTAACTTAACCCTGGACATCTCGCATTCCTTCAAACCTCCCGTAAACATGGCCTAAAAAGATTCGTTATATAATGCATGACCGATCTTTATCGACACAGGCGTGTCGTACGCTGAAACCTCATATTAAAGTTCAATTTATCTCCGACACCGTATCAGCATTCACGGTGGATCATAGATAATTCAAGATATAGTAAATCATACGTATACGTCATCGGGATTACTTTTATCTGTTTTTTAGTTTAATATTTAAAAATACATTTTTACGCTTACGTACCTTAAAATATGGACTAGCAGCCGCCAAAACTACACGATGGGCATGATACAGCTCCGAGCCCACTTCGAGGGTGACATCTGTGAGCATGCGATGGCTGCGCATCATGTCCATGGCCTGCAATTTTAAACTGCTTTAAATTATATGCGTTTTTTGCAAACCAGCAGATAAAAACGCCATAATATCTGTTCTCGTAACTTCAAATTATACGCTGTCCCGTTAGTCCCTCGGTACTTAAGCCACTGTCATCACTCATCTCCCTAACTTAACCTTTAAGGTTAAGGTAAACCTTAATAAACTATGTTTTAAATTAATGTGAGGGTTAATTGACGTGTTAAGTGGAAGATTACCACGTCCTTAAAGTTCTATTCCTTTACATAAGAGTTAAAAAGAAGTTTAATATACTGTCAAACTTGTGTCAAGGATGACTTATGTCATTCTGTACCTTAAGGTGACTTTCAAATATCGGCCCCAAGATACATATCCACCAAGCGCGCAAAGTTTTACTAATCAAAGAGTTATTATTATGTTCTCAAAGAAATTGTCATGTACAGGGTGTATTGTTGTAAAATTGGCTGTTTCCAATTCAAGAAAATTAATGAATTATATTTTCCGTCAAATTATTCTAAATAATTTAATAAGGAAGTTGAATCGAAGGTTGACGTACTCTTTCAATATGCTTCATCAGCAAAAATCATGCGAACGCGTTTACGGGCGTCGACGGCAACAGATTAGATGGTTTAAGAATGACGCAATATACCGTTGGGAAGGATTAAATAAAAAAACTGTTTTAGAAGTCAGTCGGTTTTCTGGTATCCCCAGAAAAGCGCTCACTCGCGATTTTATTTTTTCAAAACGGGAGCCGCAATGGTGACTACAGGTTCCAGCGTGTTTTTACATTCAAGAATTCCGAGAACAGTCAACCGCGGATTTTCCCTGACAAAATTGTTATCTTCGCTTTAAACATTCGTAGTTTCCGTGCGAGTATAAATAACTCTGGAATCTCTTCAAACACTCGTATGTTTCAGTGCGAGTATAAAGAAATCTGAAATATCTTCGAACACTCGTCAATTTTAGTGCGAGCCGAGTTAATGATTAAGAAAGTTAGATTGGCTCTAAATAAATAATTTCTGGGAGGGGAATTCTCCTCTCAAAAATGGGGACAAAATTAAATTTCCAAAAAATAGCCGTCTACTTATTAATCTGATTAAATTAAATTCAAATGAAACTTAAGGGGAAACTTGGTTATACGGGGTTATCAAAAAACGTCTTACGTGAAACGCGCAGATAAGAAGAACGTTTAGAGTTACCTATCATTTGTTAAGCGCAAAACGGACGGACGTTTCGGGCTATGTACTTCACTCATATCATGGTATAATGTACGTACGTTCCACTTGAAAACATTCCTTCGTGTTTTTTTTCAATTAGGCGCCAGTATCAGTAAGGTGTCTGGCTAGCGCCTAAACTATTCAAGATAGAAAAAAAAGCTTAATACAAAAATTACTAAGATGCACAACCCGATAATATTTTACAACTGAGACTGAATAAAAATTATTTTTTTTATAGGACACATATTTTTCCAGAATTTGATTTAGTAGAATACGAGTTTATAGCCGTATTTAATTTTTTGAACTGAAATGCAGAGTTGTCAAGTAATTAATTTTTTTCTGAAATTTTAGTAATTTTTAAGGGTACGATTTAAAAATCATTATCATTATTCAGTGCCACTTTTTAGGGCCAGCCTATAGGTTGTAAAATATTTTTGCGTTATGCGTTTTAGTAGACACTTTAACTTTCGTCTGGAACTTTTGTCTCTATCTTTACTAGTTTAGGCGTTAACGAAGCCACTAAAAACAGTGATTATCTCTTCTACCCATTATTGTAATATTTACTTTGTTTTAAAAATACATAATCATAAAATTGGGTACTTACTACTCCTTTGTTAAGGTATGTGGGAAATGTTTTATTTATTTAAAACTAATAAAAACATATTTATAGCCCCGCTAATTTTTTAAGGCGCAGACACAAATTATTATAAACTTGCGATTTCCTTTACGTGACTATTATATGAAACATAATGGAGATTTTTTGCAAACCGATACATAATTTACTCGAAAATGGCACATGGTAACGTGCCTTTAAATCCAAGGTTTAGAACTGAAGCTTCTCTGTATAATTTTGAAAAACTATAATATACAGGGTGTTCCTTAATGACGTGCTAATATTTCAGGGTGTGATTCCTTAGGTCATTATATAAAGAAAAGTTCATATGAACATATGTCCGCAACGGCTTAAATTTTTTGCTACAGGGTATTGAAATGGTTATTTTTTAATATCTCCGAAAGTACTTTAGATATTATTTTCAATTCAATAGGATATAGAACCATAACTTCTAGTTAGAAAAGTTATTCAATTGTTCCACCAGTGGCGTTCCTGCAAATATGTCGTCTGATATTTTTTAAGAAAAGATGGTACGCCACTGACATTTTTCCATGTGATTAGCCTGGTCAAATCTACATGAAAACGGTCCCTTGAGTTTTTCTCGTCAGGCCACTAAATTCATGTTGAAACTCATTATTACTAACATTGATAAAATAATTAAGGATAAATTTTGATTTATAAAAATTATTGGAAATGGCCACCTTCACTTAAAAGGCATGGGGTCATCTTAAAACTCTGTTATATAAAACTCCCATTAACACTTTAGAAGACTGAAGAGAGCGAATAGGTACCTCGTGCGAAACAATAAGGAATACGCTGGGAATATTTGAACGAGTGGGCAATTCGATGGGAAGACAGGCGAAAGCATGCCTTTTACGTGAAGGTGACCATCAACGAATACTTATAACCAGGAAGAAGACAAACTGCCGTGTTAAATATTCGAAGCAGGCGATGATACGGCGACATCCATTATGCCTGGCGCGCACGTGCTTTTCAAATGTCACTTTTGTCCAAATTTGTATTACTGTCAATATTTTAAAGTGACATTTAAGCAAAGAAAACATCGAAACCCTTTCATTTGATTTACTAAGTAGAGAAAATCAAATATTAGGATTTTGACATAGGTTTTCAGCTGTAAATATCACTTTAAAATAATTGTCCTTACATACTTTTATATTATTATTGAACTAGTAACGAAACTAGAAATAAAGAATTCAGAAATTGAAGGTAGTAATTAGTTTTATTAAAAAATAGGAAACAAATCAAAATTTACATAAAATATTTTACCATCTCAAACTTCAAACAAATCAAGGTAAATACAATACTATATGTACAGCTACTAACCAAGTAAATATATGCACCATCATTATGATTATGGGCTTCCAATTTGTTTGTTTCGTAGCATACTCCTGGCAACATTAGTGATCGAAGTCCTCTTTAATGTTCAGTCATTATGGGATTCTCAATTAAACTATGAAAGGAAAGAATTATTATAATAATATATTACCGGACTTCAAAATTCTGACTACGGGTTAATATAACTTATATAGCTGTAAATATTATGTTGTAGCTTTTGACTTTTAGATTGTAAAATTTAAGTAAAATTCTTTAAAAATGTGTTTGTTGCTAGTTTGCGTGAGAAGTTTGGGAGATAATGGGACAATTTTATAATGTAAAATAACAATAACGAATAAAAATTAATAAAAAAATATTTCAATCATAAATTACTTACCAGCAACAAAACGAAAAGGTCCGCTTTCGTGAAAAGAATAGAAAATTAAAAATTATTTTAGAATTTAATGACGTTTCCTCCACCATTTTCAATCACATTATAAATCATATGTTACCTACTTGATTTTTATTCCATTCCAGACGAAGGATGTTCGGTTGTAAAATAATTTAAGAACTTGTGCTGCTCGCATTCTATGTCTGTCTCGGTCTGCATCAACCTTCTCCGATTCATTAAAGGGAGATAAATATGGCCTAGGTCAAATCGAACAAACCCGAGTCTGATATTGACACAAAACGATAGACACAAAAGGATAAACGTATGGAGTAACCTGCCTGGCTGTGACGTCACTTGCACGGCCTACTTATATGCTTCGATCCCCGCCATAAGAGGTCTCACCGGGCTGGTGACCATTTCCAACAATTTTTATAAAACAAGATTTATCATTAATTATTTTATCAATGTTAATAATAATAAGTTTCAATATGAATTTAGTGGCTTTAATCAAGAACGGTGCGTCTGACGCTAAAAACTCAAGAGACCGTTTTCATGTAGAATTGACCAGGCTAATCAGAAAAATGTCCACATGGAAAATGTCAGTGACGTACCATTTTTTTTGTAAAGAATATCAGAGGACACGTTTCCAGGGACGCCACTGGTGGAACAATTGAATAACTTTTCTAACTAAACTTTGTGGTTCTATATCCTATTAACACATACCAAAATTGAAAACAATATCTAAAGTACTTTCGGAGATATTAAAAAATAACCATTTAAAAAATAAAAATTCAACACCCTGTAGCAAAAAATTTAAGCCGTTGCGGACATATGTTCATATGAACTTTTCTTTATAAAGTGACCTAAGTATTAGCATGTCATTAAGGAACACCCTGGGGGGAGGTCGAGGTCATGACCCCCCTGGATCCACGCTTGTTCACACGATACTTGACAAATATTCGTTATTACAAACAGTGGCCAAGTACACCAGTCGTCTGAGCCGGGCTTCAAATACCGATAAAGCTGATTACAAAAACTGTATATTATCTCCCAAAATCATATATGCAATTTTACCGAACATATTATGCCGTATTCCGGGAAATAGACTGAAATTCTCGTTTCAGAAGCCATCTGTTACCGAGAAATTTACCTTTCCAGGAACGATTGCGTTTTTGCAAAACGTCTCCAGTAGACAATAAAAATGTGGATATTTACGCTGTTTCACTGTTTTACTTAACACCAGCCCGATATCCGCAATAAGATAAGCAAGTCATTATTTTATGTTGCGCGTAATCATGTAGATTTTGATTAATACGAATATTTAAATAATTAAAGTAATATTAGTAATCGAAAAAATTCATTATTTGTGAAAACTGAGAATCTTAACTCTTCGCTAAAAAAAATTTTGATGTAAAATTTAAACTTAATATGTGTTTGTGACTAGGGAATCCAATCCCGCAAATGCTGGATCCCGCGGTGATTTTGCGGGACTCGATGTGGGTGCTGTATGTTAATAAAAAGTGGTTTTATGCAATTAAATACAGAATAGAGTAGCAGGAAAATATTTATTGCATATAGGTACAATACAATAGTACGACTAGTTTAACGGTTACATGTTACATTGATTTTGAAAGTATTTTCGGAGAAAAGATAACATGTTTAATGTTTCATCTTTTAGATTTGATCTTATTTATTGCACAGGTATCCTGCGGCTGAAAATGCACGTTCAGCTTCGACACTTGTCGGCGGAATAGATTTTACACAATTTGTGGCCCTCTAATTCGAATAGTTGGCGCATATCGGTCGATGTGATAAACTTTGCAAAGGGTATACCATCTTTAGCTTACCATTCGAGACACTCTTTCCTCCATCGAAACTTTTTTCTCAGATGAAAAAAAATCTATAATTTTCTTGGCAATAGAACTAAACGAACTACTCGAACTGCAGATACTAGCTTTCATTTCCTTGTGTTATTTTATCAATATCAACACTACCGCTGCTGCTCTGGACTTTCAAATTAATATTATGCTTTGTTTGTAAGTGGGTGTGAAGACCTTTGGTGGAACGAGCAGAGATCTTGGTAATGCTAGGGCATAACTTAGATTTAGCTATAAAACCATTTTCAGATTTTAAAACATAATTCCAAACTAACCTTGAACCTTTATTATCTTTTATAAACTACACTGACGCTCATTTTTGTAATTGCTGTTTAAATTCCATGTATTATATTCAAATAGCCCGGCATGGCGGGGAATCCCCGACGCGTCGACCAAAAATACCGCAGTTCATTGTTTGCAATCCCGCAAATCCCGCGGATCCACGGGATCGATGGGCTCAATCCCGCAGGTTTGCGAGATTAAAGTTCGGGTGCGGGATTGGATTCCCTATTTGTGACTTTTGAATCGAATAAACCCAAACACGAATAAGTATTAGGTCTAAATTGACTCAAATGTAAACAAAATATATCATTAAATGTATTTTATCAAATTTGTCATCCTACGCTAAAACAGAAACGTTCAGAAACTACTGGGCAAACAATAAGACTATATCTATGAGCGCAAGTATATGTACCTTCATGGCATCCTTGATGTAATCGATCATCATGAATGACATATCGACGGGATCGCTACAGTTACTGCTGCTATGACTTTCCGAACTCTTCGGACAGCCGGACCCATTCCGTAACCTAGTGTAGCCCGTTGAGTCTTCATCTCCCTCCATTATTTTTAATCTGCAATAAAACACAAATTTATATTTTTTAACTATATCCGGGAAGTGTAGAAAATGGGACATAACAATACGTGACCATGACAAACTGAAATAACACTCCATATTAGGGCTTCTCTCTATCATCTGCAAACCCCATTTTACGAGAAAGTGGCACCTCCATTAGATCGGTAGTTATTAAATATTTTCGATCGCAAGTCACCCAGCGCGAGAAGAGCGAAGCGCAGCAAACCTACTTTCGAACGGCGGAAAGTATGCAACTATTAATGCTTCACATTGTACTGAGCCCGATTTCAGACGCCTCGACCAGTCGCGTTGGGGCTTTCCCCAATTAATTGTAATGTTGTAAAAAAAACATAGTAATAAGTAATATTTTGCTTTATTTCTATATCATTAGGAACGTATATTATTTAAACAAATTATGTCTAGTCAAACTCCAAGCTTTTAGGTACGCTGGTCAAATAATTAGGCATCTTTCTCCCTCCATGACAATGGATAATTATAGTTTAGGAGAAGGTACCGGACTCTAAAAGATAATAAGTATAATTAAAAAGATAGTTACCGAATGCGTATCTCATTCTCGGAGTTTTCTTAACGGGTTTTGACACCTGTTCTATCAGACGAAGATATTCTTAGTATAAATTAGTAAAAATCCCCCCCCCCCCGTACTCAGAAAAAACTATGCGGAGATCTTCAAAAAATATAATAAAAACCTGATCATTGTTTTTTTGCAGTTTCCGAGATAGCAGGGTCGTCTGACGTAGGCGATTGTGTACTTAATTTTTCAGACGTTTCAGTAAGAATACAGTTATCATTCCTCTCCTTTATCAAATTCAAACAGTCTCTGATAAGTCGTTTGATTATTTACTTAAAATTTAAATAATTTGTATTAAAAATAAGAACTTAAGATTCTGAACAATCAAACTAGTAAGTCACGATGATTGCTTGTAAAAACTTTTATAACTATATACTGTAAATATTAATAATATTTGTCTCTCATTTAAGGGAACATTGACTGCGGTGCAATCGTCGCCAAAATAAGTTTTATTTTCCATAAGATGGACTATGCGTTTTTAGAACATTTAAAAATACCTTAAAAGTTCTCGTCATTTAAATATCGCAATTTACACCACTATGAGATCAGCCCGCTTTTTTCGTCTAAGTTTTTTCTGGACAGGATCTCTTGATGAGTTTCAAATAGTTTCAAGTTGACAACTTGTTAAGATAAGGAATCTATCTCCTGATAATCAAGCATTTGAAACAAATTCACAAAAAATATTTCCCTGCGATGCGAGTTTTGACGGTCAATGTCAAGCCCTACACAAGATTTGGTCGAATAATGGTTTTATAATGGATGTTGTTTTAAGAATCTAAATACTATACAGTAAGTCCGCGGATGCAGTTAACAAAAGGACAAATGGACCAAAAATTGAAAGATACGAAAAAAGTCATTCTTCATTAAAAAGTCTGCTTGTCGAAAAAATATGAATTACGATCAGAAAAATTCTTATTGTCTCAAAAATGCAAAAACATAAAATATAACAAGAGTAAACAATGATTTTACTACATTTACTTGGTTATTACCTTTACATTACATTAATAAAAATAATATATAATAATAATAATAAATTTACAATGGAAGAGATATCATACAAAAAAATAATTTACTTTCCACCCGGGTGGAAAGTAAAAGAAAAAAACGTCAACTTTCCACCTTCAAAGATAGATGAAATGTCATTATTACATGCATGGTTGTAAATAAACTTAATTACAGCAGTTTGCGATAGAATAAAACCAACTGCCCAATGTAAGAACGGAGTTTTATAATCGTTTAGGACAGGGGTGGGCAACCTTTTGAGACGGAAGAGCCAAGTTATAATTTACACAATTTCTCAGTTTTTCAAGAGCCACTAAAGGCCGCAATTTGATATCGAAAGAGACACAACTTGACATCGAAAGAGCCGCATGCGGCTCGCGAGCCGTAGATTGCCGACTCCTGGTTTAGGATATTGTTCGGCGGCTGACGGAGGGTTATTTGAGCATCTCCTTAAACATTAATCAAAATAATTCCTACCACTGTAAATATTATTATTAAATTAATAAAATCATCATTACGTTTTTGGTTGTTATTTGTATAGTATAAATTAAAAAGATAGTTTACTGTCCGTCGATATTTTTTTACTGGAAGGTTATTACAATTAATGAATAACTAATTTTATTCAAAACCTGTCCATAACCTTAACATTGACATAAAATGACTTTGACAAATTTTTAATCATTTATTTGCTGGTGAGAAATGTGTCAGGTCCGTATTTCCTCATTTTAAAAATACATTTTGTTCAATAACTCCTAAATTACTAGGAAAATACACTTTAAATTAAACAATGACATTATTCTTATTATAGTCTTTAAGCTAAGCTAAAATAAATAGGGAAGCGAATATTTGACCACCTCGCAATATACATAGGAAATCCTATGTATACCGACCAGACACACCACCCGGTATATACAGGGTCCTGCAATAGTGTGTCAGGCTTCCATAGCTCCAATACTAATTAACTTAGGAATTTCATTCATATGCCAATTTATACTGTATTATAGGATGCATTTCAGGAAAATATTTTTAAATATACAGGGTGGCCCAAAAATGTGTGGTAACATAATGCTGTCTTTTTTTAAATGGGACACCCAGTATTTTATTACATGATTAGGTTCGTATTAGTGTCCTTTATAAATGCTTAAAGTTTTATTTCATTTGGTAATGTGGTTTAAGAGTAATAAATTAAAAATTAAAAAAAAATAGTTTTGGAGTCTATTCAAAACAACTACCTAAAATATCTTTTTTAGCCAAGGCATTGGTTGGAATTTAAGACAAGAGGTCTAGAGATACTGCGAATATAATAGCGTTTATCTATTTTATACAGGGTGTTCATAATTAGGTTTCAAACACGACACAATGTCAAAATAATTTTTCTCCATATTTTCAAATGGAACACCCTGTATATTATTTGGCTATTGGATGTAGAATTCATACGCATTCTTTTTTTGTAATGGAAGCATATAAGTTATTTCCAGTCGTTCTCGAAATAATTGCAAATTTCATAAATTATGTTGTTTAAATACAGTTTTTATTATGACAATTAAGCATGGTCCAAGAAAAAACGGTAGTCATGCGCCATTTAAGTTAATATTGTAAAATATAAATTTTAACGACTTTTCTAGCGCGCGTTGTAGATAAGTATGTATGAGATGTAAAGTTAATGGTCCGACTGGTACTTTACATTATTCTGAAAAAAAATGTGTAGTCATTGGAGTCATGACCACATCTAATTACCACTATAGTTATTACAGTTTTTATGTGTCTAATTTCATTAATAATCGTTAGTTAAGTGTTGATATTTACCAATGCAGCTGGATTAGTCATCAATCAATCAATTGCAAAAAGTTAGTTAAAAAAATTTGCTTATATTTATTATATTTTACCAGAAAGGTATAATTGATTAATGATTAAACCCTATTGTATACGCCTGAACCTCTTCAAAGCTCAATAAATGGGATCAGGGCCCGCTTGAAAATGTATACCACGCCACATGATTTATTTTTATAATTTAAAATAAATAGATAGGTATTTTTAGTTTTAGGTACATATATAAATGTAAAATAATGATAACAATTAATGATAATTGAAAATAATATAATTTAAAAGTATAACTATTAGGATAACAAGTACCGAAGAATCTGCTATGTTTTTAGCTGAAAGCAGCAGACAATTTGGAACAAACCCGTTCTCTCTATTGTGATTCTTTTGCCTTTATGTGATGGCGCCTTGGTTTGACATTTTTTGGAAGAATCATTCCAACCTTTTCTTGGAGTGTCATGGGTATCGAACCATGTTTCGTCAAGGTAAATAATTGGACGATTTTCTTCTCTAAATTGTTTAACAGCTGTTAAATATTTAAGTCTCCATTCCCGTAAACGGTGAGATTCCATTAATGTTTGTCTTTTATCAATGCTTCGGTATTTAAAACCCATTTTACGCAATATTTTCCTAGGGCTTGAAAGGCTACAAGAGATATTTGTTTCGTCTTTAATCAGCCGCTCTTTGAGGGAAATCAAAGTCGGTACAGTTTGTGCCTCATACATTTGGTAAATCTTTCTTCTTAATAAATCCATCTCATTTTCGTCAATGCTTCTAAATGTGCCAGAATCACTCCGATCTTTTCTAGGATTAACAGGTTTAAGTACTATGTCTCTTACCGAAGATAAAGGAGTTTTTGTCAAAGCATTCATCGAATTAAAATTTCTACTCAACAACGATTGATACACATTTTTAATTATTAGTTTGGCATCGGTGGATAAATGGTTTCTTTTAAAAATGACACTTGAAGATGCCAGCCTATCAGCACAATTCCAAGGACGCCACATTCTACCACTAATAAGCCTAATTAAAAATTACTCGCCGGAAAACCACTAAAGATTAAAATTATTATAAATCACTTTGTATTTATATATGCATCAGGCATAGGTATAAATTGAATTTGTATACCTGGTCCGGCTCTGCTCGAAAAGGTTTTAAAATTTGAGATTTCCTTATTTACTTTATGGTCCAAGGGATAATGAGGTTTTATTGCAATCAAAAGATCAACGATATAATTCTGCAAATACTATACAAAGTATGGTAAAATTACATTCGACATGTTTTTTATAAAAAAATCCTTCGATGAATTGTTGTCAAAAGTTACTAGGTATACAGGACATTCTATTTAAAAACAAGCCTAACTTCCGGTATAACCGGAAGTTATAGATACGTCTAAACATCTTTATTAAAAAGATCGGAATATTTTATAGCGAGTACCAATATTTCAAACAAATATCTTCTTTAGTCGCCGAGATTTTAATAGGACACTCACCCTGAATGACCCTGTATATAAGACATGCTATCGGAGTAAGCGAACGGACCCCCCAGTGACTCCGCTATATGATATCCTCTATGTAACTAGACAAAAATAAATTTAAAGGTAATAAGTTTTGATAACGATCGTTTCAAACTTACGGTGGCAAATTATTATCCCTGAGGAAAACCATGGTCCTCGATTATCCCGAAATACGATAAATACACTAGTGTTAATCACAAATTACAAATAATACACCAACCCGCGCGTCTATTCCCATCGCAATTACAAGATTACGGGCAAACAAATATCATAAAAAGCACGGAATTCGAAAATACACGACGTATGATGACTTTCACAAAATGTTTATAATGATATTGGTGTACTTTAACAATCAAGTAGTTTATTGCCATTTCAATAAGTTATACTATACATATAGGTATGGGAACCCATTGCAGAAGGTCACCGTTGACCTAGGTCTAGGTAGTGGCATTGGTAGCAGTGCTACTGTGATGTACAATGTGGGATAAAAGTATTAGCACAATAAAAAGAATTTTAAACAAAGACGAACTTTACTCTTCTCGATAATCATAGTAATAGCAAAGTAAATAAAATCATTACGATAAGCTATTAAAAAAATAATAACAATCGAAGCTGCCTGAGGAATTAACAAAAGTATTGGCATACTTGAAGTTTAATAACTTCTGTAGGACAAGGCAAAATAGCAAACACCGCCAGGGCGGGCATCGGTATCTTCGGTTCCGGTTATCTGCTAGCAAAAATAAAATATAATAGAGATTTTTTGGACGTGGGCCATCTCTCAGTGGAGTGAAATTATGAAGAGGTAACCAACCATACATTTTTTTTATTTTCAAACACAAGCACTATAGGAAAAATCCTTTAGGGCACTCTGGGAGTGGTGCGTGTGCACAAAAAGCGAATCACGTTAGTTTTGAATCGTTGGAGGTTATATTCGGGAAAAACGACCTCGGGAAGGTCGTTTCATAAGGATCAAGTCCTCCAGATGAAAGAATTCTTAAATAATGAAGTTCGAGGAGTACTAAGCTTAAGCTTAAACTGAACCACACATGGGCGGCAGTGGTTCGTCGTGTATTTCTGATATTCGCCGCTCTGGGCGGAATTAAGAGGGCAAGGTCAGCCGAGCACTTTCCATGAGAATATCTGTAAAAGAGAGTCAAATCCCCAACCTGTCTTCGATGTTCTAGGCTGTCGAGGTTCTTCGTCAGCTCGTGGTCTCCAATCAGACGAATGACCCTCCTTTCGATGGAATCCAGTAGCCGAAGAGTATGTTTGAGTGCAGAGCTCCATACAATGTATGGCATACATGAGAGCAGTACTCTAGTGATGGTCGAATCTGGGCTTTGTATAGTGTCAAAAGTTGTTCAGGTGTGTACAACTTTTTGGTTCGGAAGAGTACGCCAAGTTTCTGAGAAGCTATATTGGCGATTGCCACACCGTGATTATGCCAAGACATATTTCCTCCGAGATTGACGCCCAGCAAATTAATAGAAGAAGCCAGTGGGATTGCGTGTCCGTCCATGACTATACCCGGTTCTGTAATGTTAATCTTTTTAGAGAAAACTGCTGCCTGGGTTTTTTAGCGTTAAATTCGACTTGGTTACTGTCACCCCACTACATAACAAAACGCAATACATAAATCACTAACGCCAAGTTGGGTGGTTATTATAATAAAATATAAATCAGAATATTCTTACCGATTTAAATGTTTTCTGGAGATAACTCTGTCGGTAACATTTATCACCTATTCTGTTTTCCTTCAGTCATCTGACAATGGGGTCTGCGGACCTACGAGAAAAATGCCAATAAAGACATCCAAAATAAATTTGAAGAAAAAGTTACTAAGAATGCACCAACTTCAGCTGTAATTAAAAAAATAAGGGAACAGGTTGAATGTACTGGCTATGTTACTCAATGTACCACAGTATCGTTAAGTTGAAGGAAATTCCATGTAATTTTTGAGGTTGTTGAATATCGGCTCCCCCATGTACCAGTATTTTAATATTCAGTCATCTCAAAAATTACATGGGCTTTCCTATGGATGCATCACCCAATATACAAAGGCAGGAATAAAAATGATAAAGTCCTGCATTAAGAATAAGTGACATTTTTAATTCTTAATTTAATAATAATTAAAATCATCCTTCACAAATATGGGTACTTATGACCGAACAATTTATTCTAAAAATTCTTTCATGAGGGACATAGATATTAATCTATATCAAGATATTGCTGTTAAAATAGAATAACTCTTATCTATAGGTGTTTATAGCGTATATTCTTAGTTTAGTGGCCCTCTAAAGATTATATACAAATATGAAAATATGTAATAATAAATTAATAAAGGACAATTTATTTTTAGTATCCGTATAGTATATCAGTATATACAGGGTGGCCAATTAGTGCGACAAAGCTCATTATCTGTTTTACCGCTAGGGATAGCGGAAAACTTTTTTCACGAAAGTTATTAAGCGTTAAGAGGTGCAGCTTTTAAAATTATTTTCAACCATACAGGATGCTCCAAAAGGGCGGTGTGATAAAAATTTCATATTTTTTAAATGGGACACTATGTATATTTTTACATATTTGAATTCACCGTAAAATTCTGTACATAGCGCCGTAATTATTTGTACACATTTTTGCAATGTTGCCAAATAGATCGGAAAATTCCTAAAATTTGTGCAAAAACATGGTTCAATGAAATGTGTAATATTTCTTAACTTATAATACTTTGAAATAAAATATTTTTATGTCGGAAAGAGGAATGTTGACAGAAGTCCCCTATGATAACACATATCAATATTTTTATACAGGGTATTTTCTATGGATTTGCCAACATTACGAACTTGAAACCTGAGTTTCGTAAGTTTTTTAAATGAAACACCCTGTTATATGATTACTTTATCTTGTAGATATTTTAATCCTCTCTAATTTTTATTAAGGTCTTTCTATGCCTATCTCTACCAATCTGGGTGGTATTTCAATTTTTATTTAAACTCGAGCAAAAAAAAGTGGTTGTATTTTACCATTGTCCTTTTTCTAGTCACCTATGACAAAATAAAAACAAAATGTTGTAATTTTAAAAAAAAAATATTTATTCATACGGGAGGATACGACACAAGAATATTTTAGCGATTCAAGCTTGTGGACAATTTCCAAAGTAAATTATTACCAAATTATTTGTTCATATAGTGTCCCCCACTAACTTGAACACATAATTCAATACGTTTTTCAAAAGAATGAGTCATGTTTCTACACATTTGGAACTGTTTTCAAAGTATTGCCTAATTATTTGTTCATAGTGACCCCCATTAACTTTAACACATTCAATACCTTCTTCAAAAGAATGTTTCTAGACATTTGCCGAGTAATACTTTGAAAACAGTTGAAAATGTGTAGAAACATGACTCATTCTTTTGAAAAACGTATTGAATTATGTATTCAAGTTAGTGGGGATCACTATATGAACAAATAATTAGCTAATAATTTACTTTAGAAATTGTCCACAAGCTTGACTCGCTAAAATATTTTTGTGTCGTATGCTCCCGTATGAATAAATACTTTTTTTTAAATTACAACATTTTGTTTATATTTTGTCATAGGTGACTAGAAAAAGGACAATGGTAAAATACAACCACTTTTTTTTGCTCGAGTTTAAATAAAAATTGAAATATCACCAAGATTGGTAGAGATAGGCATAGAAAGACCTAAATAAAAATTAGAGAGGATTAAAATATCTACAAGATAAAGTAATCATATACAAGGTGTTTCATTTAAAAAACTTACGAAACTCAGGTTTCAAGTTCGTAATGTTGGCATATCCATAGAAAATACCCTGTATAAAAATATTGATATGTGTTATCATAGGGGACTTCTGTTAACATTCCTCTTTCCGTCATAAAAATATTTTATTTCAAATTATTATAAGTTAAGAAATATTACACATTTCATTGAACCATGTTTTTGCACAAATTTTAGGAATTTTCCAATCTATTTGGCAACATTGCAAAAATGTGTACAAATAATTACGGTGCTATGTACAGAATTTTACGGTGAATTCAAATATGTAAAAATATACAGAGTGTCCCATTTAAAAAATATGAAATTTTTATCACACCGCCCTTTTGGAGCATCCTGTATGGTCGAAAATAATTTTAAAAGCTGCACCTCTTAACGCTTAATAACTTTCGTGAAAAAAGTTTTGCGCTATCCCTAGCGGTAAAACAGATAATGAGCTTTGTCGCACTAATTGGCCACCCTGTATGTATATTTCATGTATGTATACTGTAACAACCTTTTTTGGGTACCCTTATTACTATTTCTAGTAGCCGTGACAAAATACTAAACCCCTGTATTAGATATACTATTCATCATACTAGTTAGAGCATACAAAAACAATCCCGCATAGACATACAGGGTGTTATGGCAATGATGTACTGCATCACACGTGTCCTAGAGAAAAACGACATACTTTTTTTAATCGACCATGAACCATGTTAAAAGACGTGGATGCACGAGGGCATAATAACCATCGTGACATGATTTATTTTATTATCATGTTTACTGAAAAAGTCTAGATTATGTAAAAACCTAATTAATATCAAATTAAGACGCTGCAGGTTGTTAGTGAAAATGTTTATGCAAAATAAAATATATTTTCCCATTAAATCGCGTCACACCTAACAGTGGTGTCTCAGTTCAATTGTTTTTATCGCACCGCATAACAGACTCTATAAGCGGTTTGAAAGGACTTTTTTTATTGGTTAGTTTGGTACAGGGTGATCACGTATAATGTGCCCCTCCCTTAACTTTTCATGCTTGAGAAAAATTCAAAATATTGCTATGGTTTCTTCAGTAGTATTTGCAAGGTGATCAAATATAATTTTAGATGTTGTATACACCGTGTCCAAGATAAGGAGGGCCAGTACAGGGAACTCGGAAACCGTAAGAGATACGAAGTCGGTAGAGGTAGAGGTAAAGTTGCGCCTTTACGTGCCTAATAATATGCCGTTTAGAAAGTTTTAAAATTCCGAGTAGTTCCGGAGATATCCGCAAAAAAACCGAAATTCTGAAAAATCGTTTTATTGTTTTCCTGGGTTTTTTTGAGATCGAATTCTAAAGTAAATTGCACTTTTGCATTGCCACTTTTTCCGCTCTATCTAACAGCGTTAATTGTTTTGTAATCAGACGAGTGGTCTTCGAAGGATCATTATCAACTTTATTTTTTTAAATACGGTCCTGTTTTCCTGATATTGGAATTTGATAGCTTTTTTTCTTCCGAATGCAACGATGTATGACACATTGCGGTTTAATGACGTTTTGAGGGTTTCTTGAACAACATCAGGAAATTTTGGGATACGGTCCTGTATTTCTCCTAATTTTATAAATAATATCTCATAAGTAAGCTCTAAATTTATATTTATGTTGGACTAATTCAATAAATAACAAATAATTTAATACTAAACCACAAATAAGTGAACAAAATACAGAAACAGTATTTCAAACTTCTGTTGATTCGGGATTTAAAAGAAAAGTAGGCGCTTGAAATAAAAAAATTAAGATGGTGATAAAAAAATTAAGATGGTGGCGCGTGATTTGTTTCACTTGACATTCCCATTGTGATCGTTTTAAGAGGTTTTCTATTTTCCAGAAAATATGGAACATAAATTTACAAATGCTGAAAAGTTTGATATTCTGTCGCATGTTTTATTTTATCCCAAAAAAAACTGTTATGTGGCAGTTAGAAGATGATATTTGTGCTTAGAGAATAACGGAAATCATTTTGAACACCTGATTATGCAGTTCCTTACTTTTTTCGTTGTTTGTTTTATTACTGTTTTGGAATGATTTTTGTTCACTTATTTGTGGTTTATTATTAAATCATTTGTTATTTATTGAACTAGTTCAACATAAGTAAAAAATTTAGAGCTTACTTATGCGATATTATTTATAAAATTAGGATAAATACAGGACCGTATCCCAAACTTTCCTGATGTTGTTCAAAAAAACCCTCGAAACGTCATTAAACCATACATCATTGCAGGACCGTATTTAAAAAAAGAAAGTTGATAATGGCCCTTCAAAGACGACTCGTCGGATCACAAAACAATTAACACCGTTAGATAGAGCGGAAAAAGTGGCAATGAAAAAGTGCAATTTACTTTAGAATTCGATCTCAAAAAAACCCAGGAAAACAATAAAACGATTTTTCATTTTTTTTCGTTTTTTTCCGGATATCTCCGGAACTACTCGGAATTTTAAAACTTTCTAAACGTCATATTATAAGGCACGTAAATGCGCAACTTTACCTCCATTTAACCGACTTCGTATCTCTTACGGTTTCCGAGATTCCTGTACTGGCTCTCCTTATCTTGGACCCGTTGTATTTACGGGGCCAATTTTCAATTGTCAATATATCGAAAACGGTTGATTTGGGTTTGTTCGGGGGAATTTTGAATTCTGAGCAACTTTCCATAATGCAATTTTTCGATATTTTGCGAAGAAGCGGCACTACCTAGACAGAAAATAAGAATAATGCTCCGGCCAGGCCTGCTACAACATTTTTGTCATTTACACCTATAAGTTCGCTTATCCTGTTACGCACTGTATACTACATAGATATAGATTGTTGTTAACTTAAGCAAGAAAGAAACCGCTATAAATTTTTGTAAATATTTTTCGAACGTCTATTCTTTATAAACTGAAGTAGGTATTTACTAATTATACAAATAAATTTCATTATTAATTACTTAATACAAAGCACCATCTCATTAAGAGATAAATTAGACACACAAAATTTTATGTTAACGATAGCTGATAGAGGTCAAACTAGTACATTAATATAGTATTAACACATATTTTTTTTAAGAGCAACGCACCGCCACTGGACTGTGAAGGCTACCTTTTAATATACTACATGAATAAAAACGCCATATTATTTTCTGCTAGTCATCTGCGATAATACCAGTTATTTTGTTGAATTCGTAAATGGGAAACTTTTTTAGCATAAATTGGAGTAATAAGGCTGATTCCCTTAAGTATTCAACTATAATACTTAAAAATTTCATCTTTATTTAGTAAATTTGAATTAGTTTTTTACTATTACATTAAATATACGTGAAGAACACAATGAACCATTAATACAGCTTGTAATATACCGCTGGCTAGCGCTGTCTCACAGAAGGTCTATGCACAGAAGACAAAATATCTTCATTGCATACAACGTGCAGACAACCTCCCACGTGACAGGCTTCGTAGAAGGTTACTGGACCTCATAGAAGGAACAGCCATCTTCTAACAAGAACAGGGTACACACCCGACCCCCGCTTTTAACCAACCAGCCAAAACAGCTTGTTAAAGGAAACATTCTGACTGGAGTAATCACTAGAAGTTACAAACAGTTTTTAGTATATTTTTCTATTGGTTTATGAGAAAAGAAAAAAACACTTGTCCATTTGTAGATAATTACATTTTTAGTATTTTCAAGATCTTCAGAATTTGACCTCACTAATTCCAGCCTTCTTTTTCCACTTAATAGCAAAATTTTTTACAAGATAAAATTAACAACCAAAAATCAGTTATCAAAAAAAAATACAATACCATAGGTAGTATAAATCAGTTTAAAAAATAACTGTATGTCAATGAGTCATCATTAAAAATAGACCATAATTTTTGTTATAGAAAGGAATACAAGTTAAAAAAAATAAATACCCGAAGATAACGCTGTTTTTTTCTTCTAGATTGTCCATCCCGTTCCTGTATGTAGGTATATATATTGAGAAAAAAATATAATGCAGAAGGATTCACAATATTTTAAAAGATACGCTTAGGAACTTGAGCGCTGCAAATTTTACCAGTTAATTATTCATTTTTTATATTTTCAATTTTACAAGAATCACAAAAGCTGAAAAAGTCATTACATTCAATCTTCATATTATTAGTTTGCAGAAATGGGAGAACAGTAAATAAGTTTCTTGTATAATCACGGGATTTCAGGGATGATGTCCATTATAAATAAAGTACTTTTATGATAATGTCATGTAGATTAAAAAGAATGGGCATTTTCGGGGCCTTTTCAGCAGTAGACGATATGTATCGGGTGTAAATTTACAGTAGTACCTAGGTACTTTCTAAGAATATGGAACCATATTTTTTTTTATTTTGCTTCATATATTTTTATATTTTATTCTCGGTTATCAAAACTGTGTGATTTATTTATTGCCCATATTGTTGTCTCGCCTGAGAAAAGCAGAAGTTTTATGTTGGTTCACAATTCACTGGAACTTACGACATTTCTAACCTACAAACTTTACAACTTACGTTTTATGTAGCGGGTGACTGTACAGAATACATAGAAGCAACCACAAAGCAACGAACAAATTAAACAACAAATTTAAAACTTCGCACTGACTGAATTGTTCAATTTTCTTAAGTTTTCCAAAAGTTGGAAATTTTTATAAAAGAAATCAACAAAAACCAACCCCGTCACTTGTCACTGTCACTCTACGACAGGGTTGCCAATGCTTCTCGGAAGAAATACCCACAACAAGGTTCGCGATTACCCACAATACCCCACATTAGAATTTATTCGGCTTTATATAGTATTTTGAAATTTGGGGAATAGGAATTTATTATAAACAAAACGATTATTTATTCATCTTTGTAAAAAAAACTTATACTTTAATATAAATATTGTATTACAATACAAATAAACATAATATATAACAAATGGTTATTTTAATATTATTAAATTAACAAATAAACATAATATTTAACAAATGGTTATTTTAATATTATTAAATTAATAAATAATAATTAACTGGATTCTGCTTAACCTGCATATTATATAAAAAAAATAAAATATACTCACCTACCTATAGTACTAAATACGATAGCCGATATAGATACCTGTTGATCAACTATTCAAAGTTATCAATCACAAATCCGATATATTATACACAAACACACAATAATTATCGTCAAGTTAAATTCGAAAACTAGGATGGAAAGAAAGCTGCTGCTATAAAGAAAGCCAACGGTTCTTTATACCATGCGCCGGAGTCGGGCCGAGCTAGGCCGAACGCAGTCGAAAATAAGACCAACCACCCCGAGTGAGTCAACGTAAAGCGTTTAGTCAAGGACGGTCAAGGCCTTTAAAGAAATGAGAGCCTCCCCCAATAACTAAAACTGCACATATCAGCGGTGACCGTCAAATATGATATTTAGTTACCTAGATAATTTAAATTAAATCGGGAAATCTCAGGTTCAGTAAAATTCCCCACAAATAACAATTCCCCACAGAATCCCCACATTCAACAAAATTCCCCACATTTTGAGGAATTACCCACATATTGGCAACCCTGCTCTACGAAGAGAGAAGTAAATGTAAATGAGACTGATTCAATAATTTCCTGGTAATAGATAACGTTCTTTCCCACTTACACATTATTATACAACAGAGATATAAGATAATATAATTTCTTGTGCTATTTATCCTTTTTTAATACCGGAACGTAAAAGATAGGAGATAAACTAAATTGAGTAGGGACGATCTGCAAAACACCGTAATATGTATCCACGGTAATCTTATATTTTAAGGCAACCCAGAGCGCGTGGACATTGCTTTTGCCTTTGAATATAAAACGTTTTATATTCAAAGCTTTTTGCCCGCGGTCCGCGGTCATTCACAGAAGAACACAGGTTGGTTTAATAACGAAACGTGAAAGTATGGCGGGAGCAAGGTCTCCCTATTATTCGTGACATAATGTCATTTACTTTGACAAGTCAACATGACAGCCACGTAGACCGCTATCCAAAATAGTGTTTGTTGGCAGAATTTTCATTAAAAGAAATAAGAAATATACAATAAAAGCCTATAAATACGGCAGGGGGTATATTTTAGAAATAACGTATCAAGATATTACGTAGCAATGTTAACAAAATTTGAAACGAAATCGGCCCGGGTAAAAGGGCTGTCTTTCCATCCAAAAAGGCCCTGGATCTTAGCCAGTTTACACAATGGCTGTATTCAATTGTGGGACTACAGAATGTGTACATTACTAGAAAAGTTTGATGAGCACGATGGGCCTGTTCGAGGAATTTGTTTCCACAACCAGCAGCCACTTTTTGTGTCTGGAGGAGATGACTATAAAATCAAGGTAAATGCTGCTGAAATATCACGCCGGTTCTTGTAGCTTAAATTACGTTTTTTTCTTCCTAGGTATGGAATTATAAACAAAAACGCTGCATCTTCACCCTTCTGGGTCACCTGGATTACATTAGAACCACAATGTTCCACCATGAATACCCATGGATTGTATCGGCATCTGATGATCAAACTATTCGTATTTGGAACTGGCAAAGCCGTACCTGTATATGTGTTCTCACAGGCCATAATCACTATGTGATGTGTGCCATGTTTCACCCTAGTGAAGACTTATTGGTATCTGCTAGTCTGGATTCCACCGTCAGGGTTTGGGATATATCAGGTAAAATATATTTACGAGTTATATTATACTATCACTTTATTTTATTGCTATTTTTAAATTTAAGTAGAGTGCAGTAACAATAATATTAGATTTATTATAAGTACCTAAAAAAATAATCTTTTAGGTTTAAGAAAGAAAAATGTAGCCCCTGGACCTGCTGGTTTGGAGGAGCATCTTAAAAATCCAGGTGCCACTGATCTGTTTGGTGTCTCCGATGCAGTGGTCAAGCATGTCTTAGAGGGCCATGATAGAGGGGTAAACTGGGCTACATGTCACCATAGCTTACCATTAATAGGTATGTAAGAACTTTTACTAGATTTTATTTATAAACTTCATTTTCTATTTGATATTCAACAGACTTATTCATTGAAAAGTTTGATTTTTAATGATTTCCTTCATTTTTTTAGTTTCTGGTGCTGATGATAGGCAAATAAAACTTTGGCGCATGAATGATTCCAAAGCTTGGGAAGTGGATACTTGCAGAGGACACTACAATAATGTTTCCTGTGTCTTATTTCATCCCAGACAAGAACTAATCTTATCGAATAGCGAAGACAAAAGTATTAGGGTTTGGTGTATGCAAAAGCGAACTTGCTTACATACATTCAGAAGGTTAGTGATTAACATATAAGAGAGCTTAAACAACTTGAAATGCAACCATAATACATATGTTTAAGAAATCTGTCTGTCCATGAGTACAATCTTTACTAAACTATATTAGAATATGTTCTTTGTGCTCTGAAATTTCTTACACCTAATCTAGTTTTTCAGTACTTTTAACTGTAATTTTCTAACATTTCTACTGTATTTGACAGAGAACATGAACGATTTTGGGTCATGACTTCACACCCAAACCTAAATCTTTTTGCTGCCGGACATGACGCAGGTATGATTATCTTCAAGTTGGAAAGAGAGAGACCCGCTTATACGGTGCATGGCAATCTGCTGTATTATGTGAAGGAAAGATATCTAAGGAGGCTTGATTTTACCACTGCGAAGGATGTGCCAGTTATTCAAATTAAAGGTAAGTTTATGAAATTTTCCCCTATTGATGCATGCAGTTTGTTGGTGTCTGAATATTTGGATTTTCTTCTTAAGAGGAACTAATCTATTAATATTGTTTTTCTTAGGTGGAGGAAAAGTTCCAGTTTATGGCATGTCCTTCAATCCTGCTGAGAACGCTGTACTTTTGTTCACTCGTACTTCCAACCTTGACAACAGTGTATATGATCTGTATGTGATTCCCAAAGAGCAAGAGAGCGGAGACCACGTGCCGGAGGTTGAAAGCAAGAGAACCAGTGGGCTGACAGCGTTATGGGTAGCTAGAAATAGGCAAGGAGACAACATTTTTTCAGATCTTTCATAGAATTGCATGCAGGCAAATAATTATATTTTAAGTGAAACTTCAGAATTTGCAAACCTATTCAGTTCAACAATTGACATTTTTTTGCTAAATAGTGTGATCTTTAGGGACATTTATGAAGAATTTGCACATATTTTTTCCTGAAAAGATTTATAATAAAAGTAAGTAAGTCATTTTTAAATAATAATAACATATTTTCATATTTTAAAGATTTGCCGTCTTAGACCGAGGTCACCAATTGGTAATCAAGAATCTCAAAAATGAAGTAACCAAGAAAGTGCAGACGCCATCCTGTGACGAAGTCTTCTATGCCGGCACCGGAATGCTTTTGCTTCGGGACACCGAACATGTCACATTGTTTGATGTCCAACAGAAGCGCACTTTAGCACAAGGTTGGTATTTACTAGCAAATGTCAAAACTGAAATATGAAAATCTTTCACCCATATTCACTAAAATTGACATGACTTATGTGAGGTTTGGCAGCGCTTCTACTTTCTTGTAATCGGAGAATAATAATCATTTAAACTCACTGACCTACAAACTCTAGTTGGAAGTTTTAACCCTTTGGTGAATATGGGGGTAATAGTTTTTGTGTGGATTAATTTTTAAAATGTTTTTTTTTTCAGTAAAAATTAATAAATGTCGCTATGTGGTGTGGTCAAGCGACATGGCACACATCGCTCTTCTCGCCAAACACACGGTCACAGTGTGCAACAGGAAACTAGATGTGTTGTGTTCGTTACACGAAAATACAAGGGTCAAATCTGGTGCGTGGGATGACTCTGGAGTGTTCATTTACACTACTAGCAATCATATTAAGTACACTCTTACCAATGGGTATGTAGTCCTTGTAGTTAGAGAGACGGTGACAATAGGGGGTCCGTGAAGTGGAATATCAGTAATTTGGTGTTTAGTGGAGTTTAGGTCCCCCTTTACAGCTTTTATATCTGATGAAATGTCGTAGAGCGTTGCTGAGAGGCGCTGTACCGCTTTAGATAGGAAATTCTCAATAAATTCAAAATTATATCGAGCCATGTCTGAAAATGAATTTACAGCATCTGCGTGACCCCCAAAGGTACTGGAAACACATTTTCTGACGAGTCAACCCTTGCATATACTTTTCCAAGCTGTCAAAAAAAAATGAAAATTTAAAAAGAAATAAAAAATGCGAATTTGAAATTGAAACTTTCTAGAATGGAACATTATATGTTAAAGATTATGTGAAAAAAATTTTATCGATCCAGGTCTCGCCATTTCATTATTGGAATTTTTTTTAAATCTCCTCGGAGGAAATTCGGAAAGCGATCGTGACATGTCAGAAAATTGTTAAACTACATTCCTTGACACCCAAATATTGGAGGTGTGTATGATTTATTCAAAGCTGATGAATTTAAACATTTGCCCTGGTCTACTTTTCACTAATTACAGTAAAAGCCACGCCTTTCATGCATTTCGAGCGAAGTTTTGAAATTTTGCTATCACCGTTACGAATTCTCTCCAAGATAGAACATGTTTCTGGTAACTTTATATATATCAAAATGTTCGGAAAAGATGAGGGAATCAGATGAACCTAGGAATAATTCCCCAAGGGGAATATTTTAGAAAATATAGCAGAATAAACCAGACTTTTAACAAAAAAAAATTTGAGAAAAAATACCGAACTTTCGCAGTATTCTTTTATCAGAAAATTATTTACGACTCATCTCCATGGGAATACAAATCGATTAAGCCCACTTGGACCCATGTCACTTGAGACTTTATAAAATTTTTCCATTCATTTTTTTTTTGACACGCTCGGAAAAGTATATGCTAGGGTTGACTTGTCAGAAAATGTGTTTCCCGTGACTTTGGGGGTCACGCAGATGCTGTGAATTAATTTTCAGACATGGCTCGATATAATTTTGAATTTATTGAGAATTTCTTATCTAAAGCGGTACAGCGCCTCTCAGCAACGCACTACGGCATTTCATCAAATAAAAAAGTTGTAGAGAGGGACCTAACCTCCACGAAAAACCAAATTACTGATATTCCACTTCACGGACCCCCTATTTTCACGGACCCCCTATTGTCACCGTCTCTCTAACTATAGTAGTTTGACGGTTTTTAAGGTTCCTATTTCGTGGAAATTTCGTTGACTCGCTACGCTCGTAAATCAAGATATTTCCATTTAATAGAAAACTGTCACTTTTCTTGAGTTGTCGGACAATCTATTATTTTTCTTTGCATAAGATATTCCTACAAAAAAAGTTGACAGTTCTGGCTAAGGTAAAAGCGTTGATAAGTTCTTTTTAGTCTGGTTTTTATTTTTGTATTTTTAGCGATCATGGAATTATTCGTACTTTGGACTTACCGATCTATATTACCAGGGTGAAAGGAAGCCAAGTATTTTGTTTAGATCGTGAATGCAAACCAAGAATTTTGACAGTAGATCCTACCGAATATAAATTCAAATTGGCTCTGATTAATCATCGATATGAAGAGGTAAGAAGAACCATACTTTTTTTAACTGGAAAAGCGTTGAGAATACTTTAAATAATGTTATTTTTAGGTTCTTTACATGGTTCAAAAATCACGCCTGGTCGGGCAATCTATCATTTCCTATCTGCAGCAGAAAGGCTACCCTGAGGTGGCCCTGCACTTCGTCAAAGACGACAAAACTCGATTCACTCTGGCTCTGGAATGTGGAAACATTGAAATCGCACTGGAAGCGGCTAAAGCCTTGAACGACAAGGCTTGTTGGGATCAACTGGCCCAAGCGGCACTATGGCAGGTTAGAAATATTTGTTAATATCTATTTTTCAGTTCAGTTTCGGATTTTTGACATTTTACTTAAGAGTATTTATTATATTATACGAGAAAGGTGTAATTTAAAAAAAAAACTCCCTGTATAAAAAATGTCTTGTATTTTTATGAAATAAAAAGACCCATACTTTTTCTAAAAGATTATAATCAATCAATATTTGTTTTTATTTCTAGGGTAATCATCAAGTGGTAGAGATGTGCTATCAAAGAACAAAAAGCTTTGAGAAATTGTCGTTCTTATATTTGATCACTGGCAACTTAGATAAACTAAAGAAGATGACCAAAATTGCGGAAATTAGGAAAGCTCGGTCATCGCAGTATCATGGCGCTTTGCTTCTAGGTAAGAACGGTTTATTTTTCCTCGCGTGTGATTTTATATTTTTTCGATCACTTTTAATCGGCTTTTCCTTAATCTTTAGGCGACTTGGAAGAGCGCGTCAGTGTCTTAAAAGCGACCAATCAGCTGCCGTTGGCATATTTGACAGCTGCCACCCATGGAATGACGGAAGAAGCGGAACAATTGAAAGAGCGAATCGGGGATGACAAAAAGTTGCCCGACGTCGATCCTACTGCGACGTTTTTAAAACCGCCGCCGCCAATTCAACAGGCCGAAAGTAACTGGCCTTTATTGACCGTCAGTCGTGTAAGTTTAAAATAGTTTAAATCTGACCCTTTCTTTTGTGGCTAAACACAAACACACGAACAAACCCGGAAATTTTTTTTTAAATGCATATTTAAACAGGCGAAGCTCGCGCGGCTTTGTAATTCACCGGTGAATCCCCTCCGCATTTCCGTAAATCCCCGAAAGAATCCACCAGCCACAATATGCATCCCGCGGCACATCTCCATTTAAACGACAAATAATTGAACGGTTTGCCGTTATTAAAATTGTTTCGCAGCAAAAAATAGCCATTAAATCATTTGATCAGCATAAAAAGATTTTGTTTGCAATAAATAAAAATCGGGCTGCAACACTTGTTCTGCAAAAAATGCTACAAACTGTCAACAATCTAACCGATATCAGTCCGCTTGTAATATCATGTGTTCGCTTAATTAAGAGTCGAGCTGCGAAATGATTACTTGGTCAGCAAGATTTTACAATTGGTCAGTAGAAAAAAACATGTCTAGAAGCAGTTTACTTGAAAGGTTTGCATATGAAAAGAAAGGTTATCAATATAAATCATTGGATTGCGTTTGTTTTGAATAATCGGCAAAGTTCGTTATTGTGGGCGGAGCGAAAGCAGTCGCGTGATACGAGTAGCTAATTGCGTGCGTGTGTTTTCATTTTGTGTAGCAGTCAAGGAACAAAAGGTAGCGGGGGCGGGTTTTCACTTGTTTTTCCAGGGCACTATCAATTTATGTAACATTCTTGTGTTTTCTTTTTCCGAATACAGAATTAAATCAGGCTACAAAAGGTGTAGCGGGTGCGTGTTTTCACTTGTTTTCCCAGGGCACTGTCACTATTTCAGGTTTTATTGCTTTTTATTTTTTGATGACCAAGAATAAATATTTTGCTTACCCGCTGATTGCTTACCAATATCTGATTAAAAGTGGAACGCTCATAGCAGCTTATATATATTTAATATGCGTACCAAAATAATTTAGAGCACTCTAGTATGACATTAATTACTGACCGATTCAGAAATGTTTGCTGTCCATAAGTTGCTGATCAACTAGCCATTTTGGCTGACCGATTACATTTTTCTGTTCGCAAAATAAGAATAATTTGCTAATCAGTTAAATGATACCCCTCTTAAACAAGCATATGACAATACAACTTAACAAATACATATTCTAAACTTTGATTTTTCTACTCAGTATATTATTAATATTTTAGAGCTACTTTGAGAACACCGCCGCCCAAACCACGTCCAGCAAACTGGTAGCTGATCCGATCGCAGCTATTGAAGAAGCCGAAGTTGGCTGGGGAGATGACGATGATGAATTAGGAGATGGAGGTAATCATTATTATTACTAAGCTGATTCATGTAAAAACTTACACGGGTTGAAGTTTGGAGTGAAAAAAACTTCTTTATCCTTATCCTTTTTCTAATAATAGTTTATTTTTTAAGATGAAAAATCGAATCCAAGAGTGTCGGAGAGCGGAGAAGCCGGGTGGGATGTAGAAGACGCGGATTTGGATATTCCCGATTTGGGACCGACACAAGCGGCGGAAAGTTCCGAAAGTTACATTCATCTACCAGCACAGGGTATGATTTTTTTTTCTAATTATATACATACAGTATTGATGAAATTCATAAAATAATCCATTCTATTCAAACTAATTCTTCCGGCGTAGATGGCATGTCTTCTAGAATGTTAAAATATTGTAGTCCTTATATAGATAAGTACGTCACTCATATCATCAACTGTTGTTTGGAGTCAAACTAATTTCCCGACCAATGGAAGATCTATGGACAAACCTTTACCTAAAGTAAAATATCCCGCAACTTTTGATGATATTGGGATAATTATATTAGTATCTTGCCTATTCTTTCCAAAGTGTTTGAGAAGGTCCTATATAGTCATTTATTTCAATACTGGATTTTTAACACCTCTATAGGTTACTGATAGTATAATGACGGCTATTGATAGGAAATTGAGTAGTGTTCTGATTCTTTTAGATTTTTCAAAGGCTTTCGATACCCTTAATCATGAACTTTTATTTCCTAAACTAAAATATTATGGCTTCTCAGATCCTTCTCTTAATCTTATCAAATCATTTTTCACTAGCCGTTATCAAAAAATTTCCTGTAATAATTTCTCAGATCAAGTTCAAGTTCTCTCAGGTGTGCCACAGGGATCTATCCTTGGACCGCTTCTTTTTATAATTTATACATCTGATATCTTAAAGTCATTTAAATTTTGTAAAGTCCAGGCTTACGCGGATGATACGCAGGTTTACGTCCATTTTGACCATAATGATTATCTTGCCGTGTCTAATTTAATCAATGAAGATCTGTCTGCATTAATGAAGCTTTCTTCAGAACATAATTTGAAGTTAAACCCATTGAAGTCATGTTTGATGTTTTTTGGTAACAATAATAATTTATCTTTCTTAATTTTTTTTTTTTTTTTTTATGATCAAACACAAGCACTATAGGGCACTCTGGGAGTGGTGCGTGTGCGCAAAAAGCGATTCACGTTGGTTTTGAATCGTTGGAGGTTATATTCGTTGGGAAAAACGACCTCGGGAAGGTCGTTCCACAAGGATGAAGTCCTCCAGGTGAAAGAATTCTTAAATAGTGAAGTTCGAGGAGTACTAAGCTTAATCACATATGGATGGGCGGCAGTGGTTCGTCGTGTATTTCTGCTATTCGTCGCTCTGGGCGGAATTAAGAGGGCAAGGTCAGCCGAGCACCTTCCATGAAAATATCTGTAAAAGAGAGTCAAATCCCCAACCTGTCTTCGATGTTCTAGATTCTAGGCTATCGAGGTTCTTCGTCAGCTCGTGGTCTCCGATCAGACGAATAGCCCTCCTTTCGATGGAATCCAGTAGCCGAAGAGTGCAGAGCTCCAGACATGAGAGCAGTATTCTAGTGATGGTCGAATCTGGGCTTTGTATAGTGTCAAAAGTTGTTGAGGTGTGTACAACTTTCTGGTTCAAGAGAGTACGCCAAGCTTCTGAGAAGCTATCTTGGCGATTGCCACAACGTGGTTATGCCAAGACATATTTCCTCCCAGATTGACACCCAGCAAATTAATAGATGAAGCCAGTGGGATTGCGTGTCCGGCCATGACTATTTCCGGTTCTGTAATGTTAACCTTTTTAGAGAAAACTGCTGCCTGGGTTTTTTTAGCGTTAAAGTCGACTTGGTTACTGTCACCCCAAGCCAAAATTTCTTCCAGGAAATATTAATATAACTCTTGATGGTATTAATCTTCCTAGTGTTAAGTCGGCAAAAAATTTGGGTATAATTATTGATACAGAATTAAGATTCAAGGGAGTTGACTTTAAAAGTTTTGTATAGCAACCGTCATTTTCTTAATTATGGTTTGCGTAAAATGCTTTGTTAGCCTCTTGTTCTATCTAGCTTTAATTACTGTGATTTTATTTATAGTCCGTGTTTGGGTATTTTGGATAGGAATAGGATACAAAAAGTTCAAGATACAGAAAGTTCAAAATACTTAAAGATCGATGGCTCAAAATGCACAATCGCCGATCTCTCCATTTGGGTAATTTAATTTCTTTCATGGGATTTTGAGTAACCCTGTTTTACCTCTATCTATAAAAAATAAGTTCCAATTTCGCGATGATATACATTCACGTAACATAAGATTTTCTAATAAAATTAGTCTTCCTCATTATCATAGTGCCATGTTTCAGAGATCATTCACTTATAATTGTATTAAATTATATAACAATTTACCGGATCGTCTTCTTTTTCTCGACTCTAACAAATTTAACATTTTGTATAACAAATATTTGCTCAATCTCCAAAATTCCTAATTCATTTATTCTATTATTATTATTATTTCTTTTTTTTATCTTTTTGCGATATCTGCGTTAATTCAGTGTTTGCCTCTAGGTAGACCAGTTTTAATGTGTTTGGTTATATCAGAACTTTGATCTTAACTTTGACTATTCCTATATTTTTTATTGTATTCTAGTGTTTTTTTTCTTTCTATTTTCTTTTTTGTTTGGGTTACTTGGGGTTTAGTAGAGTAGCCTTTGGCTAGACTGCGCCTCGAATTGACTCCATATTGTGTATATGTATTTACTTATATTTCACTTATTTAATAAAATGCATTTATTATTATTATTATTATTAATATAGGGTTTGTTCGGGTTTATTCTTATGGGAAAGGTTTGTTATTTTTAAACGGTTGACTCCTTATTGTTCAAAAAGGAATGACACAATGAAATGAATTAAAATTGTAGTATTTTTTCTAAAATGTTTGACGCGTAGATATGACAACACCGCCCAACATTCACTGCCGCCTTTCGAAAGCTTAAAGGCCGTATTAGAGTCGGAAATTTTTTCTCTTGCGCCGGCAATTATAATGGCACGTATTCATGCGCGGTAAACCGTTCTCGATCAGCTGGAGCATTGTCAACGGTCAGAACAGCAGTTGGTAATGTCGAAATCCCTAAAATACCCCCAGAATTAGAGACGGGCAAACCTGTTCGTTTTGATTACCAGTTAAAGCAGCTACTGCTATTTACAAATAGGAGGTCAAAAAAGTTGCTACGAATTAGCAGTCCATAAGTTTAATAAAGAATGTGAACTGCTAATTTAAGTACCAGTGGGTTAAAATGGCCATTAGCTATTCATACCTGCTTCGACCAAATAATAAACAGTTAAAAATAACAGAATAATCCATGTCTACCCAATTGCGCCGGCAATGGTTTTTAAAATGGCGCGTGCCCCATTTCTGGTAATGAGAGACAGCTGATCGGGAACGGTGTACTGCGCATGAATCCGTTAAATTTTAATTGTCAGAAGAGTAGACTTTCCGACTGTAATGCAGAGAACGGTGTACTGCGCATGACTCCTTGCAATTATAATTGCCATTGCTGGCGCCACAAAAACTCCCGACTCTAATACAGCTTTAGCTAACCTACCTAGTAAAATTATCTGGGGATTTACAAGACCTATTTTATCCCAAATTGAAAATGCACACGCAATTTTCCACCACAAGACTAGCTTTATTTTATCGTTTTATAGGTCCGTCGCCTAAACTCAACTGGACGAAATCTTCCCAACTGGCGGCCGATCACATCATGGCCGGCTCTTTCGAATCGGCTTGTCGTCTCCTCCACGACCAAGTCGGCATAGTCAGTTTCGCTCCCTTGGAGAGTCTGTTCTTGAGTCTGTACGGCAGCTCCAGGACGGCGACGACGCATTTGGCGAATTTGCCGCCCGCCTTTAGTTATCCGCTGAGAAATTGGAAGGAAGCGACGCTGAAGAATAGTTTGCCCGCCACCGGGGTTAAGTTGAACGATTTGGTCGCCAAGTTACAGGTAAATATTTATATTCTCATTCAGTGGCGTTCTTCCACAGGAGCACATGCGCACGTGCACCCCCAAAACAAAACGAATAGAAAATATTAATTTATATTCATTGAATATTATTTAACGTATAAAGTCCGACCCTCCCTAATATTTTATCGTACCGTCAAGCTAAAAAAGTCCGACCCTCCCTAATATTTTATCATCCCGTCAAACCAAACTGTATAGATCCGGCAACCGTGCCTCGGTCGAGGTAAATGACGAGACTTGCTCGCACGTGCGATTAAGTAGTGTAGTTTCTCTGTAGTTACAGGTGGCGGGGGATAGCGGGGCTATGGCGATTTAACATGGAAAAGGTGCAGTTTTTGTTGTCTGCGTGCATCTAGTTAGAAATTCGAGCGTGAATGTTTTAATATTTTAATATTATATATTTATTAAGTTAAAACGAATAGTTGACGGTGGACTATTTAAGAAATAACTTTAGCTCTTTGAGTTTGGAGCAAAAAATTGAAGTGAAGAATGCGGGAACACCTAATCCGAAATTAATTTAACGCAGACCACAAAGGGTAAATCTAGGGACTTTATTAGAAAGTTTAAAAATGAAATATATGAAAAAAAATTTATAGAGGGTATTCCAAACTTAATGAGGCTGTTATTGATCAATTTTCTACAATTAAGAACCGAAGAATGGACTTTACGTTTAAGCACTATTGTGTAGGGTCGATAAATGTTGTGTATTTCGATAAATGATATTCGATATGATTTTAAACCATTTTATTTAAGGATTTAAATTAAAAAACACTGAAAATATGAAGAATGCCAACTTGTCAATCTCGTGGCTCGATTCGTTCTCGTCATAAAACAGTTATCTATTGTTCTCGTCTTGGTTGCGCCTAATGACGTAGCCGTAGATGGCGTGGTGGTATTAGACATCATTCGGTTTTCTTGATAACTCGTAGATGGCGGTAGTAGTATTGGACATCATTCGGTTTTCTTGATAGCTCGTAGATGGCTTTAGTAGTATTAGTAGTGGACTGTACTTAGACAAGGTACTGTATAAATATTGTTACGAGGGTTGCATGCGACGACCTTAAGATCCGACAGCTATACACACTAAGAAAACCTTTCTTATTTTCCAAAAGTTGTATTTCCTTGTGTAAAATTAAAAAATAAATAAAAATATGTTTTACCTAACGCATTTTCTCATTACCTACCCCCTCTATCATAGGTCACGAGCCGCCACTGTTCTCATTGCAGGGTAATATTGTATTGTTAGCAAAAGATTATCGGGACTCACAAGAAATTATTGTGAATTTTCCCAAATTCTTAAATTTTTCTTGCATAATAGTCTTAATTCCGCAGTCTCAATATCGCAATATCTCTTACAGGTAACACTGTCCCTAAATCTACTTCAACTTAACAATGCGTCACCCAGTATGACGCCTGCTATCCATTTCTTTAAGAATAAATTAAGTTTTGTTACACTTTTTTATCCATATTTACCAATAGAATTTTAATTAGTTTCATGTTTATAAATTTAATAAAGTCATCGATTTTAGGTTGGTTATCAATTGACCACAGGTGGAAAATTCACAGAAGCCATCGAAAAATTCCAGAGCCTATTACTTTCAGTTACTCTGTTGGTTGTCGATACTAAGCAAGAAATTGCAGAGGCCCAACAAATGTTGAGGATATGCAGCGAATATATTTGCGGGCTACAAATGGAAACTCTTAGAAAAACTCTACCGAAAGGTATTGACTTTAATAATTTATTTATTTTTGAGTAGATTTCAATTCTAATGCTAATTTGATCACCCCACCCATCATTGAATTCTGCAGAGAAAAACGTAACAGGTCAACTTTGAAATACAATTTTTTGTGGTACATTATTAGGGAAGGCTATGCCAAAATTGCATTTGTCTACATTAAGGGGCCTTGCTAGTAACGATGCGTCATTCATTGCAATAATTATTGTAGGTACGTTGGATGAACAAAAACGTCAGTGTGAGTTGGCGGCATACTTCACGCATTGCAAGTTGCAGCCGGTGCATCAAATATTAACTCTTAGAACAGCACTGAACATGTATTTTAAACTGAAGAACTATAAGACTGCCGCTTCTTTCGCTAAAAGGCTGCTCGATTTGGGACCCAGGCCCGAAGTGGCCCAACAGGCGAGAAAAATCTTGCAAGTAAGTTATGGTTGTGAATAAAAATAATAGCATTTATTTGTTTAGGGTAATTATTATGTGCTGTGTATAAAACGTTATAGTTTCTGACTTTTTAATTAGAATAGTAACTAAATTTAAATTATTTTTCAACAATATCCCTAAATCCCTTAAACCTCTCAAAGATTGTCTAATGAGTAGAGGTTAACATCAATAAATTAAAACTAAAATGTAATTCAATCACAAGATCGGAAAGGAATTTTAATAATAACTTTGATATTTATCAGGCGTGCGACTCGAACCCTGTAGACGAATTACAACTGCACTACGACGAACACAATCCCTTCTCACTATGTGGACACTCCTACACTCCCATCTACCGAGGAAAACCCGAGGAGAAGTGTCCCTTATGTGGATCCTCGTACCTTCCCAAGTATAAAGGATCTTTGTGCAATGTGTGTCAAGTTGCCGAGGTCGGTAAGGACACTATTGGATTGAGGATTAGTACGCATCAGTTTAGATAGATGGCTATTCAAGCGGAAAATATTGATTAAGAGTTGGTCGTAATGTGGAGGAGAATGCCTAAAAAATTATCGTTTTTAAGAAAATCATTTATGCATATTCCAGTATTTTATAGTTTATTGAATAACTTTTTTTTATGTTGTTTGCGAGTGTGGTATGTAAACGAAATATTTAATATTATTTTATAAGAACATGTTTATAACTAGTTACATAAATGTGATATATTACATAAATTCATTTTTATTTATATCACACGGCTGATTCGGGTAACGGGGGTTTCCCTGCATCTTTCACCTTTGTAAAGTATTGTACGGCAGAGGAGTCCGGAACGGGGACGGAAGGTAAAAGTAATCAAATCTTCTTCCAAGCATAGGCGTGCTAAAATTCATTTCAGATCGCCGTCCTCTATCAAATACTAACAGCACAACACAGTGTTAAAACAATAAAATGTTTTCGCTCCGCCACTGGTGGTTGACACGAGCAAACCCGGCGCACGCATATTTACTGTGTGCACTGCAACGCCATGTTTTCAAATTTAAAAAATTCCGACAATTTTTTGTTCGAAAATGGGGCTTTATGAAAATTAAAAATAAATTATGTTCCATTATTATTTTTATTGTAATGATGTCAAATAAAAAAAAAATAGGTTTTAATGCCAATTAACGTATAAATACAACAATGAAAACAAAAATAGTTACAATAAGGTGCTTATTTGCATTGAAGATAAGTGTTTTTTAGTCCGAAACGTCTAATAAAGAATAGGTGTGATATAGAGATGAGCTTACCAGTGACTCTTAAGTCACCGGTATACCGGGGACGGCGACCTCGCTGTAACTGGTTACTTTTAACAGCGACTTTAGTCGCTGTTTAGATTAGCGATCCGATGTCTATTAAGGCCGTATTAGAGTCGGAATTTTTTTTCTCTTGCGCCGGCAATTATAATGGCACGTATTCATGCGCAGTAAACCGTTCTCGATCAGCTGGAGCATTGTCAACGGTCAGAACAGCAGTTGGTACTATCGAAATCCCTAAAATACCCCCAGAATTAGAGATGTGCAAACCTGTTCGATTTGATTACCAGTTAAAGCAGCTGCTGCTATTTACAAATAGGAGGTCAAAAAAGTTGCTACGAATTAGCAGTCCATAAGCTTAATAAAGAATGTGAACTGCTAATTTAAGTACCAGTGGGTTAGAATGGCCATTAGCTGTTCATTCCTGCTTCGACCAAATAATAAACAGTTAAAAATAACAGAATAATCCACGTCTACCCAATTGCTCCGGCAATGGTAATTAAAATGGTGCGTGCCCCATTTCTGGTAATGAGAGACAGCTGATCGGGAACGGTGTACTGCGCATGAATCCGTGTCATTTTAATTGTCAGAAGAGTAGAATTTCCGACTGTAATACGGAGAACGGTGTACTGCGCATGAATGCTTGCAATATAATTGCCATTGCTGGCGCCACAAAAATTCCCGACTCTAATACGGCTTTTAAGATTTAAGAATAAGAACTGGACGCTGGTTGTTAACTAAAAGAAATAAAGGTCTCGTCGCTGTTTGCAAGTCGTCTTACTTATTGCGTTGGTATCCATATTAAATTTTAATCCTAGTTCATTATTATTGCTTGATTCGTCATTTTCCGGTATAAAAATATCGCTCTTCTCTAGTGGATTTAATAAACGAAACGTAGGATTGAAATTTTAATTACAAAAATAATTTTTTCGATAAATTACTTTCATAACCAACCTTTTACGCTATTATTATTCTAGCTATAAAAAAAATCAGCTGTTGAACGGCCGCCATTTTGGTTTTACGAAACGAACAATGTTTACATGACGTCACTCATTTGTTTCAGTCTTTTTTTTAACCTTTTAAGTGTTAAAAGAGGTAAGGCAACTGATGACGTAAGTACAAATCCTGGTGAATGGACTATACACGGTCTAACATACCTATAAACCATAGACAAAGGAAGAGAGGGGACGCGTAAAACCAGAAGCTATTTTGTTACCGCCTGGCTCCTTATCGGATTTAGCAGTGGCGTTACATGAATATTTTCTTAGTATTATCCCAGTACAAAATTATTATTTATGGAATTAATATTTTTATTGAATTGAATTTGTATATTGTGCCCCTACTGAGTACAAATGTTCTTCTGAGATATAATTTCATATAGGAAAGGTTGTGAAATTTAAATATCTTTCAACTTTAGGGAAAATGCAAGATAAAAAACAAAATTGGTCGATTCAAAATTTATTACAACGAAGCAACAAATTGTAATTACTGGTAGTTTCGAAATTATTGTTGGCACAGCACCTCCAAGTAATCGTACTCTTTCCTCAACTTTATAAAAAAGGACTTCTCAAAATGCTTTGAACAAGTCCTGTAGGCAGGAGAATGTTTCCAATCTCTAAGTACCATGTTCTGCACCCAAATGTTTGCTTTTTGTCGATCTTTCGGAAATCTAAAAACAATACAACAATGTGTGAGCTAAGTGGTTTAAAATAAGTTTTAACAGGACGCCATCGTTGTGAAACGACCTTCGGCTGAAGTCGTGTTTCTCAAAGACTATGATCTTTAACGATTCAAGACAAACGTTAATCGCTTTCTTTAAAAAAATAACACTGGTATGCATTCGAAATAATATAATGCTTTCACTAATAATTAACCAAAATTAAATAAGAAATAATTGAATTTTGTCAAAATATACAAATCATGCAGGTACGCCATTGAGTGACACACCCTCTCCAAGGGCAATTACCTGGTTCTTATTAGAAATCTTGAATGAAAAGTGCAACAAATCTAGTACAAATTACAAAGAAAGGTAGCTTTAACTAAGGCCTTAATCATAGTTTGAAAAAATAATATATACTGCTAAACTTACAAGGGAGATATCTAATATAAAATAAACGCATGCAAAAAATACAATTTGAATATTTACCGATGGAAAGTAATTCCAGGCTTCTTTCGTTCATTACGGCTTTTACAGCCATAGGCACAACAATTCACCATTTTTCTGTAAATAAACTGAATTCTTATAATAGCTCTCCTCACCACAAATCACCAAAATACACTGGGTGCCACCTCGATTTTCTGGCTCCCTATCAATGGCGGTGGATCAATTTTAGGTAACCTCTCTTTCTTTGTCTATGCTTTAAACGAAGTCACAAATGACTGTACGTCAATAATGACGGCCCTTGTCAATGTGTGACAATTCACGATGTCTTTTAAAAGGAGAGTTTACTTCAGGGTTTTTCCCACGGAAAAGCTCAATTTTGATTTGATCAAAATTGATACGGCGCTGAAAAAAGTGTACGTCAGACACATGCAAGATTTGGGTACAAAGGCTTTTGCGAAAGAGGCTTCCTATTGGGAATTTGATACGAATGGAGTATTTTTCAATGCCACTCAGGAGAAAGTCTACAAAGAGATAAAGGAAGATTTATTAAACAAGTATTTATTTATCTTACTTAATACATTATTAATTAATCCTCGATAAAAAATATTTTACACTTTTCAAATAACCTACTATTTGCTATATTGTAGCGTCATAAAAGGCTACAGTGGAGTAATCATAGCGTTTGGACAAACCGGAAGTGGTAAAACATTTACTACAAGTGGGCTACATTTTTCCGCCGAGGTAAGAAATACGTATTTTAAACTTCCATTGTCTTTATTTATTTATATCGCAACGTTTCAACTGGCAAACATATCCGTTCCTCTTCAGGTAAATACTGAGAGTATAAGTTATTAACCATTTTTTATGTAGAGCTAAGTATTTTTTTTTATAGTATACAGGGTGTTATGGAAATGACTTATTATATTTAAACCGGCAAATCCTGAGATGAAAATAAATTGAAGAAAAATAACCATAAATGCTTTGAATTATTAAGCGGAATATACACTTTCTATGCAATCTCAAAATTTACGTGGCCGCTCCTGAGGACCTTCACAATCAATAGTTTATTGAGGCAGTCTCGAGGTTCAAAAGAGGTTAGCGCATTATAGGCGGTGTTGTCATATTGCAACACAGAATTCTAAACGCACGTGTTCAATATTTGACAACAAGACAAGACGTCTTTGACACGCGTTATCACTTCTTTTTCAAACTTTTTAGAAAAAAACAACTACAATTTTAAGGTACATACTCTCTTACCTTCGATCTTATTTTAAAATAAGGCGTTTTATAATTAAATTCCATAAAAAAATAAAACACAAAAGTATATTTTTCAACAGCTCAACAGTAGATGATATCACACAAATTTGAAATCATATCACAACATTTATTATTATGAATTATTTCACAACAGAAAACAATCGAGTATAGTTGTAGCAGAATTATACCGTTGACTCTTACTGCCATAAATAAACTACCTGATTAAACCCTATTGTATACGCCTGAACCTCTTCAAAGCTCAATAAATGGGATCAGGGCCGGCTTGAAAATGTATACCACACCACATGATTTATTTTATAATTTAAAATAAATACATAGATATTTTTAGTTTTCGGTAGGTACCTATAATAATTGTAAAATAATGATAACAATTAATGATAATTGAAAATAATATAATTTAAAAGTATAACTATTAGGATAACAAGTACAATAAAAATTAATTAAATTCTAAGAAACTATTGATAATTTATTCAAAATTTAACTCTCTATCACTATCACTATCTTCATCTAAGCCTAAACTTATAATTAAGGGTTAAACATTTGTAATCATACAATTGTAAGAATTTTCCACCTTAAATACATGCTGTACACAGTTTTTCCAGCTGTCTGCAGAAATTTTTCTTACTTCGTTTTTAATTAATTCTACTACAGATGCATTTAATGTAGGAGAAATATTATTTCTCCTAATATTGGATTTTAATTGGTGCCATATTAGCTCAATAGGATTGAATATACAATAGTACGGAGGAAGACGCAACACTGTATGTCCATTTTCTGCTGCAAGTTTGCACACTCGTATTCCTTATTTATTTTAGAAGCTTTTAATACTTCTAGCAGTTCTAGTTTTTTGTAAGTTTCTTCAAAATATAAATCATTTTCAATCATAAAATTTTGAATTTCTGCTTTTGTATTATTAGAATTGAGAATGATTTTTGCTTGCCGACTATGATAACTAGCATTGTCCATTACAATCACGCTATTTTCAGGTATATCTTTAAGGAGTTTATGTTTAAACCAATCTTCAAAAAGTTGTGCGTCGGTATCTTGATGTTTTTAGCTGAAAGCAACAGACAATTTGGAACAAACCCGTTCTCTGAACCAGCATGTAATATTGTGATTCTTTTGCCTTTATTTGATGGTGCCTTGGTTTGACATTTTTTGGAAGAATCATCCCAACCTTTTCTTGGAGTGTCATGGGTATCGAACCCTGTTTCGTCAAGGTAAATAATTGGACGATTTTCTTCTCTAAATTGTTTAACAGCTGTTAAATATTTAAGTCTCCATTCCCGTAAACGTTGAGATTCCATTAATGTTTGTCTTTTATCAATGCTTCGGTATTTAAAACCCATTTTACGCAATATTTTCCTAAGGCCGGTATTAGACTATCAAATATATTTGACAAAGATATTTTATAAAAGAAATTTTATAAAATATTTATTTTATAAAAGATATTTTATAAAAGATAACAACAGACGATTATCTTTGATAAAAGATTTTATAGTTGATTGGTAACGGTAGTAACCTCATTTTCTGACAATAAGGCAAAGATTTGACATTGACTGCGACTGGTATTGGTATATAATACCATGGCGGAAAATACGTTTGTCTGGTGCATTTCAACAACAAAATTGCTAATTTCGGAGTATGAAAGGTTCGAAATATTGTACAACCATCAACACCCGGATTACAAACACCGAAATAAAAGACTGGATGTATTTATTTATTTACTTTCATTTTTGCCTTGCAAGTTTCTGGGATTATGCCTGAAAGGATACATTGAGGTATGCGACTGCTGTACTGTAAACTAGCATAACTCTCTCCTGTTGCCATAAACCGAAGGGTAACCATAAGGCATTCCTCAACGCTGATACAGTTCCTTAAATGTGTATTCTGTCGGGATATCAATGGTGATATCTTTAAAACAATAAAGTTAAATGTTTCGTCGTCCATTCTTAAGTAGTTTTTATAACTCCTAATACCTTCAACTCGTAACTCCTGAAGGAGATTGTGGTGGATACTCCTTAAATTACGTCTTGCCATCCAGGGCCTTACCCAAAGGCGCCTGGCTCTTTTTTTTCTTTTTTAATACTAAACACATTGTAATCACGGCAGCACTTAACGCTAGACAAGCTAATGCACGTCTATCGTTCATTTTTAATTGTAAAAATTTGACAAGTCTCTTCAAAAATTGTCAAAGTTCTTTGACAGTGTAATACTAGTAAAAACTTTTATAAAAGAAATATTATCAAAGAAATGCTACAACATATTTTATAAAAGATCTTTGTCAAATATATTTGATAGTCTAATACCGGCCTAAGGCTTGAAACGCTACAAGGGATATTTGTTTCGTCTTTAATCAGCCGCTCTTTGAGGGAAATCAAAGTCGGTACAGTTTGTGCCTCATACATTTGGTAAATCTTTCTTCTTAATAAATCCATGTCATTTTCGTCAATGCTTCTAAATGTGCCAGAATCACTCCGATTTTTTCTAGGATTAACAGGTTTAAGTACTATGTCTCTTACCGAAGATAAAGGAGTTTTTGTCAAAGTAGGACACCCATTTAAATATAATACGTCATTTCCATAACACCCTTTATAACCACATGGTTGGCTGTGTAGCATTAACAAATAATGTTAACCATACCATAACACGGAGAATAGGTTTATGCTCATTGTATTTATAAGGTATCTAAAAAAAAATCCATACATATTTAAATTAAGTATTTGAATTTTTAGGAATTTGGTATAGCACCGCGATTAATAAAAGATGTTTTAGCATTAAAGAGAGCCCAACCGTGTAACATAAAAATGTGCATTCAGATATCGTACGTCGAATTTAATAACAATTCTGCGGTGGATCTTTTAAGCGAGCCGCCCCATTCAATGGACATTTACAAATGTCGTGACGCGCAGAAAGTTAAAGTTTCGAACGAGTTGGATGCTCTTACATGTTTATTCAAAGGTGAGAGAACAATACTGCGTTATATCTTTACACGTGCGCCATGAATCTACGGATAAAGAGCCATCGTGACCTAAAACTCCCCATCTTTATTTATTACAGCTTTAAAAGTGAAGTTTTTATATCTTCAAGTTGAATTTAATTCTACATAGATTACTTTTCAAAGCTATTTATTCGTACTTTTGTGTTTTTGGTAAGTATTTATGGATATTCGTTACTAAGTTATCTTGTTTTGTAAAGTCATGTCATAGCATGCCGACATTTTAAGGACTGGCTAAAATCTTTTAAATGGATGTATTCATGATTTTAAAGTGGATTATGAAAACACCGAATTTCGAAAGCGAAATTAACTCGGTCGACGTTTATTTCGATTATAACGATCGTATAAAATTAGAATGCTAGACGCGTCTATTATAATGTTTATGAAATCGGTGTTTGTTTTGATATTTTTCTTGCACGAAACTTTGATTGATTCGTATGATTTTAATGGCATATCAGTGATGGCGCATGGGTAAATATATAACGTACAGACTTTATATGGTGTCGTGCGAAACTAGCAGGAAAAATAATGTAGCATTGTAGTAAACACTTTATGTAAGGCAGGAGTTCCCAAACTTTTTAATTCGCGTCGCCCTTACGGGTTTAGTATAGTAGTCACATTCAAAGGTAGTCACAGACCACGGAGCGCCGCGGTGCACACTTTGGGAACCCCTGATGTAAGGTTTTAGACCTTGGAGCCCTTTTGCTAAGCCCAGCTCTGTTATATCAGCTATCCAATAAACGAAAAACGCGTTATAGGTGAAGGGCGCAAAAACTACATCAGAACTAACTCGGAGTATTATTCGAACTTACGCAGTACGGTGATCACATTTCATATAACTGCCAAAAATATGGAATTGTCAAACCCCACAAAAATATGCTCACGAGTAAGTAATATTTTTTTATCCCAATATTCGTAAACTAAAATAAATATTTTCTCTTTGTTCGTATTAAATAATGTAATTTGGATTTTTTGGGACCAAGTTGTTTAGTAGCTAACAGTATTTATGAGAAATCCAAAAATATACAGGCTGTTTTAAAAGACATGTGTTTTGTCTTGTGGGGTGATTCCGGCGTGTTTGTTGAAAACACCCTGTATTGTTTTTGTATTAAAAAAATAGATACATGTGGTAGACCTAGCAGGAAATGACAGTTGTGCCAACATGTCTGCTCTCAACAAGGGCGTCAAAGAAGTAGGTTTAGCGAATGTGACCAAGACGCAGTTGGAACAATTCATTTTGCGACTGGCTGAGAATATTCCAAAAAATATTAAAATACAACAGAGGATGAACATTTTAATATACTATTTGGATGGTGATTTTTCCTGCGAAAATATACTTAGGTAAGATCTGTTATAAAAATACACAATGGTACACAATTGAAGCAATTCTGGGATTTTTATGCTTATAGAGCGCTGTTAATGGTTTTATAAAAACGTTCTCGGTGAGAAATGTTGTGCTAAAGAAGAAATTTGTAATCATTTACTTTTAGATTTATTGGTCATATAAAAGTGCGATCGGAAGACATGTTAGTAACCTTGTCCATGTTGAGATTTGCTCATGTGGTGCAAGGTTTAAAGATGAAGAAAAAGCATATTAAGTTTGATGTGAACGAGGAGGTTGAACTAGAATATCTAAGGGTAAGTATCTAGTGTCCCAACAGTGGCCAACTAAAATCACTAGTATTGCCGTAAAGAAAAATCTTATAATGTAAAGGCTGCAATATACAGGGTGTTATGGAAATGTCGTATTATATTTAAATGGGTGACTCCTGGGGTGTCCTAGAGAAGCGCTACATATATTTTTTAAATCGAACGTTTAAAAAGTGGGGTAATTCACCCCTAAACCCACACACAACTCCTCGGCACATTCATATATGAACATATTACATTGCCCAGCTGGGTAATCAACAGATGTCCAGGCACAATGTTGCCATACTGTTTAAAAGTGTAAAACTTTAGTTTCTTATAAAAATAAATATTTAGCTTACTTAGAAAGTAAATCCAGAACGCGATTAAGGAATCCAGGGCACAGACACCTTCAGTTCTTTTTTCTATGGGGAAAACTTTATGCTCATCACGATCCTGATGATAGTGTGGGAATGCATAATAAGCTTATCACTAAACCTCATTCGGCCTCTTATTTCCAGTGAAACAGAACAAATTGCACTAAATCCCTTAAAGAAACACACAGACACCCACGAGTTTCAAATTAGTTTTTTTGAAGATATGCACCTATTATCAGATTATCGCACTAAACACTAACGCATAATTACACTTTAAAGTAACACTACCGCACACATAGAACAAGAACATCATTTCGCAATAGAAATAATAAAAACGCTAATTTCTATGGGCCATTAAAACCTTTACTAAAGATAAAATGAAACAATTATGTTAACAATTGACAGGAACTACCCTTTCAAATAAATGGTCTAGTCCACCACCAGACTTTCTTTCCGAGAACTCTCCGCTAGTAGAGCCAGAGCGGTTGCCATTTCCGAGGCTATAATTATACAGGAAAGTAATATGAATATAACCTTATAAAACATCGAAAGTGGCAACGCTGTATTTTTAGATAGACAATACACATGTGAAGATAGGAACATGTTCAGAATTAAGTTTCAACATTTTTAGATGTCGAATACCATTTTATGAAAGAATTCTATTATTTCCCAGACTACCAGCAGATAAAATCTTATACAATAAGGGCATATTTTGTCTACACGATAGCACTTTAAAATACTAATTCAGATTGAATGGTACTTAGATGTGTTCACGATATGCGCGATGTGAATTTATGTGACGTTGTTTTGGTGTTTTGTGACGGTTTTTGTTCGGTTACCTGGTGTTTTTTTATAAATTAAGTTGGTTTTTAATAAAGCCGAAAAGGTAAATAAAATTTCATTTTTTCTTCTAAAGGGTAAAGTGGCATTTGTAAATCAGAGATTGTTTCCCAGTGAACTGAACTGAACGTAAAAGTTTATAATAATGTACCGTGAAAAATAAACAACTTGAAATCTGTCAAACGTTTGTTGATTTTCTAAAGAGTTTACCCTGAAGATATGACAACACTGTTCAAGATTCACTCACGTTTTTCGCCATATGTCCTATTGTTTACCTTCCTGGCATTGGCACCACGTGGTAATTTTTGGTTTGACGTAAGGTCATGTACAGGGCATATTAAATTAAAGCGCTATTTTTGGATATTTTTCTTCGATTTGTTTTCATCTCAGGAATTGCCGGTTGAAATATAATACATCATTTCCATAACACCCTGTATAATTTTGTATTTCCGTAGTCCGATATATGATATCAGCAATTCTTTTAGAGAACAGTGTCCTTTACATAACATTGGGTATTCGACATATCATACAAGGGTAATCAAAATGTTGGTTTTTTATCCAATTTCAAAATACCCCGTTAAACAATCAAGCAGCAAAATTGTTTCAAAATACCTTCACTTATTCTTTTATAATATGTCAAATAAGCAATGTTACTTGAAATTATGTAAAAGACACGTTAAAACTGATAGTTGTACCTACAGTTCTCTAAAAAAAAAATCACTCATATCGGACTAAAAACAAAAAGTTATGAAGCCTAAAACTTCTTCAAAATTTCATAATGGCCGTTTTCTTTGTACGTGAGTGTATTTCAGAAAAAACTAGAAAACTACGACAAAGAAAAACACCTGAACTCGGTCCTACTAAACATCGATTTAGTCAGCGGATTAAACCCACCAAGAATTGAGCACCTAAACAATCTAATCCAAAATTACATTGCAAACGACATTGGCGAAATAGCGGTTATGAATGTAGCCGATACCAAACTAATATTGAAGAGCATGAAGGAAATGTATACGAATTGTCAGAACGAAGTAAAGAAGCTACAGAGCGACAAGCAAGTTTTATCGGCGCATAATAAAAGCGAGACCAGCTTGAAACATAGGAGTTCCAAGACGAGCTCACTGGGATCGGTAAGATTTGTCCGTCGACATTAAATAAAGTTATAAGACATATTCGTGGATCCATGTCATTTTCATAGTCTACTTTGACAGATGTTAACTTTCAGGGTACCAGAATTTCTAAAAAAACATCAAAGAATATTAGATCCAAAGAAAGTCTCGTAAAGGAGAAAAGAACCAGTGTCAGTAGTACTATGTCAGACAAGAAGCTAGTTGCCGGCGATGATCAGGGAGGTAAGTGACGTGTATTTTACTTCTCATACATACATAGGTGTTTCAAAAAAGATAACAAATAAAAAGCAAGGCGTTGGTGCCTTTGCATTCAGATTGGCCACTTTTGAGGAGGTATGGGTTGCCCTGTTTTCTATAAAGTCTCATGCAATTGGTACTGACGGAATCGGACTATCTATGCTATTATACCTATAATCATACTCCCTACTCTGTCAAAGGTCTTGGAGAGGGTGCTTGAGGGTCAGATTCGTGAATATATTGAGACTGTTCAGTCAGGTGTGGTGTACCTCAGGGATTCATTCTTGGTCCCCTACTCTTTACTTTATACACTTCACAATTAACTAATAATCTGAGATATACTATCAGGTACATGTATGCGGACGATACCCAGGTGTACCTATCGTTTCGCCCTGAAGATGTCTTAGAGGCTAATGATAAGCTATAGCGAGCGACCTTGACCAATTGCTTAGAGCCTCTACTCTTCACTGCCTTGAGTTAAATCCGAAAAAGTGCCAGGTACTTCTATTTGGACGTGGTCAGAGCAGGGAGCAATGTCAAACCCTACTTCGCGTTGATCTTGGTAGTCAAACCTTAAATTCTTCGGCCCTGGCTAGGAACCTCGGACTGTTGCTGGATGTCAACCTAAGGTTTACCGAGTATATCAGTAACTGTATAAAGAAAGCATTTGCTAACTTATATATAATCAAAGGCACCTTCTAAATGCAAGGTAGTGTCGGGTTTCTGCAACTTGTGACATTTATGTTGGGTGCCAGCTCTATGAGCAAAATTTAAGAGCTCCTGACGTATACGGTAGAGGGTAGGTTGTCTTATTGGTTTGTTGCGTCTTATTTAGTTATGCTAGACAAGGTATTAGTGTTTTTGGGTCAGAATTGTTTTAGGATCAATCACCAGGGCCGTTCCTGGACGACGGTCATTCAGTATTCTTTATTACAAATTTAAAAAAAAAATCATATATTTTATCATTTTAATATGTCTAAAAATGTTATCAAACGTTTGCTCAGTAAGTGAAACTAGGTGGGAAAGTAGAATTAAAGCAATTCGTCCTCTTAGATATCAGTTAGAAGAAATTTGTAGTAGCCTAGAATTTTTGACAAAAGATACATCACGAGACATAAAGACAAAACATAGTGCACAATCTTTATTGGATAAAATTAAGACTTTTAAATTTATTTGTTCGATTTTAATCTGGCATGATATTTTAGAAAAAATTAATATAGTAAGTAAAATACTACAAGATCCGAATAGTAACTTAAATGACTGCCATAAAGAAATTGAAAATCTTAATCTTTATTTTAACGAAAAACGTGCAGACAAAAATTTTGATTTGCTCATCAATAAAGCTAAAGAAGAAGCAGCAAAAAACGATGTAGAGCAGGTATTCCCAATAGTACGGCAACGAAAATTTAAGCAACAATTTTCATATGAAAGTAAGGATGAATCTCTAGCAGATCCAAAGCAAAAATTTAAAATCGATTTTTATTTTCTAATTTTAGATACAACCATTCAGTCTTTACAAAAGCGGTTTGAGGGTATAAACAAATTTCAAAATTTATTTGGGTTCTTATGTAATTTTGAAAATTTAGAATCTGACTTAATTAAAGAATCATGTGTAAATTTAGATACCGAATTGCAAGTTGAGATTGATAGAGTAATATCTAAAGACATTGACGGCTTAGATTTACATAATGAAATTTTAACATATAAGATTCTTAATCCTAAAAATACTACTGATTCATCCTTTCCCATAGACATTTTAAATTATATAACTAAAAAAAATCTTTTCCAAATTTATTTATAGTCTTACGGATATACCTTACATTACCCATTTCAGTAGCTTCAGGTGAAAGAAGTTTTTCTAAGTTAAAACTAATAAAGAATTATTTAAGGACATCTATGAGTCAAGAACGCCTATCAGATTTGGCCATTATTTCGATCGAAAATGATAGTTTTCAGGCTCTTGATCATAATCAGATGATCAACGAGCTTGCATCCGTGAAAGCCAGACGTGTATTATTTTAGGTATATCGTCCCTTTTTTGTTTTGTTTATTACAAAAATAGTATTTTTTCATTTTTGAAACGTTTATTTTTTTATCATTAAAATATTGCTGTTAGGTACCTACTATATAAGTATTAGGTATAATATTGTTTATGTTTTTGTTGTTTATTTTATTTACGTTAATTTTATTCTCTTTTAATTTTCTTGTGAATATACTTACCAAATATTTTTTGTGATTTTGTTTGTTTTGGTAATTTAATTAATAAAAAATTTTCTAATTATTTTTTATCAGTTTTCTTACAATTCAAAACATTACCAGTTTTTCCCGAAATATATTTTTTAAAATAGGACAATTTTTTTTTAAACTAGGGCGCACCAAAGAAACCTGCACGTAGGCGCCAAACACCCCAGGAACGGGCCTGTCAATCACAATGCGATTGATCCAGTCTTTAGGTAGTGTGTATGTTGCGTCTGGCAATGTGTGTATGTGAGATAACAGAATCTTACTGTTGTTGGCTATGTTAGCCTTAGTGTGGTATTTAGCGATAGTTTTGTTGAGAAACTCGGAAATTGTTTCAATTTCGAGATCTCTGTGTACTATGTCGTTTCTAGTGTATCGTGGAGTGTTTACTATGATTTTTAGTACCTTGTTTTGCATCACTTGGACCCGCTTCAGGTCCCACTTGCTCATAGTACACCATGCTGGTGCTCCATATGTCATCCCTGATCTGATGAAGGTTTTGTATAGGGTGACCTTTGTCCTTAGTTTGCTGCGCTTGTTAAGCAAACTGTAGATTGCGCCGAGTTGTTAATTGGCTTTCTTTAGTATGTTGGCTGTAAGTTACTTTCCAATTGAGCCTTCTGTCAAAGTGTAGACCTAGGTATTTGACACTTTGTCTCCAATCTATTTCTTTGTTTCCAACTTTGATTTTCCCTTCCGGGAATTTACGGCACGATTTTGAAAAGAAAATTGCCTGGGTCTTGTCAGGGTTAATTTTGATCTTCCATTTGCTTAGCCATTTTTGTAGAATGGCTATGTTCTTTTTGAGCCTGGACATTATTATCCTAGGGGTCTTTGATGTCGCTGCGATGGCCGTATCATCCGCGTATATGTATTTTTCGTTCAGAGGAAACTGAGGGATGTCTGCTGTATAGATGTTGAAGAGTAGGGGGCTGAACCTTGTGGAACGCCAGCTCTTATGTTCTTGGATGTAGACAGTTCATCGTCGATACATGTTTGAAATGATCTATCTTCTAGATAAGAGGCTATGAGCTTTATCAGATAGTTAGGCATTCCTAGCCTTATCATTTTTAGTATTAGCCCATTGTGCCATAGTTTATCAAACGCCTTGCTTATGTCAAACAGCACGGCTCCTGTGTGTTTCCTTCTGTTGAATCCTTTTAAGTATGTTAAAAGCGAACCTTGTCGCCTGTCTAACAGTGCACAAACTTGCTCTAAAGCTGAATTGCTCCTCTGGTAAACAGTGATTAGTTTCGACAAAGGCTGAAAGCCTACCCGAAATTCACCTTTCCGCTAGTTTGCACACGTTAGACAGCTAGCAGACTGATCGGCCTATAACTACTTATCAGATTTTTGTTTTGTCCTGCCTTCCCTATCATGATGATCCTTGCCTTCTTCCAGGCGAAAATTAACTGTTATAATAATATTGGTTAAGTGAGGAAGCCTAGCTTCAACTTCGCCCTTTGTGATTTTTCTTTAATTACAATAAAGACATTTATTATTATTATTATGGAACTTCCTTACTTTCCAGTATCAACTGACCTACCCAAACGCAAAAAAACAAAAAACAGCTTGACTGCTGTCGTGAAATCCGCATCACAAAGTAGAAAGAAAACTAGTACCACGTCGGTGACTAAACAGGACTCACGAATCAGCGTTAAGAGTATTACTGACCCCTGTTTACCGATACCAGACATGGTACCAGAAAAGAAGGACGTTTGGAAACACTATTCCAGTCAGGCGATCTATAAAGATAAAATAGATGAGTATAAGCTGAATGAAAAGGAGGTGAAAGATAGCTTTGTCGAATACGTCAAAGAACTTAAGAAGTTGCAAGTATGCAAGGAGGCTATTCACAAGTGTAGCAACGACTTAATTGCGGTAAGAATTTTCGTAGGATATACAGTGTGTCCGCGGATGGAGTCCCCAAGAGGGAAACAATCGTTATTATTGATTTTACAACCAAAAGTTATTCTTTATAAATTATATTAAAAATACGTTTTTGGACGTTCAAAAGAGCAGAAATAAATGCTCTTTTCTGAAAAAAAAAGTTGCCAAGTAATAATGTAACGAGTACGAAATAGTTTATTTTTGTCACACTTGAATTTTTGGGTGGGGGATTTTAGCACGGTTTTAAACAATCGTTCGAGTTTAAATCAATCTTTTGTTAAAAATGTTTAAAACAGGTAAATTAAACACACGTTTTTTTTTAGTAAATTGAATATTTAACAGAGGAGTATACTTAATTTATGCAACAACTGGGTGTGAAAAATATTTGTTGATAAATAGTAATAAAACTACTCACTAAAACAGTAAGTTCCATTCAAATTAACAAAATAATAAAAGTTAGGTACCTACTTAATGAACATCATGCACAGAACTTTAATATGTTCAAAAAACTACAAATAAGTGTATAACCCGTAAGAAAAACAAAGGAATAGGGTAAAAATGTATAATAATCACTAATCGGAAGTGACATCAGTTAGCGCCGTAAGTGGGTGCATTAGAACAACGAATACTTATAACCAGGAAGAAGACAAACTGCCGTGTTAAATAATCGAAGCAGGCATGATACGGCGACATCCATTATGCCTGGCGCGCTCGTGCTTTTCAAATGTCACTTTTGTCCAAATTTTTATTACTGTCAATATTTTAAAGTGACATTCAAGCAAAGAAAACATCAAAACCCTTTTATTTGGTTTACTAAGTAGAGGAAATTAAATATTACGATTTTGACATAGGTTTTCAGCTGTAAATATTGCTTTAAAATTGTCCTTACATACTTTTATATTATTATTGAACTAGTAACGAAACTAGAAATAAAGAATTCAGAGATTGAAGGTTGTAATTAGTTTTATTAAAAAATAGGAAATAAATCATAATTTACATAAAATATTTTACCATCTTCAACTTCAAACAAATCAAGGTAAATACAATACTATATGTACAGCTACTAACCAAGTAAATATATGCACCATCATTATGATTATGGGCTTCAAATTTGTTTGTTTCGTAGCATACTCCTGGCAACATTAGTGATCGAAGTCCTCTTTAATGTTCAGTCATTATGAGATTCTCAATTAAACTATGAAAAGAAAGAATTATTATAATAATATATTACCGGACTTATCAAAATTCTGGCTACGGGTTAATATAACTAAGCTGTAATTATTATGTTGTAGCTTTTGACTTCTGGATTGTAAAATTTAAGTAAAATTCTTTAAAAATGTGTTTGTTGCTAGTTTGCGTGACAAGTTTGGGACATAATGGGACAATTTTATAATGTAAAATAACAATAACGAATAAAAATTAGTAAAAAAATATTTCAATCATAAATTACTTACCTGCAACAAAACGAGAAGGTCCGTTTTCGTGAAAAGAATAGAAAATTAAAAATTATTTCAGAATTTAATGACGCTTCCTCCACCATTTTTAATCACATTATAAATCATATGTTACTTGATTTTATCCCCTTCCAGACGAAGGATGTTTGGTTGTGAAATAATTTAAGAACGTGTGCTGCTCGCATTCTATGTCTATCTCTGTCTGCATCAACCTTCTCCGATTCAATAAAGGGAGACAAATATGGCCTAGATTAAATCGAACAAACCCAACGTCTGATATTGACACAGAACGATCGATACAAAAGGATAAACGTATGGAGTAACCTGCCTGGCTGTGACGTCACTTGCACGGCCTACTTATATGCTTTGATCCCCGCCATAAGCGGTCTCACCGGGCTGCATTAGAATTTAGTTCTTTAAAAATTTGTAACCAACTTAGCTGCTCTGACATTGCCTAGCTTATTGCGGAGTTTGGAATGAACTAAACCATAAGACGAATGTAGCTGTTGGACAAGTTCCATTGCAATTGTATTTAAATGTTTAATAGACCGCCACCATGCTAATGGTTTTACATTTTCAAGTATCTGTTGAGAAAACATATATGGCATAAATGGTGCACACCTAGCCTCGTTGAAAATTCCCTATTTGATTTTTTGTTTTCAAACGTCTCCAATAGTTCGAGCCATATTTCTGTCGCTTCTCCTATCGTGCAAGTGTTTTTTTTTTTAACTTTATCTAGAGCCACAGCAATGCATTTTAATTTTTTTGTGATACCCCTGACAATTAACGTGAGTAACTAATTTTATAATGTCGTTCTCAATAAGTATTCTGTTAGTACACACATCAAATAATATTGGCCAGTTTTTCAAATAACTCTCCAAGCAGTCCGATTCTCGGCAAAAATCCTAAATGTCGTAAAACTCTATGAATAGAAAACATTCCGAGATGTCCACTAGGAAAGGAGTTTAAAAAATCTTTTAAATTCTACTAAAAACATGTTTTTAATAAGGTTTTATTTGTTTAAAACAAAAAAAACACTTGTTTTGTTTAAAATTAAAAAATACAGGTTTTTTTGCAACCCTGGATTTTAGGCTCAAACATTCCGAAGATTTAATAATACCAAGGACGAATATGACGAAGACGGATTCCTGATAATCAGTTTCGCAGAAAGAGAATGCAAGGCCCACATGGAAGAAGCGCGGCACGCACATTTGATACAACAAGAAAGAGTTTTAAAGATTCAGGAAGAATTCAAAGTTTTCTTGGAAAATCGGCGGAATATTATTAGGAAAATCGATGATCAGTTTGCACAGTTCTCTCAGGACAACTATAAAATTCCCAGCGCTACTTCTCAGGATATTGAGGTTGAATTGGTAATGAATTACTGTACAGGGTGTCCAATTTTCGACACTTTTATAGGGTATCTCTGTGTTTGTTAGTGCTATCAAAAAAGTAATGTAGGTGTCATGTGCTCTTTTTGGGTCAAACTTAACATGGTAAAATCAATATTCGAAAATTTTCGCTCGCTTAAGAGATACGGGGGAAAATCAACAAATTGACATTTTCTAAATCACCCTATATTTTCTTAGTTAAAAGACATACAGAAAAATGTTTTATACAGAAGTTTCTTTATAATGATTGTTGAATAATCTGCCGTTTTCAGAATAAGTATACGGGGTCAGGTAAGAAAGTTATCGGACCTAACCTTTTAATCTAAAAAGATTGCATTTTAAACTCTCTTTTCAAATTTATAACACACCATGGATGATAGATATCATCAAATTTTTCAAAATGAAAAGTATTTTTCACAAATGAATATGTAGAAAATGAAATTGACGTTAAATGTTAATATCAACTAGAATGTCAACATAGTTGTCTCTAGGATATTAGTTTTTGTTTCATGGTATACTTTGGTTTAAAGTAATAAAGTTTAATAAATCGCCTAGGAAACCAATATCATCCATGGTGTATTATATATTTGAAAGGAGAATTTAAAATAGTATATTTTTAGATTAAAATATACAGGGTGTTCCATTTAAAAAAATGAGGATAGGTTCGATAACTTTTTTACCTGACCCCGTATACTTATTCTGAAAACGGCAGGTTATTCAACAATCAATATAAAGAAACTTATGTATAAAACATTTTTCCATATCTCTTTTGACTAAGAAAATATAGGGTAATTTTTGAAATTGTCAATTTTTTGATTTTGGTATCTCTTAAACGAGCGAAAATTTTCAAATTTTGATTTTATCATTTTAAGTTTGGCCTAAAAAGAGTACATGACACCTACATTACTTTTTTGATAGCACTAACAATAACGGAGATACCCTATAAAAGTATCGAAAATGGGACACCCTGTACAGGGTGTCCATTTTTGGGCACTTTTGTAGGGTATCTCGCTTATACTTAAAGATAGAGGGTTGCGGTTTTCGCGGCACTGTGCTACTTATTTGTAAAACTAAACATGCCGTTAACAGAAATTTCATAGCCCTCTTGGTTTTTGAGATACAGGGTGAAAATGAAAATTATCACTTTTGGGACACCCCCCATATCTCAGTTGTCTTTTAACTTATTAGATAGTTGAAAAGGTATTCTTATAGAACTTTTTCCGTAGAATCCAGTGGAGTAGTTTGTTTTCTTATTGCGTCATCCGTTTTTTAGGTATGAACCAAACATATATGTTTTTAAATGGGACACCCTATATATTTTTAAGTAATTAACTTAGGCATTTTCTGGGCTTTCCAAAAATATGAAATAGTATATATTTATTTTTAAAAATAGCTGAATAAACTACACTTTTCTCTAAATTAATACGTTATTTAACAGTAGGCCATGGCGCAAATGAAACAAAAGAAAAATATATGCATAATATTTATTCTGAAAATGTTTTAAAGTAATTTTAAAAATAATTTTTATTATTAAACAATTTACCTAAATATTTAATAGTATAAATAATAATTATAGGTTTTTAACAAACATTAACTCCAACAACATAAATACATTTTTAATGGGTAACTACAGAAATTGCTGAAAATGATTACCATTTTCTCTAATACACAATTCGTACAGTTTGGTTATTCGTTCTAGATTTAGGAGAATTATTGAACGGCTTTGTATATTCTGAAATGCGAGGGTAATGGTTGGTGTAATAATATTGGTGTATTAGAGAAACTGGTAATCATTTTCAGAAATTTCTGTAGTTACATGTTGTTGGAGTTAATGTTTGTTAAAAACCTATAATTATTATTTACACTATTAAATATTTAGGTAAGTTGTTTAATAATAAAAATTATTTAAAAAAATTACTTTAAAACATTTTCAGAATAAATATTATGCATATATTTTTCATTTGTTTCATTTGCGCCATGGCCTACTGTTAAATAACGTATTAATTTAGAGAAAAGTGTAGTTTATTAAGCTATTTTTAAAAATAAATATATACTATTTCATATTTTTGGAAAGCCCAGAAAATGCCTAAGTTAATTACTTAAAAATATATAGGGTGTCCCATTTAAAAACATATATGTTTGGTTCATACCTAAAAAACGGATGACGCAATAAGAAAACAAACTACTCCACTGGATTCTACGGAAAAAGTTCTATTAGAATACCTTTTCAACTATCTAATAAGTTAAAAGACAACTGAGATATGGGGGGTGTTCCAAAAGTGATAATTTTCATTTTCACCCTGTATCTCAAAAACCAAGAGGGCTATGAAATTTCTGTTAACGGCATGTTTAGTTTTACAAAAAAGTAGCACAGTGCCGCGAAAACCGCAACCCTCTATCTTTAAGTATAAGCGAGATACCCTACAAAAGTGCCCAAAAATGGACACCCTGTACAAGTTGTCCGAATGTGGCAAAATGAAAAAAAGTCATTGATTTATTAAACCCAATGTATGTAACGGATTCTATATTTAATAGCATAGCATTTATAACATTTTTTTTAGAGAGAAATAACGGTCGAGGTAGACCTATGCCATCCAGGCGACAGCTTGGAAGATGTTGAAGAAATAATAAAAATTCCCCAAATTCCAGATCAAACCCTAATGATAAGAAAACTGCAGAGATTAATGTTACAAGAAATAGAAACACGAAAACGCATCGATATTGAAAAGAAACAAAAATTTAAATTATTTTGAACATAATTAAACTGTTTGGAAAATAAATTATTTGTATTTTTTGGTCTTGGTCATTTGCCCTATTTACTAAATAATGGTTTTAAATTAAGTCTACTTACGATTTTAGAATTTATAGCAGGCCAGTGTTTAATCATCATCTTTACGCTAACATATAAAAATTGAATTTTTGCAATAACTTCATTCTCCCTAATTGTGTGGGGATGTTATGGAGGTTCGACTGCATTTGTTTCTTAATTTTCGGTTAAATTTAAAAAAAAATTAGGCCCGAGGTTTCTCATTTTTTCCATCATAGAGTCTCAAAAACTCGTCCTAATGAAATAAATTTTATACATTGCTTGACATTCCCACTTATTTATTTTTTGATTCTACAATTGGAAAGAAACTCCTCCTACTTCATTTTTCCAATTTATTAATAAAAACAAGGCAAAACATATTAAATATAGTCATATATTTCCTAAGAAATATCCTTAACATGATACTTTTCTAAATGTAATTTTAACAAAACCTTTTTTGGTAAGTATATCATTAAAACATAAAATATCGCGTATGTGGTTTTTATTATAAAATATTATTGTTAGGTCCGGAACAAACAAAACCCCCAATTCAAACCTCTATAGGTACTAAGGTTTGGTATTACTTGATAAAGATAGGTTTCAAGAACGGAGAATGAATAAAAATTCCAACCAACAACTTGAGTCTACAAGTTTTATGTTATATAGAAGTTAATTAAGCGCTTATCGCAATTCTCTCTAATATTAACCTTAAAACCTTACTATGGCTGGTAATACCAATCCTAAAGGCTAAATTAAAGAAAAAGTTGTTGAAGTCAAGCCTAAGCACTTTCTTTGGGCTTTTCTTCAGATTTCGAGTCCTCTTTCTTTGCAACTTCAGCCTTACTAGCTTCATCAAAGTTTTCAACTAGGTCTGGCACATCCTCCTCATCTTCTGGCACAATTTTACTGACTCCACCGGCATTAGCTACAGAGTTGGCTAAGCGTTTAAGTTGTGTGATTCCTTCGGGGCCCAACTGACTTAAAATTCCAGGGAGCATGTCGGTGATTTGTTTATTCTCACCATGTCCAGTGATGGCGAAAGTATTGGCTGCTAGGGAGGCTTGTGTTTTGGGGTTGTTGAAATGAATTACAGATCCATCATCTTTTATCATATTTACCTGAAATAGAATATAAATTATATGTAAAATTGATGTGACAAATTTTCAATGAGATAAGAGAGTAAGTACCTGTTATGAATGACTCGCATTTTGAATTCATTTGTAACTTTGTAACATTATTGCAAAGCCATGAAAATGAGTAATTTTAATACTTATCAGTATATTAACTAGAAAATTAACCTCAAGCCAGCTTTAATCATGTCACAAATAACGCAGTTACTTTATTTACTAAGGAGTATTTCCTGGTTGTGTGGCTATTGAAAAAATTGTATACATGTTGACAAGCAATAAAATTAATTTATATTTATTTCCTTCTGTAGTATATTTATTTATAGTAAACATTAGATATCCTGTATTTTAGATAACAATAAATAAATAACCTAAGAAAGCCAGTTTTAATAATTTTTAAAGTAACAACTGAAAGTAAAAGTTCTCAAATAAATAATATAAACTAAGGTATTTAGGACCAATACAAAAATATTGTCTGATCACTTAGATGTGACTTCTAGGAGTGCTAATAATTTTGCTTCTATGCCAAAACATTTCAAATCACTACTTACTGCATTCTTATTAATTTTATTTCGTTTAGAGCCTAAAGACTCATAAAATTGTTTTCTGTTTGAAGGTTTGTCTACATTTAGCAAGAAATAAAAAACTGGTTTGTGAAGGACCAAAATTGGAAACATAAAAATTTGTGAAAAATAAATTACCTCTTCAATGCCTGGGATTGTATTTACTGATAGTTTCTTTAGGGAGGACTGTAATTTTTTGTCATCTGTGGCCTGGGTCGAGTGAACAACCTTCTTCTTACGCCTTGGGGTTCCTTTACCACCGATCCTAACTTGGGACTGTAACTTTTTAAGTTTCTCGCTGTTCATGGTGTTACCTTACGTTCAACTACCCTAAAGGGACTGCAACACTTAATTTTACGTTTTTAAAAAGTTACAACAAAATGTCTTATAAATTACTGACCGTATCAGTCGTTTTTCACAAACCACACGTGCTTGTTGCCCGGTGCGGTGAGAAAGAAAATGGTGGACTTCCTTTTGTTGCTTCAAAAGAGGACTGCGCAACTTGCCGCCAAATTTGAATTTATAATTCTGCTGTATTAACTTGGTATTAGTAACTAATTCTAAGAAATATTTGCGTATCTAATGCGTGAGAATTACTTTAAGAAAACGATACTTCGGCTGTTTTTATCAAAATTTGACAAATTCGAATTTATAAAGACGTTAAAACTTTGCTGTGTTATTGATGAAAATTATTTCTAAATTCAGGCAACCCGAACCCATCAGTGAATTGATGCATGTTGGTTGGTTACCAATTCGCTTTCTTATGTTAAAATCCCAAAAACTACTCATTATAGATATTGATCAATGGGAACAATTCACACCAATTTTCCCCTAAATCTGTCAGTTGTCAATTAAATGTCAGTTTTGGTTTTCCATGTTGTTTGGATGGATTATTTTTTGAATTTATTGCGATATTTTTTATATTAAAACACTCATTCGGTGAAAAGTGAATATTTTTTGTATAAAATGGCTTTAGTCTGTGCCAGTAAGTAGTAAAATATAGTATAGGAAAAGTTTATTTACCGGCAGTATACTTTTATAACCTCGAAAACATGTTATTAAACATTATTTTCTCTGCTCTCTTACCCCATATTCGGTTAAAGCGTATCATGGGTTAGAACTAAGTATCAAAAACTCTCGTGGAGTATCTGTTAATTTTCTAGTGCCAATAATATAAATTTTTTTTAGTTTCTAATGAAGTCCCAGAACACCCAGTTGTCTCGCCCATTTCTGGTGCTATATTCGAGAAAAGAGTTATAGAAAAATATATCCAGGAGAATGGTGTTGATCCTATAAGTGGAAAAGAACTAGGCATAGATGATTTAATAGAAATTAAAAGTAAGTTGAGCTTTCATATAAATATGCAATGTTGAAATCATAAATTTCTGGTTTTTGTAGCACCCCCAATTGTAAAACCTAAACCACCAAGTGCTACAAGTATACCAGCTACTTTAAAGCTACTACAAGATGAGTGGGATGCAGTTATGTTGTATAGTTTTACACAGAGACAGCAGTTGCAAACTGCCCGGCAAGAACTTAGCCATGCTTTATACCAACACGATGCTGCTTGTCGTGTAATTGCCAGATTAAATAAGGAAGTTACGGCAGCTAGAGAGGCTTTGGCAACATTGAAGCCCCAAGCTGGAATTACTACTGTTCCACAGCCTGTAAGTGAAGTGGTTATGATTAATTGTATTTTATTTTTATTCAATTGTTTAAATAATTATGAATTTATGTTTAGGCTGTGGCTGCTGAGCCATCTGGTGTTGCTGCTCAACCTATTGAGCAAGCAGGTATGAGTACAGAGGTTATACAAAAATTGCAAGAGAAAGCAACAGTGCTTACCCAAGAGCGTAAGAAGAGGGGTAGGACTGTACCTGAAGAATTGGCTACACAGGATCAAATTAGATCATTTAAAACATTGGCATCACTTATTGTAAGTGAAAAAATACCTCCAGCAGTATTACAAAGTTAGCAAGTAGTAAAAAAGTTGTAATATAAACATTATTCGTAGGGATTACATTCAGCTAGTATTCCTGGTATTCTAGCACTAGATGTCCATAGTACGGATACCAGCAAAGTTTTGACAGGAGGTAATGACAAAAATGCAACAGTGTTTAACAAGGACACTGAACAAGTTGTTGCCATATTAAAGGGACATACTAAGAAGGTCACTAAGGTTATTTACCATTCCAATGAAGATATTGTACTAACAGGTAATTTTTTACTTCATATTAAATATCTGTTCAGTTGCAAGGGTATTGAAGATAATTTTATTTTGTGGTCACTAATTAATTCAAGAAAATTTAATAAAATTATATTTAGGATCTATTAAGTAACGAGCAAATATGTGCTTTAGCTTCTCCTGATTCTACAATCCGTGTTTGGCATGTGCCTACATCGCAGACTACCCTGCTACTTCGTTGCCATGATGGTCCTGTGACGGGCTTGTCTCTTCATCCCACTGGCGATTATGTATTGTCCACGTCCGAGGATCAACATTGGGCATTCTCCGACATCAATACTGGAAGATTGTTGACTAAAGGTAGGTGTCCTGATATAAAGAAAGTTGTATTTTATTGCTTACTTTTGTAGGAAATGAAATTCTTTTAACAAAATAATTTTCAAATTTTAGTATCTGAAAATACCAATGTTCCTTTGACGACTGCCCAACTGCATCCTGACGGTTTGATTTTCGGAACAGGCACTGCAGACTCTCAAGTTAAGATTTGGGATTTAAAAGAACAGAGTAATGTAGCCAACTTTACTGGTAAGTAAAACACATATTTTGTTACAGTATTTTGTCTGATATTTTAATTCTTATCAATTTGTAACTTTCTTTTAGGACATTCAGGAGCTATCACTACCATATCATTTTCCGAGAACGGTTATTACCTGGCCACAGCCGCCGATGACGCGTGCGTCAAACTATGGGATTTACGTAAACTGAAAAATTTCAAGACTCTACAACTTGACGAGGGGTACCAAATTAGGGATCTTTGCTTTGATCAGAGTGGTACTTATTTGGCTGTAGCCGGAACCGACGTCAGGTAAGATATGTTTTTACTAGCGGTTAGTGATTTCAAATTGTGAATAAATATTAAAAGAAACTCCCTTAATGTGAATACAGGGTGTTTCGGATAATGCATCAGGATATTTGAAGAGGTGATATTTTTGCAAACAGAAAAATGTAATTGGTCAGCCAAAATGGCTAGTTGGTCAGCATCTTATGGACAGCAAACATTTCTGAATCGGTCAGTAATTAATGTCATACTAGAGTGCTCTAAGTTATTTTGGTATGCAAATTAAATATATAAGCTGCTATGAGCGATTCACTTTTAATCAGATATCAATCAGCGGCACTAGCAATCAGCGGGTAAGCAAAATATTTCATCTTGATCATCAACAAAGAAAAAGCAATAAAACGTGAAATAGTGACAGTGCCCTTGGAAAACAAGTGAAAACCCGCCCCCGCTACACCTTTTGTAGCAGATTTCCTACTGTATTCGGCAAAAGAAAACACAAGAAAGTTACATAAATTGACAGGGCCCTGGGAAAACAAGTGAAAACCCGCCCCCGCTACCTTTTGGGCCTTGACTGCACCACCGAATGAAAACACGCGCACGCAATTAGCTACTCGCACAATAACGAACTTTGCCGATTATTCAAAACAAACGCAATCCAATGATTTATATTGATGACCATTCTTTTAATATGCAAACCTCTGAAGTAAACTGCTTCTAGACATGTTTTTTTCTACTGACCAATTGTAAAATCTTGCTGACCAAGTCTTATGGACAGCAAACATTTCTGAATCGGTCAGTAATTAATGTCATACTAGAGTGCTCTAAGTTATTTTGGTATGCAAATTAAATATATAAGCTGCTATGAGCGATTCACTTTTAATCAGATATCAATCAGCGGCACTAGCAATCAGCGGGTAAGCAAAATATTTCATCTTGATCATCAACAAAGAAAAAGCAATAAAACGTGAAATAGTGACAGTGCCCTTGGAAAACAAGTGAAAACCCGCCCCCGCTACACCTTTTGTAGCAGATTTCCTACTGTATTCGGCAAAAGAAAACACAAGAAAGTTACATAAATTGACAGGGCCCTGGGAAAACAAGTGAAAACCCGCCCCCGCTACCTTTTGGGCCTTGACTGCACCACCGAATGAAAACACGCGCACGCAATTAGCTACTCGCACAATAACGAACTTTGCCGATTATTCAAAACAAACGCAATCCAATGATTTATATTGATGACCATTCTTTTAATATGCAAACCTCTGAAGTAAACTGCTTCTAGACATGTTTTTTTCTACTGACCAATTGTAAAATCTTGCTGACCAAGTCTTATGGACAGCAAACATTTCTGAATCGGTCAGTAATTAATGTCATACTAGAGTGCTCTAAGTTATTTTGGTATGCAAATTAAATATATAAGCTGCTATGAGCGATTCACTTTTAATCAGATATCAATCAGCGGCACTAGCAATCAGCGGGTAAGCAAAATATTTCATCTTGATCATCAACAAAGAAAAAGCAATAAAACGTGAAATAGTGACAGTGCCCTTGGAAAACAAGTGAAAACCCGCCCCCGCTACACCTTTTGTAGCAGATTTCCTACTGTATTCGGCAAAAGAAAACACAAGAAAGTTACATAAATTGACAGGGCCCTGGGAAAACAAGTGAAAACCCGCCCCCGCTACCTTTTGGGCCTTGACTGCACCACCGAATGAAAACACGCGCACGCAATTAGCTACTCGCACAATAACGAACTTTGCCGATTATTCAAAACAAACGCAATCCAATGATTTATATTGATGACCATTCTTTTAATATGCAAACCTCTGAAGTAAACTGCTTCTAGACATGTTTTTTTCTACTGACCAATTGTAAAATCTTGCTGACCAAGTAATCATTTCGCAGCTCGACTGTTAATTAAGCGAACACATGATATTACAAGCGTACTGATATCGGTTAAATTGTTGACGGTTTGTAGCATTTTTTGCAGAACAAGTGTTGCAGCCCGATTTTTATTTATTGCAAACAAAATCTTTTTATGCTGATCAAATGATTTAATGGCTATTTTTTGCTGCGAACCAAGTTTAATAACGGCAAACCATAATTTAATTACTCTCTATAAGTTATAATGAATAGTCGTGTAAGCTCAATACTTTGTTTTTGCTTCCATGTGAAAGACATATGATAATATCAAGTTGCCATGAAAACAGCATCCGCATCGTTCGTTGCCTGAGCGCCGTTCATTGCCTGAAATAACTCCGATTTCAAAGAAGAAAACTCAATGCTCAATGAAGTTGATAAGAAAATTGTGAAAGTATCGAGTTTTCTACCTTTTATGACTGACTAGCATTAGTTTAATACGTAGAATCACCTCTCCCAGTATCCTGATTAAATATCCCCTGTATAGACGGCTAAGAAAATGAACTGTAATTATTATATTATTCCAGATTTTATACAATTGTAATTTTTGCAGGATATACCTATGCAAACAGTGGCAGGAATTAAAAATATTCAACGATCACACGGCGACCGCCACTGGTGTAAGATTCGGAAAGCATGCAAGGTTCATTGCGTCGACCTCGATGGACAGAACCTTGAAGTTGTATGGTTTAGAATAGGGCGGTTTTTTTTGTTATAAGATTAGGTTTTATTATCGTGTTAAGGGGTATGAATACATTAGACTACTAGACAGTTCCATTAATAAAAAATGCCATATAATTTTTTAACATTTTGAGCGCAACCTTCCTCCTTACTTGATTAGGGATGCACCAGGAAGTGCTTTTTAAAAATCATGCCCTCCGGGGACAAATTCAGAAAGAAAGGAATCCTTTTCCTTTGATTACTTTTTTCTACTACTGTATAAATAAATCAACTTTCGGGCCGTAGCAACACGAAAGAAAACGAAAGTAAATGTTACAGTTACCTGAATATTATCCGTTGCTAGCTACGAAAGTAGGTTGCTAGCTACGAAAGTAATACTTTCGGTGCCAGGACAAAAAAACAAGAATAAAAATTTTTATTGTATTTATTCAAGCGAATTTAAAAAAAATCTTACTTAATAATAAAAAGTTTATATTTATTGAAAAAACAAGTGGTATAATAACAATAATATAAAACTTAAATAACACTAATTTTTATTTATTGTCATTAAGGTTAATAGTGAAATTTGAACAGTTAGAACTATTAATTGATGGAATATTATTCAATTCAATACCTTCGCCGCTTCTTATTAGAGACTCGTTATTATCCTGGACTTGGACCATACAACTATTTGTCACTCTCGCGTCGTTAGATGGAATAAAAGTAGGACATCGATTTAAGATCTTTTTGGAAATTTCGATTTTATTTGTATACGAATCACCAATATATTCCTCCGCAACGGACGAAGATCTCCAACCGCCATGTCTTTTTAAATCCAAAATATCGATACCTGGAGCATTTGCAAGAAAGGTAGTTGATGTTCTTCTAAACGAGTGACCAGTGTATTTATTTATATCTTGAAGTTTCAAAAATTTGGCAATTTCTTTGGGAACATTTGAAATAGTGTGTTTTCCAATCACCTGATTCACACACCTACCTCGTTCATAGCGATATAACAAGCGTTCGTCTTGTGCATTATTTGGCCTAAGTTTAATATAATCTTGAAGTAACCTCATAAAAGAAACTGGATCTCCATCATCGGCTATCACAAAACTTCTTTGAACCTTGTCTGGAGGATTTTAACAATAGCTACATCATCCTTGATTTTGATGTCGTTCAATTTCATTTTATAGATCTCATCTGTCCGGCATGCTCCAGCTATCCCCATTACTGCTATCACTTTCATAGATAAATAGCTATGATTAGGAGCGTCAAGTAAAAACTTTATTATTTCTTCTTTTGTGAAAATTTTAGATTTTTTAGCTTCGTAACCATCATTTTTTCGTTTAATAAATGCAATAAGTTTCTTAAACTGCGAAATATCTATATTTTTGTTCACAGAAATAGTCAATTTAAGCATGGAATATTGTGACCATAAGGACGGAGGTGATAGGGCTTCAGATTTCTCTTGGAAGTACGCTAGCATTACATTTTCGTCAATTTGTGAAAGGTTTTTCTCCACGAACCATTCTAGAAACAGGTTGTACGTTTGACAGTACCTATCTTTCGACTTTACGGGTAAGAGTGAGGCACATGCCAACTCGGCCGCCTTCTGTATAGCTTCGTTTTGGTCTTGAAACAACATTTTCGACAATCGAAATTAAAAAATTCGAACTGACAGACTTTGACAGTACTCAAATAACTAGTTGTCATGGATTATTTTACAGGTGTATTTTATTATAATTTGAATAAAATCAAAGTTCATTACTTAATAATATAATTGATCAAAGAACAGTAGTAGAAAAAGTTTAATACATTACACGCTGCAAAAGCCCTTTCAGGCGCTCGGAGTTTTTTAAATAGCCTCGGCTTCGCTACGCTTCGCCTCGCCTATTTAAACACACCTCGCACCAGAAAGTAAACTTTCGCAGCTTGTAATGTAAATAACTATTACTGTAAATGTGGCGTTCTTTTGACTTAAAATATAATTGTGTTTGTTTCCCTACTACCTGGTGCCCCCTATGCTTCATGCAATTAAGGAATGATCAATTTTTTAGAAATGGTACTCGATCACACTTCTTTAGCATTTTAAAAAAATAGGCTGTACAAAAAAAGGACTATTATTTTTACCATCATAACGATGTGTGTGTCTGTCTTTATTTAAGTGATATTTTGTAAGTTGACGTCGATGTGTCTTATCAATAAAAACATGTAAATAAACATAATATTTGTATTTTTACAAATGTATGTAGTAGAGATGGGACGGAAATCCGCCAGTAGTACTGCGCCCGCATCTACTGTTCCGGCTGGATTGAAGGAACAAACCCGAACAAACCCCGCAAAATCCATAAGATTCAATGATAACATTTTGCCGAACAGACAAAATTTGATGTGATGGAAAATAAGGACAATTCTGTATAATTTTGGTCACTAGCCCAATGACGTACCGACCTTGATAAGAGTGAGGGAAGCTGTTGAAAGTGTAACCATTTAAATCGCTGTAACTTCTAAATGACTCGTTCAATTTTAGTGAATCTTAGCTTGTTTGGAAGAGAAATGTAAGTACTTTTAATCGTCGTATCCAGTGATAACCGATAGTTCCTAATAAAACTGCTAGAGGGCGTAATTTGCAATAATAACAAGTTTTTTTGATTTTATCCTGAAAACTTACGGTATAATTATGATATTGATTATTGAAATCGGCTCTGGTGGACTTCAAGATGAGAATTCGTGAGTTCAAACCCCACGGCCTGTAAACGGATTCGCACTAGGTGCATTTTAGCGCTATTAGGCGTGACGTTATCGTCCGGTGTCATGCAAAAAATAGGTTCACGCCGGTAACCAGACCCATGGGGTACGGTAGGCACGCCCCAATCGGTAGGCCATACCGCAATGCGAGAAACCAATGGTTGATATAGTCTTTGCAGCGAACCCTCAAGCTTTTTCGACAATTGACATCAGCAATATGTCATCGATCAACTGTTTGGGGACTTAATCAAATACCCCAGTTTTATACGAATCGTATTGAGGGTTATAAGTATTCGTTGGTATTGAGAGTGTTGTGTTTTTATATTTTTCCAGTTTGATTGGTGCTAATAAGTTTTAAAAGTGTATTTCCGTCGTTTTAGTACAGTTTATTTTGTTTTGAAAACTTTGATTAACTACCTACATATCGAGTTGTTTGTGTATTTGTAAACCACGGTAAGTACTAATCACGTAACGAAAATAAATAATTATTGTCTGCCTTCTACCTCAGCTGATGCCACCGTTAGAGAGAAACTAAGGTGAATTTTGATATTAATAAAAAAATTTCTAGATGTTTTATTTCTTTCCGAGTGAGTTGAGATTTATTTCGGTTAAATATCAGGTAATACTTTTGTGTGGCGACAGTTTGATTAGCTGGTAAAGTAGGAAATATCTGCATGATATTTTTAATAGATTTCGTCAGAATTCAAGTGCAATTATGGATCATGTAGTGTGTAATAATATGTTTATCTAAGTTCACTATTTTTAGAACTTTGCAGAGAACACTAAATATATTGTCGGAAGCTTTTGATTTATAGATAGAGCTGATGATAATCGCCGAGCTCTAATGGAAACGCCTTGTGTTGCTCAGAAGAGACCCAAATTTCTTGAAATATATATGGCCAAAGAGACTTGATGCCGAAAAAAAATTGTCCCAATTTAACCGACTTCGTATCTCTTTACTCTTGCCTTTCCCGAATCAAAATCCATTCCAAAAACACCATTTCATTAGTTTTATGCATTAATAACTTACGTAACCTATGTATTTGTAGTATACGTAGTCTAGGTATACAGAAGAAGGGTGCATATAGAATTTGCTTGTTATGATACTACAGTAGAACCCCGATTATCCGTGCGCGGATTATCCGGGCTGCGGATTATCCGTGCTATGATTTCCCATCATCGAAATTTTGAAGTTCTATCGAAATAGCGTTCCTAGAAATCACGCACTTTTGATATGCCTCTGTGAAGTATAGAATATGTTTCAGGTTTAATTTATTTAATGGCGTGCTAAAGACGAGTGACGACTACACTGCTATAATCTCAACGCGTGCGTTTCTTTTTAAAATGGCAACAACCAGTGTTAAACGCAAAAGAAATGTTTTAACAATTGAGCAAAAACTAGAGATTTTAAATAAACTTGAAAAGGGCGAAAGTGTAGCAATGTTATCACGAGTCTTATGAAGTTGGCAAACAAACAATACGCGATATCAATAAAAACAAATTGAAACTACAAAATTTTATATCGCAGTCCGACTCTTTTAAAAACATTTACACACGGAAATCATTGAAAGGATCAAGAAACAAATTTTAAAAGAGCTTTTTACAAAATAATGACGCTAGAGGAAGATGAAACCAGCGTGGAATCTGAGGAGGAAGAAGCGACCACAACTGAATTAACTGCATTAGTGCGCAGCGCCGATGAGTTCAAAGAAGTTGACGAAACCGAAGTTGAAAGATGGATTCAGTGTGACAAAAATGAGCCAGGTTATCAACTCTTCAATGACGACGATATTGTCGTACAAGTTTTGAATCAGCCTGGTACGTCACAACCTGATTCATCCGAAAATGATAGTCAAGACGAAGAAAATGATGGGACGGTATCAATCAAAAGAGTTTCTAACCGAGAGGCTGAAGAAGCTGCCAACGTTCTACTAGATTATTTTGAGCAACGAAAATCTTTGGACCTTACCGACATTTTGAACTTGCGCAGAATACGTCAGACAATTAAAAAAGATCGACAAATTTTAACACAGACCAAGGTGACTGACTTTTTTTCAAACGCATAGCTACATAAAATACCATATCCGCTTTATTTATTTGTGTAGTTTACTTTTTACCTTATGTAGAATTATATTTTTTGTTCTGTTATCTTTTTATGCAATACATACATATAAACTTAGTTTGAAATTATGAGATCTTTTTTTTTCTGTCATATTTTGAGTATACTATATACATCATATGTACATATGTATGTATGTAACATGTAATAAATGAATGTTCGGATTATCCGTGCTTTTCACTTATCCATGCCTCGTAAAGTAATACACTTATAAGTTACTATTGAACATTAAAGTTAAAACAGAGGTAACAAGAGTGAACAACCTTTAAGCAAACCGTATATTTAGTCCATAGTTATTTTCAAAAATGTTTTTTTGTGCATCCGGTACAAAACATGGAAATTTTTCCAAGTGATTTGTATTTACATAACAGGGAAAAGAAATGATCAAGGATGACTTTTTCGAAAAATTGAAGATACAATTTATTACAGGTATAGTTAAGTCCATGTGTAGACACATTGTATATAGTTTATAGTAGGTAAAGATGGACATCCATGTAGATACGTACTTCCTATCTTTTTGTGAATAAAGAGGTACCTACTAGACATGTAATTATAGATAATGACTTCATTTTATATATTTGAGGAAATAAATAACAAAAAAATACAATGTGCATGCGAGTTTTACTCCCTATAATAAATAATAAAAAATGCATTTAAAAATATAAATAGACTCGTTTCATTTTTAAAATAAACGTACTTATTATTGTAGTACGGTCCTGGAATTTCGTACAAACCTAGGCAAAATAAATAACCAGAAATGAGCAGGCAAGCCATTAATGTCACGTGACTTGACTTATCTGGCGCGAGGGTTCGCTGCAACGACTTTAGCTCTTAGGAAAACAGCGTATGACAGGATCATGGTTCGGAGCCCACGTTAACCCGTGATCCCGTCGGGAATACTTATACAATAAACTATTTACAGGATCTTTATTTCACGTTAGTTTGTACAAGTTTTCACAAAAATAGATAATTAACGAAAGTAAAAATAGCTAAATATACAAATAACTAATGTAAGTTCAGTCAGTCGAGGTTGTTTTGTACTCGCTCCGGATGAACCAAAGAAGAAATTGCTCTTTCTAGAACCTGGAAGTAAAAATATTATTAAATTAACATAATAGAGAACATTGGGCAATTTTTAGATATTCGAAATATTAATCATATTTACCAGTGACGTAGCCCCCGACCTATACTATGCGTACAACGTATGGGGTTTACCGGTCATATTTTTAAAGGCTGCTCGCCAGTCGTCTTGCGCACAAATTCGTCGACATCAGAAACTAGGTAAATAATACAACAATGTGTAGAAATCTTCACTGAAGTCTAGTATACCCAATAGTAAAATCAGATACCAATCTCAGTTATAAAACCCTCACATATACCGGTAAACTTACAGAGAAAATTAAAATACACTTAAAAGGACAAACGTTCAGAATTGCATACAAAACTAATAATAAATTGGGTAAATTTATTAAAAACAACAAAACTAAAAATAAAAAAGAACAAAATTGTGGGGTATATAAACTAAAATGTGGAAGTTGTCCTAAAATATACATAGGACAGACAGATAGAACATTTGAAAAAAGACTTAAAGAACACAAAACAAGCTACAATAAAAACCACACTAATTCTCATTATGCAATACATTTAAATGAGGAACAGCATAGTTTTAACGATAATTTTGAAATTTTACACCTAGAACAAAAATCTCTGAAACTCAATTTTTTAGAAAGTATGGAAATTAACAAACACAAAAAACTAAATATTTTATTAAACGATCAGTTGGACTTAAATGGTTCCCCATTGTTAAATTTAAATCTGTAAAGGGTGGTTTTTCCATCCTTCATAAACCTATAATTAGGTACTCCTTTGTATTTCCATCTAATCCATTAATATTCTGGGTATTTTAACACCATATAATATAATTTAGATAATTAGCTTAAGTGGAATTTTTTACATTTAGGAAGATATGTTTATACCTCAGTTACTTTGGTTTCTCCATTTGATAAAGGCACTGTGTGCCGAAACAATTGTCATGGTACAATAAAATTCAGTGAAGATTTCTACACATTGTTGTATTATTTACCTAGTTTTATAATGGATCTTCATCAAGTAACGGCTACTTCAATTGATTAGACATCAGAAACTTTACAATTATGGTTTGTGTAAATTTAGCAATTTAAACGGAACATATACTTACTTTTCTCGTTGGGATCCTTCACTCCGCACAACCTGTACGAAAGCTTAGACTTCCTCTTTTCGTTATAGAACCCGGGGACGCTCAAGCTTGGGCTCTCGAGGCGACCAACAGTAAGCAGCCGATTAAAATCTTTTTCGAGCTTGGCCGCTATAGGTCCTTTGAAATGTAGCAAAAGTTGCACGCACGCATTCGTATGCAGCGTCTTGGTTCGCCGGGTGTCTACCGTTAGGAACCAATCGGGGATTCCCATGACGTCGCGTACATCTTCGATAAATTGTGCCCTGTAGGTAAAAATATTAATTAATATCGAGCGTAATGTAGTAAACTTGTGTAATTTTCCCTTTATTTATTATAGGTAACTTACACGACAAATCTAGGAGGTCTTTCGATATTAGCATACTTGATAATGTCATGGTCGGGCTCGATATTAGCACAGGCATATTTTTCTCCCCTTCGATCCGGACTCAATATGACGATGGACCTACCAACGGCGGTGACGTCACCTTCTAAGGGGAAATTGGAGTCTACAAAAACTTTTCTCTTGAGACCGATGTCGATGGTTCCTAGACGCGCCGATAGGTCTCCTACGTAGCAACGTAGGGGATTTTCGGGACCGCATTCTTGACGATAAAGGTCGTCCTAAAAAATATGGATAACACTGGGGAACAGCAAAAATGTTTCCGAGACCAAAATAGCAAAATCTTACTTATTTTATTATACTAATTAACAATCTGTCTTGCAAAAGGCTCAGTTGGCTCCGGTTTTATAGATCCATCCCAATTATGATAATTTACCTACCTGCCCTTAATATATGGGAAAATTTCACCATTAAATGAGAAATACCTGGATTTATTATAACAGGTGTACTTTATAAGGGGTTTAAATACATATAATATAAATCCTAAATTGTTAGTTAGTTGTATTTCAACCACCAGTTGATCGAGAGCTGTTCGTATTTGAGAAATTAGAGAGTTTTGAGCAACATGTCGCGAGTTTGTGTAAATAAGCCGGATCATTTTTGTTATATATGTGGTGAAATGACTTTTGTGAAACAAAAACGTACGCTTAGCCCTTTAATAAAAAAGGCTTACCACTTGTATTTTGGCTGCAAAGTTGGAGACCAGGATAAAAATTGGGCTCCCCATATCTGCTGCTACAAATGTGCGTCCAACATTCGCGGCTGGCTAAGTGGAAAAAACCGTAAGATGCCCTTCGCTGTTCCTATGATCTGGCGAGAACCGAAAGACCACGTTACTGACTGTTACTTTTGTTTGACACCTCCCATCAAAAAAGGCTTTTCAGAGAAAAAAAGGTCTGCGATACAGTATCCAAATTTACAATCCGCCATACGCCCGGTGCCTCATAGTGACGAGTTGCCTATACCTAATCCACCTCAGGAATATACCCTTCATTCTGATGATGATCAAGAGGATTCAAACGGTAGTGTACCGGAAAATGTCGCCGGCCCATCAACCTCGCAAGACTCCGATTTTGTCTGTGAACTTCCAAGTAAAAAGCCTCACAAAATAAGTCAAAGTGAATTAAGTGACCTTATAAGGGATTTGGAACTGCCCAAGACAAAAGCAGAACTATTGGCCTCTCGATTGCAACAATGGAATTTACTTGAAGATGAAGTAAAAGTTTCTGTGTACCGAAGCCGTCAGAAAAACCTAACACCATTTTTTAACATGGATAACAATTTGGTAGCCTGTAGGGACATTGAGGGATTAATGGCAGCTTTAAATCTGGACTATGATCCAAAAGACTGGAGACTTTTCATTGATTCCTCAAAAGTAAGTCTTAAAGCTGTGTTACTCCATAATGGAAACAAATTGCCTTCAGTCCCAATTGGTCATGCAGTCCATATGAAAGAAACATATAGCAATTTGAAATTGTTACTTGAGACCATACAATATGAAAGATATAAATGGCAAATTTGTGGGGATTTAAAAGTTGTGGCGATCTTGCTTGGAATGCAGCTAGGTTATACCAAATACTGCTGCTTCCTCTGCGAATGGGACAGTCGAGCACGATCGGATCACTACAGAAAGAAAATTTGGCCACCGAGAGAGTCTTTTGAGCCAGGAAAGAAAAATGTGACCAGCGCGCCATTAGTTGCCCCAGAAAAGATTTTACTACCGCCACTTCATATAAAATTGGGACTTATGAAAAATTTTGTGAAGGCAATGGACAAAGAAGGCCGTGCTTTTAGTTATTTAAAAGAAAAGTTCCCTAGAATCAGTGACGCTAAAATTAAAGAGGGAATATTTGTGGGTCCCCAGATTAGGAAACTTTTCGGAGATGCGCAATTCGATTCCATACTTGAAGGCAAGGAAAAAGACGCTTGGGATGCCTTTAAAATGGTTGCAAAAAATTTCTTGGGAAACATAAAAGCAGAAAATTATAAAGACCTGGTTGCCCAACTTCTTTTGTGTTACCAAAACCTAGGGTGTAATATGTCGTTGAAAATTCATTTCCTGGATTCTCATCTGGATTACTTTCCGGAAAATTGTGGTGCTGTAAGTGACGAACACGGTGAGAGGTTCCACCAGGATATTTCGAACATGGAAAGAAGATATCAGGGAAAATGGAACTGTGAGATGTTAGCCGACTACTGCTGGACTATTACGAGAGATGCCCCAGAGGCTGCTTTCAAAAGGCAAGCTAAGAAGCGCAAAATGAGTGTCTAAACTTTGGATTCAATGATAAAAATGTGCTATTTAGTTGCTTTTGTTGAACCAACAATATATTGTTATCTGTATTTTGTATGTCCATTGTATATGCCTATGAATTAAAATTTTGTAACAAATAATTGAGATTTTTTTTTTTGCGAGCCAACTAAAATCTTTAATAGGTATTTTTTAGTTACTTGGGTACAGTTGAATCCAAAAAAATAGGTTTTGTTCAGGAAACAAAAAAAAAGTTGAAATTTGTTTCCCAGTGTAATTATTGCTGATTTTTGGCATTTGCAGAGGGTATACAGGGCGTTTCTTAATAACATACTAATACTTAGGAGGTTATTGTTGGGTCCATTTCAGAAAAAAACTTGTGTCCTAAACGTCTTAACTTTTGAGATGCAGGGTGTTAAAAGATTTTCAAAAAATCTCCTTTTTTTATTAATATCTTGATACTACTCTAGATATTTTTGTGGAATTTGGTACACGCTTTCTGTTCATCAAGACCAGTGGCGTTCATGCGGGAATGCCCTCGGTATTTTTAAAGGAAGCAATGGTACGCCACTTCTTTTTTTTTTAAATTAAAATTATTTTTTGGGAATTGTCATTACTTGCTGAACAAATGTCGTCTCTTGATTTTTTACGTTTAACGTACAGTTTTCGTACAAAAAAATTAAATTCATTCATTTGCACACTTTCCTGCCTTTGTAATACAAGTAGCTATTTAAAAAAAAATAAGAAAATACACGTACGTTCAGAGGATCAGCCAGTTGGGTATAAAATGGATTCCATACGTAACCTCCAGCAACGCATCTCGTTCCTTGAGTTTTGACAGCAGCATCTACGCCCACCGGATTGACAAATATCGCCCAGTTATGGTCTCTAGTCTAAAATAATAAACGGCTGTTATTCCAAGACTCTTTGATACATATTAAATAAGAATAGCTCTTGCTTGGTCCCAAAATATTATGGCTGTGAGATCTGCAGCTGATAATAATCAATTGAAAGATTAGAAAATGTTTCTATGCTAAGTGTACGTTATACTTACAATATTACGATCATTTTTACCCGGATGTCTTAGTTTTACTTCAACTGTGGTATCGCCGGCACTGCCATCATTATAAATAAGTTGTCGCTGAAAAATATGAAAACATGTACACTTGTAACATACAGCGTGTTATGGAAGCCGTTTATTATACAGGGTGTTATAGAAATGACGTATTATATTTAAACCGGCAATTCCTGAGATGAAAACAAATTGAAGAAAAATATCCAAAAAAAAAACAAAAATTACCGCGTAGTGCCCCTGTTCGGAAGGTAAACACAGCAACATATAGCAGTGAATTTTGAACAGTGTTGTCATATCTTCAGGGTAAACTCTTTAGAAAGTCAATAACCGTTTGACAGATTTCAAGTTGTTTATTTTTTAGGCTATATTATTATAAACTTTTACGTTCAGTTCGCTGGGAAACAATCTCTGATTTATAAACTTGAACTGACTCGAACGAACCGCCGCGGAGTTTATAAATGGTCAGGTATGTTCTCATTTGTTCAATTCGGACGACACCCGTCAGATCTGGACAACTTAAAAGTTTATAAATGCCACTTACCCTGTAGAAAAAAAAATGCCATTTTATTTACCTTTTCAGACTTATTTAAAACCAACTTAATTTATAAAAAACACCAAGTACTCACATCACAATATCACATTAGTTTTAGCGTCACAGCACATCTACGTACCGTTCAATCTGAATTAGTATTTTAAAGTGCTACGGTGTAGACAAAAATACGCCCTTATTGTCTGGGAAATAATGTGTTTAACATCTAAAAATTTTAAAAATAAATAACACGTTGGTTCTCTCGATCGATATCGGCCGGCTTCTTTAAACAGCTGATTTTGGACAATCGGGCTAATATTTAAAAATACAGCGTTGCCACTTTCGATGTTTTATAAGCGACTATCATAAATTGCCGAATTTCCTTCTATATTATTACTTTCCTGTATAATTAGTCTCGGAAATGGCAACCGTAGCGGAGAGTTCTCGGAAAGAAGTCCAAGGTGGACTAGATCCACCTTGGACTTTTAAAAACTTTGGTAAAAACCCTTAAAACTACACCACATGCGGGCTTCCTTCTGTCGTTTGCAGTCATTATGTGGCGCGCCAGACCCTCTCCCCAACGTCTCTTCCCTCAAAACCCTTAAAATTATACCACTTGCAGGCTGCATCCGACACATGAGTTTGTTTACAAATTTTCAGTAGTGCACGTCGTGGCATTACATAAGGTGATTTTTATCGCTTATTAGATTCGTAAGTTCTGCGCATGTTCAGTTGTGGGCGAGTTTCTAACTGGTTGCTGCTTTTTGTCTTTATGAACTGGTACAAATGCCAAACCTTCAACTCAAATCTGAACAAACCCGAACAAGACGATTCTATAACACCCTGTATTTCTTAAAAGATAGTATGTTTTACTTTTTCAACATTACACTTACCATTTTTAAATATCCATAAGCGTAACCCTCTGGATGATGGAACGATGCTATAGCTCTAATTTCTCTAGCCTCCGAAGGGCTATACCCTCTTTCGATCGTCGAACAAGCCCATCTTTTATTCCCAATCTGAAAGCAGTTTGAAAATATTATTTGAATTTGCCGCTCACTGTTTATCTACACAGTACACATTTCTTCAAAAATCACATACCCGTTTATGAATAATAATGGACCGCCCCAGAATACTTCTCGTCCCGAAAATAGGCAACATTGTATCGTTATAAGAGCTCTTGTAGATTGTAGCGTTATCCAAACTACCGAATTTCCCACTAAGATCGCCCATTTCGTACTGGTCGGGTGTACCATGGTATCTGGTGGGCGAAGACGTCGGGTCCACATTCAGAGGGTTCCAGTGGCCGTAGAGTGTGGTTGCCTCGCAGGGAAACTCCAGGTTTTCTTCGACAGGAGTCTACAATAAATTTATGTTCTCACTGTTAGCCGTTATTAATTACTTTTTTACTTACAATATGAACGTGGTATCCACTGGCATCCTGTAGACCTTCTAAAGCTACGTCAACATTTGTTATGTCATAGTCCGTTTGTTGAAGGAATTCTATTTTTCCTTTTACCGACAGATCACCTCCATTAGGAAACCAGTCTCTGGCTACAGCTTTTCTACGGTATACTCCGCCGATCCTAAAAGATAACTTTTTATTCAGAAATTTGCATCAATTGTTGCAGACTACAATCAGGTTTGTTCTTTAGTAGTCAATACCAGTGGCGGCTCGTGACCTATGATAGAGGGGGTTCACAAGTATGGTGACATTTTTCTAGGCGTTTTAAATGTAGAAAGAAAAAAAGTAATAAGAAAATGCGTTAGGTAAAACATATTTTTATTTATTTTTTAATTTTACACAAGGAAATACAACTTTTGGAAAATAAGAAAGGTTTTCTTAGTCTGTATAGCTGTCGGATCTTAACGTCGTCGCATGCAACCCTCATAACAATATTTATACAGTCCACTCTACTAATACTACTAAAGCCATCTACGAGCTATCAAGAAAACCGAATGATGTCCAATACTACTACCGCCATCTACGAGTTATCAAGAAAACCGAATGATGTCTAATACCACTACGGCATCTACAGCTACGTCATTAGGCGCAACCAAGACGAGAACAATAGTTAACTGTTTTATGACGAGAACGAATCGAGCCACGACACTGACAAGTTGGCATTCTTCATATTTTCAGTGTTTTGTTAGTTTAAATCCTTAAATAAAATGGTTTAAAATCATATCGAGTATCATTTATCGAAATACACGACATTTATCAACACTACACAATAGTGCTTAAACGTAAAGTCCATTCTTCGGTTCTTAATTGTAGCAATAACAGCCTCATTAAGTTTGGAATACCCTCTATAAATTTTTTTTCGTATATTTCATTTTTAAACTTTCTAATAAAGTCCCTAGATTTACCCTTTGTGGTCTGCGTTAAATTAATTTCGGGTTTAGGTGTTCCCGCATTCTTCACTTCAATTTTTTGCTCCAAACTCAAAGAGCTAAAGTTATTTCTTAAATAGTCCACCATCAAACTATCCATTTTAACTTAATAAATATATAATATTAAAATATTAAAACATACACGCTCGAATTTCTAACTAGATACACGAGCAACGCGGTGCACACAAAAACTGTGCGCCTTTTCCATGTTAAATCGCCATAGCCCCGCTATCCCCCGCTGCCACCCGCCACCTGTTACTACAGAGAAACTGCACTACTTAATCGCACGTGCGAGCAAGGCTCGTCATAATCGTCATTCACCTCGACCGAGGCACGGTTGCTGGATCTATACAGTTTGGTTTGACGGGATGATAAAATATTAGGGAGGGTCGGATTTTTTTTAGTTTGACGGTACGATAAAATATTAGGGAGGGTCGGACTTTATACGATAAACAATATTCAATGAGTATAAATTAATGTTTTTTATTCGTTTTGTTTTGGAGGTGCACGTGCGCATGTGCTCCTGTGGAAGAACCGCCACGGGTCAATACTCTTCAATAAGAAAAGTTAATTGCCTATTTTTATTTTTTGCCGGGTTTGCACAAGAAACGAACACCTCTTTCCTGCAACTTGTACGTATGTATATTATTTTTATTTGCTTACTTGGAACATGCTAACCGCTCGCCTCTAGCAACTGGACCATGGTCATCATACAACACGAAGCTTTTCCCCACTATACTGTGCGGGCCGGTTAACGGTAACAGCGGATCGGTCCACATGTTTCTGGAAATTCTGTCACTATCGGCGATCTTGCCCGATATTTGCATGGTACCGTGACGCTTCGACAGATCACCTACTCTACAGAGACCGATGGCGTCTAAGTTGCACTGTTCTACATTTGACGTATTATCATAGTCGATCTGAAAAAATGTATATATACACCGTGTCCAAGATAAGGAGGGCCAGTACAGGGATCTCGGAAACCGTAAGAGATACGAAGTCGGTTAAATGGAGGTAAAGTTGCGCATTTACGTGCCTAATAATACGCCGTTTAGAAAGTTTTAAAATTCCGAGTAGTTCCGGAGATATCCGAAAAAAACCGAAATTCTGAAAAATCGTTTTATTTTTTTCCTGGGTTTTCTTGAGATCGAATTCTAAGGTAAATTGCACTTTTACATTGCCACTTTTTCCGCTCTGGCTGACAGCGTTATTTGTTTTCTAATCCGACGAGTCGTCTTCGAAGGGCCATTATCAACTTTCTTTTTTTAAATACGGTCCTGTTTTCTTGATATTGGAATTAGAGAGCTTTTTTTCTTGTAACGATGTATGACACATTGTGGTTTAATGACGTTTCGAGGGTTTTTGAACAACATCAGTATATTTTGGGATACGAACTGTATTTCTCCTAATTATATAAATAATATCCCATAAGTAAGCTCTAAATTTTTGACTTATGTTGGACTAGTTCAATAAATAACAAATAATTTAATAATAAACCACAAATAAGTGAACAAAAAATAATTCAATTATAAACAACAATAGGTGAACAAAAACATACAAAACAGTAATAAAACGAACAACGAAAAAAGTAAGGAACTACATAATCAGGTGTTCAATGATTTCCGTTATTTTCTAAGCACAAATAACATCTTCTAACTGTCGATTCTAAAACATTTGACAACATTTCTAGCGTAATACTTTGAAAGGCTTCAAGCACCAACCTCCTAAGTGCGTATTCTGTTTCGAAATTGTGTTTATAAACATAATTTTCGACATACCCCCAGAGGAAAAAATCTAACGGTGTCCTATCAGGCGAACGTGCTGGCCATGGTGTTTCAGAAATCAGAATACGTACCATTCAGTTTTCCAGTAAATCTCGAATCAACAGAAGTTTGAAATAATGTTTCTGTATTTTGTTCACTTATTTGTGGTTTATTATTAAATTATTTGTTATTTATTGAACTAGTCCAACATAAGTAAAAATTTAGAGCTTACTTATGAGATATTATTTATAAAATTAGGAGAAATACAGGACTGTATCCCAAAATATTATGATGTTGTTCAAAAAACCCTCGCAACGTCATTAAACCACAATGTGTCATACATCGTTGTATTCGGAAGAAAAAAGCTATCAAATTCCAATATCAAAAAAACAGGACCGTATTTAAAAAAAATAAAGTTGATGATGGCAATTCGAAGACGACTCGTCGGATTACAAAACAATTAACGCTTTTAGATGGAGCGGAAAAAATTAAAAGTCCAATTTACTTTAGAATTCGATCTAAAAAAAACACAGGAAAAAAATAAAACGATTTTTCAGAGTTTCGTTTTTTTTCGGATATCTCCGGAACTACTAGGAATTTTAAAACGTTCTAAACGGCATATTATTAAGCATGTAAATGCGCAACTTTACCTCTATTTAACCGACTTCGTATCTCTTACGGTTTCCGAGATCCCTGTACTGGCCCTCCTTATCTTGGACACGGTGTATATTTAAAGTTAGGACAATTTGTTCTGTTGTAAAATAATAGATTTAAAATTTGTGTCTACTAATTTACTATACGTTGGTTATCTTGTTTTCAAATAAGATTTTTTTATTGTCATCTTTATTGAAATTGCAATAGCAATTGTTGAGGTAGTAACTTATTAAAATTGAAGAATATTTTTCTTCTAGTTACAGAAAATATTGACAACATCGCTGACTGCTACCGTCTCTCAACTAATCATGAGTTTGTTTACAAATTTTCAGTAGTACACACGGCTTTTTATGACAAATGACATTTGGCGATTTTTCTCGCTTATGAAGTGAAAGCGTCAGTTAGGTTATTTTTCTGCAATTTATTTTCATCTCAGGATTTGCCGGTAATATAATAAGGCCCCTCCATAACACCCTGTAGATATTTTTCCAGATTTCTAATCGATCAAGGAAAATATGGTAAAAATGACAAATTGGTACTTATTACCATCATACAGGGTGTTATGGAAATGACAAATTGAAGAAAAATCACCATAAACGGCGCTTTAAATTAATAATCGAGCCATCCACCTTATGTCAAACCCGGAAAACCACGTGGTTGCCACTGGCGAGAGATCTTTACACAATCAATTGTCCTATGGCAAGTTTCAAAAAACGTCAGTGATCGTTAAAAAGTGTTATCGTATTTGCAAGTCAACAATTTAGAAAAAAATACTATAATTTCAAAATTTTCGATTCTCTCATACCTTTTCGAACAATTCTTTCCATAACGAACAAACCTGAACAAACCAATAGTAAAATTACACAAAATTGAAATCACATCGCAACATTTATTATTATTTCACCACGGAACAAAAAAAGGCAATGCTACAACATGGTAAATTTAACACCTTATTTAGTAAGCTAGTAGTAAGATTTCAAGGGAAATACGTGCACGACAGTCCCTTTCTCATATCAAAACAAACTGAAGAGCGACCGAAGCTGCGTTTGAGGCACGCGTTGTGCTCCTGGCATCACCGTTATCCTACCGACCTACATACACTTGCTAACCGAAAACAGATGTGCATGGCGCGACTGCACGTGGGGTAAAGGGGTTACATAAGTATTAACATTAAAAAATCATCAATAATTTTACCTTAAAAGGGTTATATTCATTTCCGGCACTGATACATCTATTCTGCCAATCGTAAAAATCCTTTCCGGGCGGCGACTCGTGGATGGCCCATCTATGATCAGCGGAATTATTCAGCTGAGCGCCGTCGGCATGAACCAGGTATTCGATCAGAACTGCCGTGTCAGTCCAAGGCTGGTCTTTCACCTTAAATCATTAACAAGCATACTGTAGGTACATTTTTTTTATATTTGCGTATAGCAAATGCTTATGTTGAAGCTGAAAATATTCTTACATCTCGTTTACCCTCAGTTTGCATACCTGTCTCATAATCATCCTGCCAACAGTGGGATATCTGAATACAACTTGAGCTGTAAAAATTTGCTTCTGATACTCAAAATTTGGCTCGTACAAGCTGATCGCTCCGCATATCCATGGTTCCGCAACTACGTCTGATGTTGGATATTGGGTATTTCTGAAATAAAACTTTAAATTAGTATTGACTTAATTAAGTAAATACTTTTTTACCCTCATTTTTAAAATTCTATAGCTCGAAAGAAGCTAGAAATATGACCAAAATATGCACTCTAAAGCAGAATCCAAACCCACATTGCCGTACCTGCACGCGAATTATACTGTCCACGAAACTAATATAGCTCTATAACCAGTTGTAAAAGACGAATTTTTGTGTATTGAAAGATCCAGGACAAGCGCCAGCGAAGTAGCAAAATAAAAAATATTTACTTACTTATAAATTACCAAAGAACGATGAACGACGGAATGTACACCCTTGAGAGGCAGAAAAACGTCCCAAAATGTGCCGTTCAATTCTTGACTACCCGCGACGACAACAGAGGCGTTATTTCGGTTAAGCAGTTTTCCAGAAAGATCTCCCAATGGATACTGATCTTGGGTACCATATCCTAAAACATAAGAAAAAACTCTTAAAATTCCTATTTATGAACATATGCAATAATATGCATGCATGCATGTAATGTCAGTTTAATAAGTAATTTATACTCATAACACATTTTCAGCAGGATGCAGGCGGACCTGCCCGCTACTACATAGTACAGGGTACTTATAAACATCTAAGTGCTATTAAATCATCAATAAATAAGAACACATTCAGTAGCCTCCCCGATCACCAGATCTAATCATGCTTGATTTCTTTTTGTGGTGTTATTGCATGCATGCACTAGGGTTTCTAAAACTGCTTTCAATTCAATTTTAATAATTTCTGACGTTTTTTCATTGTGTCAAACCGACTCTGGTAAATTTTAAAACCTATATACTTAGTAAGGAACAGTCATTTCTGACAAACATTACCAATCAAAAGCAGTTTTAGATTTCCTCGTTTTATAAATGTTTGTATTTTCTTACCATTCGGTGGTATGGTACCAACATCAGTTCTCCGTGGATTATAAACAAACTTTGTCGTTAAGCAAGTGTTCTCATTTTGTCCTCCCACCGTTTGAGCAGGTTTGATCGGTAATTCATGTATTTTGTACCTATATTAAAACACATTGTTAAAATGTTGCGAAAAAGTATTAAGTTTAAAAAAAAGGGGTTGGAGAGTCAATAATCCATATTCTCCACCTTGGAAAAGTTGTTCTTTTAATAACTTACCCTGCAACAGTTGAACCAAACACAATCCGGGTCTCCAAATCACCTCTAGCTGTCGAAAGGTTAAAATTAAGGAATGTCGGCTCGAACCTAGTTTGTTGGGTCAATCTGATATCACCTTTAATACCTCCAGATTGAATAATAGCCCTAAAAATTTAAATATGTATGTAGTAAACAAGCGTTTGCGCGGAAATATTTAGAAAATATAAAGAGATTCAGAAGTGGGATTAAATATTTAATATGAAATTTTACAAAATACGGTTTTATACCAATGGGGATGTGTAATATATCAAAACACTAACCTGGAATATATAGGAGTTTCATATCGAATCTTGGCGCAAGCCAGAAACACATCCTCGTGCTTCCTCTCGAAAATAACCACATATAACCTCCTCTGAGGCCCGGTCAAGTCACCGGGCAATAAAACCACCTCGTTATCTCTATACAACTTTTTATATTTATTTTTGTTATAATTCGTGGAAACCTTTACTTTCCCCAGACGTTTATCGACATCGCCCAGAGCGTTGCCGCCTCCTCGGTCTTCCGGATCAAAGACCAACTGTAGAATGTTACAGTTTTCTTCTGATCGGTCCGTAGCGTCGAATATATCCGTCACGTAAATTTTCCACGAGTGTTCAGTGAAATCCAAATATTTCTCGTATTTCTCCTTTCTTTGCGAGTGGTATAAATCGGTGACGATTAGCATATCGCTCTGGTTGTCTTTGGTTGAAAACCATCGAAAATAAACGTTGCCGGCTACAGGAGAGTTAAATTTTGCCACAGCGACTTTTTCCTGGTTTTTATCGACAACCGTAATGGAGCCGCATACTTTTCTTCCCGAATCCACTTCCTGGAAGAGGATGGATTTTCCATATATACCATTATCACCGGTCAATTTTAATTCGCTGTTAGTGAACTCACTGGTTTGGTTATCGGGAATTACTAGGTAGCCAAACAGGTCATCTAGGGTTACTAGGTTTTTGCCGATTTTGTCTTGAGAACATCTAAAATCAACGAAACTATAATCAGAGGCGGATCTATTAGAGTTGCATGGCCCCGGCCCCGAAAGGGGTTCTGCAGAATGCAGCCCGTGATGATTTTAAAATCAAATATGATTCAACCTATTATTCAACCTTACCTATTCTCCGTGATGGTATAATCGACAGGAAATTCAGTAATATACCAACTCCAAACTGAGGTAGGAAATTCCAAGGTTGGTTGCAGATCGCTATTGACAACGATCTCGTCGCCGTTTTTGGTAAAAGTAATGGTTCCGTGGAGGCCGTTTTCCGATAGATAACTTCTTAAAATTAAGGAGGTAGATTTGTGAATACCTGAAAAATTTGAAAAAGCATTTATCATTTTTTCAAACAATCAAAATACAGTGTAACCTCTTATAACGGACACCTCTAATAAGCGGACATCTCTATTAAGCGGACATTTTTTCATAGTCCGGAACTAGATATATGAAATTCCATGAAAATCAACCTCTATTGGGCGGACTCTCCTTTGGGCGGACGCGGACAGGCTGTTTTCATGCAAAGAGTGCGAAAACCCTCCTTTAAACGGACAATAATTGTTTTAAAGTATTTGGGAGACGAATAAGTACGGTGCAAAAACTCTCTGAAGACAGAGTATGTGTGATTCCCCGACAGCAGTCCGCCGTTTATTTGCGAGTTGTAAGGTTAATATCGTAAACAATGGCACAAAAATATCGCGTTTTGAGTCTGAAAGAGAATATTGATGTTGTGGAAGTTTGTAATTTGATAACAATGGTTTGGGCGAGTTCATTAACATTGATAGCAATATGTTATCATAAGATGATAGTGACCCCATTCCTACCGATTATGTAGTCCAAACTAAAGCCACATCACTATCTGACGACTCTGATGAAGAAGCTGAATGCAGTAATCAAACAAATGTCACCAATTATCAACAAGCCATTAGTATGGTAAAGGAATTATAAGAGTATGCAAAGAATAGAGGTGACTCTACAGCAATGGAATTGTTATCAGTTATAAAAATATAGATAGAGATTCTAAAAACACAACAGACGATGTTCCATTGAAATTATCAGTTGCTAATACTTTGTAGTGGAACCGGTAGCATTGCAAGGCTGAAAATATTTTTAAAAGAGAGAGTATGTCCACTGACATAAGCTACCAAATTTTCAAAGTCATCTGTTGATTAGTTGCTTAGATTAAACGGCACCCTAAAATTTTTAAAAAATTATCTCGAAAATCTATTATCTGCAAAAAGGAAACAAAAAATAATTTAAATATATACTAGTTCTTGTTTACCTTGAATTAAAGTGGGATAAACAATCGTCGATATTTCCGACGAACTATTAAGAATTTACGGTTGATTAATGAAATGGGTATACCTACAACAGTGTTGATGACACGCATATTATCGGATTTTATTTCATGGGCAATCATGGGCATAGAACGTAACTTTCTCGATGAATTATACGCTTTTCAATTTCAGCAAAAGTGATTTCGATAAAGTTTAGAACTTATATGAAAAATATATTACCCTACTTCACGATTAGTTTTATAACTATTCAAAATAATATTTGCTTACACAGCAGTTTATTGGCATTATTATACAGAGTGTACTTATTTGAATAGGTCAAAAATAACATGAAATAATAATTACGCATATTTTTTTGTTATAACATAGTTCTTGGTTAAAATTATATTGAAAAAGCAACCCCATAAATAAGTACGAACACGTACCGGAATATCTCTAAAATTGCATATTGTAGTTTTTAAAATTTTTAGCGTGTGTTTGGGCCCTAAGTCAATGACTATAGCTCTCTATGTAGACTTAAAGAAAAAAAAAAGAGGAAACGAACAAACAGATATATCAACATTTTCAATCATAACCAATGCATTTTTTGGAGCAATTACCAATGCAACTGCAATAATTATTACTTTATTTAACCTACTTCTAGACAAAGCATATAAATTGACGGAACAATTAATCTTACCTAACGCAAAAATTGAGCAAACAATAAATCCTAAGTATCTCATTTCTATTTGGCGTAATTTTCCTATATAAATCACAAATTTTTAACTTTTTTTTTATTTTATTATTTTCACTTTTCAATCACATTTTGCGGGATCCGTTGTTCGATTGGCACGCACGAAACGCGGCGCTTTTACTTTCGAGATTCGAGCCTGCGACCGTTCATAAGCCTTCGGACCACTGAAGAATAGGCGAAACCATTCTTCGACGACGCGACTTCCACTCAAACGACTTCTCAATGCTATACGTTGAATAGAAAGCGGTAATGCAGCAGGGGGAGTTTTGTACGTGCAAAGTTTCGTTACGGTAAAATTTAAAGCAGAATCAGAGTTTGAAAAAATTAGACACTTGTCTCTAATGTTTGTAAGATTTTAAAACGAAACACGTACCTTGGTGGACAACCTGATGGACTGTCGTGTAATATACTTCCGAATATGCAAAATTCCCGATTGTCGTGGAGAAACGCAAGACGTCGTTTCCTAAATACCAGTGTGTGGTGCACCATTTAAATGGGAGCATTGCAAAAATTACACATGATATCCCAACGGTTCTTATACCTGGCCGCGGCCGTCTCAATGGGCATACCTCGCCCTACCTGACCAAAATGAGTATAATAACACAACAGGATCGTATTAAGAATATTGCGCTTCTAAATTTCTTTGTTGATCCGCCGTAGGTTTCCTCGAGTTAGAAAATTTCCAAAAAAGGGGACGTCTGACAACCCTAGTTATGATTACGTCTTAATTAAAAATTTGTCCTCAGAGGGTGTAATATACAGGGTGTTATGGAAATGACGTATTATATTTAAATCGGCAATTCCTGAGATGAAAACAAATTGAAGAAAAATATCCAAAAATGGCGCTTTAATTTAATATGCCCTGTACATGACCTTTATGTCAAACCAAAAATGACCACGTGGTGCCCCTGTCAGGAAGGTAAACAAAGCAACATATGGCGAAGAACGTCACTGAATCTTGAACAGTGTTGTCATATCTTCAGAGTAAACTCTTTAGAAAGTCAATAACCGTTCGACAGATTGCAAGTAGTTTATTTTCAGGGTACATTATTATAAACTTTTACGTTCAGTTCAGTTCGCTGGGAAACAATCTCTGATTTATAAACTTGAACTGACTCGAACGAACCGCCGCGGAGTTTATAAATGGTCAGGTATATTCTCATTTGTTCAATTCGAACGACATCCGTCAGATCTGGACAACTTAAAAGTTTATAAATGCCACTTACCCTTTAGAAGAAAAAAAATGCAATTTTATTTAGCTTTTCGGACTATTTAAAACCAACTTAATTTGTAAAAAAACACCAAGTACCTAGGTAACCCGAACAAAAACAAACCGGCACAATAATCTCACATCTAAGTACCATTCAATCTGAATTAGTATTTTAAAGTGCTACTGTGTGTGACAAAAATACGCCTTTATTGTCTGAGTGGTCTGGGAAATAATGTATTTAATATCTAAAAATATTAAAAATAAGTAACACGTTGGTTCCGTCGATCGATATTGAACTGCTGGACTGGGGCACTGCCGTCGCGAAAAGAACAAATAACTTAATAATTTAAACTCGGATTTAAGTATTAACACAAAATTTAATACACAAATCTGCTTGAAACTTGGTAAAAACAGTAGGAAACCCGCTGGCTTCTTTAAACAGCTGATGTTGGACAATCGCGCGGGTTGCCTATTCTTTTCGCGACTGCAGCGGCTGGGGTTAATATTTAAAAATACAGCGTTGCCACTTTCGATGTTATATTCATAAACTGCAGAATTTCCTTCTGTAATACTTTTCTTTTCTGTATAATGATAGTCTCGTAAATGGCAACCGCGCTAGTTGGACGAGACTATTTATTTTGAAGGGGTTGTCCTGTCTATCGACATAATTATTTCATTCTTCTTCACGTCATTTCCATAACACCCTGTATAATTACCCGGCTAGTTTAAAACACTTTCTGGTATGCCCACCCAAAGACAAACTCCCAACAACCCTCCAACAGAGTTTCATTGTAGAAGGGATCCTCAATAAAACGCAGTCCGTACGAAAATGAGAATTTACAACAAAGTTAAGTATGTATGTAAATATAAGGCAAGTTATAGGGGACCAAAAATTATAAGTCCAGTCCTGTTACCATATATCCACTACCGCTTGTAACAAACCTACCCGACACAACACATAGGTACTAATTTCCAAATATTTTGTGGCGTTTTATGAGACTTTTTGTTGCCCTTTACATTTTTGGGCTCTTCTTTATGCGTGTGTGCTTTGTGATTATTCACTAACCGAAAAAGATAAAGGAATTCTTTTAAGAGCCTAAATGCCGCGCTGGTTTTGGTGGGAAATGTTCTTTTAAATGACTGACCCTTAGAGGGGTGCTCGATCACTTATGTACCGTTGGGGCATTTTTATGTAGTGTTGTAAAAATACTTTTTTGCCAGTTCATGAACGTTAATGAATTTATTTTTTCCGTTAAATTAGTCTAAATAATTCCACATGCAAAATTAGACGGGTTTTTATAGTTTTGCGGTGTCGGCAGTATTTGGTTCCTTCTCTCTCTTGCCGCAACGGGCATGGCGTCACCGGTAGATTAAATCGGTCAGGATGACGCAATATGACGTTAAAACAGACGGAAAGAAATATCTGCAGGAGGCAGTAAGTTTAGTCGATTTTGGATTCTTCAAGTACGCGGTATACCGTCGATTGGGGATTCTCAGAGTCGTACTCAAACGCGATTTTGTTTCTTTATTAATTTTTACGTAAGAAGGAGGATCCGTATTTTTGGCTACAGGTTTTAGAGTGTTTATCACCGAAAATTCCGAGAAAAGTCAAACCGCGGATGTTAAATTGTATTTTCAAACACTCGTATGTTTCAGTGCGAGTATAAATAAAAACCTACATATCTTCGAACACTCGTGTATTTTGGGGTGAGTATAAATAAAAACCTGAAATTGATCCTCGAAAACTCGTAGCCTTCCGTACGAGTATAAATAATGCTGAGATGCCTTCAAACACTCGTTTTGGTGCGAGTATAAATAAATTCAAACATTAAGAAATTTCGTTAATGCAACGTGGGAGAGACACTCTGTATTTTTTAATACAGAGTCTAAACACCATCGTTTTGACGTTTATCATCTTTGTTGGAAAAAGCAGACTGGGACTGGAGCGTACCCCCAGTAACGGTCCACCCGCGATTTCCAAATTTACCCGATTGTGATAAAAGACATTCTGAGTCCGGAAGTAAGTCTTAAAACAATGAAATATCTTAAGTTAATATTAGTAACCTCTACCGCGTGTCTATATTTCCTGGAAATTATAGGGTAGCTGAGCTCTCTTTACTTGAGAAATAAAATACTAGCTTAGGTTGGATCTCTATTGTAAATAAATGTAAATAACTAAAATTTAATGTGAGTACGTGAAAGATGAGTGATAGGTTGGTTTGAACAACCATAATGCTAGTGTAGGTTAATTTTTTATTGTATAGAATGTAAATAATTAGCTCACGAGTACTTCGGGTCGTGTTACTTGACCGACGTAAGACTAACCCCTTAAATTCACCCTCATGGACAACAGACAGTAAAATTAAATAAGCAAATGCCCTCCGTGTTCAATATAATAACTTGCATTGTTATTGTATTCATTGGACATGTCCGAGCCAATACCAAAATACAAAGTATAGTTTGAACAAAAGTTAGGCCTCGTCCTACGTTCAAACAACTATACTTGAAATTAAAATCAGCCATTTACTTTCCGAGACATAAAATTTGCACTCATCTGTTCAATTGCGCTCTGGTGGACTGCTGACAGCTTCCAGTTGGCGGGGAAAGGATGGTGGGCCCACCCACTACCGACTGACACGTGCATGTCAAGTCGGCAATGGCTTATGCCTGGCATCCCTGACCAATAAACAACGAGAAATCGTAATCGACCGAGATAGGCGTCCGTAAAACTAATCAAGTAGGAATTAACGTCTTCGGTTGCGATGACTTTTTCATTAATTACTAAGACTGGCGACATAACTGATAGTGTCGACCAGCAATCATACATTTTCAAAATTTAAAATGATTCAAATAGTTAGATTGGCTCTAAATAAATAATTCCTCAGTGGGGAATTCACCTCTGGATAGAATTAAAAAATGGGGACAAAATTAAATTTCCAAAAAATAGCCGTCTACTTAATAATCTGATTAAATTAAATTGAAATAAAACTTAAGGGGAACCTTATTGGTTATACGGGGGTTATCAAAAAAGTCTTACGTGAAACGCGCAGATAAGGAGAACGTTTAGAGTTACCTATCAGTTATTAAGCGCAAAACGGACGGACGTTTCGGGCTACGTACTCCACTCATATCATGGTATAATGTACGTACGTTCCGCTTGAAAAAAAATTCCTTCGTGTTTTTTTTTCTCAATTCGGCGATAGTAGTTTGATTATAATTTCTGTTATACCTATGTGAAGAAGACAATACCAGGTAGGGGATGTAATTATTACAGACAAACCCGTATAACAAAAAATAATTACATAATACTTCCATTGGTTTTTCGACATAAAGTGTTGTGGCGGATAAATTTGTTCATGATCTGTTTGCTATAATCTTAGATGTTTTTTTGACCTAAATAAAAACCAATAAAAATTATTAACAGAAATAAAAATACATTTCCATTATCACACTTGCTCCTATCAACACTGCAAAGTATTGTACGGAGATAATAATCCATTACAGTAGGTACATTCTAGAATATAGAAGGTATTGTACGGAGATAATAATCCATTACAGTAGGTACATTCTAGAATATAGAAGGACGAATCAGCAGAAAATAAAATTTATCAACTAAACAAGTTTTGTTGTTAAAGACTTATTGTTACCACGGTTCGAATTGCTAATGTAAAGTTTGTTTCACAAAAAATGGATATAACTTAATGACTGCAGTAAAAGTACCTGGGCGATCGCATTATTTATGACCGTTTGTTATTATTATGTGGAAAGGACCGGATTGTAATAATTATAATTAAATATAGGCACATCAGGTAGGTTAGGTTGCTTAATTTATATTTAAATATCTTTTTGTGGTAAAATTTGTTAGTTTTTATTTCTTGCTGGAAGAGTTTAGTTGTATTACCGATATTATTTTACCAAACGTATAAAAAAACAGTATGTGGCGTCCATGGAAAAACATTGATGGTGCTTCTTCTAGTGTTGCAGTGAAGAAAATGCATTTATCTCTCGATGCTAGGGAAATTGTAAAAAGAGTATATACTTCTTTACTCAACAGAGGACTTTATGCTAGTGCTGCTGCGACTGAAACGTCTGATTTGACTAAGATACCTCTGACTACAGTGAAAAGAATCGCGTCAAATCCCATTAAATCTAGAAAGAAGCGTAAAGATGACGGTTTCACCAAATGTTTCGACGAAAGCGACAAGGACTTGATAAGGCGCAAAATTTACACCATGTACGAAGAGCAACGCGTACCTACATTAGATTCTCTGAAGCAACGGCTCACCAATGATGAAACCCAAATAAGTTGTAGCCGCACTAGCCTTTGGAGAGTTTTGTCGGAAATGGGATTCAGATCCCGCAAAATTGACAAAAGGCAAGTACTCATGGAATCCCACCGTTTACAAAAAACTTCTAGTGTTGTAGAATTAATACGAAAATGCTTTAATGATATTCCCCCAGGTAGTTGGAAAAATTCAGTCCGTCACGTAATAACTGTAGAAAATTCGTATATTAGTCTGAATCGTATAATTAATCCAATTATAATTAATTTTGATGAGGATAGCGATAGCGAAACAGAACTATCTATAGAATGACATTATAAATGTAAATAAATATGACTAGTAATATTTAAAAAAATATTATTTCATTTGATTACATTAATATAATCATATCATTACTTGTTTTCCTTAGTCCGTCCCTTCATACTTTACTTGCTAATTGCCAAGCTCTTGTCGACACAATGGGACCGACCCAGGAAATCATTAAGTCGTATCCAAATTTCGTGAAACGTCCGTCTCCTGGCTGTCAGAAGAACGCGTTTTGCGTAAGAAACCCACCAATAATGAATAACAAAAAAAAATAAGTCGTACAGGAAACAAATATTTTAGTTAACATGATATTTAATGTTAATCGCGTTTATATTAATCTATTTTTGCTCCTCATTTTTGCATAAATAAGATTTTGTGAAATCATCAAGATTTTCGGAGAACTATTTTTCTTTTAGGGAGAATGACCCACTGCACTTAACCACTTTTTATATCATGCAGGTTTGTAACAATCAATTTTCTGGAAATATGACCTCATATTCGTAGTTGCATATTATGATTATGCGTGTTTACAAATGTACAAGGTGCAAGGTCGTTACATGCAACCTACTAGCAGACTAGGAGAATATTAGGCTGGCCTATTTTATAATTAGGTAAATAGTACAATATGCATTTAAATTTGTTCGAACAAACAAATAAGTGATCCGATATAAAGTATAATCAATAGATATTTTATTTTTGATTCTATTTTACTAGGTTTTCACTTATCGTATCGTACACATCGTATTTTAACATAGTTCTAAAATGCCTGTACAGGTTAATTGGCCTGCAATTGGAGCTACGATTTTGCCAAATCTAGGTGGAATCGCAGGTAAGTGACAGTTGAATTTCAAAACTTTGTATCCGAACAAACTCAAAGCAACATTTTGAAAAACGTAACTATAGGATAAGTATAGGCTGTCGGACTCAATAATTTCAAAAATGACTAACACATATTTTTGACGAAAAAACCTTTCAGGAGGTGTTATTACAAAAGCTGCCATCCCTACATGGTATGAAAACCTAAAGAGGCCAGAATGGAGACCACCAAATTACGTGTTCGGACCTGTATGGACTACTCTCTATACCAGCATGGGATATGCTTCCTATTTGGTGTATAGAGACGGTGGTGGTTTTGATGGTAAGAAATTTCAAGTGCTAACTTTTCGTATGCCTACCTGTGTAACATAGTTTTCTTCAGTTTTATTTCTTTGTCATGATTAATTTTTCTTATAGTCATTGTCGAGTATTGGTGTTCTGTGTAGCGCTGTCATAATTGTTTGTTCTTTCTGTAGAATCTCTATGTTCCAAATAGTGCATTAGTTGAATCTAGAATGTAACAAAAATTTAAAAAATAATAGCATTTCTTAACTGTCTAGTATTTGCATTTAAAAATTTAGCTTTTATATGATACTCAAGAAGCTACGCCAAGAAAATTGATGATACTTATTTCATTCTTCCACTCTGTCATATTTATGAATGATTCTAGTATGTATGCTTTTTCTTTAAAGAAAATGTGTACCAACTAACGAATAAAGAAACAATTCTTGGTAAACTTTGTTCTAGGTGATGCAAAACTACCACTAATGGTGTATGGTAGTAATTTATTATTTAATTGGCTCTGGACACCTATTTTCTTTGGAGCCAAAAGAATCGACTTGGTAAGACTTTCTATACCTTATTTACTTGATCGAGGGCAACCAATTTGTTTATATTATATGGAGTTATGTTACAGATAATAATAACTAATGTCACTAGTAAGTAATAAATCTAAATGTGTTGGACCTGATTTCTAGGCTCTCTACGAAATGCAACTTGTCAATGGGACAGCTTTAGCAACGGCATATCTCTTCCATCAAATTAACCCAATCGCTGGATATCTTATCGTTCCATATTGCTTATGGATGGGAATAGCCACAGCTCTGAACTATACCATTTGGAGGGACAACAGGAGAAAGGGAGGAGCAAAAATAACAGAAATTAAGGACGATTAGAGAGTTCAAGAGCTTAAACCACATAAGGTGTTTTAGATATAACACACACCGACCTGTCGCTGATAACACATACCCATATTAAAATTGTTATTTTTTGTATTTACGTAAAGAATGTATGGTTTTGTGCATAACACAAATCAGTTTTAGTGTAGTAGGTACTCATATTTTGTAATTTAGTGTCTGCGTTATGCAATAAAGATGTATATAGTTTATTTACATACCCGTTATCACCATGTACTGTAGGATACCTCAAGAATACCTAGCTAGTTAATTTAGTTACTTTAATTTCAAGTTAAAAACATCACAAATTTCAAATCATAAGCCGCGTTCTCAGAGCTACGTACTGTCGCCAGCGACACCATCCTAACCAATCAGAACCGTTTACGTCATTACCCCTTATCCCCACCATCGAACGGTGCCGAAGTAGCGGTGTTGTCAGGTATCTGGTGAAATTTTACCAGATCTGGTGATTTTTTGTGATTTATAAAATATACCTCCCCAAAACGAAGCTGGTAACACCCGAAAACGGACTTTTTTAAAAAGTTTTTCATTGTACACCAGATTATTCATAAAATCACAAAATAATCAACAGATCTGGTGACATTTCACGAGATACCTGGCAACGCTGCGCTGTAGTATCATTATTTTTTTATATATTTTTTATTTTGTTTTGAAATTTGAACCTCAGTTTTCCGAACATTTTTTGGTAATTACTAATTATTTTGCCGTGTAAATAGTATGTACTTTTGCTTTTATAAGCTGTCATCGAAAAAATCTTTAAAAGAATAAAAACCTAACCTCCAAGAGGAGAGAATTTTAATCCAACAGACAAATTTCTTTTCCGCAGTCCACATACTCACACCCTAAAAAAACGTAAATATTGGCCTGGTACAATCGGAAGAGACTATCGACTATATACTATAAGTTTTCTAAAGAAATGTGACCATTTCCAGTTTAAAACATTAAAAATTCAAATTATATTCCTGTGAAAATTCTCCATCGCTCTGGAGCTAAATTTAGAATAAAGTTATCTGCAGAAGAAAGTGCAAAAGTTAATAATACTGGTAAAGCATAATTTTGAATGAAAATTGTAAACTATTTTTAAGTTAGAAGGTATTTTGTTAGCACTACCGTCGGCATTTTCGTAATGTTATCTAAAAATTAGTTTTGTAGCTCTATAGATCCCTAAATCTTATAATATAAATATTTTTAAATTATTGTAGATACAGATTACAAAGAGCAAGTATGCTCTGCACGAAGATGGCTTTGTATCTGCTTGGAATGAAGATATAGAGGAGACACAAGCTAGTGAGGATAGTAGTGAAGCTATCAAAAGCCTTCCTATTACAATTAGTACCATGAGATCAAGACTGTGGAATGTTAATGATGAGGAGACACTGTCAGAACGACCATGTCTATGATTTTAGACTTTCTTATTGGAGGAAATTATATTAGAATGAAATGGTTCGCCTACCTACCTACTTAACAGTGGTTAATAAAAACTACCTAATAAAGTTTACTTTGAGAATATTGGTCCTTTAAATTTTTCGTTATTTCTCCAAAAATAAACGAATTCTTGCATATTTTTCTCGAATGGTTTAAGAAAAAAAATAGAAATAACGAGAAATTTATTTTGTTTCTTAAACCATTCGAGAAAATTATGCAAGAATTCGTTTATTTTTGGAGGAATTATGTTTAATATAATTTAATATTTTACAATATGTTCGGGATCTTCTTAAATTACTTAATTATAATTGGAAACCCAAGCCTTTTTTGTACAATATTCGCAGCTGTATGGCAATCCTGTGGATATAGTCATTTGGAACTCCAGCCTTGAAGATATTAACCGCCGTTGTCATAGGTACTTTTATATTAGCTAACATCAGCCAATGTGTAAGCGCTGCCCTCTCAGCTTCAGTTTGAACCTAAAAGTACAACTTTTAAACTTTATATAACGTTACGTGCAAAGAAAACCGTCATTTTAAAAATTTTGATAAGTTTAGGTTTAATAAGTTTTAATTAACATTGGTTATTCGACATATTATACAAAGATAATTGAAATGTTCTTTGTTACGTCTTGGTAACCTGCTGACTAAGGCACGCTATCCCCCTCTTTATCCCACGCTGATGCGAGGATATAAATATAAGTAGTTGTAAGATTTACGTCAGATTTTTACTTGTTCGGTTGCTATACTCTGTATTGAATCATGATACAATAAACTATATACCATGGTATTGAATAAAACAAACTGTTTTTAAAAACGCGTTTTTCTTGGCTAAGTACATATCTTCTTTTTTATCTAATTTTAAAACCCCCATGTGGCATAATAAAGCAGTTTATTATTATTTCAAAATACTAATTCTAATTTAGAGGCATCTATTATGTATATTTTGTTTTTTGGTTCATGTCAATACACGACACAAACACACACAACACATTCTCAAACAAATGATCTTGGTTATCAAAAGTTTAAATTATTTAAAAACAAACATTTTAACTTAAATATATCTCAATACACGATGTTACAAATTCGGCCTTCAATGGGCCAAATAATATGCCGCAAAAAATCCAAAACAAATACAGGTGCTTTCAAAATATTTGAAAAAATCTAAAATGTTGTGTTTCGGTTTTTAAATTTCCCTGACTTTGTTTGAAAAGATGTCCAAAAATAAATCACTTTCGCATTGCTACTTTTCATTCTCCACAAGGTGGTATGGTAGATTTTTCAGGCGACGTTTCGTCTTTAGGTCACCTTCATCAATTTAATTTTTTTAAATACGGGCCTGCATCTTTTTGTTTAAATTATGAAAGACGGCCGAAATCTACGTTCAGTGGTATACAACACTTACTGATTTTCCGACGTTTTGTTTCTTAAATTGACCATCTTCATTAAAATACCCCTAGTATGTAAGTAATGTAGCACTTTCTTAAAACTTTTAAAAGAGGCATTGAGTTTTACATTTTCGAATTATACCAAATTAAAAAAAAAGTAAATTACCGGAACGTATACTGGGGGAATTTTAATGAAGATAGTCAATTAAGGAACAAAACGTCGAAAACCCAGTAGATGTTGTATACCACTGAACGTAGATTTCGGACCTCTCTCATAATTTAAACAAATAGATCCAGGCCCGCATTTAAAATAATTAAGTTGATGATGGCGACCCAAAGACGGAAACGTCGCATGAAAGATCTGATAATGCCATCTTGTTGCAATGAAAAAGTGAAATTTATTTTCGGACAGTTCTTCGAAAAGTCAGGAAAAAATAAAAATCGAAACGCAAAAATTTAAATTCTTTCAAATATCTTGAAAGCCTCAGTATTTATTTTTGATTTTTTTGCGGCATATTATTGGTCCCATAATTATGCAACTCTGCCCCAATTTAACCAACTTCGTATCTCTTACTGTTTCTGAAATCCCTATGGCGAAGGCCGAATTTGTAACACCCTGTATATATTTCGGTTCATACCATCACGGAACCTCCTCCTTATGAAAGAAATTATTAATTAATTATTAATTCATATTGCAGCAGAAATTATGGAAAAACTTAAATTATTGATAACCAAAATCATTTTGCATGTATTGGACATGAATCAAAAAAAAACAAAATGTGCAAAATAAATTACTCTAAATGAAAACTGTTATATCGAAATAATTTTGATACTTGATTATTCGACAGGGCGTTGGGTTTTGTAAAAGGGACACCCTGTAAAAGACACGTTAAAACTGATAGTTGTAGCTACAGTGCTCTAAAAAAATCATTCTTATCGGACTAAAAATAAAAAGGTTATAACGCCTTAAACTTTATCAAAATTTTGTAGTGGCCGTTTTCTTTGCACGTGAGTGTATTATAATAAAAAATAGTTAAAAAAAACATAGAACATAATTTTCAAAGAGAAATGTCGAGATACTCTCGATCAATGTCGATAAAATGAACTGTTTTCGAAAAAAAAAAAAATTTTTGTTCAATATGATTTATATTAAGTATACGTAAATTTCATTACTATAAGTTACTAACTAATAAGACAAGGAAGAAAAACCGCAAATTTCAAGACACTACCATAAACTGACACTGGCATAAATATTCTTATTTAAATCGGTACATGTGAAATGAGAGAATTTTATGAACATAAAACAACAACTAATGAACAAAAATGTTTTTTTTTGAAAACAGTTCACTTTATCGACATTGATCAAGAGTACCTTTTTTCAGCTTAAGGTTTAGAGTATCCAAAAATATTATTGTCGTTCCTTCATCATACAAGGTGTACAAAAGAAAACATTTTTGTGTTACGTCTAGTCCGTCCCTGGCAAACTAAATAGGCCAAATGTGTTTAAAAGGGCGAATTTTAAGGAGACTCGTCTACTAACCAATATACTAAAAAATTATTAAATTACACCTAGTACTTAATAAATTATTTAAGAACAACGAATTCCAGGGACGTCCGTAGGGGAGGCCGTAGGAAGCCGTAGGAAGCCGTAGGAAGAAAAATTGATAAGAACTTCTCCTGTTATTTTTAAGTGTTCTATCTGAATCCGGGAGATTGCCCACATATTTTGGGACACCCTGTATATTGTATATTAGGAGCAAAGCTCGAAAAAAATAACCACCACTTTTGCTAAATTTTAGGATTGGACGTTTTAAAGCGAAATTTAATTTACTTTCGGGCTTTGACCGTCTCCAAACACAAAAACCTGGAATTCTGCAATTATGAAATACGACCAAAGCTTGGCAACAATTTTTAGTAGATCGATACATAAATTTTAAAACTAAGTACGTGGGAATCATGTTATTTAAATTTGTAGGATAGTTAATTTAGTCAATTCATAGAAATATTTAAATAAATACTAGATTGAGTATGCATACCTTGTATTCATATCCTCTAAGGCCTCGGCAACTGTTTCGGCCTTCCATGGCCATCGTCAGTGTTGTACGGCCCTGCACCAGGGGGGGGCAACAACAGACAGCTGCTTACCCATTAAAAACAACAACCTAAAATGCAAACAGCTGCCAAGAATATATAAGGAACATTCAAGTTTGACCACTTATAATATATTCTTACACCCTAAAAAAAACTGTTTATTAAAACACAAGAAGGGTGGTTTTATACATCAATATTCGAAAATATTGGACAAAACCTTTCCTAAAAGTCAAATCGTTAATTAAAACCTAAAAAAAAAGTATAAAATTAATATAAACCGGTGGTTTTATATAACAACATTTGAAAATAGTGGACAAAACCTTTCCTAAAAGTAAAATCGTTAATTAAAACCTAAAAAAAATGTATAAAATTAATATAAACCGGTGGTTTTATATATCAACATTTGAAAATAGTGGACAAAACCTTTCCTAAAAATGAAATCGTTAATTAAAACCTAAAAAAAATGTATAAAATTAATATAAACCGGTGGTTTTATATATCAACATTTGAAAATAGTGGACAAAACCTTTCCTAAAAGTAAAATCGTTAATTAAAATCTAAAAAAAATGTATAAAATTAATATAAACCGGTGGTTTTATATATCAACATTTGAAAATAGTGGACAAAACCTTTCCTAAAAGTAAAATCGTTAATTAAAACCTAAAAAAAAAGTATAAAATTAATATAAACCGGTGGTTTTATATATCAACATTTGAAAATAGTGGACAAAACCTTTCCTAAAAGTAAAATCGTTAATTAAAACCTAAAAAAAATGTATAAAATTAATATAAACCGGTGGTTTTATATATCAACATTTGAAAATAGTGGACAAAACCTTTCCTAAAAGTAAAATCGTTAATTAAAACCTAAAAAAAATGTATAAAATTAATATAAACCGGTGGTTTTATATATCAACATTTGAAAATAGTGGACAAAACCTTTCCTAAAAGTAAAATCGTTAATTAAAACCTAAAAAAAATGTATAAAATTAATATAAACCGGTGGTTTTATATATCAACATTTAAAAATAGTGGACAAAACCTTTCCTAAAAGTAAAATCGTTAATTAAAACCTAAAAAAAGGTATAAAATTAATATAAACCGGTGGTTTTATATATCAACATTTGAAAATAGTGGACAAAACCTTTCCTAAAAGTAAAATCGTTAATTAAAACCTAAAAAAATGTATAAAATTAATATAAACCGGTGGTTTTATATATCAACATTTGAAAATAGTGGACAAAACCTTTCCTAAAAGTAAAATCGTTAATTAAAACCTAAAAAAAATGTATAAAATTAATATAAACCGGTGGTTTTATATATCAACATTTGAAAATAGTGGACAAAACCTTTCCTAAAAGTAAAATCGTTAATTAAAACCTAAAAAAAATGTATAAAATTAATATAAACCGGTGGTTTTATATATCAACATTTGAAAATAGTGGACAAAACCTTTCCTAAAAGTAAAATCGTTAATTAAAACCTAAAAAAATTGTATAAAATTAATATAAACCGGTGGTTTTATATATCAACATTTGAAAATAGTGGACAAAACCTTTCCTAAAAGTCAAATCGTTAATTAAAACCTAAAAAAAAAGTATAAAATTAATATAAACCGGTGGTTTTATATATCAACATTTGAAAATAGTGGACAAAACCTTTCCTAAAAGTAAAATCGTTAATTAAAACCTAAAAAAAATGTATAAAATTAATATAAACCGGTGGTTTTATATATCAACATTTGAAAATAGTGGACAAAACCTTTCCTAAAAATAAAATCGTTAATTAAAACCTAAAAAAAATGTATAAAATTAATATAAACCGGTGGTTTTATATATATCAACATTTGAAAATAGTGGACAAAACCTTTCCTAAAAGTAAAATCGTTAATTAAAACCTAAAAAAAATGTATAAAATTAATATAAACCGGTGGTTTTATATATCAACATTTGAAAATAGTGGACAAAACCTTTCCTAAAAGTAAAATCGTTAATTGAAACCTAAAAACAATGTATAAAATTAATATAAACCGGTGGTTTTATATATCAACATTTGAAAATAGTGGACAAAACCTTTGCTAAAAGTAAAATCGTTAATTAAAACCTAAAAAAAATGTATAAAATTAATATAAACCGGTGGTTTTATATATCAACATTTAAAAATAGTGGACAAAACCTTTCCTAAAAGTAAAATCGTTAATTAAAACCTAAAAAAAAATGTATAAAATTAATATAAACCGGTGGTTTTATATATCAACATTTGAAAATAGTGGACAAAACCTTTCCTAAAAGTAAAATCGTTAATTAAAACCTAAAAAAAATGTATAAAATTAATATAAACCGGTGGTTTTATATATCAACATTTGAAAATAGTGGACAAAACATTTCCTAAAAATAAAATCGTTAATTAAAACCTAAAAAAAATGTATAAAATTAATATAAACCGGTGGTTTTATATATCAACATTTGAAAATAGTGGACAAAACCTTTCCTAAAAGTAAAATCGTTAATTAAAACCTAAAAAAATGTATAAAATTAATATAAACCGGTGGTTTTATGCATCAACATTTGAAGATGTTGGACAAAACCTGAGCTAAAAATAAAAGGTTATTAGTAAAGGATAATGACGGTTATGCATCAAAATTAATTCGATTCCATTTCTTCCTTTTTCTGGCTTTTATTGGCCATGGATTATAGATTCCCCATCGGTTCCATATTGGCTAGTATAATGAATAGTGTGGCGAAAACAAATGTATGAGTAGACGGCCGATTTATCTTAAATTAATTTAGGTATCTATATTTAAATAGTTCACCAAATATTGTACATTTATACCATACCAGAAAGCCGTCCTCCATAATTTAATAGGCTTGTTTCTTCAGTTGCAGCTTCTTATTTTCACTCACTTCACTAACCTACCAGAATCGGCAACGTGTCCCATCTTTAAGAGCAATAACAAAGCTCCTTCACCATATTTTAGTGATTATAAAGAGATGCGCACAGCCCGATTTTTAAAAACTATTATAAATATCTTAATAGTGTCCAAAATTTAATGAATGAGAAAGAAGAAACAAAATGGTGCGGACCTATATATTGCTATTGCTCTTAACACTTCATTCTTTCACCTGTAGCAACAGAAAAGGAAAGAAAACTATCTTACCTTTCAATCATGATAGAAGCGAAGGTGATGGTATTAACAACGGTGCCAATTGCAGCAAGACGGATCAATCCACATTCAAGCAAGCACTTGAGTGAGGAATGACCCGTAAAACACTAAAGGTAGTAGATAAGTTACAAGAGTTCGGGGCCAAATACCACCACTTTTACATGTTATTTCTTATGGGAAAATTTAAGGTTCGATCTGCATTTTTCTGTACCGACGCCCAGAATGAGAAGAACGTGAGGAGTGTGGAGATGAATGGAGAGCAAATATCGTCATTTTTACATGTATTTTCCCATAAGGAAATTTAAGGTTCGATCTGCATTTTAAATCTAACGACGCTTAGCGTCGCGACGCCCAGAATGAGAAGAATGTGGGAAGTGTGGAGATGAATGAAGAGCAATATCATCATTTTTACAGATATTTTCCATAAGGAAATTTAGGGTTCGATTTGCATTTTTTTTACCGACGCCTACCGTCGCGACGCTTAGAATGAGAAGAACGTGACGCAATTTACCAGTGGCTGTTAGCGTCTCCACCATAACCATCAAACTTTAATATTTGATTTAAATTTTACTTTTTGTGTGTGTGTGTGTGTTTATCGCAACCATTTCAGGATGGCTGATAAATTTTCTATTTCATTATAAGTAATTACTGATTAAATACAGTTTTTTTTACTTCTAAATTATCCAAAAAATAGTTGAAAAATCACATTCAAAGTAAAAAAAATCTCTTAATTCTTACATATCAGTTTTTAACGTTTGTTGCTTTTAAATTTAAACCCCTAATTAAAAAAAAATATTGAAGGAAAGACCCATACAAACTTAGAAAATTATAATTTCCCATCATAACCCTTTAGAGATGGCCGATAGATGATTTCTTTAATAGCCAACAGGCAACAATTTTCCCTGATCGTGTCTATAAGACATATGGAAAACACTGTATATACCTAACTCTTTAATAGTGTCAACCTCTTTTGTAGGGAGGGATTATCGATCACCAGAGTCGGTACGTCTCCCCTCGGAAGGGTACCTGTCGTGTTTCCATGCGGAAAAAAGTCGATCATCCACTTATATCACAGAAGCCAAATCGTATATAAAATATTTAAGTTTTAACTCTATTATTTATCGCAACCCTCTCAGGATGATTTAATAAATTTTCTATTTCATTATAAGTAATGACTGAAAATTTATCAGCCATCCTCAAATGGTTGCGATAAACACACACACACACACACACAAAAAGTAAAATTTAAATCAAATATTAAAGTTTGATGGTTATGGTGGAGACGCTAACAGCCACTGGTAAATTGCGTCACGTTCTTCTCATTCTAAGCGTCGCGACGGTAGGCGTCGGTAAAAAAAAATGCAAATCGAACCCTAAATTTCCTTATGGGAAAATACCTGTAAAAATGATGATATTGCTCTTCATTCATCTCCACACTTCCCACATTCTTCTCATTGTGGGCGTCGCGACGCTAAGCGTCGTTAGATTTAAAATGCAGATCGAACCTTAAATTTCCTTATGGGAAAATACATGTAAAAATGACGATATTTGCTCTCCATTCATCTCCACACTCCTCACGTTCTTGTCATTCTAGGCGTCGCGACGCTGGGCGTCGGTAGAAAAAAATGCAGATCGAACCTTAAATTTTCCCATAAGAAATAACATGTAAATTTGGCCCCGAACTCTTGTAGCTTATCTACTAAAGGTCACTGTTCACTTATTCCAGGTTGTAACAACAGTCGAAGACTTGTTTGCCGACAGCGCGAAACGGACGCTTCCAACACCAATCATGCTCACTTACCTGAAACAATAGAGAACATTTTTAGTTACACAGTTTACATCAATAAAAGTTTAATCAATTATTATAGGTTTGATAAAATTTGATTTTTGTTCTTATTAATTTATACGTTAAATAATGATATGGCGAATGCGTCACTACCATTAGCTCTAAAAGCGAATATGATGTATCTAAATCTAAATTACATTGTGTTATGATTAGTACCAACCCTTTTTTATCCTTACTTATTTATCGGTGAAAAATTTTTCGACGACACAATTTGTTATCAACTTTGACGTAATAGTTATAAAAGTCCAAAGGATATAAATTCTTAACCAGAGCAGTACTAAATGTAACAAAAATCAATTTTTATCATCATCCTCACAGTTGGTACAGTCATTATTCAAAATTTTTTTACTGCCCATCACAATAAATGTTTAGTCATTCGTTTGAAACACCCCAGCTTCCCCAGTAAAATTGATTTTTTGGTTGGTGAACGCAGAAAACAGAAAACTAAATAAATGCACATTTAAAATATTGGCAACTACGATTCACTTCACACAAACTTATTTTCGAAAATAACGAAACATTGATCAACCAACACTGATGAAAATATATTTTTTAACTAAATATTACCTTAATAAATCCTCGCAGGCTGCTCTAATCCAGCTTGTGTCCCGAACGTTTAGCTTGCAGGTTTATGTTTCCATGGTCGCAGTCAATTGAAGCCCTCGGACCGATCCAAAAAAAAACAATTTTTTGCAACAACTGGTCCTTAGGGAATCGGCAATTAAACAGACACAGAAACCAACGGAGTTTGATTGGATGAATCTACTTCAAATACTGCATATACATTTTTATAAAGTTACGATTGCTTATAATAGCTGCTTAAAAGTTATGTCATCATAACGCGTTAAAAAGTTCATTTTGTTTAATCATTCATACCCCATTTTGAAATTGTCAATACGATCAGTCAGATCCTTCCTGTACGTTAGACTAGGAAAAGTCGGACTGATTTGTCAATCAGATTTTTTCTGTGCGTTAGACTAAAAAAAATCGGATTGATTAAGGCGCGATGGGGTTCAGCAAAACGATCAATCAGATCATTCCTGTACGTTAGACTAGGAAAGACCGGACTGATTTATCAACCAGATTCTTTCTGTACGTTAGACTAAAAAGAATCGGATTGATTTGACTGCGCGATTGGTTTCTGTGTCTTCTGCTACCCTGGAAAATTCGCGTGCCCGATTTTATAAATTTTCTTTAGTGCCCATGGCCATGATCCTAAAACAAAGGAAAATGCGTTTAGTTTTCATGTAAATAGGCAAATTTGAGTAAATTAGTAAAGTGTAGGTCATAATCGACACGAAGGCTTATTTGAGAAATTGTACATTTTGACATGAACAAGTGATTCAATGCTAATGAGCATAAATTAAAAATAAATAGCCAATACTAGCGAACTCCAGATGAGTTATGAAATAAGAAATACCTGTTTGGGGAAGAAGGTTTGGGGGAAGCCCAAGCCAAAAAATAAAATTAATTTCAGTTCACATTAGTTGTGAGGGAAAAAAAATGTTTTCTTGAAAAAAATTCTAGTTCTAATCACAACTAGCTATAATAAATTCGCTAACTTATTTAGCTGATTCTTGCTATACAGGGTGTAACAAACAAGTCCTTCATCATTGGAATTTCGGAAACGGTAAGAGATACGAAGTCGGTTAAATTGGGGCAAAGTTGCATAATTATGGGCCCAATAATATGCCGTAAAAAAATCTTAAATAAAAACAGGGGCTTTCAAAATATTTGTTTCAAGTTTTGTTCCAAGAGATGTCCAAAAATAAATTTCAGTTTTTCATTGTTACTTTCTATTCTTCTCGGGATGGCATGATCAGATCTTATTTAATGCGACGTTTCGTCTTTGGGTCACCATCATGAACTTAATTTTTTTAAATACTATAATACAATAATAATTTTAAAATTTTCAGTTTCGTCGAAACAAAAGTTAATTACAGGAACGGATTAGGGGTATTTTAATCAAGATGGTCAATTTAAGGAACAAAACATCGGAAAACCAGTAAGTCTCATATACCGCCGAACGTAGATTTAGTTCCTTTTTCATAATTTAAAGAAAAAAATCCAAGCCCGTATTTAAAAAATTAAGTTGATGATGGTGACCCAAAGACAAAACGTTGCATTAAAGATCTGATGATGAAATCTTATGGAGAATAAAAAGTAGCAATGAGAAAGTGACATTTATTTTTGGACATCTGTTCAAACAAAGTCAGGAAAAAATAAAAACCGAAACGCAAAATTTTAGATTTTTCCAATTATTTTGAAAGACCCTGCATTTATTTTTGATTTTTTTGGGGGATATTATTGGGCCCATACAGGGTGTTTTTTAATAGAGTGCCGAATCCTTGGGTGATTTTAAGAAGAAAAGTTAATACAGTGCAACCTCGATAATCCGGACTAATTAAAACCGCGGTCATCCGGATTAGTAATTAATCCGGATTATTGAAGCGACACAGTTTTTTTATTGAAAAACGAAACATTTAAAACATTTAATAGAAAACAACTAGAAAATAGTACATAAACAAAAATTATTTAAAACAGAAGCATACTTATTAAATTTTATATTATTTTGTGAAGTAATTTGTAATTTTTGTTCGCTTGAATTACCGAGTACTATCAAATGCTGATCATAAAGTATACAATGCAGTTGAAATGTTTGGCCGGATTATTGAAAAATCCGGTGTAACGAAGGTTCGGATTATCGAGGTTACACTGTATTAACATACAGGGTGATTGATGGTGGATGGCCTATTAGATGTTTATAGAGAACTAGTCATCGGACCACTTTGAAATTTTGGGAGGTTATAGAAGCGGACATGATCTATCTTTTAAAAATATTTTTAGCCATGCAGTGTTGCCACTTCTACTTGAAAGTATTAACAACTTTGATAATTTAAACGAAACACCCTGTGTATTATTTTTGTTTTAGAATCCTTATGAATTTCTTAATAACTTTCCTTAATATTTTCCTATACCTATTTGTTATAGTTCTCGAGATAATAATTAATTTCGCTTTTTTTTTTCGGATAACATCTTCTACAAAAAGTTATGATATTTTTAAACTCTTTCACCCTCTTTCCAAATATTATTTATAATAGTACAGGGTGTTTCAAAATACAAATATTTTGATGGTTTGGAAAAATGGTAAATTGTACCTTTTATTTAAATGAAATACCCTATATTTTATCTGTTGTCCTCAAAGCTATTGAAATTGTCTATCTTTATATGTATAATGTTACTATACCTATTTTGAACAGATTTTGACTTATGAGCATTTATTTAGAAAAATTAATTATTACAGATAACAATCACACTTTCTAGACCAATTTGGCAAGTAGCCTATGGAAATTGTTTTGTAATGGTTGACATTTTGCTGTTATTCATTCAGTCTTGTTGTCAGTTGGTCTATTTAAATATTTTAATTTTTTAAAGTTAAATTAAAGTTAAAAAAAAAATGGAAGAAAACAACAACTATTCAGATGTAGTACTTATGAATTTATTTATTTTACATGGTCAGTATAATAAGATCATCAGCCGTACATTTAGAAGATTCAATGAAATGTATCCAAATTTACCATCAATGAGCAATAAGAAATTTAGACGAATTCAAAGCAATTTCGAAAATTTTGGATCATGCTTGAAACATACCGAAATTTACCTAGACCTATAACGTCCAATGAGGAAACTGAAATCAATGTTTTGGCTTATTTTCATGCCTATCCGCATGTTTCAATAAGAAGTGCCAGTTCTTCTTAAAATCACCCAAGGATTCACAGCCTTAAGTATCGGCTTTCAATTAAAAAACCCCCTGTAGTTACAAATATTGTTATCACAAATATTTTCTCTTGCCAAAAAACTATAAATAATTTTTTAAATATTAATTAAACAATTGGGGTATACTTTTAAAATTAAATAAATAGTTACCTCCTTATATGTGCCCATTTGCCCGACGACATCATCTTCATTCTTCCAGTTCCACTCTCCAAGGGACGAACAAAAAGGACATCGCCCTGGACAGGCCAGGTTGCCCATCAGCCTTTTTCAGACATGCGGGAGCCTTGAAAAGGGTTATCTCTACCACGCTCTAAACTGCGACGATGTTTAGGCAAACCCTTGAAGAGCGGAACCCTCACACCTCACACGCGGTACCGCACTCTATTTTAGACCCGTCAAGTATCTGAAACAAATAAAAGTAATTGTTAGGGAAAGGTTTGTTTGGATTTGTTCATTAACTTTCCTATTTTTATTTTAAACAAAAACAAACTATCTATATAGTTCTTGGTATTATTATGGCCATATAAAAATATAAAATTGGTAAATTTTTGGAATCGACAACCTTATATAAACTTACCCTTATTTTTAACGCTAAATAGAAAATAATTATAATATAGGATTTATATCCAGTATACGTAAATTCCATTACTAAGTTAGTAACTAATAAGACAAAGGAGAAAAACCGCAAATTTCAAGACACTACCATAAACTGACACTGGCATAAATATTCTTATTTAAATCGGTACATGTAAAAAAAACCATAGCAACAATGAGGAAATTTTATGAGCATAAAACAACAACTAATGCAAAAAAACCATATTGAACAAAAATATTTTTTTTTCGAAAACAGTTCACTTTATCGACATTGATCAAGAGTACCTTTTTTTCAGCATATCTCGTATCAAAAATATTATTGTCGTTCCTTCATCGTACAAGGTATAAAAAAACATTTTTGTGTCCTAGTCCGTCCCTGGCAAACTAAATAAGCCAAATGTGTTTAAAAGGGCGAGTTTTAAGGAGACCCATCTACTAACCATTATACTTACTAAAAAAATATTAAATTACACCTAGTACTTCAAAAATTATTTAAAAAACAACGACTTCCAGGGACGTCCGTTATGGGCCCGTATCTCCGTAGGGGAGAGGCCGTAGGGAGAAAAATGTATAAGAACTTCTCCTGTTATTTTTGAACCCGGGAGATTGCCCACATATTCTGGGACACCCTGTATAGGGTGTGCCATTTAAAATACAGAAGTTGACACCGACTTCCAGTTTAACCGGACGTACCATAATGAAAATGTTTTAGCCCAGTGCTCAAATCAACATTAGCATACTATCAAAATTTCAATTTCAAAATTAGTGAGAGAGAGCAACCGGGCCCGCTCAAGACGCCTTAATCATTTTGTTCTCTTATTAATACATATTAATAATATTTCTGAAAAGAAATTAAAAAAATGTGCTTTGCTATTCTAACTCATTAAAATAATAACTATCAACAAACCACCTTGTAACTCTGTAAATTTTTTTATTTAAGTCTATTTTATTAGCTATTTCGTGCTCAATAGATATCATAGTAAAGCTAGCCCGTTTCGGGCTTGTTCGTAACATGCCGCCCAGTTTACCCCCTCCTCAGCCCCCCCCCCCCCCACGAAATGTAATGTTTTAACCAATTTATTCAAAGATGAATTCGTTAGGAAAAATATAAATCTTGATTTTACTAGATGTTTGTTTTTAGTAGATGATTGTTTTGTTCGTTGTTGTTTAAACACTCAGTATATTTTTTGTTCAGTTAATAATTAAGTCAGAGCTAGTGACGCATTCACCATTTCGTTTTTTGATCAATATTTTTGATACTATTTCGTTTTATCCTAAAAGCGGTTAATTATCTGTTTTTAGGGACCAATTGCTATAAGTTTAGGGTAGAAATTTTTTTAATTAATAAATTAACGGAAGCAAGAAACGAAATTTTGTCAATTTGCACAAATTTCAATTCTTGTACAAGTACGCCACTGCCCCTCCGAACCAAAAACGGTCCTCGGCGACTCTTAGAATCCAGATTTTTCCGCCCCAATATACTTGACTCCCCTTCTCATTTACGATTTTAAGGGTAACAGTTACGTCTCCCAGTGGGTTACTCCATGAAGGCTTTAAATAGTTTTTAAATTCCTTTTAGGGTATTATTTAACAAAAAATTTATTGTGTCGACTCCTCTTTTATTATTATTGGAAAGAGATTTCAACAATTTTTAAAAATGATGGGTCACTTGACCTTTCCCCCCCCCCCCCCCCCCCCTCCTTCCCATTTAAGATCTTAATAGTAACATCTACCCCTGCCAAGGGGGTTAAACCACGAAGGCTGCAACAATTCTTTCAATTCTCCAATTTTATTTACCGAAAGCGACCTATTAAAGGTGGGTGGTTTTCAAAATAAAACCCTGCATAACTGAAAACTGAAGGGGCCCATACACTTGCGAGCAAAAAAAAAGAATTGTGGAAAGAGTTTATAAGTAGATATTTATCGCCAGTTACTACCCCAGTTATGGAAGGTAAAAAGCGAGGAACCCGTTGCATAATAGCGCATGGGCCCCTTGTGATGTGACTTAAATACTTCTTCTCTATTATAAATTAATTTATGGAACTGTGAATGCTGCTAAACGTATTTTGAAAAAAAAAATGTTTAAAGACTCACCTTACAGGGAACAGAGCAAAACTTCGTTTTAGGATGACACTATTACCCGGAATTCCGACAACTCTTTAAGCAGTGGCAGGAGCACCCTGTCCTGGACGTCGAATTATCACGCGGGATAATTTTCCAGAAAAAATAAAACCGGCGAATACGCGAGCTCCTTTCGAACCGACGACTGCAAATAAACTAACAAACGAAAGCAAGGCAAAGGTATTTTGGTGCAAAAAATTCGTTTTTTTTCTAACGATTACTCGCTTACATTGTGGAAAAAACGGCATGACTCATGTCGATTCGTTATACGTCCGAGATTTTTATATACAAATTCATGCCGTTTTACGAAATTTAAAATGAATTGTATTTTGATAGTATAATTTTATTTTTTAAAATAGGGAATTTATGTCCCGGAGGATCCTAAATTTTTGTATGAGGCGGTAACCCTTGTGTCATGTCATTTGACTTGTGTTTCGTAGCGTTCTTATTAGAGAAATTAGAATTACCGGAAAATTTAACGCGGAAAATTGGGTTTTCTGAAATAAATAAAATATTTACTAATACAGGGAGTTCATTTAGTGTGTAATTCTTCGTCGATATCTCCTATATCGTGGATAGAAGGGAAACTTTAAAAATAAATATTAGCGGACTGTTGAAGACGCATATTTTAAAAGTATGTTTAAGTATACAGGGTGTCCATTTTTGGGTAGTTTTACGGGGTATCTCCCTTATTAGTAAAGATAGAAGGATGCTGTTTTCGCAGCACTTTGCTACTTTTTTGTCAAACAGAAGATGCCGTAATCATTTTGGGACACCCCCCCCCATATCTCGGTTACCCCGTAACGTATCAAAAAGAAATAAAAATGTTCTTTTTGTAACTCTTTATGTAGAATACAGTGACGTACTCAGATTTTTTCTACATTCAATAATTTTCAAGGAAAATAAACAAATTTGCTTCTTTAAATGGGTCACCGTATATAAAAAAATGGTATATTTTTGAAAAACGTATATTTCGGGCCTAATACTAAGACTAAAAATAAAGTGTTATATATTTGAAGCTTGTTACAAACTAAATTATATTATTAAAAATATAGGTATAGGATACGTGTGAAAACAAATCTAACGGAGATACCCCGTAAAACTACCCAAAAATGGACACCCTGTACAGTGTGTGTCATAAATGAAATGACCTATATTTTTACTCGGAATCAGTGCCCCTCCTTATCGTTTATGTAACCCCAATTTTTTTTTCCCCAATCTGTTGCGGTGTTGCAAAGATATTATTAATTTTCCTATTTTTATTGCATTGGTACGATCGTAATAAACATGCTACAGATTCTTTATTGATTTTAATTAGATCAAAAAATTTTATCTGGATTAATGAGTACTATTTATAAAATTTTACAGTTTTATACAGGGTGCTTTAATTTTACTTCCAAACTTCGGGTTTGTTTGGATTCAATTTACTCAGTATTTTCAAATGGAACACTCTGTATATTTCATCAAGAATTGAAACTTCTACTCCTTATAAGTACAAAATATTTTATTATTGTCTGTAGCGTTGCCAATCGTAATGATAAATCTTGGTATTATTGGAAAGATATTTAAACAACCTTTAAAATGATGTGCCCTTCATCCCTTCCCTACCCATTTAATATTTTCACTCAAGTCTTCAGTCTTGGGCTTTCTTCGTTTACATTTTTTAGTATTTTTCTGTATTATATTAAATACGAATATGGAAAATTATTATTTCCAGACCACCCGATGATCCTTATACAATAAGGGCGTATTTTTGTCTACACAGTAGTACTTTAAAACATATTTCAGATTGAATGGTACTACCAAGAAAAGGAAGCCCTCTCCTGACAAGCATAGACTTTTTATTTCTTGAGTAGATTTTTTTAAAATTTGAGTTAATCAAATAACGTCTGTTCAGATTATGTGGGACTACTCAGCTCGTCTCCTTCTGAGGCGGATCCCCTCCTTCAGAGCGGATGATATTGATGGTCTTTCCCCACAATGTTGCTAGCCCGACACTACCTTGCAGCCGCGTCTGTAAGGTGTCTGTGCGCAGATTTCTCATCGTGTGTCCAAAAAAAAAAAACACCAACCTAACCAATCATAACCGTTTACGTCATTACCACTTATCCCCACCATCCAACGGTGCCGAAGTAGCGGTATTGCCAGGTATCTGGTGAAATTTCACCAGATCTGGTGATTTTTTTGTGATTTATAAAATATACCTCCCCGAAACGAAGCTGATAACACCAGAAACCGAACTTTTTCAAAAGGTTTTTCATGGACCACCAGATTATTCATAAAATCACAAAAAAATCAACAGATCTCCTGACATTTCATGAGATAACTGGTAACACTGCCCTGTAGTATTAATTTTTTATTTTGTTTTGAAATTTGAAACTCAGTTTTCCGAAATAAGTATTCGTTGTTTTCGAACAAAGGTAAATTATTTTGTCCTAAAAAATTGTGAATAGTATGTACTTTTGCTTTTAAAAGTTTATTTGATCATTATCTACCTAAATCCTACAAAATTATTAAATAATTTTTAATTAAATTGGTCTTTTTAATTACATTGGTGCATTTTTTACTAACCAGAATAAATATACATATTTTGAGGACTAGAATACAAAAATAAAATTTGACGCTGTCATCGAAAAAAATCTTTTAAAAAAAACAAACCCAAATATAACCTCCGAGAGGGGAAAATTTTAATCCAACATCCGCATTCCACATACTCACACCCTAAAGAAACTTAAATATTGGCCTGCTGCAATCGGAAGAGATTATCGACTATACTATAAGTTTTTTAAAGAAATGTGACAAGTTCAAGTTTAAAACGTTAAATTTTAGGTTAAACGAAAACCATAATGGATGTGGCCACAAATTTAAATTATATTCCTGTGGAAATTCTTCACCGCTCTGAAGCTGAATTTAGAAAAAAGTTATCTGCAGAAGAAAGTGCAAGAGTTAATAATACTGGTAAAACATCATTTTGACTTAAAATTGTAAACTGTTTTTAAAGTCCCATGGTATTTTGTTAGCCCTGTTGGTATTTTTGTAATATCATCTAAAAATTAGTTTTGTACCTCTATAGATCCCTAAATCTTATAATATAAATATTTTTAAATTATTGTAGATACAGATTACAAAGGGCAAGTATGCTCTGCACAAAGATGGCTTTGTATCTGCTTGGAATGAAGATATAGAGGAGATACAAGCTAGTGACCACCACAAGACCTAGGGTATGGAATGATGAGGAGACACTGTCAGAACGCCCATGTCTATGATTTTAGACTTCCTTATTGGAGGAATGAAATGGTTCTCCTTAAAAACTACCTAGCTAGCTATTTAGTCTTGAAGAATAATCATATTAAAATACACTGCCAGATATTATTCAAATATTTCATTGCTTCGCCGCTTTCATTATCAAAGTCTCAGTCAGTATGATAAATTATTCAAAACGAAATTTGTACGAAACAAATTGTTTTCATTTACAAAACAATAACAAAATATTGTAAGGTTAGGTTACATCCGAATGACAAGTGACAGACGTCACCCCCTACAAAAAGAGTGGGGGACTGTCGCTGCGACACGTCGAAGCTCTGAGAACGCGGCTATAGCGACATATTCAACGAATACTGACACTCAGTGACATCTATCAACAATTATCAGAAACGTCAAAAGTATTGTTTATCATGCTAAAATCCTAAATTTTGTACTTACCTATCCTAAAATATTATGACAGGGCGCTGAAAAGGTAGGTTAGAAGTTTTTGTTTTGTTCTTTGAATTCTTGATCTTTTGGCGGTATCCATTTCTGTTTTGTACGAGTTTTTCGAATATTTTAGAAAGTACGGACAGTGTAGAAAAATAAATCCAAGAGACATTAAATTGTTTTCAAACCAAAGACCATTATAGTTATAAACTTGCTGTAAGAAAGGTGATAAAAATGTTAAAACGGCTTAGTTCCAGTGATGATGATGATGAGGAAATATTAAAGCAGCAAGAGGAATTCTTTAAACAGAAGGCTGAAAATAAAATAAAGGCTTCAACTGTATTTTTCAGCAATAAAGAAAAGGAAGGTAAGTAGTACTAAATACACGATTACAGAATTGATACTGTTTAAGCAAGATATTTAGTGTTCCGAAACAAAATTGGATAAACTGGAAGCTTATGCTGTTAATCACAGCTTAGAGCGCTAAAAAATGTTGAGTCTCAATTGAGTTGAGGATGTGAGGTTGATGGTCTGAGTATCTAAAAAATCACCGTTAATATTACAGAAAATGCAGGTCCAAGTAAAAGTATTACAAATGTATCGAAGGAAAAAATGGAACTTAGTAATGAACAAGAAAGTTCTAAAGTGGATATACAAGAACAAATTGCTAATACTTTTGAAGCAATTCCATCTAACATGAAGTTAAAACAAATCACAGAAAAAATAGGTGATACAAGAACTATTTCACATATTAAGTTTGACAGTGCTGGATTTCCAAAAGCTGTTAGGCGGGATGTAAGTACCTCAGTACCTACATGGTAAAATTACTTCTTATCTAATGCACTTTTTAGCTTGACATTAAACCAACAAAAGGCAGTATATTTTCACAACATATAAAAAGATTTAAAAAGGATACCCTGTCTGATGTGGCAACAAGTCAAATGGAAGTTGGAGAAATAAAGTTAGTTATTAAAGAGAAACAAGGTGATGGAACTGTAAAAATTAGGGAAAATGTACCTGGCAAAAATGAAATTGTTACTTCTAAATTTAAAGGTAACAAAGCAATCCTAGACTGAGCCATGGGTTAAAGCCCTTAACTATATTTTTTAGGAATAGCTGTTGAAAAATCAACTATTCTTACCGATTCAGATAAAAAAAACATTCATGAGGAAAATATCAAGAAACTTGGTGCGATGACTGAAGAGGAAATTTTAACAGAAAGGGAAAAACTAATGGCTTCTCTAGATCCCGCATTAGTACAGTATTTAAGGTCACAAAGGTTAGACAAATATTATAGTTTTTTTTTTAAAAACAAAATATTATTTTTGAAATAATTTTCAGATCCAAGAATAAAGAAGATTTTGAGAACCGCAATCCAACAATTAAAGAACAGAACCAAGTAGCTGAAACTGTTAACATTGAGGAACTGCAAGTGCCTATGGAAATGTTGTCGGCACCTGAAGCTACTGGATGGTTACATTTCAATAAATTTGAGGCAAATAAATTAGCTTGGATGAAAGACATAAATGTTTCTAATCTGAGGGAAACCAAAGGGTTCGAAGCGAGGTAGGGATTACATTATTTTATTGGTAAATTATTAAAGAATATGTCAAGTTGGCACGGTCTAATACTTTAAGGTAGCCGCAAATGTTTAATTCTAACTAAATATCTTGCAAATCCTCAATGATGCAAAAGAATATGACAAGGAAAATGGGACTTTAAATTCACTTAAAGCAACAACAATGTGCATATTCAAACAGCAATATAACGCCATCTCATACTACCAAGTATATATTATCTTTTCAGGTTTGATTTTGAAGGATATCTCCTACCATTCAGTGTGACACAAATTGATGATAGAAATCGACATTTGTATCATCATGGTGATGAACCAGAACGCCCTGGTTACAGCTTGCAAGAACTTTTGCTACTTTCAAGGTAAGAACAATATCTCGTTGTTCAAAAACCATAAAACACTTCACAGCTGGCGCAATTGCGTTACTTTATGTTTATAAAACTATTCTTTCAGGTCAAATGTGGCCCAACAACGAATTGTAGCACTAAATACCTTGGCAAACATACTATCCTTAGAGCAAACAGGAATATATGACAGAGTAATTGACATACCTATAGAGCAAGTGTTTTTTGTCATAAGAGTTTGTTTGGATGATAATACACCATCTATTTTAAACGCTGCTATCAAAGGTAAACTTTTAAGTATGAACACTTACCCAGTACCTGATGAGAACAAAAAGTTCGAACATTTTACTGATAGAATAGCTTCCTTTTTTTGGTAGTACCATTCAATCTGAATTAATATTTTCATATCTAACTGTGTTAGACAAAATATGACACAATGTGACCAGTAGCTCAGACACGCTGTTCGTAGAGAACACCGAAATTTTGATCACAGGTCACAGATTATTTCTGTAAACACTTTAAGCCAACTAATTAATGTTTGTAGCTTTAAGAAACTTGGTTTATTTCCAAATAGACGAAACTTGTCTAGACAATATGTTGAGTTTTGGTATAGGAACGATTCAGCCAATACTAGCCGTTGACAATGTCATGGAGGATGATTATACTGTAAATGATCAACAGTTGGTAGAGATTAATCTGATTAAGTGTTTGGCTAGGACTGACATTTTTGTTCGGATAAGGTAAGCAATTTAGATTGGTGGATATACAGGCTGTTATGGAAATGACGTATTATTTGTTAAACCGACAATTCCTGAGATAAAGACAAATTGAAGAAAAATACCCATTCAATTCATTCAGCGGTAAAAGTAACCTGACGTCAAACCAGAAAAACACCTGTGTGGCACTGCGATATATGTACGCAATCAAGGAATTCTGGCCGCTGTTGTCATATGTACACCTTAAACTCTTTAGACAAAATAAAATAATTTAAACACTTTTCCATTCTGTAATACCTTTTTGTACAATTAATTGAAGAACATTTACGACGGACTATGTCTTAAACAACCCGAAAAAACATATGGAATAGTAATAGCCACGTACGTCACTAGGTCAAATGCCAATGACCTCTTGACGCCTTACATCGGCTGTGTTCATAAAGCGCCGCACGCTTGCGGGCTGTTAGTTGAAGACCAACCAGCGGCCGGATACGTTGTGTCTCGTCGATCACCAACACACTCTCAGCAATCCGCTCTGTTTTTTCGGTTTACGCGTGTATCTAGCCCGTCCATAAATAATCTTTGAATATTTTTTTTATTGACGCGTTTCTTCTGGACGTCAAATTTCGTCGAGTGTAATAAAACCTAATAATCTGTATTATTGTATTTTCAAAAGCTAACTATCGGTTCTGTTTCGCTATTACTGTGTGTACATAAAGTGTTTCCAGGAGTGTTCCCATGAAAAAGAAAAAAACTGATTGTGTTTGTGCATGGATTTCCTCGCTCTTTAGGTATAAGGATAAATACAAGTAGGTAAAAAATAATTTATTTTTATAATTTTATATTAAATTTCAGTTTTACATTAAGTTTGGCAATATTGCCATTGGCTCTGGGTGAAATATTGTACGGTAGGGCGGACTGACCTGTGAGTAAGAGTGTTTGTTACCCCACTTTTAAAACGGTCGATTTAAAAAAAATAAAATATGTAGCGCTTCTCAAGGAGTCACCCATTTAAATATAATACGTCATTTCCATAACACCCTGTATATAACTTTTGGTTTGTTTATTGTGCAAATTTTTGCACTATTTTAAACTTATCGGGTTCCTATTATTAAAATTTACCATCATATGGCATCAATTTACTTATATATTATTGTAAATATGTACTTATTTTGAAAAAACAAAAAAAAAATTATGCTTCGTTTCATTTGTAAAAATAAAGTGCAGATTATTGAAATTTAATCCAGCAGCACAAGTGAACCAACCTTTGTACTTTTTGTTTCCATAATAATGATAATATTTTTTCAGATATATTATTAATACTGTCAAGCCAGCACTTGAAACTATCCTATATTGTATAGAGATTCTGATACGGATGTCAAGAGATTCCGAATTTATCATCAACAAAATTTTGCAATGTGAAGGGCTGCTGTCCGGTTTGATTAAATATTTTTTGCCTCATTCCAGGATAATGCGTGAGTAATTTATTTTTGCTAAAACTTGAAATTCCTTTAATTAAATTGGGTGTCAATTTGAAAACTTTTCCCACCCTTAATATATCGCTCGACACGTCAATTTTATTGTGAAGTGGGACACTTTTAGATAATATTTGCAGGCTTCATGGTTTAACCCCGTATGAGGGGTATATGTTACCCTTAAAAGCTTAAATGGGTAGGGGCACATCATTAAAAATCTATTTCCAATCATACCATAATTTATTATTTTTTGAGTAGCAGTTTCCAAAAAGTCGATTTCGAAAAATGTACTAATTAATTTTTAGGCGATGACACCTTGTATAATACAAGAACCAATTAATAAATAAAACTGTGTAATGAAGCTACAAATAGTAGACTTGTGAAAGGAATTCCATTTCTCCCATTAAAGAGAGACCTTTTGAAATGAAATCATTATTTAAAAAAAATTTTATAGCTGTTTTTTTTAGGGTATGATAAAGAAAATCCGGGATATAATATACCACTACCACAGATGATAAAATTAATCAGGATTTTGTCGTCAAGAAGTAGAAATATAGCTGCAGCTTTACTTAAAAAGTAAGACAATGTTTCGCTCGAGGTACTTAAAAGATTATTTTTCTGACTGAAATTTTTGTTTTTATACAAATATATGAACATAAATATACACCGTGTCCAAGATAAGGAGGCGCAGTACAGGGATCTCGGAAACCGTAAGAGATACGAAGTCGGTTAAATGGAGGTAAAGTTTTTAAGCATTTACGTGAATAATTATATGCCGTTTAGAAAGTTTTAAAATTCCGAGTAGCTCCGGAGATATCCGGAAAAACCCGAAATTCTGAAAAATCGTTTTATTGTTTTCCTGTTTTTTTTTTGAGATCGAATTCTAAAGTAAATTGCACTTTTGCATTGCCACTTTTTCCGCTCTATCTAACAGCGTTAATTGTTTTGTAATTCGACGAGTCGTCTTCGAAGGGCCATTATCAACTTTCTTTTTTTAAATGCGGTCCTGTTTTCCTGATATTGGAATTTCAGAGCGTTTTTTTCTTCCGCAACGATTCACATTGTGGTTTAATGACGTTTCAAGGTTTTTTTGAATAACATCAGGATTTTTGGAATACGGTCCTGTATTTCTCCTAGTTTTGTAAATAATATCTCAAGTAAGCTCTAAATTTTTACTTGTGTTGGACTAGTTCAATAAATAACAAATAATTTCAAGTTTCATAATAAACCACAAATAAGTGAACAAAAAATAATGCAATAATAAACAACAATAAGTGAACAAAAAACATACCAAAACAGTAATAAAGCAAACAACGAAAAAAGTAAGGAACTACATAATCAGGTGTTCAAAATGATTTCCGTTATTTTGGTTGTCTCCTGGAAATCTCCAAGCGCATCCGCTCTGGCACATATCAGTTTTTTTGAGATGAAATAAAACACAATAGAAGATCAAACTTTTCAGCATTTGTAAAATTATGTCCATATTTTCTGGAAAATACAAAACCTCTTAAAACGCTCTCAAACGATCACAATGGGAATGTCAAGTGAAACAAATCACGCGTCACCAGCTTAATTTTTTTGTTTCAAGCGCCTACTTTTCTTTTAAATCCCGAATCAACAGAAGTTTGAAATAATGTTTCTGTATTTTGTTCACTTATTCGTGGTTTATTATTAAATTATTTGTTATTTACTGAACTAGTCCAACATAAGTAAACATTTAGAGCTTACTTATGAGATATTATTTATAAATTTAGGAGACATACAGGACCTTATCCCAAAATATCCTGATGTTGTTCAAAAAACCCTCGAAACGTCATTAAACCACAATGTCATACATCGTTGCATTCGGAAGAAAAAAAGCTCTCAAATTCCAATATCAAACAAACAGGACTGTATTTAAAAAAGGAAAGTTGATGATGGCCCTTCGAAGACGACTCGTCGGATTACAAAACAATTATGTTAGATAGAGCGGAAAAAGTGACAATGTAAAAGTACAATTTACTTTAGAATTCGATCTCAAAAAAATCCAGGAAAAAAATAAAACGATTTTTCAGAATTTCGTTTTTTTCCGGAACTACTAGGAATTTTAAAATTTTCTAAACGGCATATTATTAGGCACGTAAATGCGCAACTTTACCTCCATTTAACCGACTTCGTATCTCTTACGGTTTCCGAGATCCCTGTACTGGCCCTCCTTATCTCGGACACGGTGTATTGCAAGATTTGGCATTGCCATTGAATTGTATTGAATCATACTGTTACAGGTGATGATGCATGTTCATTCTTTCCCCGGCTCAACTGTATCTTTAATCGTTACTTTTTAGGCATGACTTATTCGACACTGTTTTGACTTACCTACACGAGGATTATTTTTCGCAAAATGCCTCCGGCATGCGATTGCAAGTAGAATGTATGTATTATTGGACCCTTCTAACGCATTATGGGCTGGAATCCGAGTCGATGAAGTAAGTATACGCGTCTGGGAAAATAAAGCTTGGGTGGTCTATTATCAAATTTGTATTTTTAATCAATTCAGTATAATATGTATTTTTTTTATTTTTAGCCAACATGAGAACCTTCTTCTTAAATTCCTAGACTATCATTTAAAAAATACCGACAACGTCCTGTCGACTACCCTTATTAGACAAAGTCATGTGTCGGCATTATTGATCCTAATTGGCAAGGCAGTTGAAAAAGGCCACAATATTCTACCGCATGTAGTGTCCGATTGTTTCGCAAAATGGATGAACCAGTTTAGAAACTTTGAACAATTTAAGGTAAACAATTCGTATTCCGTATTATTTGTAACAATAAACAGTCAGTTACTTCTCGCGCTCGCGTCCTTATCTGTTTCATTAATTTATGGCACCTCGTCTCGCTCCCGCGTCAGAGACTTGCCTCCGGACCAAGCCGATGTTTTTGGAATAAATTTACAAATAAGCGTTATGTTTTAAAACAGATAATAAGTTTCTTCCATTGGGTTGGAGGCACACACGGCCACCATGTAAATGTAAAAATTGGTTAGTCGTTTTACGATGTTGTTGTCGTAGATTTAGATAAAGTTTATTAAATTTAATTTAATAATCGGATTTTTAGAAATGGAAATAACTGACGGTGGTGGTCGTTTTTTGTCCAGAACTTTGAAAAAGCACGAAACAGGAGTTAATGTACATCTTATATTTTAGTGTGGAAATTCGCAAATTATCTCAGCAATACTGTATTGTGCAACAATGTATAATAGACATTTTAATGCAGTCTACAGCTCTGAGTTTCTAGCAGGCATTATGGACTCCAGTGCATTTAACATGGCAACGAAAAATATTTTGTGAGTATTTATAGTTACTTTTTACTCCAATGGCGTATAGGCTTTTCTGTAGTTTTAAAATTATCAAACGCTTAAAATTCAATGAAAGAAATTTGTATTTTTTACAGAAATGGGTCCCTACTTTTAAACAACTACGAGACGCATAAAACTACAGCGAACCTAAAATCTTTGGAAGCAGCAGCATGGTTTACCATGGATCATATTGTTCCGGTAATGCAGTCGAACAGTTGTATACCGTTTTTATATGCAATGTCGGGTTGTATATTAAGTGATGCGTCATCGAAGGTGCGTTAAGTATTTTTCAGTATTGTGATAAGCTCAATATGAAACCGTTTTTTTTTTTAAGGTTGGTAATGCGGTCTTGTATGTTTGGTTGCAGAAACAATTATTAAACTAACCTCAAACCTGTCAAGTAGATTTCTCTTAACTCAGGAGGAGTTAATGTAAAATCATCTTGGTTCAGATTGTTTATAGTGGAGTCGTTCCGGTATTCGAAAATCCCTTGACGAAATCGAGTAATTTTTTTTCCCCAATCGATACAGTAGGATTCGATCTCGACATTCTGAAATTATTTGTGTAGGGGGGGGGGGGGGCATGGGCACGCTGCAAACATGTCCTTTGATATTTTTTATAGAAAAGATGGTACGCCACTGATATTTTTCCATGTGGATATTTTTTCTGATTGGCATGTTCAATTCTCCATGAAAACGGTCTCGAGTTTTTCTCGTCAGATGCACCGTTCTTGATTAAAACCACTAAATTCATATTGAAACTAATTATTTTTAACATTGATAAAATAATTAATGATATTTTTTTTTATAAAAATTGTTGGAGTGGACAATTCGATGCGAAGACGGGCGGAAACATGCCTTTTAATTTTTATTTTCGCAAATGAAATACGGTTTTCAGAAATAACGATAAACAAAAAATATATAATTTAACTTAATTTAAACTTTTCAGTCCAGAACAAAATTCCTCAATCACCCGAACATAAAACAGTACACGGAAAAATTAAAATCGTCCAAGGACTACTTCAACATAGGCAACTGGTTTACGAGATGTGAAAGTTTCTTGATTATGAACATCCTCAGGATTGCCGAGCGTGTTCGGGATGAAATCGGCCCGTCGTTGTATTATGACATTGCTGTTAAAAGCCTGTGCGTGTTTAGTGCCGAACAGAAACAGGACATGGAGTTTCTGTTGAAGAACATTGTATTTTGTACACGGTATGAAGGGCTTATATACAGTGTGTCTAAAAAAGTATGTTAAAACTTTTTTCCTGTCGGTCCCTCAGAAAATTTGATTCTTCATACAAGTTGGCGTTTGCGTTAAAACAATAAACGAGTATTTCAGATTTTTTGTATGGCTTTTAGTGCGGGAGTAAATGTCCTTACTTATTTACTTAACTCACATTTCATATTTAGCTTGTTTTTTTTTAATTTGGAAGAACTTTTCCTTATAAGATTTTGATGTATCTTTATAAGTTAAGGTACTTTACTCTTGACTTGATTTCGGAAAATTACATTTGCTCCCGCACTAAAAGCCGTACAAGAAATCTGAAATGCTTGTTCATTGTTTTAAGGCAAGCACTAACTTTTATCAAGAATCAAATTTTCTGAGAAACCAATAGAAAAGGAATTTCCCATAATATGTTGCAGACTTTTTTGGACACGCTGTAGATTTATAGTTGGCTCTAATAATAAGAATAGAGCTATTCTACCAATTTTTTTGTGGATTGCCTTATTTTCAGGTTCTATCCGGTAGAAATCGCCATGGCAAATACCAGCGTTGACGAGAAAAATAATGAGTTAAATCAAGCATGGAAACATTTAGATCAAATAGAACAAGTTTACACTGCAGTGTTGGGTATAAATAGGGTAAGTATGGGTTTTATGCCACCTCAATCCTTAAAAGTACTATTTGTGCTCAGAAGGTGCGATTTCTTTGTAATATTTTTTTTTACAAGTGCCCCGAAAGTGCCTCTTTGCATGCATGTTCACTTCAACGAAAGTGGCGTTTTCCAAGAAAACGGGCGGGAAAGATTTTTCCCGCCCGCTTCGAGTCACCATGTGCTCATAAATAAATAAAACCAGAGATGCCGAGTGCGGGATTTGAACCCGCGTCTCTCAGATCACAAGGCGTACGCTATACCACTAGGCCACCGAGCCTCTTTGTCAAAAATAATAACTAGATATTTACATTCTCCATTCGCAAGTGTTTTCATGTCATGTAGACAGGAAAACTGTCTGAAGAATTTCTTTATTTATTTCGCATCAAAGCTTCGAAGCACTTGTAAAAAAAATACGGTACATATCTAGGGCCGTCGGAGGCTTTTACGGACGAGATGCGGAGGCATCCCTCACCTTTGGCTCGGTCGGCCATCTCCGCATCTCTTTTCGGCCCTTGATACGTAATACTATTTACACACTATTTTTTATAGGGTCGTGTAACGTTTGACCACACCCTCTGCCTCGACATGAGCATAGGCAACGTCATCCCAGTAGATTGGATCTACACTCCGCTCGTCTTGCTCTACTCTAACCAACAAACGCAGGGAAAAGACCAAGAAACGGACGAAGAAAAAGACTTATACGTAATTTTAAATTGCCTACGTTGGATCCTGATATACGAAACGTACTTTGAAAGTCTGGCGGAGTCTATAAGTCCCACGGAAAAGTATGTGAGGTTAGGTTGTTTGTTTTTGGGAAGCGATAATCTGTTTCTGCATACGGAGCTGCAAGGGTTGCTTACTAGGATATACATGTTTTTGTTGAAACATGAGGATAAACTCGATTTTCAACAGGAAATATCAGGTAATAAGATATAAAATTTGAACCATTTGCTATTTCATGGTTATATGACAGAGTACGGGCGCGGTAGAGGGGATTTGAATTGTGGGGTATTATATTATTATAGTAATCTTGGAGATTCGGCTACAGGGGAGATTTGGAAACAATTATTTATTGAATATTGTAGTGAAATAAAGTGGTATGGTATAATATAAATTATCTTTATTAATTAATTATTTAGTTGCCCCCTGGGTCGGGAGACCCTGTCGCCGCTGCTCTAAAATAAGCTTTGCCTACCTAGGGCTATAGAAGTTTCCTTTTTAGGTTTGACTAGTTTCAAGGACTTTTTTGTACAGCTTCTGGAGCAGTATCAAGCAGTGAGTTACGGAAACAAGATATTCGGGAACGTTATCCTATTTCCCTTAGTTAAAAGACATGATATAAAGTATAGGAAAACTTTATGGTCTGAATATATGGGTGTAGTAGAAACGTTTACTGTCAAAAAGGATGAGGTATGTTCATACAATCGTTACCGTCGACAGTCGTGCACGGTGATAGTTGGGAATGTTTTATTGTGTGCCAGAACGCGACGAACAATGTTTTCCTTGTTGGCTATCTCAGCTCCACCTTAGCGGACAATTATACAGGGTGTGATGGAAATGACGTATTATATTTAAATGGGTGGGGGTGTCCTAGAGACGCGCTACATATTTTTTTTTTAAATCGAACGTTTAAAAAGTGGGGTAATTCACCCATAAACCCACAGGTCACTCCGCGGCACAATAATATTACACTGTCCAGCTGTGTTCTGGCGCAATGTTGTCAAACTGTGGAAAAGTGTAAAACTTTAGATTCTTATAAAAATAAATATTTAGCTTACTTAGAAATTAAATCCAGGCCGCCGACACGAGTAAGGAATCCAGGGCAGACACATTCAGTTCTTTTTTCTATGGGAAGAGGTTTATGCTCATCACGTGCCCTGATGATAGTGTGGGACTGCATAATAAGCTTATACCCACTAAACCCCATTCGGCCTCTTATTTCCAATCTCGGAACATAACCGGCATATCGTCGAGAGAAAAAAATACATAGTGAAACAGAACAAATTACACTAAATCACTTAAAGAAACACACAGACACCCATGAGTTTCAAATTAGTTTTCTTGAAGATATGCACCTATTATCAGATTACACAAAAGCACTAAACACTAACGCATAATTACACTATCGTACAGATAGAACAACAGCACACACAGACGATAGGATAAAAATTATTTCCCAATAGAAAGTCAGAAATAATAAAAACGCTAATTTCTAATGGGCCTAAAAATTTTTTTAATCCTTTAATGAAGAATGATGAAATAATTATGTCGACAACAACAGTTTTAATAAGTCTTAATATAGACGAGTCCAACCAAGGGTCGAGTGCTTCGTACATATTCGGAAAAATAGCGCTGTTGCCATTTCCGAGACAATAATTACACAGGAAAGTAATATTACAGAAGGAAATTCCGCAATTTATGAATATAATCTTTTAAAACATCGAAAGTGACAACGCTGTATTTTTAGATATTTCCAAATAGCGCAATATCGATCGACCGAATAAACCCGAAACAGACTGAAACGTGTAGTTACTAGAAATTTTAGATGTTAAATACCAATGTATAAAAAAATTATATTATTTCCCAGACCCCGGATGAAACTTTATACAATAAGGGTGTATTTTTGTCTACACAGTAGCACTTTAAAATACTAATTCAGACTGAATGGTACTTAGATGTGTTCATGAGATGCATACAAATTTACGCGAAAACTAATGTGAATTTGTCCTTTTGTTTTTGTGAGGTTATTGTGCCGGTTTTGTTTGGATTACCTACTTGGTGTGTTTTTTTATAAATTAAGTTGGTTTTAAATAAGGCCGAAAAAGTAAATAAAATTGCAGTTTTTTTTTCTAACGGGTAAAGTGGCATTTAAGTTGTCCAGTTCCGACGGGTGTCGTTCGAATTGAACAAATGAGAACATACCTGGCCATTTATAAACGCCGCGGCGGTTGGTTCGATTCAGTTCAAGTTTATAAATCGGAGATTGTTTCCCAGCGAACTGAACTGAACGTAAAAGTTTATAATAATGTACCCTGAAAAATAAACAACTTGCAATCTGTCAAGCGGTTATTGACTTTCTAAAGAGTGACAACACTGCTCAAAATTCACTTACGGTTTCCGCCATATGTGGTTTTATTTATCTTTCTCCCAGTGTCACCACGTGCTTAATTTCGGTTTGACATCAATGTACAGGGCATATTAAATTAAAGCGCCATTTTTGGATATTTTTTTTCAATTTGTTTTCATCTCGGGAATATAATACGTTATTTCCATAACACCCTGTATTGCCGTTCTTGTTCGCTCCAAGTATTCCAAGGTTCCGTTTCACGTTTCGATGGTTTAGTTGGTTTTTCTTTGTTTCCTTTGCCATTTAAAAAAAATTACATATTTTCAGGCTTGGATTAACACCGACGAATTAATTTATCCAGTTGACACCGACATGTCTTTGTGTATGTCGTACCAAAGGGCGTTAATGTCAGATGCAATTCCTAAAAAAACAGCTTTATATGAAGTAGCCGTAATAAATACGCGGCATTTTAAAGAAAGATTGGAACAGAAGTCGGGAGGACAGCCAATGGATACCAACGACTGATACTATTTTATTATTATAAAAGTAATTTTAATTATAAGAATTTTTATATTTATGCCTAAAGATGTAAAAATATACATATAAACAATTTCGATTTAATTAGTTGTTGTTTCAGTATCCTAATAAAAGAACAGGAAGTTCGGTTGCCGTTTAACGCCTCTTTGTTCCCGCCAGGGTCATGTCCGAGGGCGGGGATTCCGACCCACCCTCCTCACTTCTCCTTAACTCCCCTAGGACACCACCCTGGCAGTCGTCCTGGAGTTCTCAATTACTTTCGGTTCAACGCTTCATTATTGTCAAAAATAAAGGTATTTATGTTCACATCAACTTTTTCAGGTCACTACTGGATTACCTCAAAATACACGTGCTTAACAATCAAATGCCCACCCACGGCACCTCGGCGGGAAGCTGACAGATCTCGCTGTCATTTGTGAAAATGTCATTTTAAAAGCGATATTATACAATTTTTTTTATTCTAAATGCTATGGCTATTGGCTTATTCAAACTTAGTCAAAATCAAAGGAAGACGCTAGCTGGAATCTTTTTCGGTAATTAGTTTATGTATTTTTAAAAGTTCTCTATATTAGACGACTATATTTTACATTTATTTTTACCTTCGTACGTGACCCATCTCTTTTTTAGTGTTGAATTTTATCGAAGTGTTATTGGGCGCCACTATAACTGGAACGTCAATTTATGTTTGCGTGGCCATATCACCGTTGATCCTTACCGAAAAAGCGGAAATAAACTTCGTTTTTATCGTTTATGGAGTGTTTGGAGCGAATGTAATGTTTAATTGGCTAATCGGGATGAAACTCTGTTATAAGTGTATTAATCAAGCCCATAAGTAAGGAAGAATTAATAAATTTCATTATTTATTAGTATACAGCGGTCTCTCGTTATAAATCTTTTTTTAGGAAAAGTACAAGAAGCCTTCTACTGCTCTGGTACTGTGCAGGGACAAATACAGTCATAACTTTAATAATTATAGCTAATATGTCTCGAAAAGCCAACAAACATATCGTCAAATCCATGAAAAACTCAATACAAGGTAATTAATATATTATTAGATGTTTACAGGTATGTCCTTTCTCTAACGATTTTTTTCCTCTCCAAGGGCCATCAACCCTTGGTTTCTCGTACCTACCGCCTGGGGAGTGTATACCGTCTTCCATCTCATAATTTTTGCAGTAATGCCACGACTCATACCACTAAAATACACCGCGTGCGAATCGTTTTACCGGCTTTTAGATTAGAACGTACGAACTCTCGTCCTAGACATAACGAATAAATATAGAGTCGTAATGAACTTTTCGTTAATTTGATAGGCGGCATGAAATATTACCTGACCGATATAGAGGCCAAAGAAAGTATCGATAAGATCCAGTATGAAATGGAGTGCTGCGGATTCGACTCTTACAAAGATTGGCAGGAAATAGAGTGGATGGACGGGAGCATAGTGAACACCAACGCGGCGCAAGTTCAAGAGTAAGTAAGTTTTAATTTTGTAAATGGACATGTCTAAAGTTTTTTTTTTTATTTTCTTTAATTTTTTTTTTTATTAAATCTACGGAATACTCCATTGTATAATTTTACAATTAATTACTTATGTATCTAACAAAGTAAAAATATTTAGAACTAGTTAGTAACATTAGAATACATAACAATTTAAACAGATTTAATTAACGATAGCAACATAAACTACAAAAGAAAAAACAGATTTACAGTCTTGACATATATCATAGTATTATGTTTAAATGCCCCCAGCGATATATTGAAAATGTCTACACTTCTGCTCATATCATTAAAAGTACGAAGCGTTCTATTCAAAGTCATTTTTGATCCATATGCAGTTCTATGATAATCCAAATGAAAAATCTTATACTCTCTTAATACTCGACTAGGAACATTTAGTCGAATTCTCGATAGCAAACCTCCACAGTTACACAAACCCCTTATCCTCCCACATCCAAGTATACCCTCCTCTGTTCCAGCGTAATTAATTCGGTGCGTTGGAGAATGTTCTCTCTGTGGTAGTCGCGAAAATCAATCCCCATCTTAAAAGCTCTCAAGAACTTGTTTTGGACACGTTCGATAATATTAACATATGTGCGAGACCATACACCACTTGCGTATTCAAGATTCGAGCGAACTAAACTTATATAAATAGTTTTTAGCGCCTCTAGTGACAAATCTTGACAATTTCTATAAACGAAACCCAACAGTTTTATACCATTCTGAGAAATTCTCACTATACGGTCATTAAAAGTTACACGCTCATCAAAATAAATACCCAAATCTTTTACTATGTTTTTGTATTCAAGTTGAATATTATCAATATGGTACACTGTTGGAATTCTTATGAGCCTTTTATAAAAACTAATATAGCAACATTTTTCGATGTTATATTAATTTGGTTTACCTGAGACCGCTTCCACAGAGCATCAATATCTCCCTGCAAGTCAATACTATCCTGAATGCAATTTATTGTCTTATACAACTTCAAGTCATCAGCATAGAAACTTCTCCTGACATGCAAAATATAATCAGACACATCGTTAATGAAAATGTTGAACAGAAGCGGTGAGCAATGAGATCCCTGCGGAACCCCAGAGTAAACCTGAAATTATTCTGATACGAAACCATTGATCTTAACACTCTGTGTGCGCCCTTTCAGAAAACTTGCAAACCAACGAACTGAGTTCTCACTAAAACCCTTTGCTCTCGCAGCTTGGCTAAGAGAAGGCCGAGTCCGACCCTATCGAAAGCTTTGGAGAAGTCTGTATACACCGAGTCCCCCCCCTCCAGGGCATCCACTAAATCAGACTCATACTCAACCAGATTTGTCACTGTAGATCGGCCGGAGCAAAAACCGTGCTGATTGGTATCAATTATACCCCTGCAGGCCCAGCTAATTTTGTCATAAATAAGACTATCCAAAATTTTGATTACAGACTCCTCTGTAGTTCTTAACATTTTCGGGGTCACCACTTTTAAAGATAGGTATTAAGTAGCTCTTCTTCCATGCGTCAGGAAACACGCCCTGATCAATGGAAGCATTAAACAGGATATGCAACGGTCTGGTAAGAGTAAAGATGCATTTTTAAAGAATAATATAGGTAATTGGTCTGGACCTGCCGATGTCTTATTATTAGGCGGGATTTAAAGGCTTATTTTTTTTAAGGTTACGATTTCACCCGATAAAACTCTACTTCCCTGTAGTCCCTTGGTCCTGCTGCAAAGTGGACTATCCTCTACAGTGCTTGCACGATCCACTTCAGCAAATAGCGTTCACGAACGTATGGGTGGATGAACCCACCACCGTGACGGATTCGATCAACACCAAGGGGTGTGTGGAAAGGATGAAAAAACCCGTCGGCCTAATTATAGATGGATTCGTAATGGCTATTAGTGCCATTACTATTTTACATGTAAGTCAGTTCGAAGTGTATTTTTATTAATTAAAATATTTTTGTAAGGATAGCCCAATAAAAATTCCAAAAAACTAAGTTCCATTAAGATGAGGATCCCAAACAATCCCAAATTAGCAATCAGAGCCATCTATGATGCATCAATTTAATTTAAAAAATGCCGCTTTTTGGCAGGTTAGAAAGAGACGAAAGTGACCAGCTGATCAATATTTCTTTTGGTGAAGTTCTAGCCGTTAATAATAAAGTTTTTTAGTTAATTTATTGATATTTAGATTGTCCGACATCTCGATTGGGGTATCAACAAGTCTCAGGAAGATGCGACAAAAATTTGAAAATTGTTCATATTTGAAATTGTTATTATTATTCTTATAACATTATATATTTTAACGCAATTTTTTCATAGCGTTTTCCAATCCTTTAACTTTACGAATCCAGTTTTAGATTAGAAAAAAAACTAAGTATATTTGGCTAAAAGTTCGCATAAAATACTGCCTGCTTGGCAACCTGTGATTAAACGCAGCTCTTAAATGATTTTTACAGTACTTTGAACTGATGCTGCATTTATTTATGCACTAAAAAAAAACAAGGTCAAGTCACCCTCCGATCTCCAAGCAGCGTTGCCGTTGTTTCAACTTCGTGGCTTGGAAGTAAAGGGGGCTGTGCTCCTGTAATAAATCACTGAACTTGTATGTAAAATTCCTATTATTTGTAGGTTATTTTATTTTTCGTATCGAGAATCTTATACACTTCGTGTAGAAACGCAATTTTACTCTACGATCCAAATGGCGTCGCTCCAGGCTGGATATTTGGTAGAGGGGACTGTGGATACGCCAGAGGAAAAACTCTGACAGAAATAATGGTAAAATTTACAAAAAAATGTTATAAATAATATAAACCGGCATGATAAAATTACAATTTTAGGGAATTACGAATGATATATTGGAACAACGAATCCTAGGGAAACGGGATCAAATTAAACCTAAAGGCGAACCCGCAAAGAAGTCTAAAAATGACAAATCAGACGTTTCCGGGCACACGGCCAGTACAAAAACGACCTTGTTTAGCGGACTAAAGCAAAAACATAGTAAAAAATCAACAGGGAAACCAAGTAAAGACGTGGAATCGGCTACTGAAACCCAAAGAACTACGGCTACTGAAGGAGCAACCGATACTGAACCTAATAAAAAATAAGGAAACAATAATTGTGAATTATAAAAGAAGTATGCTAGTTATTTTAAGAATAAATTTATCGATTGGACTGGATGAAGATCCATTATTCGACCAAGTAAACAATAGCACATTGTGTAAAAATCTATACGAACCTATTGTGGTAACTTCTTCACTCGGAGACATGTTCTCTTTGGGTTGAAATTATTTCCAAGGGCGTTTTTTTTGCCCCTATTTGAATTTAGGCGAGAGGACCACACCTCAGTTATCGATGGGGGTTTTCTAATAGAACTTTAGGGTCTCCCATTTTCGACACTTTCTGGGGGTATATTAGAGCTATTATCAAAGATAGAGTGTTGCAGTTTTCACCTGGTGTCCCATTTTTAACGACAGGAAAGTGCAACCGCAACATTATATCTTTGATAATAACTTTATAACTCCCGAAAGTGTCGAAAATGGGACACAGTGTACGTTGCTGGTTACAAAAATGACTGTATTTTCTGATATTAAAATTTATTTGCACTATTAAACATTACACTTTTAAATATTTACAATTAAACGTAAGTAAATAACATAACCAAAAATAAATGCTTGGGGATTTTAGGTCCATTTTAAATGACAAATGTAAAAAACTGAAATTCGAGGAATTAACGATAGTTTAAATAACATAAACAATACGGGCAAATATAATGCAAAAAGAAAACAACACGATGACGAAAATTGGAACAATAAAATTTTAATACTACTGTCTAAAACCACCATTTTACACACTGATGTTTATTTTTTTTTGTAAATGATAATAGGGGGCAACATTACCAAATTCTATGAGATTATTATTTTTATGTATAAAGATTTCAGCTCATTTATTCTTCCTTACTTACATTAAACATGCCTTAAGTCATCCCAAGCCTTTTTCAACCTAAAGCTAAAAAGAGAAATTTGATACCATTAGTTTGTAATAATAGGCTAGCTCGTAGATACGTGAAAATCAAGGTAAATTATTACTATTACATTTCTGAACTGCCATATTTTTACGTTAAACGGGAGTAGACGGGAAACCCTGTATTCTTAAGCACCTATATTGGCAAGTCCTTGGGACCAATCAGATGCTCTCATATAAAAAAAATCAGTTAAAATTGACGTAAATCCGCCAAATTTCTGCGGCCGCTGTGTATCATACAGAGTGTTCCTTAATGACGTGCGATTCCTTCGCTCATATTATGAAGAAAAGTTAATTTCGGTAGTTGTACGAGGTAACTCCGTTATTAGTAAAGATAGAAGAATGCGGTTTTCGCAACACTGTGCTACTTTGTTGTGACGCAAAAGATGCCACAATTAGAATTTTTTTAGGCCTCCTCGTTTTGAGAATTTTACATTTTGAGACACCCCGCATATTTCGGTTACCCTGTAACTTACCAAAAAGCAATAAAATGTTCTCTTTGTAGTCTTTTACGTAGAATCCAGTGAGGCACTCAGATTTTTTCTACGTTCATAGTTTTCAAAAAAAAAAAAACAAGTTCGCTTTTTTTAAATGGGTCACCCTATATATTTTTTAATAATGTAATTCAGTTTGTGACAAGCTTCTCAGAAATATATAATACTTTATTTTTAGTCTTAATGTGCCCGAAATTTACGTTTTGTAAAAAATATACAATTTTTTTGGGCGGCCAACAAATCCTTTATAATAAATTCGGGCATAATATCAAGACTAAAAATAAAGTATTATATATTTCTGAGAAGCTTGTTAAAAACTGAATTAAATTATTAAAAAATATACAGGGTGTTATGGAAATGACTTATTATATTTAAATGGGTGACTCCTTGGGTGTCCTAGAGAAAGTCTACATACTTTTTTTTTTAAAATCGAATATCTAAATACTAAGGTAAAACCCCTTTTACCCACATACTGTCGCCCCGTTCGCCGTAGCTCGAATACCGGCCGCGCGCCGCTCCATATTACAGTATGTTTCGAGACTCGGGTGTGGAACGATGTTGGTTCCACGACGTCGAGGGTGCCACGTGCTTGACGTATACGAATTTTAAACGTTTTGTTAGTTGTATTGCCCGATTTTGTTTTTGTTGTGAAATAATTCATAATAATAAATGTTGTGATGTGACTTCAAATTTGTGTGATATTATCTACTGTTGGTTCTGTTGAAAAACATACTTTCGTGTTTTATTGTTTTATGGAATTTAGTTATAAAACGGATTATTTTAAAATAAGATCCAAGGTAAGAGAGTATGTACCTTAAAATTGTAGTTTTCTTTGTCTAAAAAGTTTGAAAAAGACGTGATAGCGCGCGTCAAAGACGTTTTGTTGTCAAAAACTGAACAAGTGCGTTTAGAATTAAGTGTCGCAATATGACAACACCGCCTGTAATGCGCTAACCTCTTTTGAACCTCGAGACTGCCTCAATAAAATATTGATTGCGAAGGGCCTCAGGAGCGGCCACGTAAATTTTGAGATTTCATATAAAGTGTATATTTCGCTTAATAATTCAAAGCGCCATTTATGGTTATTTTTCTTCAATTTATTTTCATCTCGGGATTTGCCGGTTTAAATATAATACGTCATTTCCATAACACCCTGTATAGGGTGATACATTTAAAAAAAAAACATTTCTTTTTTTCTGCAAAACTATGAACGGAGAAAAAATCTGACCACGTCACTGGATTCTACGTAAAAAAAACTACGAAGAGAACATCTTATTTCTTTTCATAAGTTACAGGGTAACCGAAATGGGGGGTCCAAAAATGTAAAATTAATTAATTAATAACGGAGATACCCCGTAAAACCATCGAAAAATGGACTGTATGTCCGCAACGATATAAATTTTTTGCTACAGGGTGTTAAATTTTTTAAAATTATCTACCCGGGGACTAGCCTATGTAACAATAATAGCTTCGGCAGCTTTAAGCTAACGCGATGAAAAAATGTACCGCCAAATTCGCCAAAAACGATCGATTGATATTATCTAAAACATCTAAATTTGAGATGATCTGGTTAACCGCAGTTTTCGACAAAATCTGTAAATTAAATAAAGATTTGCTCCTTTAGTAATTTTCCAGAGAACATGGTCCACGACAGCTACCAGACTTCATAGTGTTAATAAATCCATTCTTATTTTAAGTTTCAAAATTTGAGGTTTTTTCAAAGCGAGCACACGCACTGTTGGCAGCGAAATCTTTTGCCGTGCTGTCCTCTTTTTTTGCGATATTCATTTCCTTTTTCCAAGCGTGTACCGCGCACGAATGCACCAAATATCACAAAAATTACCAGATTTAAATTTGGGAAATACTGCTTACAACCGAAATATTTGAAGGAATCGATATCAAACCATAGAATGCAATTTTCCATCGTTCAAAAAGTGTGGTTAACAGATCACTTCATTCGCACTAAAACGGAGTACCGATATGTTCTTAACTTACAAATAATTTTAAAAAAAGTATCCACGCCATAAGACATTATATGCATCAACTCAATAAATACTAAACTAACAACAAAGAAACCATATCCACTCAAAATAAAAACAAATCCATTCATTTTCTTATAAAAAATTTAATATCTTAACGTCTCTTACACAAAAAAATGATCCTATTTCTAATCAGCGGGCGGTTGCAATTGTCTGTCTGTCCGTTAACACTTACCAGCTATGCCTGTGATCGCTTCTGAAGCCGAATATTTGACATCCACGTCCCCGTCAAGATTTAGTTTGTCTAAAATAGGTTTTACCTAAAAAAAAAAATTGTTTATAATGTGCGTGTTAAATGTGTGATAAGTCATATTACACAGGGTGCTCGGTAAATATAGGACAATATTTCGAAAGCGCACATGGGAGGTCAAAATAACACTAGTAGTTTATACAGGGTGTCGGTAAAAGGTCTGTACAAAATCTGAGCACATATTCCTGAGGCCAAAATAAGGCGATTTAAAGCAACTTACGTTAGTCCGAAATTGCTCCGTTTCCTAGATACAGGGTGGTAAATTTCAAAAATTAAAAATTTGAATTTTTTTAAATTAATGAACATTTTTTTAACGTATTACTTTCAAACTAGGTACCGGGTGGTTTTTTGGGATGCGAAACCCGAATACGGATACCTTTTCACTGTGACCATTAGAGGGTGCTTCACAACGCTCTTCTTATGGTTTAGAATGGCCATAATTTTTTATCAGTGCAGGTTTTTCCTTTTCTTGCGAAGAAAATAATTTTCTGAACATTTTGAAACAAAAAGGTGCTCTTGTGAAAATCCACTAAAGTAGGCCGATTTTTAGATATTTCGGTTTTTAGTGTTCGATGCCGCACCGGAATATTTAAATTATTTTGAATAAAACATTCCGCCGTTAGTAAATCCTTCGGCAGGAAAAAATGGTTCACTTGGGTTCGTTACAGCAAGTTTTGCAGGAAGAATTTGAATATTTTTTTAAAAATTAATTAAATGAGCAACAGTTTTCTTTTAAAAGTAAATTTAATAAGCATACATTTTTAGTTTATTGTTGTTCTATCTATCTCCATTAACATAAGTACAAAGGTTAATACGACGTAAAAAGTTGAAATTTACTCTTTGCATCAATTCCGCATCGGTTTTCGGGTTTCGCATCCCAAAAAACCCCCAAGTACCAGGTTTTAAAGTAATACGTTAGAAAATGTTCTTTAATTTTTAAAAAATCAATTTTTTATTTTTGAATTTTACCACCCTGTATCTCGGAAACGGAGCAATTTCGGACTAAGGTAACTTATTTTGGCCTCAGAAATATCTGCTCAGATTTTGTACAGACCTTTTAGAGACACCCTGTATAATCCTTTTTCCTAATGTCCCTCCTAACAAAGATATCGGAGCTTCAAAGACACACCTGTAGGTTATTACTTTTAAGCAATCCTGTATATTTTAATGCAGTTTTGAAACTTTGGAAAACTAACATTTGTAATAGACAACCTTGCACAAACTTACCTTTATTTTTAATGCTAAATAGAAAATAGTTATAAAATTTTAGGGATTCCATTTGAAAATGTAGATTTTTTGCATTTTTAATCTCATTGTTTCAACACTGTATTAATAGTTATCAATATATTATAAAAATCTACTAAAGCAGGTCCTTTTCCACAAGGAATCTAACCAAAATTAAATAATAAACGTCTCTTTATAGGAAAAATTAATAATTATTTCTTAAGGTGTGCAAACATTCTAGACATAAAACCCACGCTGAGATTTAGGCATAAGACATGATATACGAAATCTGCCTAGAATCCAAAAATGTAATTAATTAATGTAATTATGTGTGTGTTGGACACCCTGTATGTATAGACTACCGGACACCAGTGTGTGGTTAGATACAAAAAATATATTATTCTCGTCATAGAAATTTAGAATATCAAAAGCGCGTGTTAACTCTCAAAATATCCACCATACCTGGGGTTGTATTACTGCCTGGTCGAGCTGTGGCGCTATTTTTTGCAGCGTTTTCGCCACGTTAAACCGAACATTGGCCACTTTGTCATTTGCCATGCTCAGGACGGTAGGAAGCAGCAATCTGGTCGTGATGTCACTACCACAGGCCTCCGCTAGGACGTTGATGCAAAACAGACAGGTCATCCTAAAAAAAATAATAGAAACCCGATTTAAATCATTTGAATTTTTGGTTATTTCAAAGATTTTATTTAAGTGATTGTTAAAATCTTAATCAATGATTTGATGAAAACCAAAAAATCTCATATGCAAATAAAACGATGTTTTAGATTGAATAAGATATTTGCATTTTACATTTTCGACACTTTTATAGGGTATCTCCGTAATTGTTAGTGCTATCAAAAAAGTAATGTATGTGTCTTGTGCTCATTTTGGGTCAAACTTAAAATCGTAAAATCAAAATTCGAAAATTTTCGCTCGCTTAGGAGATACGGAGAAAAATCAACAAATTGACAATTTCTAAATTACCCTATATTTTCTTAGTTAAAAGAGATTCAGAAAATTTTTTTTATAAAGTTTATTTATAATGATTGTTGAATAATCTGCCGTTTTCAGAATAAGTATACGGGGTCGGGTAAGAAAGTTATCGGACCTAACCTCATTTTTTTTTAAATGCAATCTTCTTAGATTACAATATACAGGGTGCCCATTTAAAAAAGTGGGGTTAGGTCTGATAACTTTTTTACCTGACCGCGTATACTTATTCTAAATACGGCAGATTATTCAAAAATCATTATAAAGAAACGTTTGTATAAAACATTATTCTGCCTATCTTTTAACTAAGAAAATATAGGGTAATTTTGAAATTGTCAATTTTTTGATTTTCCCCCGTATCTCTTCAGCGAGAGAAAATTTTCGCATTTTGATTTTACCATTTTAAGTTTGACCCAAGAAGAGCACATGACACCTACATTACTTTTTTGACAGCACTAACAATAGATACCCTATAAAATTGTCGAAATTGGGACACCCTGTACATATAACACAATACCAGTATGAATATTGTTATTACACATTTCCTTTATAGTATTTGTACAGAAACACTAATTTCTGCTTTCTCCACCACTGATTTATTTTTTAATTTGTGTGTGGTGAAGGAGTCCAAATGTTGAAAATTATGAAAAATCAAAAAAAACATTTATTGTTTTTAAATAAAAATCATTGATTTTCAATTTTTTATAAAGGTTTTTTGAAAATTTGTATCTTATTATTATATGAGTTAATGAAAATGGATAAAATATACGTTTTTCTTTGGAAACGCTATACAATTTCGGTTTATTAGACAGATGTGGAAAAATTAAAATATTGACATTTTGTGTTTGTCCAGGATTGTTTGAACAAACACAAAACGTTTAAAATAGGTATAATGCAGCAATGACCACTTTAAAATGTAATCTTTGTCTTTAGTACAGGTAGAAGTATTTTAGTCCATTAGCTGCTGACGTGGTTCTGTCTTATTTGATCTACATAATATCCATTTAAATCACACTGTTACCAGTGATGACGCATATTCATTCTTTCCCCGGCCCAACTGTACAAATACTAGCCGCATATCCTGAAGAAGTACTTTCATTAATTGGACGCAGCAAAAAAGGGTTTGTTCGTCCTGATCAATAAGAACAATGTCCCGATGACCCATCTATTATAACCTTATTTCATTCGCACCTGTATAGATAGTTTTGATCTCTTGACATCGCTAATACTTTAGGTATGATCGTAGATTCGGCCCATTCGGCTCCGAATTGGTCCACCAACTTTCTAAGATTGAGAGTAGCAGCCTCGCGGATCGCGAAAACGTGATCCATAAGCCAGGTCATACACAGGGCGTTCAATTTTTCATCAAAGAATTCTCTTCCTGAAAAATAATTAATGTAAAAACTTGTTATTTGCACGTCCAGAGTCATTGTGTAAAAGGTATTTATGTAACAAGTGTTAGACGGTGTTTGTCTCAATACTTAATGGATCCAGAATGGTAAAACCTTTGGTTTGTGTGTGTGTAGAGGTTATAAAATTAACTGAAGTATAGCTTGTCGTTTGGATCTGCGGCTACGCGGTATCCGTAAGGGGAAGGGAAGGTAACAGGCCGCAAGGACAATCCATGGCCGTGCTTATATTGTAAAATTAAATATAAAAATATTAAAATGTTAATTTTTTTGTGAATATAAAGGAGTAAGTAGGTACTAAATGTTAAAATAATAAGAACGAAAAGTATTGGGAGAAACAGGAATGCAACAATTTATTTCTGAGACACTACCAAATTTCAACGTCATAAAGTAGGTATAAAATAACAAAAAAAAAACGATATAATCATTGATCTCTACTCTATGTCGTTATCGTCTTCACTCACTATCTTCAGAGTCGGACTCTGTCATCATTGCCGAGTGTAATTATGATTTGTTCTATTTATTCCATCATGTAATCTGTCTCCCAAAATTTTCAATACTAATAACATGCTGGCAAAATTTCTCCCAGTCAGATGGTGTAACTGACCTTATGGCCTCATCTAAGGCCTCTTTCAGCTTGGTTAAACTGAAATCCCCTGATGTGTTTAGGTTCCGTATGTACCTTTTGACTTGAGCCCATGCCAACTCAATTGGGTTTAGCTCACACATGTAGGGGGGAGTTATAAGGGGAATATGGCCAGCCTGTTTTATGATATCGTCAATGACATAGCTTTTTTTATCACCTCGCGGCTTGTGCAATTTTACAAGTTCAAAAAGGTCAAATTTCCTAATACCACATACCTATATCTCATATGTAAAATTTTTGGTTTTTCAACCAACAATTTTCGTTTATTTTGGCATTTGCGAAAATAAAACCCATTGGCTTTTAAAAGTTTATGCAAAGCATTTTTTCCATATGAAAAATCATTTTTTTACTATTTGCCCTATTAATTATACTATACGTGTAACATCCACAACGCGCTGTCGCTGGTTAAAAATCAAAGCGTGTCTGGAGCATGGCAGTGCCATGTGTCTGGCGAATGTCTGCGGAGGCGTGTCCAAATCAATCGCATATTATATTTTCATCTCTGTTTAATGCCGTGAAACAAAATACAGGCGGAAGTGATCCTATTAATCGACAAAATGTTTGGAGTAAATGGATATTCACATGTTGTCAGATTTGCTAGGAAATAGATAATTCAATTAATATTTTAATTTTGTCCGGCAATTAAAATTAAGCAGGTGTGAACATATTACTTAAAACTCAAAATACCTCTCAGTTTTTCAGTCTGAATAATAATATTTTCTAACTTTTTAACGATTAGGTTAAATTCTGTATTCAAAGGAGGTATAAATAATAAATTTCATAAAACCTACTAGATTTTTGGTAAGTAATTTGACAACATCGATAATATTTCGTCTGCATTCTTTAAATAGTTTTGGTAGCCGCAGAACGAAACGACAAGCTGTATAGCTTCGGTCCATCAGAAAGAGGCAATTTTGGTCGCAAAAATTTCTTCCTCCAGTTTCATTGATTTTTGATTTTTTTTTTTTTTTTTTTTTATGATCAAACACAAGCACTATAGGAAAAAACTTTTAGGGCTTCTTTGGGTTTGTTCGGGTTGTTCGTTGGGAAAAACGACCTCGGGAAGGTCGTCCCCTAAGGATGATTTCTACAGGTATCACTTACCAAGTTGTCCAGCCAACAATGGCATATACTCAATAATGGCTGATCTCACTCTCCATTTTGAATCTTCCGCCAATTCTACAATCGCAGGCAACAATGACTGTGAGAGCTGCTGAATGCCAATAACCTTTAAAAAAAAACTTACTTTTAGTAAGTTTTAGTAAGTTGGTAAAAACTTCAGCAATACTTTTAGTTCACACTTTACTTACTCACAAGTTTTGACAGTTAATGTGCAAAATGCCCGAAAATTTAACACAAGGTAAATAAATGCAAAAATTTCTAAAAAAATCTACAACTAACAAAATATTTCTTTTATGAAAAAAATTCAGTAATGATTTTGAAAACTATTGAAACTTGTTCAAAATAGAAGTGTGCTTTAAATTCATGCAATCAGAGAAACCATTACATGGTACAAACTTGCATAAATGAATGACAAGTCAGCGACCAGTTCTAAGCAAAATATTATGAATACAAGACGATGGAAAAACAAATGTAAAAAGTATGCCGCCTACCTAGAGGATTGAAATATCCGGAATGTCGAAAAAAAATTTTTTTTCCCAGAAAAATTTGGAAATTTTTTTCCAGAAAAAACGGAAATCTTGGGAAAAATTAAAATTTTCTTACATAGTGGAGTCGTTCCGGTATTCGAAAATCCCTTGACGAAGTTTTTCTCGTTCTTGATTAAAACCACTAAATTCATATTGTGACTTATTATTATTAACATTGATAAAATAATTAATGGTACCGTTTTCATGGAGAATTGAACAGGCCAATCACATGGAAAAATATCAGTGGCGTACCATCTTTTTTGTAAAAAATATCACAAGACATGTTTGCAGCGACGCCACTGGTGGAATAATTGAAGAACTTTTCTAACTAGAATTTGAGGTTCTATATCCTATTAACACATACCAGAATTAAACATAATATCTAAAGTATTTTCGGAGATGGCCATTTTTTGTACGCCGCGCCGCGCCCAGCGCGCATTTGGGAAAATTTTTTTCGCCAATACCACCTCGTAGCTGATAAAAAAAATTAACTAATTGAATCCGGCCTGATCCCCGTAGCTCGATTAATAAACTACTTATTAGCCTTTATGTAAAAAATTTCCAATCCCCCTTACTCCCATCCTAATTGCCCCACCAACCCCAGTCTCCGGCCCATCAAAGTACTCGGTGCCACTTGTTGATTCGCGAAAAATTGATGCCCCAACTCCGCTCTTTCTCGAGATATAGTTAATTAAATTTTATTGTTTTTGGAGTTGAAAATCACGTCGAACTCTTTGAGATATCGGGATCGGGTTTGTTCGAGCTTACGCGCTCTGTCAAGCTCTTCAATTTTGCTTTTAACATTTTTTTTGTAGCATCAAAACCGGCAGAGTTATTTTCAATTTCCCGTTGTATGTTAGATTTACGGGGCGTCCCCCCCCCCCCCCCCCACGCGGCGCCCAAAAAAAAATACTCGATTTCGTCAAGGGACTTTCGAGCCGTTTATTTGGCCAGGACGACTCCACTAATAAACTAGAAAGAAGATATTTTTTAATTGATAGACTTGCTTTGTTTATTAAATATGAATATTTCAAATAATTTTGATGAAACAATGCTTCAAATAATTTTGATGAAACAATGCTACAACATGCAAACCGGCGAGGCCCGCGCGGCTATTTAATTCACCGGCGATTCCTCTCCGCATCTCGGATTTTGATTTAATGTTTTTTCAATTTTCCCTTTTCCTATTTTTCCAATATTTAAGACAAAAAAAATTCCATCCAATTTTTTTTCAAAATCATTATATCTCATACGCCTACCTCATTGACACAATCCAAATTTGAAATAATGTTCAATCTCACTTCTGGGCACTCATCTTTTAACTGTGTTAAGAACAAGGGCAATAAATGTTCAATAGTGTTGTGACGGCCTAAGATAGGGCTAAGACCCATTATAACCGAGGCCAAAGCCGATTTGACATGTTGATTTGGATCAGCAACCTAAAAACAGACATTAATTATACAGTGATCGACCTAACTATACTTGTCAAAGTAAATACAATAATTTAGCTCAAAAAACAAAATACATACAATTAATACAATAAATAAAAATAGTTAGGACATGGTATGTAAAAATAACGTACATCATTGTAACCTACCAATTCTTTAACACATGGCAATATATTTGTCATTATAATGTTCTCCTGATGTGTCTTGTCTAAGTTTTGACAGAAATCTTTAACTTTGTTGGCGGCCGCCGCCCTGACCTCGGCCTCCGTGTCTTTGAGTAAGCTCTGAAAAGCGGGGACCAAGTCTGTCCTCGTAATTTCGGGGCCAACCGCTTTCTGGAGTTCCGTGAATTTGTCGGCTACCATGTAACGGACTCTCCATGATGTATCTCCTGAAATATTTTTAAAATTTGATGTTTTAGAAAGAAAAATATCTTTTCCAGCATTTCCTTGCTATTCTGAAATGCCGGTGCCTTATTCTAAATCTAAATTTTCAGCCTTAATTTACCTGTGCATTGCCTTAATGTGGGCATGACAAGCTGCTCAACGTCTTCTTGTGATAAAAGAGTGGCAATACTCACACATGCTTCAACTGCCAAGAGCCTCACAGAATCCTAAATAAAAAAATACATGTTATTAAACTGATACTTGACATAAAAAAATTTTTAATAAGACAAAACTTTACGGAATAAATAACAATTACAAGAAAACCATGTCAATATAGTATACCTGTTCGTCTTGTGCCAAATTAACAAATTTAGGGATCAAATCTGACTTCAGGTATTCCAGCTCAACAACTTGTGCAAGTTCCCCCAGTTTTGTAGCGGCAGCACGCCGCACCATCGGAGTGTCATCTTGACACAATCCTTTAAAATGAGATCTTAGGTCAGCTTTCATAGCTGCAGACACTCTTGGGTAACACACCTAAAATTTGAAATACAGTTTTTGTTGCTCAGTTGTGCATGGCTGCCTTAAACCAAACAATCTTATCCTGTATTTGTATCCATCAATAAAACATTTAGTCATCAATTAATTCGTAACATCTTACCGAAAAAAGGCCGCATGCTGACGTTCTGGAAGTAAACCAATCCCCTGCACTCAGTCGTTCAACAAGTGGAACAAAGTAAGTCTCCAAATCGGCGGGGCTATGATGTTGAGCCACAGCTCTGAGAGATTCAACTGCTTTATCTCGTACAACCTGTAAACATATAAAATCTATTGAAATCCTTTTCTGACAACATTGAATTTTGTTGTTACAAACTCTGTTCGAGATACAACAGCAAAATTTTATTTATCTATTAATACATTCTACTTACAGTTTCCTCAACAGTCGCCAAGCTTTCTAACGGTGGCAGCAAACAGTAAGCATGTTCTGGACCTCCAACAAGCGTAATAAACTGGCCAAGTTGTTCGGCAAGTGCCAATAGAACTTCGTCCTCATCATATATAGTTTCAGTAAGGAAAGGTATCAGCTCAGTTCTAGTTCTTTCCACTCCAAGAGCTAGTGCTATTGTGGATAGCTTTTTGATGGAGTTCAAACGAAGCTAGAAAAATTACCTCTTGAAATTATACTCTTTTTAATTGTAGTGTTATTATGGGCTCAATGCATAAATGCTTGTGAAATAGCACATGCTTATGAAGAGATACTGCTTAAGTACACCTATGTACATATATGTATGTTCCTCCTTTTGAATGACAAAAATAAATAGCTTCAGGAACTACATTTGAATACACTGTTTTTTCAAATAACCACATCAGTACTTTCTAAGCATGAACCAATTAAGGTATGCCTAAAAAAATGTGGACACTGGATCAAAATCTTGCTCTATAATGTAATATTTATTCGACGAGAATATGTATAGGTAAATATGAGTAATCATTACATTTTGATAAACTATTAAAAATATGTCAAGTTATTCAAACACAGGGCTGAGTGACCTGTACTTTATAAATTAAATAGGTTGTAAACAGATAAATTTACAAAAAAATATCTATTATGATAAAAACATGCAAGATATATTAATCTTAGGTAAATAAAGCAGGTTACATTAATTACTCATTTGGTTTCTGAAAATATGATTCAAAAGGTCAAAATATGGGGCCCCATCGGTCCCCACCCACGCGAATTTAAAACTATTGATTACTTTACTGTTTCAGCCCCAATTAAAACTGGCAGTTATATAAAAATTACCTGAACATCCTCATTTTTGAGTTCGTCGATTAAAACGGCGATGGGATACAAAGAATCATCGCCTGCTGAATCGCTGGCTGCCATTGTAGAGCCGAGTCCAGTGGATATCGCCGATATCGTCGTTTTTACTTGATTTTGAGGACTGAGTTAGACACCTAATAAAACGGTAGTCCGCACGATAATTAAATTTATCTTGAAAACGTTGAGAATTGTGTGGAAAACTACTTACAAATTTTTAAAGGTTCGATGAAACTTCAACGAGCGATCTTGTCGTGTTTTGCACTTTTTGGCATAATTGCGAGGGCGCCACTGTTTGACTTTTGATTAAAATTTACATCGCGCGACATTCAAATTTAAATGGAAATTGTATATTCATTGCCGATAATCGTCAACGCATTCAATAAATTATTTAAGGAATGTATTTTTTTAATATATGATTTTTCGAGACACTATAAATCTATTTCTTTTATCACACACAAAAATTTGAAATGAAATACGGTAAGATTTTAATTATAGGATCCTGTAGATCGGAATGCAGGAGTCTGTAAAAAGGGAGCGGTTTTCAATGATACAGAAATCTGTAATCGATAAATTACGATTTACGAATTTTACGATATTGAATTTCAATAAACTTTGATGTACAAAATACAATAAAATAATTAATTTAATTAATTGTTTATTGTGAAAAAGGCAGCATAAATATCAAGATTTGTAAATTTTACCTTGTAAAAATATACAAACATAATAAATTTTAAAGCAACGGTTGAGACTACCATAGCTACAGCTGTGTTTTTCACATATTTATTGGTTATGTTATCGTTCGTTGGGTGTGTATTTACGGTATTTCTATCATTGTGAAATGGGGCCAAAGAATCCATAATAAACTAATTATTAAGTTCATTGTGCACAGCTAGAGTATTTGGTGAAAAGTTACTAAAACCATTTCATCAATTAATATATAATTAGGTCCATTTTACAATAATTTTGCAGGTAAGGTACATCAGAATTTTTATTGTTATATGTTACATAGTTTGATTTATGTTCTTATTTGTTATCACATATTGTATTGATTTGATCTCTGATTATATATTATTCTAAATATCTTAGTTTATGGTTCGTAGAAATTTGCAATTTTTCCTCTGATTTTTCTGAACCACTGATTCGAATTCCTTGTCCTTTATATGTAAAACCAGCCAGTATTCCAAACTTCCAGGTCAAAATAGAACCTGCTCATCCCCACAGCACTTATGACTATTTGTTTTCTTTGTCAATTTCATTGAATGAAATTTTCATCGCATGAATTCTACTTGGGATAAAATATTTTAGTAGTTATCTCTTATCCTAGTATCTAATATTAGCAACACTATCTATAGATCTACAGTAAATAATACACAATGGTAGAATTCATAGCTATTTTATTATGGAAGTTATTACCTTATTAATTTTTATCAGAATTTGTCATAAAATATAGGTAGAAAACATTCAAACATTCAAAATAAGATTTAGGTAAAGGCTAATAATAAAAGTTAAGTTGGTCAATATTTTTCAATTGATAGATAAGTACTTTTTTCGCTTTTAGAAATGCCTAATGTAGTTGAAGTGAACTACCAGTTGCAACAGTACGAACCAGATCTCTCTGTTTCAACAGAAAAAAACATTAAAAATATTATATCAGGAGTTGAAAAAGACCAGAAACAAGTATATGAACAAGCTTTAATCAACTTTTTAGTTAAAGAATATCAAAAATTTGATATAGAAGAATTAAAAGGCAGGTACTTTTCTGATTTTTATGGACAATACTACCTCATATAACATGAGTTGTAATATTTCTATTTTTATAGAGGGTGACACAAGAGAAAAACTATGGAATGCATTGCTTAAATTAGCATCAACTTCAGACGACAATGATGTTTTGGCGGTGGTATTTACGGTGTTCAGGATTGTAAGTAGAGATAAGCAATCCGTTAACAAGCTGTCTTCGCCTGAATGGTTGAATCTGATAATATCTCATATAGGTGAGTCTATGATGAAGGTGTAGGGAGTAAATTTAAACACTTCGCTTTACGAGGATTGTGATGAAGGCGAATACAACGTGTCCAAGATAAGGAGGACCAGTACAGGGATCTCGGAAACCGTAAGAGATACGAAGTGGGTTAAATGGAGGTAAAGTTGCGCATTTACGTACCTAATAATATGCCGTTTGGAAAGTTTTAAAATTCCGAGGAGTTCCGGAGATATCCGGAAAAAACCGAAATTCTAAAAAATCGTTTTATTGTTTTCCTGGGTTTTCTTGCGATCGAATTCTAGAGTAAATTGCACTTTTGCATTGCCACTTTTTCCGCTCTATCTAACAGCGTTAATTGTTTTGTAATCCGACGAGTCGTCTTTGAAGGGCCATTATCAACTTTCTTTTTTTAAATATGGTCCTGTTTTCCTGATATTGGAATTTGAGCGTTTTTTTAATAACACATTGTGGTTTAATGACGTTTCGAGGGTTTTTTGAACAACAGCAGGAAATTTGGGGATACGGTCCTGTATTTCTCCTAATTTTATAAATAATATCTCATAAGTAAGCTCTAAATTTTTTACTTATGTTGGACTAGTTCAATAAATAACGAATAATTTAATAATAAACCACAAATAAGTGAACAAAAATCATTCGAAAACAGTAATAAAATGAACAACGAAAAAAGTAAGAAACTACATAATCAGGTGTTATGTACTCAGGAAAATATACACAGGCTGCAGGTTCAGCAAAATAAGGTTATGCGAATTATTCTTAAATGCAACAGGTATATCCCGGTAAGAACTATGTTACAGAGGTTGAATTGGCTGTCTATGGAACAGAACATTAGAAAGGCGAACTTGGTTTTAATATATAAAATTGAACATGAGCAGCTACCAATATATTTTAATGCTTTTCTTAAAAAAAGATCAAATTTTCATAGTTATGACATTCGCTCTGGGCAACATTATAACATTGAGTCAGTTAAAACCACATCTCTACAAAAATCGCTATTTTTCGAGGGAGTTCGTCTTTTTAATGACCTCCCTGAGGGCATTAAGGAGGCAAATGGGTTAAATGTTTTTAAAAGAAGATTGTTTCTTTATTTGAAGGATATGTAGAGTAGAGTAGGATTTATCATTTTTGTAACTGACATATAAACACTGTTTTGTAACTTGTATTTTTTAGTAATAACTAGCCAAGTGCTAAATAAAGATTATTATTATTATTATTATTATTTGAAAATTTCTGTTCCATATTTTCTGGAAAATAGAAAACCTCTTAAAACGCTCTCAAACGATCAGAATGGGAATGTCAAGTGAAACAAATCACGCGTCACCATCTTAATTTTTTTGTTTCAAGCGCCTACTTTTCTTTTAAATCCCGAATCAACAAAAGTTTGAAATAATGTTTCTGTATTTTGTTCACTTATTTGTGGTTTATTATTAAATTATTTGTTATTTATTGAACTAGTCCAACATAAATAAAAAATTTAGAGCTTACTTATGAGATATTATTTATAAAATTAGGAAAAATACAGGTCCATATCCCAAAATTTCCTGATGTTGTTCAAAAACCCCTCAAAACGTCATTAAACCACAATGTGTCATAGATCATTGCATTCGGGAGAAAAAAGCTCTCAAATTCCAATATCAGGAAAACAGGACCGTATTTAAAAAAAGGAAGTTGATAATGGCCCTTCGAAGACGACTCGTCGGATTACAAAACAATTAACGCTGTTAGATAGAGCGGAAAAAGTGGCAATGCAAAAGTGCAATTTACTTTAGAATTCGATCTCAAAAAAACCCAGGAAAACAATAAAACGATTTTTCAGCATTTCGGTTTTTTCCGGATATCTCCGGAACTACTCGGAATTTTAAAACTTTCTAAACGGCATATTATTAGGCACGTAAATGCGCAACTTTACCTCCATTTAACCGACTTCGTATCTCTTACGGTAATTTTATAATTTCTTTGCAGGATTAAATGACACTAAGTTTGACTATTCCGATGATACTTTATGTAAAATAGAGGAAGGGCAAAAAGTACTTTGGAACACTTTGTTTAATAGTAAAGAACAAGTAGAGGCATCCATTAGTAATGGATTATTGGAAAAAATTATTAATCGAATAGCGTATGTATATGCTAATATTTCCCAAAAATATTTAACCAATAATTTGTAAATTAATTTTTTCAGCTGTTAACTTTACTTACAAATGTATTATTTTTTTATAGATTATATAAAAAAGCCCACATTCCGGATGCCATTAAGTTCTATGATGTGAAACTAATATTTCTGATGTCAGCCCTCTCCCCCGCTGTCAGACAGAAAGTAGAAGATTTGAACGGTTCAAAACTTCTCATAAATGTCCTTAAAGTCGTTCTAAAGGAAGCAGCTGAGTGCATTGCTCAATCACGTGACTTGCCAGCAGTATTAGACGACAAGAAATCCGACATAGCATGTGAAACTCTAAAAGCCCTATTTAATGTAACTTTGAATTGCTCCATGGAGGATAATCGAATAGAAGAATACAAGGAACTTATTGGTATATTACGGAACTATCTCCTAGCTTCCACAGTAACCTTAGACAAAACTTGGCAATTGCGAAATGACATCGTAAACCTGCTAACTAACTTACCAGCAGTACTTTACACTGAACTACTTAGTCTAGTTGTTGCATCGAAACCTGTGCCGAAAAGCCTGCAGTTTGAGCAGTATAATATGATCGTTATACATGAAATTCTGATGTTCTTGGAGGCTAAGTTTAGAGATAAGAGTACGGTGGGTAAGCAGTTGGAGGTTTATTCGCCCGTTTTGACTGTTTTGCTCAAGGGTGCAACAACTCATAGGTAAGTTACTAAGAGAACAATTATAAGAAATTGAAAAACAGTCATAGTCCCAACTTTTAATTATCTAACAGTACCGAAACATACCATTTATAAGACAATTTAACTTAACCTAACAACTACAACAGCATACAGCTCAATTTCATTTTGTGTTGCTTATATTAACATATACTCAACACAGCTCTTTTAATTTCATTTTTATTTGTAAAAAATAAATCTACTTTGTCATGCAAGGAGTCGAAGCTTGCACACATGCTGTATATTGGGGATTTATGAAGTATATTTGTATTTGGGGTAACGGTTGTTCAGGCACCACTCCACTATTCTGTCAATGTCACGTTGCAGCGCATAACAGTCATTAACGGTCGAGATTTTACGATATATTTTTGCATCATCTGCATATAACAGCATATTGCTTAGCACAACCTGACATATGTCATTGACAAACAGAGCAAAGAGCAGTGGAGCCAGAACTCCCCCCTGTGGCACACCACTAGTTTGTACAAATGTTTTGGATTTATGCCCATTACACTCTACAAATAAATTTCTATTATATAGATATGATTTTAAGAGACTCAGTAATTGATTACTAAATCCCAACATTTGAAGTTTATGCAATAGTAATTGATTATCAACGGTGTCAAATGCCTTTGAGATGTCCATGTATATAATGTCAACTTGGCCATGATCATCAAGTTCTTTACTTACAAATTCAGTAAGTTCTGACAGATTGGTTGTTGTGGATTTTCTACTGAGAAACCCGTGTTGATGCGGACTTATTAGCGATCGGGCAGCTAAAATAATTTTGTCATAAACGCACATCTCAAAGACGTTTGCAAAGTTTGATATCTGTGCAATTGGCCTATAATTTTCTATTTTATTTTTGACCCTTTTTTATGCACAGGACATATTTTAGTATGCTTCCATTTATCAGGAAATTGACATATTTTTAAACTTTTGTTCCTTAGAGTAATAAGGAAATACCTGAGAATCCATATTTTACCACCCTTAAAAGGGGTTGAAAGGCGCCCTGAAGAGGAAGACACTTTAAGAGGACATCTGTGCCAACTGTTGACCACCCCCATAACGCAGATTCGTGACTTAGTGGCGGAATTGCTCTTCATTCTTTGCAAGTGCAGCGTTTCCAGAATGATCAAGTATACTGGATACGGGAACGCGGCGGGATTGTTTGCTCGAAGAGGATTGTTAGGTAAACCATAATATACTGTGTAAATTATTATTTTCCGTACTTTTTAATGTTATGGTCAATATTTATTCAGTGTTAATTGAAGAAGAATTATGTACACTGAATTATGTACACTTACATGTCTACAAGTTTATCTGTAGCTACAAAAGAAATGCGGGCAAGAAAATTTCTTGGGTGAACAATGTTGTCACATATATTAAATTTTAATTTAATAACATGTTACCAAGTAAACCCTAAAATTAAATTTACCCATTTAAAGTAAATTGTCATAAGTATATATAAGAAACTAATATTCTATTATAGTTCCAACGTTCTTAAACCTTTCTTTTCATACAATTTATTTTAATATTGAAATCCAAAATAAAATATTTTGTTATTAAAGTACTTCTAATCTAAAAACAGGGCAACATGGTGCAATATCAACGGTAACCATGGGTAACCGGTGGCTAGAGCTAATTTGATAGGTTATATCCCAGACAGAGGATGTGACACGCGTCTGGTGACACGCCTATTGTGCCGGCGTGGTTATTCGGCGATGTCCAATATGCTTCATCCAGTTGCGTAGTGATAGGGTTTGTTTTAAAACTGTCATAATGAACCCGAACAAACCCTGGTAAAACCCTTCATAGTCAAACCCGTGAAGTGATTGCCAAATGTGTGCAGGGTGTGTGAAGAGGAATCACAAATTAATACATTTAAATTGCCACTTAAGCGAAAGCTAGAAAGGGTCGCAATGTATACGGGAGGAAGCGTGGGTGCAGTAAAAAACATTCACAAAGAAGATACTGAAAGGAAAGAAAATAACCCAGATCAATTGTTGCCATCTCCTGTCAAAAAAAGGGCCCGTCTCTCTGCTGTCGGAAAAATCGAAGGCTTCGACTTTGGCATTGTTAGGGGAATAATACAAAAGTTTTATTTGGAACTAAAAGTGTTCCAACCTTAAAAAAGTTGCTACAACAGCTGAGAAGTGACATAAACTCTCCATTTTCCTGTGAAACTTTGAAGTGCATGTTGAAATCAAATGGATTTTATTGGCGAAAATGCCAAAATAAGCGAAAAATATTAATGGAAAGGCCTAATATATTGCACTAGTGATACAAATATCTTCATGCCATGAAAAAATATATATTATTACATTATTAAGAATATTATAATAATAGCACGCCCATGACTCGGCCATGTTTTAAAAGATATTGCTTCCCCCTTACCGATACCGCGTAGCTATAGACTCGTTTGTCGAGCTGTAACTGTTAATTGTGTGTCCTGCTTTGTTACTCGTACCATTACATGACTGACAGGTTCTCTTTTTGATTACTCTTGTAAATCTTGTATTTTAAAGACCTTTTTCAAGCAATAAGCAAACATTGCCTAATAAATTGTTTGATCACAGGTGGGAATAAAGACGCAGCTGAAGCTGACTATAGCTCTGAAGGCGAGGACAGCGAAACTGAAGAATATTCGGAGCAAAAGCATTTGATTAATCCTGTGTTAGGATGTGTTGAGCAGCCCCACGCCGATCCCATGGAAGGTGAGCATTTTCTTAATTTTTAATTTATTATAATTCAATAATAACTTTTATACAGAGTGTCCTGGATAAGAATGCACTCCAATGATCTTGTTAACCATAACCTAATTTCATCCTTTGTGCATGTCCTATGGTTAACAAGATCCTGTAGAGTGCATTCTTATCGGAACACCCTGTATAATAATAATATAGTATAATATATAATAATATAGTATAATATATAATAATATAAAAACGAAAAGATATTTCTCAACGAGTTTTATTCAAGCCTTTTTGAGGTCTACTTATAATATGTACTATCGTGCCGATAAAAAATTAGGACAACAAAATCACAAAACTGAGAACGGATATACATATCTCATAGACTATAAAAGGTACTCGACAGCTGTAAAGGTAACAACACATAACTTTTAGGAAGTAACCTAGGTTACATAATTTAATGTTTTATATTTTTCGATACGAGGTGGCTTCAGAATATCTTATTTCTTTTATAAACTTGAGCGGCAGTAAATATATTGGGCATTTTTATTAAGAAAAAGTCTAATACCTTATTTAAAGTAGGTATAACGTCGCCTAAAAATGAAAACGAAACTAAATAATAAAAGAAATTTAATAGAAGGTTACAAAAATACAAACGCAAAATTTGTCGAAACAACAAAATATTTTTAATATTTAGTCATAGAACCATTCCTGTTTATTACTTCTTGAAGCCTTTGCGGCATACTTAAAACTAGGTTCCTGCATAATTCGCCTGTTACTTCATCCCACGCTTCATTTATCCTGTAGCGTAATTCATATCTGTTTCGTGGCCGAAAATCATGTTTATATATTGATTTCACCATTTTACCCCAAATGTTTTCGATCGGGTTCAAATCGGGACTCTTCGAAGGCCAGAGAAGAACTGCTATATTATTTTCTAGGAGACAATTTTGCACAATGCGTGCTGTGTGTATTGGAGCATTATCATGCGGAAATGTAAAATTTTGACCATATTCAGCGTTTATCAATGGTATCATCACGTATTCAGGTGCAGTTACTCTTCCTTCCACGATTTGGCAAATTCCTGGACCTCTAAGCGCTAATCCAACCGCAGACATTTATAGAGAAACGCCCGCTTTGGTTTGTTTTGTGAGTGCATATCTCATCATACCGCATGCCGGAAGGCCTATACACTCGAATTCTTCCATTATTACACGATTGAAAAGTTCTCCCGTCAGAAAATATAACTGTTTCCCAGAAAATATTCCGATTTAAATATTCATGTGCAAATTTTAACCTGCCTTGTTTATTTCTTTCCATTAAAAATATCGTATATCGGAAATTCGAACCCTGTCTCTAGCAGTATTTGCAGAAACTGGAAAGTTCGTCTCTTCTTTCGCCTTTATTGCAGTTGCGAATGGATGATCCCTTAGATAATTAATAGTCTTCTATCTTCATCTTCAGTAGAAATTCTAGGGGGACCTGAACCTGCTTTCCTAATAATAATCCCATGCCTTGCTAGTTTTTGTTTTGCCAATAATACGGTATTATTGTTTACTCCCAGTTCGTCTGCAATATCCCTAATAAAAGCACCATCTCGCAACCGACTGTAGATTATAGCCTTTTGCTGGGATGTTAATTGTGGGATATTTTTTAAAGAAAAATTTGCTTGACAAGTTAATGATAAAGTGACAAACTATGTTGACATGCAAAATTTTTAAATGACATTTTACTGGTACCAGACACGAAAGTAAAAAATTCCTAATAGTCAAGGAGAAAATAAGAAATTTTGCTGTCCTAGTTTTTTACCGGCACGATGGTACCTACATGGATTACACCTGAACCTAAAATACACTTTATATTTTCAATTTTGAATATACTACAGCTCCATGCACGATTTTTTTCTCCGCTAGGTATGACAGACGAACAAAAGGAATATGAAGCAATGAAGTTAGTGCAACTAATGGACAGCTTGACAAAATCTGGGACTATCCAACCGTGTAGAGTCGGTGCAGACGGCAAACCTCACCCGATATCACACGTTCTCGAACTAGCAGGAGCTGGTTTAAAATCTCGGCAGATTCGTAATGATGATTCAGATAGTGATTAAGAAAAATGTGTTTTCCTCTGAGGAAAATTTGTGAGAATAATCTAGTATTACTATTCCATTCTAATTATTTTAAATTGCTATATAAATACTTTTTGATGTAATTTTTTGTTAGGTTGTAGTTTTAATCATAAATTTTGTGATTGCCTTGTCGTTTCATCTATTAAAAACATGCTAATCAAATTTTACTGCAATATAACGAATATGTGGAATAAAATAAGCCCGATTACGAATAAGCAAATAGCTACAGGTGATTCGTCATTTGGCAATACAACACAATAATATTTTATGTATCAACTGATATTGTTAATTCGCTATTTATTTTAAAAATATAAATACATATAGTAAATGACTTACCGCTTATTTAGATGTTGTTTTTTTATATTAGCGCTGGCAGAACTTTTTCTTCTCGCTTTTAACATGAACTGGCCAAAAGTTGGCATTTTCGGTATGAATGTTTAGTCTATGCTCTGATTTGACCGTATTTTTAAAGAATCGGACTCTTAGTTTGTAAAATTCTCCACTGACGAACCTTTAGGCAGCTCCTCTTCTACCCAGAGATATCTTTGGGTGCGGTATATAATAGTTGTTTTATGAGGTATATCAAATATTATGCGGTTTCAGCTTTCAAAATCATAAAAATTCTTTATTATGGATTTTGATCATTAGGCGTGTTCGCAATTCTCCCGAGAAATCAAGTGCATTAGGAACGCAACCCTAATCTATCAGCTGGTTTTTCCCGCCTTCACTTTGCAGGTTAGAAAAGTTTTATTTTGAAAGTAAATAGCCAAAGAAAGGGTAAATAGTAAATACAGTTTAAATGGATGAAAACAATATTGATGTAGAAACGGAGAGTTTTTCAGAACTAGAAAATTATATCGTGCCAGAGATACATAATGCACTTTCAGAATCGTCCGAAGCGCTAGATGATAGCACAAACAAGATAGTGAGCCCTGAAACGAGCAGTAAACCTGTGAAGTATTTACAACTGCCTTTCTCTAAAGTTAAACAGATTATGAAAATGGATCCTGACGTAATGTTAGTTCAAGGGGATGCTGTATTCTTAGTAGCTAAAGCCACAGTAAGTTTATTCACTATTAGCTATCAAAAATACTAAAGTAATTGTATTAGGAGTAAAAATAATGCAATCGGCAGCATTTAGAAGGGTTAGCAAGCCCTTGTCGAGTACAAATTACCGCCAAGTATGTCTAGATTGGAGCCCAGCCGAGCTCGGGTTGAGTCATTGTAGTCAAAACGACTATGGAAAGAAAATTATTATTTCTTAATGATGTAAGGTGGTGTGCGATATTTATATTAACTGTGTTTTTAGGAAATGTTTATAAAATACATAACGAAAGAAACTAATAAACAACTCGCCGGTCAGAAACGAAAGACTGTTATGAAGAAAGATGTGGATGCAACTATTGAAAACATATCTCAGCTCTGTTTCCTAGATGGTGCTTTAGAATAAGAGTTATACTTATATGTTTTTTATTTATTTTTAATCGTAATAGTTTTTTTAATAAAAAATGTTTTTTTTTTAGGATTTGTTCATGAAAACATAAATGCATTGATCTAATTAGATATTTATTTCTTAAATTAAACAATCAAAATGGTTGTAGCTTAGCATATTAATGAAAATAAATACAAAGCGCTGATCAAACTCTTAAAAACAATACACTTATCAAAATAACGTAGATAGAGTTTCGAATTACCATGAATTTTCCAAAGTGTGTTATTTCTTTATAATGGCTGTAAGACTATTCTGAGCTTCGAGCTGTATAAAGTATGCCTGAGAATGTCCTTACAACCATTATGAGAGATCTGTAAAAGTAAATAAGTACCTCAGATTTGCTATATAAAGTTTTACAACAGGGGTCAGGAAAAATCAGAAACCCAGTTTGACAACAAAAAATATTACAAGATAATTTTGGTGTATAGAATAAGTTCTATGGATGCCCTTACAGCTACTTAGAACAAAACAGTTTCCTAATTTCATTGTAAGAAGATTCTTACAGCGTAATTTTAGTGATTTGATGCTAAAATCAATAATGGATCACCTTTAGGCCCAATTTTATAAAGTGATCTTAAGTCTTGGATTTAAATTAATACTTAAACGGAACAATAATCAGGAGATTAACTTACAGGTAAATTATTAGAACTTTATAATAGAGGGTTGTGGGACGCTCTAGAACATGATTTAGGACGCCTAACAATTGTTCCACAGAATGTTTTGAAATCCAGAACCTTTGTAAAAATCGGTTAAGGTTTTCATATAATAACACATAATTTAGGAGGCCTAACAATTGTTCAACAGAATTTTTCGAAATCGTGAATCCTTGTAAAAATCCGTTAAAGTTTTCATGTAATTGGGGCGTATCCGAAGTATTCAGTCTTAAGTCGAGCCTCGCTGTCGATTCTAGTTTATAAAATCACCGTTTTCAATAATCTGAGGTTTAAACCGTACAGTGCGATTTAAACCCACTTTATAAAATTGGCCCTTATACAACAAATTTGTAATTTGACCGCTTTTATATTTTATAAAAATCATAAATCTGTTTTAAGATGAGGATCCCAAACAATCCCAAATTAGCAATCAGAGCCATCTATGTTGCATCAATTTAATTAAAAAACATGCCGCTTTTTGGCAGGTTAGAAAGAGACGAGAGTCATCAGCTGATCAATATTTCTTTTCGTGAAGTTTTAGCCGTTAATAATAAAGTTTTTTAGTTAATTTATTGATATTTAGATTGTCTGACATGTCGATTGGGGTATCAACAAGTTTCAGGAAGATCTGTGACAAAAATTTGAAAATTGTTCATATTTGAAATTGTTATTATAATTCTTATAGCATTATATTTTTTAACGCAATTTTTTCATAGCGTTCTCCAATCCTTTAACTTTACGAATCCATATTTAGATTAGAAAAAAACTGAGTATATTTGTCTAAACGTTCGCATAAAATAGTGCCTGCTTGGCAACCTGTGATTAAACGCAGCTCTTAACCAAATCTTATAAGTGAAGCCTGCTGGGTATATACAGGGTGTTATGGAAATGACTTATTATATTTAAATGGGGGACTCCTTGGGTGTCCTAGAGAAAGTCTACATACTTTTTTTTTAAATCGAATATCTAAATACTAAGGTAAAAACCCTTTTTACCCACATACCGTCGCGCCGTTCCACCTGGATTCAGTTAGCAACAATGTGGGTCACTAGAGTATACTAACAGTGTTGTCAGATCACACCGCGTATCTCGCCGTAGCTTGAATACCGGCCGCTTCGTACTTCAGTATGTTTCGAGACTCGCGAGTGGAACGATGTTGATTCCACGACGTCGAGGGTTCCACGTGCTTGAAGCATACGAATTTTAAACGTCTTGTTAGTTGTATTGCCCGATTTTTTTTTTGTTGTGAAATAATTCATAATAATAAATGTTGTGAATTTAATTATAAAACGGATTATTTTAAAATTAGATCGAAGGTAAGAGAGTATGTACCTTAAAATTGTAGTTTTCTTTGTCTAAAAAGTTTGAAAAAGAAGTGATAGCGCGCGTCAAAGACGTCTTGTCGTCAAAAACTGAACACGTGCGTTTAGAATTATGTGTTGCAATATGACAACATCGCTTATAATGCGCTAACCTCTTTTGAACCTGGAGACTGCCTGAATAAATTATTGATATGGCTATTTTTCTTCAATTTATTTTCACCTCGGGATTTGCCGGTTTAAATATAATACGTCATTTCCATAACACCCTGTATTGTTCATATTTTGTACCTACCAGTATCTCCGTCTTTGTCATGACTGGTACTTTAGAAAGGGATGAAGCAAGTGCGCATTTTCGTAGGGCATAGTTTAAAAGCTAGTTTATTAACATGATGATGCACATAATGACTTTACCGATTATTATGCAAAATTTAGAGCCAGCTTTCACAAACGTTGTCAGAAATAGACATAAATAATAAAAAAAATGGCTATAATTGTAGGTACAGGTCCTGCGAAAAAAAAATCATCCTTCTAGGTAATGTGATACCATAAGGAAGTCATTTTATGGTAGTTTAGAATGGGAATTACCTGGACAATTTTTTTCAACTACATCAGAGAGGCAGGCATAAATTGTCTCGCACGCAGTTATAAGACCCATTATTTTTATCACACTTTGGAAAACTCTAGAAAAAAAAACGCGCAAAAACTCCACCGTTAAACCTATTTCTTATTTTTGTTCTTTCGTCTCGAGGTTCCCGTATCGTTATGTCCGTACAACGAATTTAATAAGTTTTCCAAGTCCGGCCTGTCCATCCGAGGCGCCTGACTATTTCTTCTCGGCTGGCTGTTTTGTTTTCCTAGAGCGATCCGATATTGAACGTGGTGTGAATCGGGCTTAAGGTGTTTCAACGTGTCCTTTTGACAGCCCGCCCAGTCTGTTATGTCGTAAACAGAGCCCTCCATACAGGCGTAGTAGTGCCAGAGAAAGCCGAAGCATCGCGCTTCTGCCCATATGTCACCTAAAAAAAAAAAGCTGTTGCTCACCAATCAATGTTCCACTAGACGTTTCCTTAGTGTATCATTTTTCTTAACCTCCTACCAGAAATCATTATTATTTACTTCCATTCTTTACCATATATATCAATAATAGAGGCATCTGCCAAAATAAACTATCAAACTCTTGAAAGCAGACAACCCGATAACAACAAATTATAATAATCAGACGGCAAAAAATCTGTGAAACTTAAAATCATATCGATTATTGTCTTTGTCTGGTACCAAGAATTAGGCGGCAAAAGCAAAAAATATCAGTTTAAAAGTACAATTTGACAACGTCTAATAGCTGCTAGTCTCCGACTCTCAACGAGTGCGAACCCGTCACGTGGTGTGACACGCGGGAAACCGTTGTCGCGTCAAACTGAATTTGGGGTTTTACGCTTGTTTGTTTGTGTTTGTAGGTTAAGGGTTAGCGCGTCGCGTTTAGTTTATTAATATTTTGGTTATAAACTAATGTGTGTGAGTGGCGCCAGTTTTAATTTACACTGTAATTTAGTGGACGTGTCCCTAACTAAGTCCAACACGTTTAATTCCCTAAATTATGATGACAAATCGAAACACGTAAGAAGGCCTTGGAAGTGATGCTAAGCCTACTCTGCTCCACACGCTCACAAGTAACCTACTTTTATCTATCTGTTTCACTCTATCATTTAAGTGTCAATATCAGACCTACGTAGAGTTAATATGAAATGCCAAAAAGTGATCGTTTATGCAGGCGACTTGATCCTGGTCATATTTGTCTCACTTTACTGAATTAGGGAAGGTTGCTGCAGACAGAGACAGGCATAGAATGCGAGCAGCACGAATTGTTAAACAAGCTAACTTCCTTCGTCTGGCGGGAATGAAAATCAAGCAACATCTGATGTGATTTAAAATGGTGAAGAAGACGCAACATCTTTAAATTTTAAAATAATTTTTAATTTTCTAATCTTTTCACGAAAAACGTCGTTTTCTTTTTGGTGCAAGTGAGTAATTTGTAAATTGAAATATTCATTTAGTCATCTTTACTGAGAGTAAGCATCAATAATAATTTCTTTTCCTAAACCATATGGGGCCCAAAAATATGCTCGGACTTGAAGCCTGAAATATTTGCTAGGACCTAGAGCCCAGTTGAAGATGGTAAAATATTGTATGTAAATTATGATTTACTTCCTATTTATTAATAAAACTACTTACAAGCTTATTTCTGAAGTTTAATTTTTCATTTGTAGTTACGTTACTAGTTCAAAAAATGATATAAAAGTGTGTAAGGATTATTTTAAAGTGATATTTACAGCTTAAAACATGTCAGAATCCTAATATATGATATTTCACTACTTAGTAAATCAAATAAAAGGGCTTTGAATGTTTTTTGTTGGTTAAATGTCACTTTAAAATATTGACAGTAATTTGGACAAAAGTGACATTTGAAAAGCACGTGCGTTTGTCAGCTGATGCCAGACGTAATGGATGCCGGGTTTGTTCGTTTATTCATACTTGTTTCGAGTTGTTAACACGGCTGTTTGTCTTCTTCCTGTTTATAAGTATTCGTTGCTAGCAGAATCTTTTGAAATTCTAAGGCTGGGTTCACACAATATACTGGAGGTTTATTACATTATTCGATTTAACCGAATAAACAGCGGGATGTTCACATGATACATGTTCATTTCTGTAAAAAACAACGAATAACCGAGATTTTCATGCAGCGATCACTGCCGTGCAAACGATGTGTGAACGGTTCTATGTCAATATAAGCGCCACTACTTATTTGGTAAGATATATCCTACAAAAAACGTGCGGTGTGAACCCAGCTGAACAGAATCGATCTGTTATACATGTAGAGCCGGATGGAAGAGTTGTTTTTATTTCGTCGGATTAGAATTATTGTGTCATTGTTCGGTTTTATGTCACTCACGACAGTAAATCTTACTTATCGGTAATTAATTAACTGGCAAAAAGTTTAAATTTGAACAATACTTACCTTCCCTAGCGGCATGATGAATCTTGCACATAACACAATTTCTAGCCGCGTAACTCGGCCTGTCGACTTTAATTCTTTTATGTCGGTCGCCGCACGCGCTACACCTTATCGTGTTTGCGTTCATCTCCATTTTTTGTTGGAGCTTTTGCAGGAGTTCGGCCATTTGGCTAAAGTTTTGTACTACAAATGCTGATTCTGCTACACCTGAAAAAATTTAATTTATTTTAAAGGATAATTTTTAAATTTGACGACTTTAAGGGGATTCGTGAAATATTAACGAAATCTTCTCCAAGGTCTGGTGGATTCGCCGCGATGTAAAGAGAAATACTGAATTTATCGTCGCATGCCGTTCTATAATCAATGTTGTTTAACTTTATAATATACTCTGTAAACTGGATAATATACATACATATAATCTTCTAGAAACAATTTCTTCAGTAGCTAATACCTTATACATCGTGTCCAAGATCAGGAGGGCAAGTACAGGGATCTCGGAAACCGTAAGAGATACGAAGTCGGTTAAATGGAGGCAAAGTTGGGCATTTACGTGCCTAATAATATGCCATTTAGAAAGTTTTAAAATTCCTAGTAGTTCCGGAGATATCCGGAAAAAAACGAAATTTTGAAAAATCGTTTTATTTTTTTCCTGGCTTTTTTTGAGATCGAATTCTAAAGTAAATTGCACTTTTACATTGCCACTTTTTCCGCTCTATCTAACAGCGTTGTTTTGTAATCCGACGAGTCGTCTTCGAAGGGCCACTTTCTTTTTTTAAATACGGTCCTGCTTTCCTGATATTGGAAATTGAGAGCTTTTTTCTTCCGAATGCAACGATGTATGACACATTGCGGTTGAATGACGTTTCGAGGGTTTTTTGAACAATATCAGGAAATTTTGGGATACGTACCTGTAGTTCTCCTAATTTTATAAATAATATCTCATAAGTAAACTTTAAATTTTTACTTATGTTGGACTAGTTCCATAAATAACAAATAATTTAATAATAAACCACAAACAAGTGAACAAAAAATAATTCAATAATAAACACCAATAAGTGAACAAAAACACACCAAAACAGTAATAAAGCGAACAACGAAAAAAGTAAGGAACTACATAATCAGGTGTTCAAAATGATTTCCGTTATTTTCTATGCACAAATAACACCTAACTGTCGATCCTAAAACATTTGACAACATTTCTGGCGTAATACTTTGAAAGGCTTCAAGCACCAACCTCCTAAGTTCGTATTCTGTTTCGAAGTTGTGTTTATAAACATAATTTTCGACAAACCCCCAGAGGAAAAAATCTAACGGTGTCATAATCTGGCGAACGTGCTGACCATGGTGTTTCAGAACACCTGATTATGTAGTTCCTTACTTTTTTCGTTGTTCGTTTTACTTCTGTTTTGGTATGTTTTTGTTTACTTATTTGTGGTTTATTATTAAATTATTTGTTATTTATTGAACTAGTCCAACATAAGTAAAAATTTAGAGCTTACTTATGAGCTATTATTTATAAAATTAGGAGAAATACCGGACCGTATCCCAAAATTTCCTGATGTCGTTCAAAAAACCCTCGAAACGTCATTAAACCACAATGTGTCATACATCGTTGCATTCGGAAGAAAAAAAGCTCTCAAATGCCAATATCGGGAAAACAGGACCGTATTTAAAAAAAGAAAGTTGATAATGGGCTTTCGAAGACGACTCGTCGGATTACAAAACAATTAACGCCGTTAGATAGAGCGGAAAAAGTGGCAATGTAAAAGTGCAATTTACTTTAAAATTCGATCTCAAAAAAACCCAGGAAAACAATAAGACGATTTTTCAGAATTTCGGTTTTTTCCGGATATCTCCGGAACTACCGTACTGGCCTTCCTTATCTTGGACACGGTGTATAACGGGTGGTGCGTCCGAACACGACACCATTTAAATTTCAAGGTGGTTTAAATATTCGCTTTCGTATTGATTTTAAAGAAAACTTTCATTAAGACATTTACATCTTATATTTTCTGTAAATATCGCCGCCACGCTCCAGCGATTTCACATTTCTCCTTTGTAATTGTAAAAAAAAACCTAAGTAGACACGTTTTTATTTCGATTAAAAAGTAATACGACTTATACAAAATATGAAACAATGGGACAATGCAAATCCAAACCCTATTGTATTTTCAACAGCAATCATTTATGTTTGGGTACTGTTTAAAATAGAGGTTATTTATTGTTCTATTATAGAAAAATAAGACGTAAATCGCAACAGCACACGACAAAATAATACAATATTTATTCAACAAGTATATAACGATGGATGTTATTAACGCGGAATACATTAGCGACAAGCGCCGTAGGCGAGTGAATAGCAGTTAAGTCAGCAGCAGCTAAGTAAACTGCGATCCTATGGTATGCCTAGTCGATTCTGTGCATGGTTATCTAGCTTGCTTAAGGACCGCTCTCTGCAAGTGGCGATTGACGGATTTCTCTCAGACACCTTCACTATCAATGCCGGTGTTCCTCAAGGGTCCATATTGTCTCACACTCTCTTCTTACTCTACATTAACGACCTTCTAGTGAAAACAAAAAATCCGATTTTAGTTTTGCTGACGATAGCACACTTATCTCATCTTTCTCTTTGAATGCACAAACATCGGCTGCCTCAACAAAGACCTGGAAGAAATTTTGGCTTGGGGTGACAGTAACCAAGGCGAATTTAACGTTAAAAAACCAGGCAGCATTTACAGAACCGGATATAGTCATGGACGGACACGCAATCCCACTGGCTTCATCTAATAATGTGCTGGGCGTCAATCTGGGAGGAAATATGTCTTGGCATAACCACGTTGTGGCAATCGCTAAGATAGCTTCTAAGACACTTGCTGTACTCTTCCGAACCACCTCAACAACTTTTGACACTATACAAAGCCCAGATTCGACCATCACTAGAGTACTGCTCTCATGTCTGGAGCTCTGCACCCAAACATACCCTTCGGCTATTGGATTCTATCGAAAGGAGGGCAATTCGTCTGATTGGAGACAACGAGCTGAGGAAGAACCTCGACAGCCTAGAACATCGAAGACAGGTTGGGGATTTGACTCTCTTTTACAGATATTTCCATGGAAAGTGCTCGGCTGACCTTGCCCTCTTAATTCCGCCCAGAGCGGCGAATAGCAGAAATACACGACGAACCACTGCCGCCTACGCATATGTGGTTAAGCTTAGTACTCCTCGAACTTCATTATTTAAGAATTCTTTCATCTGGAGGACTTCATCCTTATGGGACGACCTTCCCGAGGTCGTTTTTCCCACCGAATATAACCTCCAACGATTCAAAACCAAGGTGAATCGCTTTTTGCGCACACGCACCACTCCCAGAGTGCCCTAAAGGATTTTTCCTATAGTGCTTGTGTTTGATCATAAAAAGTCGCTGTATGCGAGTAGAATAATGTATTTATGTACAATTGTCCAAATATTGGTATAACAGAATAATATAACAATATTCTAGACTATGTGTGATTTTCACTGCAACATAATAATTTTGTAATTATTTCTGCATTAAATATAATATCACTATCACAACATTACTTGCACTAACTCTTAGAGCACAATGATAATTATCATTTAAATACATCTAAACACAGCTAGTGGTGAGAGATATTTCACGAACTGTGATTTAATCAATGATATCAACAAATCACAGGTAGTCACAGTTCCTTAGCAGCAATAAAAAGCGTGATCACAGTTTAAACAAATCACTTTTTAGTAGATATTTCACTTTCACATCTCACATAGACCTATTATTTAAAATGTGATTCCGTGAAGTTGTTAAGTCGTTACTTGATACTTGACTGTGACTTTTGAATCTTGAACTTGAAACCGTGAAATGAAAATAAGTAGTAATATTCGAAAGACTAGCAAGCTCTGGACATTCTTTAAAGAAACAGGCTAAGTGATAAGAAAACTCAAATGATTACCGATTTTTTTCTTAAATGATAATTAATATACAATACGCACAAAATGATTAAGAAACCAAGCGTATTTGCATGAACAAATAGTTTGTTGTAAAGTACACATCAGTGTTTAGTTCATCATCGTTTTTTTTAAGGAATAATTCTACTTTAATCTAGGTAGAAATGGCGTTTTCTTTTGTTTCTTATCAATGTCGTGTAATATTTTTTAAAGATTTTAGTTTTTTCTTGTTACAGTTCGTTTAGTAATAAAATATAGTATACATAATAAATAATTTAAATCTATCGACCATCACACCCACTCTCTTACGTATATTATCTAGTTAATATCTCGCTTAGCAGTGACAAAAATTTATAAACCGTGATCACGTCACGCTTTAATTTCACTGATATAAAAAAATAACATTCACGTTTCACAACGTGATTGAAAAATCACGATATCGCTCACCACTAAACACAGCACAGGTCGGTCATTCAAGGGAGGTGGGGTCATACAATGAAAATTTACGAAAAGTAATACGCTGTCGCGTTGGGGCATTGAGCTTCCTACTTTTTGTTATACGACTTACTATCTTTATTATAACATGAGGAATCACCTCCCTAAGACTCTTAAGTATCCTGATGCATTATACCAACACCCTATAAATTATTTTATAAGATTGTAAATTCGATCGAAGAATATAACACTAATACTTTACCTCTGTCATATGCTGCTCTCCTTTCGGCAGTTCCTATCATGTCGAAGGCGTGAACCAAGATTTTAAACGCCTCCTCCGCCCCAGGTTGATTATTTTTATCCGGGTGTACCAAAAACGCCTGTCTTTTGTAATACTTTTTGATATCGTCGTCTGTGCATTTCGGAGTCACTCCAAGTATACTGTACGGATCTTTACCTTTACACGCCAGTAATCTAAAAAAATAGTTTCCTTTTCTAGTGTCTTATTGTTGGGATAACGGACGTATTTATTTACCTTTTCATCGCTTCATCTCCAGTTGTAGGCATACAAATATTAGCGTCCAGTCCATTTTGTAAAAAACTATTCGTATCCTCCTCGATTTTCGATTTTTTATTCTTGGCTTTAAACTTGTTTTCGATCTTTTCCCATACCCATGCAGAGAACCGCCATCTTTTCAATATGGCTTCGCTTGTACTCGTAAATGAAGACCAACAGATGACTAGATAGGACCAAGCGTTGATCAGGCTAAAAAGCATACCACAATTTGATATACAATGTAATTAAAAAAATAAACTATATAAATTACATGGAACAGAAGCAAATTTTGATTACCGCATTACACTCCCAAAATAACATAACATTATCTGGGGTCAGGGTAAGTGACAAAGATACACTACTCAACATTTAGAAGGCCTTTTAATATAATTAATTATATGAGGTAATCTCGTTTTAATATATACTTTACTCCCATTAGGCACTTCGAGGCCCCTCACCACTTCAAAAAGTATTTTTTCCTTAATAAGTTACATACAATACTTCTTCCGAAAATATTTTTGAGTAGTATATATTCTTGGTTTATTCTCACGATTGTTTTCTAACTGACTTGACCCACTGATAATCAACTGTTTCCAGGTCGCGAATTTAAACAATGATTTTGTAATGACATGAATGTGTTTACATATAAAACGGTGATGCAGGTAAAAAATAAATTATGTACGGGGCTGTCCCATTTCGACACTTTTATAGGGTTTCTCCTTAATTGTTAGTGCTATCGAAAAAGTAAGGTGTCATGTGCTCTTTTTGGGTCAAACTTAAAATGGTAAAATCAAAATGTGAAAATTTTCGCTCGCTTAAGAGATAGGGGGAAAATCAAAAAATTGACAATTCCAAAATTAACCCTATATTTTCTTAGTTAAAAGAGATACAAAAGTTTCTTTATATTGATTGTTGAATAATCTGCCGTTTTCAGAATAAGTATACGGGGTCAGGTAAAAAAGTTACCGGACCCAACCTGATTTTTTAAAATGGAACACCCTGTATATTTTAATCTAAAAGATAGTATTTTAAATTCTCCTTTCAAATATATAACACACCATGAATGATATTGGTTTCCTAGGCGGTTTATTAAACTTTATTACTTTAAACCACAGTAGACCATGAAACAAAAGCTAATATCCTTGAAACAACTATGTTGACTATTAACATTTAACATCAATTTCATTTTTACATATTCATTTGCGAAAATGACCTATCAACATTTTGAAAAATTTGATATGATATCAGTTCATATTGAAAGTGGAAAAAACGAAGAAATGGCGCAAAATGTATATTTTGTTCGCTATCCGGAAAGACGGTAAGGACATATTCCGAACATTTGCGATAATTCCCGTTATTTTTTACCTTAATCTGAATCTTTTGTTTCGTTTCAAAGTAATAAAGTTTAAATAAATCGCTTAGGAAACCAATATCATCCATGGCGTGTTATATATTTGAAAGGAGAATTTCAAATAGTATCTTTTTAGATTAAAATATACAGGGTGTTCCATTTAAAAAAAATTAGGTTAGGTCCGATAACTTTTTTACCTGATCCCGTATACTTATTCTGAAAACGGCAGATTATTCAACAATCATTATAAAGAAACTTCTGTATAAAACATTTTGCTATATCTCTTTTAACTAAGAAAATATAGGGTAATTTTGAAATTGTAATTTTTTGATTTTCCCCCGTATCTCGCAAGCGAGCGAAAATTTTCGAAATTTAATTTTACCATTTTAGGTTTGACCCAAAAAGAGTACTTTTTTGATAGCACGAACAATTACGGAGATACCCTATAAAAGTGTCGAAAATGGGACACCTGTACTTAATTGAGCTCTCAATTTTCTAAATTACAGTTTTAGGGGTTTTTTTCCTGCTGTTACCCAATAAAATGTTAAACAGGGTGCCATAGTCCATGTCATTTTTGAGGTGACTGAATATTGGCTCCCCTGTACATTTGATAGAAAAACTACATTATAACTTCTCGAAGAGGCCGACATGGTGAACCCATGTGTCGAGTTTTAATACATTTTGGTGAGCCAATCCTAAACTATTCAATTATATGTGATGACAAAAACGAAAATTTGTGTCGCTATGTTCAGCTTTAGTTAATTTTTGGCAATAATGGCATGGAAATTATTTGCTGGTGTTGGCTGTATTACCTGAACTATGAGAGTACCATCGTGCCGATAAAATACTAGGACAGCAAAATCACAAAACTGGGAACGGAAATATATAGGGTGTTGAACAAAGGTCGGTAGCCCGGAATAACTCCGGTGCATCGCATTGCAGCGGAAAATGTCTAGGGAAAAAGTTGTTTGGTTATGCAGGAGGAATAGTTTGCAATTTAAACCACCCCCATCCCCCTGGCGCGGGTGAGGGTAAGTTAAGATTTTCAAATGGAACCCCATATTTTTTATTGGCATATCGTGTTCTCCTACCAAAAATAAACATCTTTTGCCCGAAAATTTTTTTTATTCGGGCCCATCCTTCACCAATAATTGCAAACTATTCCTCCTTAAACCCAAAACAACTTTTTCCCCAGACATTTTCCGCTGCAATGCGATGCACCCGAGTTATTCCGGGGTACCGTCCTTTTTTCAACACCGTGTATACATAGGCTGCAAATTCAGAGAAATAAGGTCATGCGAATTATTCTTAAATGTAACAGATATACGGTAAGAACTATACTGCAGAGCTTGAATTGGTTGTCTGTAGAATCGAACATTAGAAGGGCGAACTTAGTTCAAATATATAAAATTGAACATGAGCAGTTACCAGTATATTTTAATGCTTCTCTTCAGATTTATTGCAAAAACATTTCAATAACTGGAAAAAGTTTCCATAAAGATTTTTTTAGAGAACATTATTAGGCCAAATATGTAAATCGTAGAATTCTCCTTGTTTTCGTATAGTACCAGGTATTTGGCCGGGTTATGGGTACCCCCGTGAACCCTGGTACATACTATACTAGTGCAACTTTCAACTAAAATGATCTTTTTACATTACATTTAAAGAATACAAGCTAGTACTCGACAAAACTCCTTTCCTCTTGTAATTATATTGGATTCGGCATTAGAAAATCATAGAATTATGTCTACATCTTACTTTATCTGTTTACCTGCATAGGTGATTCATTAAAATTACACGCCATATAACAAGGTACTTACAAATCTCGGCCTAAGTGTACACTAAGACTGCAAATGTCTGAGATCAAATGGAACAGCCACAAGGCAAAAACAGCGATTACTTTCCACCATTCTTTAGTGTAAACTTTAACTTTTTGTCCAAAAACACCTAAAAAGAAAACACACACGTTAGTAATTGTACCGGCAGTAAGTAGCACTAAACAAGAGGCTCGATTTATTTTAATTTGACCCATTTTTAATTGGCATTATGTAAACAGAAACATTAGATTTGGAAATATTTTGAGGTGTCAAATGAAAAGTTCAAAATTCTTCTTTTCATATTTCTTGTAAAATAATCATAAGGAAACATGTTTACTTGTTTTTGAAAACTTATTTGTATTCCTTAAACGAATTGCCCTTTTTATTAACATATTATGAACCGCTCATTTTTTTGTAAGTACTGTACTAATTGCACTTTCTACATTACAAGTAAACCACTGTAATCATTGATTATTATTTTGGTATTATCACAAAACCGCAAATTATTAATAAGTATTGGATTCTTGATAACTTATTGTACTTATTGTATTTTATCAGTATGATTATAAAATTTTTTTTTCAAATGGATTATTTGATTATAAAAAAGGAACAGAAAAAATGACATTAATTTATTGATTTATGATACTTTATCCTCCACACTAATTTTGTTACTAGAACAACCTATCAAACCCAAGTTTCTCATAAAAAAATTTTCTGCTGAAATATATGGAAGTTACTACAGAAAAATGTTTTAATATTATGGAAAAATTAATCTAAAATAATTCTAAGGTTTAATTTCTTTCTGCATAAATTCAGATAAAATGTAAGTAGCAAAGTTAAATATTTAATTACTACTATGCTTCAGTTACAAAAGGTTTAGATTCTGTTCCTACCTGGGAATATACCCCTGAAAATATCTGTACATAAAATAATGATACATGAAAACAGGGTTACCCAAATTATTTAAGCAAAAAACAATTGTCTTTTGTGTTAAAACATAACTAATTAAACTAAAAGCCTGTATAACCCCCTCCAGAATTGAGCTGAGCAAATTTTTTTTTTACCTAAAGAAGACGGGGTATCCTTCTTCCTTATCCTTTGATTTCTCTTTGAAGGTGGCCTATCACTGCCACCAGCATGATTTTCAATCGGCTTCTGCCTTGGTGAAGTTTTGCTCTTTTTTAAAGAATTCTTTGTAATACTGATGGATTCAGCCTTAACAATGTCATCAGAGACTTCATCTGAAAGGTTATTTATAATTTTGGTAGGTTTATTTTTTCCTGATTTATTAAGTGGTTTGTTGCTAATATTATTCTCGTCTTGTTTTTTCACTTTCTTCGGCTCTTCATTTTTGATCAAAATCGGTTCTGCAATGTTATCCAATGAGGCCCATTTCCTATTCAGTTGGTTGGTTTTATTAGGTTTCTTTTCAGTTTTATTATTAGGAAGGCTCTTATCTACAGGCAAGTCTTTTATGTCATTGTTTGTGTTGCTTCGATTAAGCAAATTGGTAATTTTTTGAGACTTATCAATCTTTCCATTTTTACGAGAGTCTTTCTTTACTTTAGAATCTTTCAGTTCAGCTTTAATTGGCTTTACCATACTTGAGGAAGGAACCGGTTTTGTCAATACATCTGAATAACTAGGACGCATTGGTTTAACCTCAGCTAGGGGCCTAGATTTTCTCACATCTCTATTAAAGTTAAATTTGTCATTCAACGGCTCTTGTTTATATTTCAGCTCGTCCTGTTGTTCAACAAAGTTGCTTTCACCATTCTGATTTTGAAAGTCAAATAAGCTCGGTTTAAAGGTGTCAGTATTTCCAAAGGGAGTATATGTTCCACTGTTGTTCGGTACAGCCCAGTTACCAACCAAATTTTCAAAAATTTGATTAGCAGAAGCATTGTGGTTTAGCGAGTCATGCAAAATATTGTCTGGCATAACATTCTGCGGGAAGTTGTATAGAGTTTGAGGAGCACTATTAGATCTTAGGTTGTAGTTATTATACTCTGGTAAGTTCACATTTTTTGGGAACACGACAGGTTCAAACATAGTATTAGCCTGGTGAATATAATTTGTAAGATGTTCTCTTGAAGCCTGTCCCAAATTAGGTTCTGGGTAGTGTAATCCATAGTTTATGTATGTGTTTGGAGAGGGCTGAGAGCCCCAATTCATGGATTCAGAGACATTTGGCTGAGATGAAAATCCGAGAGGGATATATTGGCCATCGGTATTTTGCATTTCTGAGGTGATATTGCCGATTATTTTCTCTACGGCATCGTTGGAAGATGACAATCTGTTCTTTTCAGACATTCTGGGATGTTTTGTTTAAAAATTTGGCACAAAAACACTAGTTAGATCATTTTTGAAAAAAATTGTAAATGAAAAATGTTGTCCTTTCTTTTTGTCACTAGGAAACTGTCATAATTTTGAAGGATAGGGAAATACGGTTGATTCGATTAAAATCCTTAAAAACATTTCTACCTCCGATTTATATTTTACATTACTTCGGATAAATTAACCACACCGCAATACGGCGTCACCTTTTGTATATTAGCAAAACTATTTCACAGATCGCAAGAACCTTTATCAAACATATAGGGATGGCGCCACATATTCTAGAAGGAAATGGGTACTTGTTAGACACTGGGAACACTCTGGAGGCACTGCTCTGAGACATAAATAAAAAATTTGCCATAATATACAAGCATGAATCTGATCTGAGGCAACGGAAAGAAATGAAGATGAAGGACAAACATGTTTTTTTACAGAACTCGTCATTACAAATATAAAACACGAATATTACCAAGCATGTAAACCAGTGGCGTCTCCTCGAAAGAGACAAGGGAGACACAATCATCCTCAACAATTTTCTCCTAAACCTTATCTTGGTGTATTACTCAAATGATAACTTTTAATTTACAGCAAATATTTTTGAATTGATTTTTAATATTAATCCTTCATTGGCTACTGTGTATTTAATTTTCATTACAATCCGACAATAGGGCAAGAGGTCTATTGCTTGCTAGCCTCCGACCAATCAGCGAGTGTGATTTCTAACAATCTTGCCGGGTCATATTTTGGCAGGTTTCCGTTTCCGGTGTTAGTTGTGTTTGTTTGGTTTAAGTGGGTAAAGTTTCATTGTTTGGTTAACGCGTTGAGTTTAGTTTATTGATACATTGGGTATAAGCTAATGTGAAAAATGAGGGGCATCAGTTTTAATTTACACTCTAATTTAGTGGAATTGTTCCTTACTAACTCCAACTCGTTTAATTCCCTAAATTTCGATGACAAACTTGTTACAATATAGACGTCCACCGTCAGAATTAAGAAGCCTAGTCGTAAGGAAAACAAAATCATGGGTTTAAACAGACCGAATCAAAATATTTATAGCTAAATGGAGCTGAGGTAAGAAATAAATTGTTTTGCTGGTATTGTTTGCTATTTTCTACTGATAAGTAATATTGAATTGCTGAGCAATGGCGGCGATAATAGTACATCCGTAAACGCCGACAATAAGCGGAAGCTTACCGATGTAATTAGTAAAAAGTTAGCTGACTGACACACCAATAGATAATAAAACACTTTCACTATGTTCATTATTTAAATCAGTTCTCTTTACTTCTAGTTCTAGTACCTACTACCTAAAGGTTTACAACAACGACAAACAAAAAGCTAGGTTAGGTATTTCAATTATACACTTATTTTGGAGGACCTGTACGAATATGCTAAAAATTACAGAAAGCCCGTTTTTTCATTTTCCGCCATTGCTAATATTAGGGCCCACCCCCGCCGCCAGATATTGCCAAGTGATTTACAATTTTTTCTACAAATATAGTTCCGTATCTTAAACACTCGCAATTTTGTGTACTAATGTTACTTTGTGAACCCCATAGGCGTAACTAGGGGGAATTTCTGAAATTCGAAGCCATACATACGTCATAGTGACACTTGCCATTAAAATCCTACTAGACTAGGGGCCAGGCCCCCCCTACAAAATCATTCTAGTTACGCCAATGGTGAACCCCCTACAGTTTACGTGACGAGCAGCCACTGGTTTTTATTGGAAATTAGCTCAGCAAACGTGGGGCACTTTGGGGCCTCTCCAAATTGCTTAGGTACCCCTTTCACCGCCACTGTTGCTGGGAGAAAATTAGGATATAAGTAGGTAGGTACCTACTATTAATTATGCTTTAGTGTTTAGTGCTTTTGTGTAATCTGATTTGTGCATATCTTCAAAAAATCTAATTTGAAACTCGTGAGTGTCATCATTTTTCATTAAAGGATTAAAAAATTTTTTAGGCCCATTAGAAATTAGCGTTTTTAGTATTTCTGACTTTCTATTGCGAAATAATTTCTATCCTATCGTCTGTGTGCTGTTGTTCTATGTGTACGATAGCGTAATTATGCGTTAGTGTTTAGTGCTTTTGTGTAATCTGATAATAGGTGCATATCTTCAAGAAAACTAATTTGAAACTCATGGGTGTCTGTGTGTTTCTTTAAGTGATTTAGTGTAATTTGTTCTGTTTCACTATGTATTTTTTTCTCTCGACCATATGCCGGTTATGTTCCGAGATTGGAAATACGAGGCCGAATGGTGTCTAGTGGGTATAAGCTTATTGTGCAGTCCCACACTATCATCAGGACACGTGATGAGCATAAACCTCTTCCCATAGAAAAAAGAACTGAAGGTGTCTGTGCCCTGGATTCCTTACTCGTGTCGGCGGCCTGGATTTAATTTCTAAGTAAGCTAAATATTTATTTTTATAAGAATCTAGAAGTTTTATACTTTTCCACAGTTTGGCAACATTTCGCCAGAACATGTGTTTATTACACAGCTGGGCAGTGTAATATGATTGTGCCGAGGAGTGACCTGTGGGTTTATGGGTGAACTAACCCACTTTTTAAACATTCGATTAAAAAAAAATATGTAGCGCTTCTCTAGGACACGCCAGGAGTCACCCATTTAAATATAATACGTCATTTCCATAACACCCTGTATAATTTACTAACTTTGTTTTAACATGCAGAATCACCTCTCCAAGTATCCTGAACACCCTGTATAATAGAAATAATGAACGGAGGCTATAATATGCACGGTTGTCGCTTACAAATAAAAATCGGAAATCGCATTACGGAAAACCACCCGGCTTAAACCCACACAACGGCCTACTAGACCGATAATCTGGAAATCAAAATGCAATTAATCAAAAGACAGTTCGCCATTAGCATACGGGCATGGGCAGATTGCATAATTTATCCATTATTCACGACCCAGAGTCGCTCTATAACAGTTCATGACTGATGGATAATGACTTACTCGGGAGTAGTTTATGAAACGATCTTGCCAATACATCAACTCGTATCAAACGACCATGAATCTCAAATAGCAAATGACTTTATAAGGGTAGGTAGGTACCTCTATCACGCGTCATAATGTCATGAATACATTATTATGACTACATTTATTAATAAATGATTGTAACATGGTAATGGTTTTCTCTCTCTCTAAAATTAATTGGTGGGAGAGGTGAGAAGCAAGCGCGGATCCAGGGGGGTTATAGGGCTCATCACCCCCCAAACACAATGGATCACGAAAAATAACATATACAGTGAAACCTTTCTTAGGCGGCCATCTACGGGACCGTCTAAATCTGTCCGCCCATGGGAAATTTGTTATTAGGTAATAATATGTAAATTCAAAATTATTACTATGTATATGTATGTACAAATAACAATATAACATAACAAAAATACACTAGTTTTAGTTAGGATGTAGTACTGAAAAAATCTAATAACGTAGTTTGACGTGTTTGCGTTTTATACTTCTAGAAAATGTAATTCCAAGTCTGATAGTAATTCCATTGCTGTAGAGTCACCTCTATTCTTTGCATACTCTCATAATTCCTTTACCATACTAATGGCTTGTTGATAATTGGTGATATTTGTTTGATTACTACATTCAACTTCCTCATCAGAGTCGTCAGATAGTGATGTGGTTTCAGTTTGGACTACATAATCGGTAGGAATGGGGTCATTATCATCTTCTAATAGCACATTGCTATCAATGTTAATGAACTGGTTCGTCGTGTATTTGTGATATTCTCCGCTCTGGGCGGAATTAAGAGGGCAAGGTCAGCAGAGCACTTTCCATGAAAATATCTGTAAAAGAGAGTCAAATCCCCAACCTGTCTTCGATGTTCTAGGCTGTCGAGGTTCTTAGTCAGCTCGTGGTCTCCAATCAAACGAATGGCCCTCCTTTCCGTAGTATGTTTGGGTGCAGAGCTCCAGACATGAGAGCAGTACTCTAGTGATGGTCGAATCTGGGCTTTGTATAGTGTCATAAGTTGTTGAGGTGTGTACAACTTTCTGGTTCGGAAGAGTACACCAAGTTTCTGAGAAGCTATCTTGGCGATTGCCACAACGTGGTTATGCCAAGACATATTTCCTCCTAGATTGACGCCCAGCAAATTAATAGATGAAGCCAGTGCGATGTCGTGTCGGTCCATGACTATATCCGGTTCTGTAATGTTAACCTTTTTAGAGAAAACTGCTGCCTGGGTTTTTTAGCGTTAAATTCGACTTGGTTACTGTCACCCCAAGCCAAAATTTCTTCCAGGTCTTTGTTGAGGCGTGATACTTCATGCTGTCTGCGAAGATGTGCGTCGGCAGCCGATGTTTGTGCATTCAAAAAGAAAGATGAGATAAGTGTGCTATCATCAGCAAAACTAAATATCGGATTTTTCGTTTTCACTAGAAGGTCATTAATGTAGAGTAAGAAGAGAGTGTGAGACAATATGGACCCTTGAGGAACACCGGCATTGATGGTGAATGTGTCTGAGAGAAATCCGTCAATCGCCACTTGCAGAGAGCGGTCCTTAAGAAAGCTAGACAACCATGCACAGAATCGACTGGGCATACCATAGGATCGCAGTTTACGTAGAAGTCCCTCATGCCAAACACAATCAAAGGCTTTAGAAATATCCAGTGCAACAGCCCGAGACTCCCCATGATATTCGATTGCGTTGTTCCAAAGATGGGTGACATAGGCTAGAAGATCTCCAGTTGATCTGGACGTCCGAAAACCATATTGATGATCGCTGATAATGTTGAAGCCTTCCAGGTACTTTAGAAGATGTTGGTTAATAGCTTTCTCCATTACTTTTGACATAACCGAAAATTACGTTAAATTATTTACGTTAAATTATCAAATTACTTCCACAACATCAGAGTCTTTCAGACTCAAAACGCGACATTTTTGTGCCATTGTTTACGATTTTAACCTTGACTGATGTCGGGGAATCACACATACTTTCATTCGGCGAAGTCCTTTCGCTCTGCTACGCATACGCGATTGGTTGCCGGTGTGCCTTCAGAGAATATATTAAGATGTCCGCTTATTAGAAGTTTCCGTTATGAGAGGTTTCACTGTATATACCGGTTTGACTAACGCGGCAGCGTATTACTCCCTCCCACCCAAAACCGAAGTTCTGGATCAGCCCTTATGGTCAGAAGCGCGCTATTTTTACAAATTCAGTTAGACGCAGGAAAGCTCTAAGGGTCGATTTTTCAAAGACACCTTAAGGTACTGAATGACTTGGTAATCTTCCTTCCACTTAACGTGTCAATTAATTTAAAACATAGATTTTTTAAAGTTTACCACAACGTTAAGGCTACCTTAGCTGAGATCTGACTTATGATGTTATAACATTCAAACATTAGCCCTAAATCTCGCCAGCCCATGGGCCACTAATCGTAGGGTTAAACGCACCTTTGATGACGTAAATGCGCGACTTAAAGTTACAGTACCTGCACGTAGGTATGTACACCGTATAACTTATAACAAAGTTAAAAAAATTGAAATAAAGCGCTAATGTTTGTTGGCGCGTGTCCACTATTATTAAACGCGAACCACACCGGCTCAAAGATTTTAATACGGAATCTAGATATGATCTAAGGTTTAGCCGTTGTGCATGTTTTAAGTTATGCCGGCCGGACAGCAAATTCCTTGGAAACTGAGTGCCCAAACACGGAAAGCCCATTTACTTAGGGTAATAACAGGTTATGGAGGCAGCAACAACTAAACGTGCTCGAGTTTAGACGGTTTATTCCACATTAATTAAAACCTCGATTAAAACGAACGAGAGCCGGTGTGGAATTTTATTTTGTTGTGTTAAAAAAAGGGTCGAAACATATCCAGAGGTATGAAAAATACGATAACGTATACAAGCGATATGATTGGCCGCTTGCCCGATGGATACACAGGAAAATGCAATAATGCTAGGCTTTTTCCTATTAGTTACCAGTGGCGGCTCGTGACCTATGATAGAGGGGGTTCACAAGTATGGTGAAATACGACTTTTGGAAAATAAGAAAGGTTTCCTTAGTGTGTATAGCTGTCGGATCTTAACGTCGTCGCGTGCAACCCTCGTAACAATATTTATACAGTCCACTACTAATACTACTAAAGCCATCTACGAGCTATCAAGAAAACCGAACGATGTCCAATACTACTACCGCCATCTACGAGTTGTCAAGAAAACCGAATGATGTCCAATACTACTACCGAGATCTACGAGTTATCAAGAAAACCGAATGATGCCTAATACCACTACGTCTCACTACTCTACGGCTACGTCATTAGGCGCAACCAAGACGAGAACAATAGTTAACTGTTTTATGACGAGAACGAATCGAGCCACGAGACTGACAAGTTGGCCTTCTTCATATTTTCAGTGTTTTTTACTTTAAATGCTTAAATAAAATGGTTTAAAATCATATCGAGTATCATTTAGCGAAATACACAACATTTATCGACTCTACCCAATAGTGCTTAAACATAAAGTCAATTCTTCGGTTCTTAATTGTAAAAAATTAATCAATAACAGCCTCATTAAGTTTGGAATACCCTCTATAATTGTTTTTCATATATTTCATTTTTAAACTTTCTAATAAAGTCCCAAGATTTACCCTTTGTGGTCTGCGTTAATATAATTTCGGGTTTAGGTGTTCCCGCATTCTTCACTTCAATTTCTTGCTCCAAACTCAAAGAGCTAAAGTTATTTCTTAATAGTCCACCGTCAACTATTCATTTTAACTTAATAAATATATAATATTAAAATATTAAAACATACACGCTCGAATTTCTAACTAGATGCACGAACAGACAACAGCGCAGCGCTCTATCAGTACCTTCTAACCAAAACTGACCAGGATGAAGTAGTTGATGACCGTACCAATCCACCAAGGTGCACACGAAAACTGTGTGCCTTTTCCTTGTTAAATCGCCATAGCCCCACTATCCCCCGCTGCCACCCGCCACCTGTTACTATACAGAGAAACTGCACTACTTAATCGCACGTGCAAGCAAGTCTCGTCATAATCGTCATATACCTCGACCGAGGCACGGTTGCCGGATCTATACAGTTTGGTTTGACGGGATGATAAAATATTAGGGAGGGTCGGACTTTTTTAGTTTGACAGTACGATAAAATATTAGAGAGGGTCGGACTTTATACGATAAATAATATTCAATGAATATAAATTAATATTTTTTATTCGTTTTGTTTTGGGGATGCACGTGAGCATGTGCTCTTGTGGAAGAACCGCCACTGGTATGTTGTAGTTATTCAACATCTTCTTCACAAAAGCGCTGCTACCATAGTTTGTTCTGTGTATACGCTCAAAAAATAATTGGTTATGCCTGGCTATCCTTACTGGGACACGAAATGTAATTGAACGTAGCAGCCACTCGCAGTCCATAAGACCATTGACCAGTCTGTATAAAAAAAGCAAAAGTGCTTTTCTTCTTCGATATTCTAGTGATTGCAAACCACACAGGGGCAGCCTCGTGTCATAATGAATGCCATCATTATTCTGTACCCTTTCCAGTCCGCTAACGTGGACTCGATAAATGAGGCTCCATATTACTGAACAATGCTCCAGAACACTACGCACCAAATCGTTGCAGAGGGCTGTCTAGGCCTTGATGTCAAAAATATGCTATGTGTGTCTCTTTATGAAACCCAAGAGCCTAAAACTCTCCCAAACAATGTTATCCACATGTATAACAAAAGATAAATCGCTTTGAAATGTTACCCCGAGGTCGTTAAATTGTGATACAACTTCCAAATTGACACCATAGTGTGAATGGTTTAACTGTTCAGTCACGAATAATAAAAATGTATTTACGTAACTCTAGAAATTCATTATACCAAAAGAAAATTCTTCCGATAATCAGGCGGCAGTAACGGCCTGCATTCGGCTTAGCAGAAAACGTTAGCGGCAGCGGGAACATTAGCGCGCCTGCAGCGGAAATAGGCCGGAGATGAAACTGTGGCGTCATTTCCTGAAGACGCGCGGCGTCGGCGGCGTCTTCGAATAGCACCGCGACGCCGAGCACTAATTCTTCGGCATCGCCTGCTTCGATTGTTAACTAGACGGGTAATCGATAACGCGCTTACACTTTGAAAGGCATCGTGGCAGAGTTTAAAATTTATATAACATTTAGAATAGGAATGGATATGCTAAACAATAATTAAATTTTTCAAATTTTGTTCAAAATACAAGGTGATTTATGATCTATGGTAGGTTAGACTTATACAGGATGTTATGGAAATGACGAATTATATTTAAATGGGTGACTCCTTGGGTGTCATAGAGAAGCGCTACATTTTTTATTTTTTTTAAATCGACCGTTTTAAAAGTGGGGTAACAAACCCTCTTACTCACAGGTCAGTCCGCGCTACTGTAAACATATATTACCCAGGTCCAATGGCAATGTTGCCAAACTTAATGTAAAACTGAAATTCCATATAAAATTATAAAAATAAATTATTTATCTACTTACTTGTCTTTATACCTAAAGAGCGAGGAAATCCAGGCCCAAACACAATCAGTTTTTTTCTTTTTCATGGGACCACTCCTGGAAACACTTTATGTACACACAGTAATAGTGAAACAGAACCGATAGCTAGCTTTTGAAAATACAATAATACAGATTATACTACAGATTATCCGGCCGCTGGTTGGTCTTCAACTAACAGCCTGCAAGCGTGCGGCGTTATACGAACACTTCGGCTCAGCCGTTGTAAGCCGTCAAGAGGTCATTGGCATTTGACCTACTGACGTACGTGCCTATTTCAAACTTATTTAATACTTTTTCTACGTTTTCTAGTTTCACGTCAGGTCACTTAGTAGTAGTCACTAGGTATTTTTCTTCAATTTGTCTTTATCTCAAGGATTGCCGGTTTAAATATAATACGTCATTTCCATAACACCAGTGGCGGTTCTTCCACAGGAGCACATGCGCACGTGCACCCCCAAAACAAAACGAATAAAAAATATTAATTTATATTCATTGAATATTATTTATCGTATCCTAATATTTTATAGTACCGTCAAACTAAAAAAGTCCGACCCTCCCTAATATTTTATCATCCCGTCAAACCAAACTGTATAGATCCGGCAACCGTGCCTCGGTCGAGGTAAATGACGTTTATGACGAGACTTGCTCGCACGTGCGATTAAGTAGTGCAGTTTCTCTGTAGTAACAGGTGGCGGGTGGCAGCGGCAGCGGGGGATAGCGGGGCTATGGCGATTTAACATGGAAAAGGCGCACAGTTTTTGTGTGCACCGCGCTGTTGTCTGTTCGTGCATCTAGTTAGAAATTCGAGCGTGTATGTTTTAATATTTTAATATTATATATTTATTAAATTAAAATGAATAGTTGACGGTGGAGTATTTAAGAAATAACTTTAGCTCTTTGAGTTTGGAGCAAAAAATTGAAGTGAAGAATGCGGGAACACCTAAACCCGAAATTAATTTAACGCGGACCGCAAAGGGTAAATCTAGGGACTTTATTAGAAAGTTTAAAATTGAAATACAGGGTGATTCACGACGAGCGTGCATTAGAACTTTATGGAGAACTACTGAATATATGTTCCTGAAACTTTGGGGATTTGGGTTTATCGATATGCTCTCTTTAACTAAAATATTGACATGTTCCTGTCATTTCCGGTTATACCGGAAGTAGCTGCCAACTTTCGTTTTTTAAATACAACATGGTAATTTTTATTACATTTTTCGATTAAGCATTAAATACTAAGCACATTTTATAGAAAAGGTTTTTGTCAGACTCTATTAGTTTTTGAGATATCTGGACATTTTGTAATTATTTGGCAAATGCATGAAGATGAAATAATCCATATAATTTTTATACCTTAGCGCTTGGACTAAAAATTCTTTCTCACCGAATAGCTAGAAGATCATCAGGTCTCAAAAACATTTCAAATTCGGCATAAAATGTACAGGGTGGTCACAATTCAAGCCTCATTCTGAAAGAATTCAACCATTAAAAACTTTCTTATTTTAAATGGAACACCCTGTATATTTTTATTTAATTTGATGGCAAATTAGTTGTTCTTTATAAATAGTATTTACTGTCCTATACCTATATCAAAGCGTTTTCTCAAAAAATCCAATTTTATTCCGAAAATACTATTTGTTCAAGTGTGCTATGAAAACAATTGTACTTAGGGGCTGTATACTGATGTCTATACGGAGGAAAAGTGATTGGTATCAAAAGGATGGGGCTCCAGCACACAACGTCCAAGTTGTTAAGACTCCCCTAAACAGACTTTTTCATGACCAGTGGATCGCAAACCAAGGTCCCTTCCACTGGCCAGCTCGTTCGCCAGACTTAACTCCACTGGACTTTTCATCTGGGGAACCATTAGAGATAAAGTTTACGCGCGTCCCATCACCACGAAGGAAAATCTAATTGAAACGGCGAAGGGAGCATTTCAATCTCTCACAAGAAATTAGGAATGCTACAAGAAATAACATGATGAAAAGAATACATAAATGCTTGGAAGTAAATGGCAATCATTTCGAACATATTTTAAAAATATAATCAAAAGATATTTAGGTATAATTTTCAAACACATTTTTAATTAAAGAATTTAAAGTTTATATACTTGTTTCCTTGCTATTTTTAAAAAAATAATATTTAAACCATTAAATTTAAAACAATCAACTGCATTTTATTTATAAATTATTAAGAAACACTTTAGAATATTGTATTTTCAAGCAATCAATCACTTTTCCTCCATATAGACATCAGTATACAGCCCCTAAGTACAATTGTTTTCATAACACACTTGAACAAATAGTATTTTCGGAATAAAATTGGATTTTTTGAGAAAACGCTTTGATTTAGGTATAGGACAGTAAATACTATTTATAAAGAACAACTAATTTGCCATCAAATTAAATAAAAATATACAGGGTGTTCCATTTAAAATAAGAAAGTTTTTAATGGTTGAATTCTTTCACAATGAGGCTTGAATTGTGGCCACCCTGTACATTTTATGCCGAATTTGAAATGTTTTTGAGACTTGATGATCTTCTAGCTATTCGGTGAGAAAAAATGTTTAGTCCAAGCGCTAAGGTAAAAAAATTATATGGATTATTTCATCGTCATGTATTTGCCAAATAATTACAAAAAGTCCAGATATCTCAAAAACTAATAGAGTCTGACAGAAACATTTTCTATAAAATGTGCTTAGTATTTAATGCTTAATCGAAAAATGTAATAAAAATTACCATGTTGTATTTAAAAAACGAAAGTTGGCAGCTACTTCCGGTATAACCGGAAATGACAGGAACATGTCAATATTTTAGTTAAAGAGAGCACATCGATAAACCCAAATCCCCAAAGTTTCAGGAATATATATTCAGTAGTTCTCCATAAAGTTCTAATGCACGCTCGTCGTGAATCACCCTGTATATAAAAAAAAATTATAGAGGGTATATATTCCAAACTTAATGAGGCTGTTGATCAATTTTCTACAATTAAGAACCGAAGAATGGACTTTACGTTTAAGCTCTATTGTGTAGGGTCGATAAATGTTGTGTATTTCGATAAATGATACTCGATATGATTTTAAATCATTTTATTTAAGGATTTAAACTAAGAAACACTGAAAATATGAAGAATGCCAACTTGTCAGTCTCGTGGCTCGATTCGTTCTCGTCATAAAACAGTTAACTATTGTTCTTGTCTTAGTTGCGCCTCATGACGTAGCCGTAGATGGCGTAGTGGTATTAGACATCATTCGGTTTTCTTGATAACTCGTAGATGGCGGTAGTAGTATTGGACACCATTCGGTTTTCTTGATAGCTCGTAGATGGCTTTAGTACTATTAGTAGTGGACTGTATAAATATTGTTACGAGGGTTGCATGCGACGACGTTAAGATCCGACAGCTATACACACTAAGAAAACCTTTCTTATTTTCCAAAAGTTGTATTTCCTTGTGTAAAATTAAAAAAATAAATAAAAATATGTTTTACCTAACGCATTTTTATATTACTTCTTTTCTTTCGACATTTAGAACGCCTAGAAAGTAATTGTTTGGTCGTTACACAAAAATAAAGTTTTAAAAATAATTCCACCATACCATAGGCAACGAGCCGCCACTGCATAACACCCTGTATTATGTAAAACGCTTCTACCGAAAAATGGAATCGCCCTGTATAAGATATACTTGCTCTAATGTAGTCTCTAAAGCAACGTAACAAATCAAACGAGTCTTTGGGCAAAATTGATATATCCCAACCCAGTTGAAATCGACACAATACAAGAGCTAATTGTAAAATGTAAAAAACCTTAAGGGGGAGGCGTCGCAAACTTCGGTAAGCATGCGTTCCTTGTCACTTTGATTGATCGGAAAGTGTGGCGCTATTCTGTGTGAAAGTTTACGCTCCAAACTCCCTCGCTTGTCCCCGTGTGTATCCCTTTATGCGACGTCCCTTATATCCTTTTTATAAACCCTTGACTGAGCTAAATAGATTGACTTTCGGGAGTATATTGTATTTGTTTAAAGGATTTTAAAGTTTAACAGGTGGAAATTTTAGATTAATGCGACGATATATTATGGGAAAATATATTTTTCATTTCGTTATACAGGGTGCAGCAAGTAAAGTGGCCTATTAGAAGTATCTCGAGAACTAAATGAGATTTTATTTTGAAAATTTGGCTGTGGCTATAAGAGATGGTTTTCTACGTTTATAAAATATTTTGGACGGTGCGGTGTATTAAATGAATACGGAATATTAAATGAATTACCCTATATATTATATTTTTTTTGGAATCTAGGTAAAAATCTAGAACAGTTTTCCGTATAATATCATAGACCTATCTTTAAGAGTTTTTGAATTATAAATAATCTTGTGATTTTTTAACGCCGTATCGGCACCTGAAAAGAAAATCATATCTTTTTAGCGGTTACAGCTAGAAAGCTGAAATTTTGACAATAGTTTCACATAGAGAGTATTTAATTAGTTTTATACAGGGCGTCTCCATAGAATACTTCTGAGGGAGATGAATTATTGCAAAAATCTTCTTTTTTTTTAAATGGGACACCCTGTATTTGATATGTCTTGCTAATGGAGGATCGAATTTACTATCTAATGATATTAAGTGTTCCTATACCTATCGTCAATATTTTCGGACTTATAGCGAAATTAAAAAATTATTTTATAAAAATATATTTTTTGATAGTTGGCTGTGGTATGGATTCATATAAACAAAATAATGTAAAATCCATTTGAGGTTATGTCGTATCAATGGGGTAGGATTAAAGAAATAGTATACAATACACCCGTCACAACAAGGGAAGATTTAGAAAATCGAGTAAGAACAGCTCTGTGGTCTCTAGAAGGGGAAGAAATGAAAAAGGTGACAAATGAACATGTTATCACCACAATTCATGAATGTTTAACAGCCAACAATTTAGTTATTAAATATTTTATTGGTGTTGTTGCGTAATTTTCATTTTGTTTATTTATTTATTAATAAATTGCTCATTTGTTAACCATTTTTTTTACAACAACACAGACATAACGTCAAATGGATTTTTAATTATTTTGATTCTATGAATCCATTCCACAGCCAACTACCAAAAAATATATTTTTATAAGATAATTTTTAAATTTCGCTATATATATATTATAGATATCATTAAATAGGAAATTCGATAATCTATTAGCAAAACATATCAAATACCCTGCATTTGAAAAAAGGATTTTTGCAATAATTCATCTCCCTCAGAAATATTGTGATGGAGCCCTGTATAAAACTGATTAAATACTGTTCAAAATTATAAATTTTCGATGGTCTTGTGAAACTATTGTCAAAATTTAACCGCTAAAAAGATATGATTTTCTTTTCAGGTCCCGATACGGCGTTAAAAAATCACAATATCATTTATAATTAAAAAAGATAGGTATATGATATTATATAGAAAACTGTTCTAGATTTTTACCTAGATTCCAAAAAAATATAATATTAAAATTCCGAAGTTGCTACTACTTTCGGTATGATCCGGCAACACCGCACCATCCAAATTATTTTATAAACGTAGAAAACCATTTCTTATGGCCACAGTCAAATTTTCAAAATAAAATCTCATTTAGTTCTCGAGATACTTTTCTATTAGGCAACTTTATTTGGTGTACCCTGTATATCAGTGATGGATTTATATTATCAATGTAATAATAATGAGTTTTAATTTGAATTTAATTGTTAATCGAGACGAGAAAAACGACTAATACCGTTTTCATGTAGAATTGCCCGGGCTAATCAGAAAAAATTCAGTGGAGTATCACTTTTATTGTAAAAAATATCAGAGGTCATGCTTGCACGGACGCCATTGATGGATCGATAGAATAACGTTTCTAGCTAAAATATGTGGATTTATATCTTATTAATACACACCAAAATTGAAAGTAATATCTAAAGTATTCTCAGAGATATTAAGAAATAACTATTTAAAAAAAACATATGCCACAACCTGTAGCAAATAATTTAAGCCGTTGCGGACAGTATGTTCATATCAATAGGTCTTAGGATGTTATTAAGCAACACCCTGTATACAAGGTTTTATTGCAATGACTTATATTTAAATCCGCAAATCATGAGAAGAAAATAAATTGAAAAAAAATTACCATAAAAATTCGTATGTCAAAACGTTTACCGACGGCCGAGGTTGAGGCCAGCGTTGTAATCTGGCATCACTGCTCGCATACTGACCAACATACACTTGTTAACTGAAAACAGATGTGTATGGGTCGGCAACACTTGGGATAAAAGGGTTTTTACCTGAAGTATTTATACAATAAATATTACATATTCGAAAAAATGATTGAAGGAAACAACATAATATGTGTCACTCTAAATGTCTAAATTCTGAAAAGGCAAAGTCATACAAATTCAGTTCAAATATGAACATCAATGAATAGAAATGATGTCAATAAAGTTTCAGACCAGATAAAAAAGAGCTTTCGAATTTCGAATAATTCTCATACGGGATTGTTTTATTTTTGTGTATAATTCTCGAATACAATAGCCAAGTTCATTGTTTTAATTTTGTCAGCGTATGGGTTGATTAGAGAGTTTTCCCGTCAACGAATTTAATTAATTTTTCGTTATTGTTGGATGAACAACCAAAGAAAGACAGACATTAGAACAAACATTAAATTTAGCATTGGTAATGAATTAAATGAAAAAATAATTGCTTAACACTCTTAGTGGAGTCGTCCTGGCGAAATAAACGGCTCGAAAATCCCTTGACGAAATCGAGTAATTTTTTTTTTCCAATCGACACAGTAGGATCCCCTCGAAATTCTGAAATGATTTGCGTAACGGGAAATTGAAAATAACTTAGCCGGTTTTGATGCTACAAAAAGCAAAAAATGTAAGAAACAAAATTGAAGAGCTTGACAGAGCGCGTAAGCTCGAACAAACCCGATCCCGATATCTTAATTAGTTCGCGAGTTAACGCGATTTTCAACTGCAAAAGCAATAAAATTTAATTAATTATATCTCAAGAAGGGGCGGAGTTGGGGCATCATTTTCATCAGGCTGGGGTTGGTGGGGCAATTAGGAGGGAAGTTAGGGGGGGGGGAGGATTTTTACATAAATGCTAATAAGTAGTTTATTAATCGAGCTACGGGAATTATTCACTTTTTTATCAGCTACGAAGTGGGATTGGCGCAAAAAATTTATTTTCCCAAATGCGCGCTGGGCACGGCATACAAGTAATGGCCATCTCCGAAAATACTTTAGATATTATGTTTAATTTTGGTATGTGTTAATAGGATATAGAACCTCAAATTTTAGTTAGAAAAGTTATTCAATTGTTCCACCAGTGGCGTTGCTGCAAACATGTCCTTTGATATTTTTTACAAACAAGCAAAAAAGATGGTACGCCACTGATATTTCTCCATGTGGATATTTTTTCTGATTGACCTGTTCAATTCTCCATGAAAACGGTCTCTTTATTTTTTCTCGTCAGATGCACTGTTCTTAATTAAAACGACTAAATTCAAATTGACTCATTATTTTTAACATTGATAAAATAATTAATGATAATTTTTTTTATAAAAATTGTTGGAGTGGGCAATTCGATGGGAAGACATTGACATTGACACCTCGTTTAATTGTGAAAAAATGTGTCCGCTCTTCCATTGTATTTATGTCGCGCACCAAAATGTGAGTTGAATTGTTAAATTTGTTTTCCCAGTCTGTTCCCATTCTGTTCATCATTGGTTCTACGCATCTCGTCGAGCAATCTTGCTCAGAAAATACTCTTCAGAAAGATTAAAGCATCTCTGGACAATCAAGAAGAAGATTGTGAAGGATCTGACAGCCAGCCCCTACGTTAATACCCGCAGAAGTGCAAAGGAATCATGGTCGAGCCCAAGGTTTGTCTCTTGTGTCGTGCACAAGTTGAAGATCAACAAGCTTCTCGGGTTCTAAAGAGTCTAGGTTTGGCTACACTGCGGTCTCAAATGAAGGCATCTAAAAAGTTTCGTCGCACTTCCATCCCGCGCAAGTCTGAACAGGAGACTTTCCACCTGAAGTCTTACATGGCCTGCATGAAGAACTCCGATTTTGGAGTATAGCAATGAAAATGCGCACATTAATATATTTTCGCTGGAGAGTTTGTTTAAAAATGATGCGATTGCGAAAAAATGATGCCCCAACTCCGCCCCTTCTCGAGATATACTTAATTAAATGTTATTGTTTTTGCACTTGAAAATCGCGTTAATTCGCTAACTCATTGAGATTAAATTAAAGCACGATTTTTGGATATTTTTCTTCAATTTGTTTTAATCTCAGGAATTGCCGGTTTAAATATAATACGTCATTTCCATAACACCCTGTATACTGATTATGCGAAAACTGTTTTACTAGAAAAAAAAATGTGCTCATCAGTTTGGGGAGTGGCGGTGCTCTATGGGAAAAAGTCATGCATAAACTGATGCGATAAGCTCGCCTGCTAAATGAACGGCATTAGTTTAGTCAAATGCTGATATTAGCGATAAAAATTAAACGGACACATGACGTCATGTGCATTTTATAACGTTCCTCGTAGGGCCAGGATGGAAGATTGATATTTTGGCATGTAAATAAAATAAATAAATAAATACCGACGCTATAGAAACGCTCTCGCCCGAAAAATTAAATAAAAATTTGCTTTTTTCAAGATTTATGATTTATAATAGTTTTATGAAAGCTCTAAAATTGGGTTTGTTTGTGGCCCATGACCCCCCCCCCCCCTGGATCCGTGCTTATGTTGTTATTGTAATGACCTTTGGCATCCATTTAACAAAATTAAAACACTATGCGTGTTGTCTGAAGCCTTCCGATTGCATGAAGGAGCATTTGCAGGTGCCTATTTTGACATACTTTATCGCACGATTAGTAGAACTCTGTATGCATTTTTAACAGAAAACTATAGCGACAGTATCAAAAAAAATGTGTCCCTGCACTGAATATTATTATACAAAACGTAAATCAGACCGGCGATTCAAACCCCCTCTCTAATCCGCATCAATGTAGCTCATAAACTCACGAGCGGGTGCAAATCCCGGGCGCATTATTCCTGGACGCCGCGCCACGTGTCCGCCACAAGTCGGTCACTTAATCTGCTATTTATGTGACTTTTCGGGGGGAGGACACGTGAGTACGGGGGTGACTCGCGAAAAGACTAACGGGCGGATTAAATTCGCAATTCCTGCAAGTAACCGAAACGGTATAGCTAGAAATAAAATCAAACCTCGAACGAATAGGTCACGAACAAACCCCCCAAACACACAGTGGAACACAAGAAACTGAAATATATATCATATTTTGACTGACGCGGCAGCGTACTATTGTTTCTTGAATCCCCCCCTAAACGAAGTTCTGGATCTTCGCTTGGTTGAACCTAGTGTTGAGTCCTGCTATGCTTAGCCCAAGAGAATGCTTGGGTGTAGAGCTCCAGACTTGAGAGCGGTATTCTATAGTGATGGATGAATCTGTGTCAAAAGTTGTTGAGATGTATACAACTCAAGGGTCCATTTTGTCTCCCACTCTCTTCTTACTCTACATTAACGACCTTCTAGTGAAAACAAAATTTAGTTTTTGCTGATGATAGCACACTTATCTCATCTTTCTCTGTGAATGCACAAACATCGGCTGCCGACGCACATATTCGCAGACAGCATGAAGTGTCACGCCTCAACAAAGACCTGGAAGAAATTCTGGCTTGGGGTGATAGTAACCAAGTCGAATTTAACGCTAAAAAACCCAGGTAGCAGTTTTCTCTAAAAAGGTTAACATTACAGAACCGGATATAGCCATGGACGGACACGCAATCCCACTGGCTTCATCTATTAATTTGCTGGGCGTCAATCTGGGAGGAAATATGTCTTGGCATAACCACGTTGTGGCGATCGCCAAGATAGCTTCTCAGAAACTTGGTGTACTCTTTCGAACCAAAAAGTTGTACACACCTCCACAACTTTTGACCCTATACAAAGCCCAGACTCGACCATCACTAGAGTACTGCTCTTATGTCTCGAGCTCTGTACCCAAACATACCCTTCGGCTGCTGGACTCCATCGAAAGGAGGGCCATTCGTCTGATTGGAGACCACGAGCTGACGAAGAACCTCGACAGCCTAGAACATCGAAGACAGGTTGGGGATTCGACTCTCTTTTACAGATATTTTCATGGAAAGTGCTCGGCTGACCTTGCCCTCTTAATTCCGCCCAGAGCGGCGAATATCAGAAATACACGACGAACCACTGCCGCATATCCATATGTGGTTAAGCTTAGTACTCCTCGAACTTCATTATTTAAGAATTCTTTCATCTGGAGGACTTCATCCTTATGGAACGACCTTCCCGAGGTCGTTTTTCCCAACGAATATAACCTTCAACGATTCAAAACCAACGTGAATCGCTTTTTGCGCACATGCACCACTCCCGGAGTGCCCTAAAGGATTTTTCCTATAGTGCTTGTGTTTGATCATAAAAGAAGTTTTTGCGATGATGTCTTGGCGACTGCCACAACGTGGTTACGCATATAGACATAGTTCCTCAAAAATTGACGCCCAGCGAATTAATAGATGAAGCCAGTGGAATTGCATGTCTTGCCATGACTATATCCTGTTTTGCAGCTGAGATAAACCTGGATTCAAGATTCAACACTGCTTGAAGGTTTCGATGGTGCAGGTAATCCCATGGAAAGACACGTGTGATAATACTAATACAGATGAGGGACGCCTTGAACCTAAGGATTTAGGTTTGGTCAGTAAACGTAACCTAACACTGATGACATAACCTTTTTTATACATTCACACTCTAATCTGATAAAGTAAAAAAATAATACTCATAAGTCATTTTAATTATAATAAAAAAAAAACACGTTTTATCAAAACCTCACCCCGAAATTTGCATCTCCATTGACATTTCCCTTGTTCCACCCTCAAGTTTATGGGGTATAAGACGTCGTCTTATCAACGCTAAACAGAGATTGTCACGGCTTCCGTCATATCGCGCGCTTTGTCGGATGAGATGGCTGTTTATCCGAGAGGATGGTAATCGCTTATCGGATTAAGCCCTTATCTTAACGATATAGACGGTGCTTCGTCCCCAATAGCGCGTGTACCGCGTTTCCAAATGACTTATGAGAGTTATGAGACATTAATGTTAACTAGATTCATCGTCGTATTAAATCGGTGGGGGGGGTGTTGGCAATGATAAAATTAGTAATTTTATCAACTTAAAAACCAGGACACCAGCGGGTTTGTTCGGGTTTGTAGTCCATAATTTATAGTAAATACGAGCTCGGCTGACCTTGCCCTCTTAATTCCGCCCAGAGCGGCGAATAGCAGATATACATGACGAACCACTGCCGCCCATCCATATGTGGTTAAGCTTAGTACTCCTAGAACTTCATTATTTAAGAATTCTTTCATCTAGAGGACTTCATCCTTATGGAACAAACCCGAGCGGTAAGGTCAGTACGGTGTTCTCATTATACTCAATTTAAAAAGCGCGACATTTTTACTTTAGTTACAGCAGACGAACAAAAGTATTTTTTTTTCAAGAAGAGTTTTCCTTTTCCTGAGGATTTTTCAGTATTTTTAAAATGAACAAACCCGATTTTACGAGCTATATACAAAAAGAGACAGCGGGAAAACAAACCAAAAAATAACTCCATACCTATTTATTTTAAGTAACATTGATTAGTATGCTTATTTGTATTTTAATGGTATTCTACGGTCGTAATGCCAAATATGCAATAATTTCATCGTAAATTGCTTCAATGTCAAATAGTTCTTGCGGAAACAAATGTAAATAGGATTAAAAATTATTTTTGGTCAATAAATCGAAAAAATTTAATCCACTGATCAGAAATTACGAATTTTGCTCAAGAGCAAAGTACCTTTATTTTTGACACTACAGAAGAATGTTATGAAGAAAAGTTATATTCAAATATGCAATTACAGTTATTTAGCCTGAAAATTTAGGTTTTGTGATTATTTACTAATCATTCCGTATTAATTATTAAAACAATTTTCGTCACAACTTAGTAAAGCTGTCAATTCTAATGTATTTTATAAATACCAATGTACTATGACATTCCGTGTTAAATATTTCTTGCCAATACATCCTAGATTACGTTAAATTGTATCAAGACAGAATAATTAATACGGAAAGATTAGTAAATAATCACAGAACCTAAATTTTCATGCTAAATAACTGTAATTGCATATTTGAATATTACTTTTAATTCAAAATAACGTTTCTTCATAACATTCTTCTGTATTGTCAAAAATAAAGGTACTTTACTCTTGAGAAAAATTCGTTATTTCTGATATACCTCGTATATGACTGGGAAATTTTGATAACTGAAGATCGCATTTTGAGTCTTAGACCATGTAGAACTTTTTCTCAAGAATAACTTTTTTTCATAAAACCAATAATAAAAAAGTTTTCCATATAGTTCCAACTGTAACCACCCACACTGTATAGCAGCTTCGGATCCGCTATATTAGAATTTTTCTTCGTTTGGCTTAGCTTCGATTAAGAGAAATATTTTTGAAGGAACAATATCCGACTATGCACCGCCTCGAACGTCAAATTTACTTCAGACTTTAAAAATACGTACCAAATTTGAGAAAAAATAGAAAAAACATGCTTTTCCGCTAACGAAATAAAAGATTATTGATGTATAATTTTGACAATGGCCGACAACCACGCAAGCTGAAAAGCCTGCTATGTTTAGGAGGAACCACATAATGTGGGACGAACACCTATGTAATAACAACTATCAAATTTAAGAAAAAATAGAAAAAACATTTAAAAAACAGTTATTAAGTTATCAAATTCCAGGGGGGGGGGGCAACTGCCCCCTCTTGCCCCTTATAAACAACGCCCATGTTAGTATGGACGTGTACCTGGTCGATACCGCGTCGTAGCCAGCTTAGCGAGTTCGCTGCCGCCAAAAATATAATTTAGCATCATTTTATTACAGAATCGCATTAATTTTATTTATAGTTTTCTGGAACTCCGTACACGAATATAACCTTTAAAACATACCACCACTGGGCTTTAGCAGCAAAAATTAATAATAAAATCCCATAATTCACCCGTGCCTCCTTATACTTGTTCGGTGTCACTCATAACCCGACAAATAATAGGATTAAATAAAATTATTTCGGGGCGTATGTTTTGCCTCACAATTTCGTAAGGGTGAGAGTTTTTGACTGCCAGAGTCCCACACCAGATTAGCAAGAAAGTCATGACCGAGTTAGGTGGGCGTGATCGCGATAAATCGGGTATTAATATTTTTATTGGGAAAAAGCGATTTAATATGATTTTGGGTATCGTTAATAATCGATGCGTGATATGGTAGAAAGCCCTATAACGGGTGGTGCGTCCGAACAAGACACATGGGATTTCCCATGTAAATTTCGAGGTGGTCAAATATTCGGGTTCGTATTGATTTTACAGAAGACTTTTATTAAGATGAGGCTCCCAAACAATTCCAAATTATCAATCGGAGCCATCTACGTTGAATCAACTTAATTAAAAAATATGCCGCTTTTTGGCAGATTGGAAAGAGAGGAGAGTCATCAGCTGATTTCCTGAAGTTTTAGCCGTTAATAATAAAGTTTTTTAGTTAATTTATTGATACAGGGTGTTATGGAAATGACGTATTATATTTAAATGGGTGACTCCTTGGGTGTCCTGGAGAAGCGCTACATATTTTACTTTTTTAAATCGACCGTTTTAAAAGTGGGGTAACAAACACTCTTACTCACAGGTCAGTCCGCGCTAGTGCACAACATTTCACCCAGACCCAATGGCAATGTTGCCAAACTTAATGTAAAACTGAAATTCCATATAAAATTATAAAAATAAATTATTTTCTACCTACTTGTATTTATCTTTATACAACAATAATTATAAAACAAACCCGAACAAACCCGATAGTTAGCTTTTGAAAATACAATAATACAGAGAAACTCGTCAGTAAAAACAATATTCAAAGATTATTTATGGACGGGCAAGATATACGCGTAAACCGAAAAAACACAGCGGATTGCTGAGAGTGTGTCGGTGATCGACGAGACACAACATATTCGGCCGCTAGTTGGTCTTCAACTAACAGCCCGCAAGCGTGCGGCGCTATATGAACACAGTCGATGTAAGGCATCGAGAGGTCATTGGCATTTGACCTAGGGACGTACGTGCCTATTTCAAACTTATTTAATACTAATCCATATGTTTTTTCGGGTTGTTTAAAACATAGTCCGTCGTAAATGTTCTTTTTAAATTATTTTGTTTCGTCTAAAGAGTTTAAGGTGTACATATGATAACACCGGCCAGAATTCGCTGATTGCTTACATGTATCGCAGTGCCACACAGGTGTTTTTCTGGTTTTACGTCAGGTCACTTTTACCGCTGAATGAATTGAAAGCGCCATTTATGGCTATTTTTCTTCAATTTGTCTTTATCTCAGGAATTGCCGGTTTAAATATAATACGTCATTTCCATAACACCCTGTATATACATATTTATTGTTACTGTAGACATTTCCTGGGCATTAATTGTTATTCCTGTCAGATTCTGTGTCGACACAATATTTTGTTCAATAGTATTATTTACTATTTTGTTCAATATTTTGAACTTTGTTCTGCTCACACCATAACTCAAAGTTTTGCATATTCTTCTTAAAAGTTTTTCTAGATTATTTTCTGCAATTTCTCGTATTCAATACTTCTAGCAGTTCTCGTTTTTTGTAAGTTTCAGATATAAATCATTTTCAATCATAAAATTTTGAATTTCTGCTTTTGTATTATTAGAATTGGGAATGATTTTTGCTTGCCGACTATGATAACTAGCATTGTCCATTACAATGACGCTATTTTCAGGTATATTTTTAAGGAGTTTATGTTTAAACCAATCTTCAAAAAGTTGTGCGTCGGTATCTTGATGGTAATCTAAAGAATAATCTGCTATGTTTTTAGCTGAAAGCAACAGACAATTTGGAACAAACCCGTTCTCTGAACCATCATGTAATATTGTGATTCTTTTGCCTTTATTTGATGGTGCCTTGGTTTGACATTTTTTGGAAGAATCATCCCAACCTTTTCTTGGAGTGTCATGGGTATCGAACCATGTTTCGTCAAGGTAAATAATTGGATGATTTTCTACTCTAAATTGTTTAACAGCTGGAAAGGCTACAAGAGATATTTGTTTCGTCTTTAATCAGCCGCTCTTTGAGGGAAATCAAAGAAGTATACAGTTTGTGCCTCATACATTTGGTAAATCTTTCTTCTTAATAAATCCATGTCAATGCTTCTAAATGTGCCAGAATCACTCCGATTTTTTCTAGGATTAACAGGTTTAAGTACTATATCTCTTACCGAAGATAAAGGAGTTTTTGTCAAAGTAGACGTCTCTGCTAAAGCAGCCATCGAATTAAAATTTCTACTCAACAACGATTGATACACATTTTAAATTATTAGTTTGGCATCGGTAGATAAATGCTTTCTTTTAAAAATGACACTTGAAGATGCCCCCCTATCAGCACAATTCCAAGGACCCCACATTCTACCACTAATAAGCCTAACTAAAAATTACTCGCCGGAAAACCACTAAAGATTAAAATTATTAAAAATCACTTTGTATTTATATAAGCATCAGGCATAGGTATAAATTGAATTTGTATACCTGGTCCGGCTCTGCTCGAAAAGGTTTTAAAATTTGGGATTTCCTTATTTATTTTATGGTCGAAGGGATAATGAGGTTTTATTTCAGTCAAAAGATCAACGGTATAATTCTGCAAATACTACATCTTAATATACTATTATAAAGAATGACATGTTGCTTATTTAAAATGTTATCATATTATGAATTCCTTTAGAAATAAAACCTAAAAACTCATTTACATGATCACGTGTGCAAAGTAGCCCAATTAACCTTAAACAAGGAATTTAAAAAGGGCCATATCAATAAAACCCTTAATAAAACGCGGTTTTACAATGTTGGCAGCCGGCCATAAAACCACAAAAACTAACTATTTACGATTTGACTGACTCCGGGCAGTAAATAAGGCCGATGGCAGGAGTAAATCAAGCGAAATTTATCGACGGCAGCGACGTAAATAACCGCAAGTAATTGACTCGCATCGGGTTTAATAAATGCGATTAGCGAGTTAGTTCACACGAATGGTGTATAAAGCGGTGGTCTAAATGGGAGGTAAGCACGCGGCGGCCTCAATATACAGGACGTCTCGGATTTTTAACGTTCCACGTTAAAAAGGCGAATTGTAGGACCTAGACCGGCTAGCAGCTTCCCTTATAAGATTTATTAAAGTCGGTACGGTGTATGAAGTCCGCTAAGCAATAAAACCTCTCGAACAGGGTAGTCGGTGGCTCTCAAACAATAAACTATATTTTAGGTATATTCTAAATAAAATAATTTAGCAAAAAGCATAATTACTTATTTAAAATAGAACGTACCATCCTGCACTTCAGCAAATTTTAATTATTTCTTACAAAATAGTGATTATTATATAGATTTAACTATAATGATCCCAAAGTAACTAAATTCTAGGAAAAAGTACCTGAGAAAATCTTTAACTAATTGACGCAAAATGTTTTTCAATTGATAAATAAAAAAACTATGAGTGAAAAATAAACAAGATAAAAATATTTATCGCGGTACATAATTTTGTTTTGGAACCGCTGATTTTGCCCAGCCGACTACAGTGAACCAGCGGTACGATCAAGTATAGCGAAGGTATTGTTAACTTAACCTTCTAGTATTGTTTAACAACCTTTAATGATTTAATCCGATATCGGAATTCATAAAACGAACAGGCATTATGATTTATACTAGTTTTATAAAGCCTCTCGATTTGCAAATTTGTTGTATACCCTATTTTAGGGCCGTAAGAATGTTCTGCAACTAAATTATAAAAGTTTTTTATAAAAATTTTGTTTTACATAGCTGTAGGACATCTATAGAGCTTGCATTATACAGCACAATGGTTTTGTAAGCTTTTTTACTGTATAAATTGGTTGTTGATGTTTTCTAAATGCATGTTCACAACTTTTATGTGGCAAATCTGGGGTTTTTACAATTATAGATCTCTTTTGATGGTTGTAAGAACCTTCTCAGGGAAAATATACAGGGTGATTGATAGTGAATGGCCTATTAGACTTTTATGAAGAACTAGTCAACGGACCACTTTGAACCATCAAATTTCGTAAGTTATACAGGGTGTTATGGAAATGACTTATTATATTTAAACCGGCAAATCCTGAGATGAAAATAAATTGAAGAAAAATAGCCATAAATGGGCGCTTTGAATTATTAAGCGAAATATACACTTTATATGAAATCTCAAAATTTACGTGACCGCTACTGAGGACTTTCGCAATCAATAGTTTATTGAGTCACGAGGTTCAAAAGAGGTTAGCGCATTATAGGCGGTGTTGTCATATTGCAACACGGAATTCTAAATGCACGTGTTCAGTTTTTGACAACAAGACATCTTTGACGCGCGTTATCACTTCTTTTTCAAACTTTTTAGAAAAATAAACTACAGTTTTAAGGTATCCTCGATCTTATTTTAAAATAATCCGTTTTATAATTAAATTCCATAAAAAAATAAAACACAGAAAGTATGTTTTTCAACAGAACCAACAGTAGATAATATCACACAAATTTGAAATCACAACACAACATTTATTATTATGAATTATTTCACAACAGAAAAGAAATCGGGTAATGCTACAACTAACAAAATGTTTAAAATTCGTATACGTCAAGCACGTGGAACCCTCAACAGCGTCATTCGAGTCTCGAAACATACTGAAGCAACGATAGTGGCGCGCGGCCGGTATCCAAGCAAGGGCGAGACACGCGATGTAATCTGACATCACTGTTAGTATACTCTAGTGACCCACATTGTTGCTAAGTGAATCCAGATATAACGGCGCGACAGCATGTGGGCAAAACGGGTTTTTACCTTAGTATTTAGATATATATTATATATTAAATTATGTAGACTTTCTCTAGGACACCCCAGGAGTCACCCATTTAAATATAATAACCATTTCCATAACACCCTGTACTATAAGTGGACATGCTCTTTTAAAAAAAATTTCAGCCTTGCAGTGTTGCCGCTTCTACTAGGAAGTATTAGCAACTTTGATAATTTAAATGGAACACCATGTCTATTATTTTTTATAGAATACCTATCTGTTATCGTTCTCCAAATAATAATTCTTATTTTCACAGAACGTAATGTATACCAGGTATACCTAATATATTTTACCGACACGAGAACCGATGACACGTTGCAACTGCTGATTTGGAAACTGGAACTAGGAACGGGCGTAAACCTATTTTTTTTATAAAAATTATTTACTTATACCAGGTTCTCGTTTGGCTAGGTAAAAACATTAAAAAGTTCCCCACCCCCCCGTATATTTGAATTTCCGACCTCTCCTGTATACAATATGACACCGCACAACGTATCGCTCGTCGTCTAAAGCCTATCGGAGCGACAAAATCGGGGGATTATGGAACATTAGCAGCCACCGGCGCGTATTGTGTGGTTACTGGTGTGAAAGCGAGACGCCGGCAGTCCGCAACCCCCCCTAAACTAACCGGATTATATAAACTTGATCTGGGGCATATGCTTCTATTAGAATTAAAGTCCCTATTTTCCCTGGTCGAAGTCAAGATGCGATTATGTTTTTATGCAAAAAATGCAATTTCAGCGGGGCTCTATGCAGTGGTGGTTCTTGCACAGGAGCACATGCGCACGTGCACCCCCAAAACAAAACGAATAAAAAATATTAATTTATATTCATTGAATATTATTTATCGTATCCGTAAGTCCGACCCTCCCTAATATTTTATCGAACCGTCAAACCAAAAAAGTTCGACCCTCCCTAATATTGTATCGTACTGTCAAACTAAAAAAGTCCGACCCTCCCTAATATTTTATCATCCTGTCAAACCAAACTGTGTAGATCCGGCAACCGTGCCTCGGTCGAGGCGCACAGTTTTTGTGTGCACCGTGCTTTTGTCTGTTCGTGCATCTAGTTAGAAATTCGAGCGTGTATGATTTAATATTTTAATATTATGTATTTATTAAGTTCAAATGAGTTTGGAGCAAAAAATTGAAATGAAGGATGCACCTAAACCCGAAATTAATTTAAAGCAGACCACAAAGGGTAAATCTAGGGACTTTATTAGAAAGTTTAAAAATGAAATATATGAAAAAAAAATTATAGAGGGTATTCCAAACTTAATGAGGCCGTTATTGATTAATTTTCTACAATAATTAAGAACCGAAGAATGGACTTTACGTTTAAGCACTATTGTGTAGGGTCGATAAATGTTGTGTATTTCGATAAATGATACTCGATATGATTTTAAACCATTTTATTTAAGGATTTAAACACTGAAAATATGAAGAATGCCAACTTGTCAGTCTCGTGGCTCGTTTCGTTCTCGTCATAAAACAGTTAACTATTGTCCTCGTCGTTGTTGCGCCTAATGACGTAGCCGTAGATGGCTTAGTGGTATTAGACATCATTCGGTTTTCTTGATAACTCGTGGATGGCGGTAGTAGTATTGGACATCATTCGGTTTTCTTGATAGCTCGTAGATGGCTTTAGTAGTGTTAGTAGTGGACTGTATAAATATTGTTACGAGGGTTGCATGCGACGACGTTAAGATCCGACAGCTATACACACTAAGAAAACCTTTCTTATTTTCCAAAAGTTGTATTTCCTTGTGTAAAATTAAAAAATAAATAGAAATATGTTTTACCTAACGCATTTTCTTATTACTTTTTTTCTTTCTTTTAAAACGCCTAGAAAGTAATTGTTTGGTCGTTACACAAAAATAAAATTTTAAAAATAATTTCACCATACTTGTGAACCCTCTCTATCATAGGTCACGAGCCGCCACTGGCTCTATGCACTGTAGAATTCTAGAATCTTTTGACGTTTGGTACATATTTAAAACGTCGGTAGTTCCATACGAAATAATTGCAATAAAAGAATATATATAAACTTGTCCACCTGTACGTCCTGATACGTCTAAAGCAGTAAACACACTATTACCACGTCACGTGAGATCACATGCTATCACGCAATGTCACGGCACACCCAAAATATCTGCAAGCCGCTTTATGCGTGCTTATAAATATTTTTAGAAGTACACAATAGTCACCTATTTTGTGTTGGTGCTTGGCAAGTGAATCTCAGCGTCAAACTCTGAAACCGTCTTGCCGATATTTCGGGTATGCCGTGACATTGCGTGATAGCATGTGATCTCACGTGACGTGATAATAGTGTGTTTGCGGCTTTATTATAATGGGAGGAACTGCATACAATCTAGATGCATGTAAATTTCCTAAAATTTAAACTTGACATTTCTTACATAAAAATTGAATTTTATTAATTTTTTTAACTAAAGAGATACTTATATCTGGGTTAGACACTGGCCGAAAAGAAACGTCATGGCACTCGAGGGAACCGAAAAAAATTACCATTTCTTCTAAACACGTTATATTGTCAAGAAAAAAAAACGTTTTGTGAACAATCAATTTCGACATTTTGTCACTTTTAAATTAAAAATAATAATCATTTCAACAACTCAGTTACGTATTAACAAAGTAAATCTAAGTATTGATTTGTATGTTAAATTTGGCCTAAGTGGATTTTATTATTATAATTGTAATATTTGTGATGAAGCATTTTTTAAGGGAATTCCAGGGGGTAAATAAGGGAAGCTGAGCTTCCCTAGCTTCCATGGAGAACACCCCACTGGATGGTACCGGTGATAGATGGTGAACAACCAAGCATATACTCTGATTGCTGGATAAAGATAGAAAAACAATGCAAACCATGACTGATAAGTACCTATGTATATGACACCGTCTATTAAATCCAATAGCCTCTCAACGAACACTTATAACTTGATCCTAAGTGGCAACTAATATCGGCATTCGCGTGCCGTATCTCTCAAACAAAAACATTGGCAGCTGCTAGCACGGAGGTACGATTGGCAATTTATACGATCCTCCACACCGAAAACCCTTGAAACAATGTGTCGCCATTGTTTTTCCTTCGTACAGACAGCGTGTGCAGCGAATTTATACCTTTTTGTTTTTAAAGTGTCGACCCCCGTGTACACTGAACGAGCCACCGATCTAGTTCGATTGATTTTCAATAGGTGGTGCTCCAGGACTTCAGGGGGATACTTAGGTAGACAATATGTTTTTAACGAGCCGAAACATTAGGTATTGTGCTAAGTCGTGGAATTTGAAATTTCTATAGTATCATCTAAAGATGGCAGAATCTTGACACCCTGTAGATATATAGAAGTAAAAAATATACAAGACACTGCGATAACTAAACTGAACAACTACAGAATAGCATTTTTTCACTGGGTACATAAATAGCTAAGGAATCCGTGTTATACATATGGTATAAGAATAAGAACCATCCACATATGTATATATAAACAGTATATTGCCAATACGAATGTTCCAAAATACAAAAAGTGTCCCCGCTATGGGAAATGGCGCGGGCCTATTGAGTTTGCGCAGTAGGGTGGAAATTTTATCGATCGCGTCAGAGCCGGCCCGACATTATTTGTTTGTTGTTATTCGTCGCGATCTTTGGTTCTGGATGCTTTTTCAAATTACAGAATAGAAAGTGGTTCATTCACATTGTTGTCGGTAGGTATATTAGTGCTTATAAACTTTCATTACCCAGCAACAATTTGTGGTGATTCGATTCGCTGTTTGGTAGGTTAGTGGATTGTTTTGTTTAAAATGAAAGGACACAAGTGCATGGTGCTTGTTTGCAAAAGATATAAAGTATTTCAGGTAAATACATATATACGAAAATATATGTGGTCACTACCTAACCTTAAAATTAATGTATTTTTAATTTGGTGCATTAGTAGCTGATAATAATTCCCAAAATAGTCAATATAGTCATTCATTCTTAATTTTTGGTTTAGAAAAAAGTGAGGTTAAGAAACATACGACGTCGGATGAAAGTTAAAATAAAGCTCATCGTATCGATCGTTACGAATATTCGGATGGAATTTGGCACCAAAAGTTTACACCAATCAGGGCACCGTTGGATCATCATATCGTCAGAAATCGTATGAATGGAACGCTGTGAAATTTATATTAAAAAAGTTGAAATCCGGTCCTGTCGAATGTTTACTTTCACAAGGAAAATTCCGAACTGCGCAAACTCACAACGCCCCCTTCGATGCCCATAGCGGGGACATAATTGCAGATGGTATTGGCAACATACTGTTTATATACAGGGTGGCCCATCGAAAACAGTCCAGCAAGGTTTACGGCTGTGTACGTGAAAATTAAAAAAAACCTCGGACCTGTAAACTTGTGTTTTCAGGTTTGGTGCTTCGTTTGTAAATTTGTGCGCCATTTTAAAGAGAATTTAATGCCCTTTAAAAACATGTATCACAACATATCCATTTCCATTTGAAAAAACAAGGGCAGTAGCCGCCCCCGCTAGGGGGGTTGAGGTTACAGGGATGAAATTAATAGTGAAACGTGTCCCCCTGAAAACACAAGTTTACGGGTCCGAGGTTTTTTTCTTAATTTTCACGTACACAGCCGTAAACCTTGCTGGACTGTTTTCGATGGGCCACCCTGTATATGTGGAAACATCAGGGATAGAATTTTAAACGATAGTTCCCTATAAAAACATCTTCTAAACTTTGTTGTGTAGCTGTACCCTTAAAAAGAGCGATCAAACAAGCAATTTGGGTGGAATTCTAATTTTAAAACACCAAACAAAAGAATATTCTACTAATAAATAAAAAAATGTCACTATAAATATCTGAATGGCGCCACCACCCTTAAATTTTTCAACTTTATTGTTATTTTTCCTACTCTCATATTTTACGGCATCTCAGAACCAATATGACATTTTTTATAGTTTTTCAGGACTGCCAGGTAAGGTAGGTATTCTAATAACATTAATCAACTGCGTTTTTACAATGGTTCTAGTTAATAGATAGCCGGGCTAAAACACCATAAAATCGTGGCCGGTGTTTGGCAATAAAGTGATTTATTTGGGACTCTTTTCAGCTACTGGTATCCTACAGTGAAGAACCATAAGGATCGGACTGAATCTTTTTTGTCAATTTCAATTTTATGGTGAAGGGCGACGCTTTTAATAGTATATTAAGATACAAGTTTCATAAGACATTATCTTAGAGCACGCGTTTAATTTAGAAAACGACTCGCGAAGCGGCAAGTTTTCTAAAGTACAACTGCTCTAATTGTCTTAAGAACCGTGTATTTTATAATACTTTTTCTATTTGGGTCTTTAAAGTCTGAAATACATTAAAAAATATAGTAAATTTTTTCCATTTGAATTAATATTTTCTATTTGGGTTGGCAATACTTTTACAATTTAATAAAATGTTACAAGTATCAAATATGCCATGATAGAAACAATTGATCACAACAAAGCTTCTTCCCATCCGTCATAATTAAAAATAAATATATTATTAAAATTAATAAAAATGAGTCCGGAAGAAAGTTGTACTACGTCAGAAATACGAGAAATTGCAGAAAATAATTTAGAAAAACGTTTAAAACGAATATGCAAAACTATGAGTTATGGTGCGAGCAGAACAAAGTTCAAAATATTGAACAAAATAATAAATAATGCTATTGAATAAAATATTGTGTCGACACAGAATCTGACAGGAATAACAATTAATGCACAGGAAATGTCTACAGGAACTATAAATATATTTATATAAAGTAATATGTATAATACTAAATTGAATTAAGAATAAAAATAGTACTTTATTGAATAAAACTTTAGAAATAGAGCATAAACTGGAAGATATTTCTATTATTTTTAGGTTATGTTGTTTTATATTGTGACTAGAAATTAGTTGACGGACACCGTCAGCATGTTATATATTTCCGAGTATAGGTATTTCAGATAAATATCTAGTAAAAATTATCTATTTGCAAGCTTAAAGGTTAGTATTTTAAAGTTTTCTATAAAAATTTTTTGTCGAATCGATAATCCCAAAAAAACTAATTTCAACGAAATCAAAGTAAGCCTAAAATTCGAACCCTACTTGCTGCCAACATAAAAAAAATAAAATTTCAGTTTCATAAAGTGGCAGATTATTCACCCCTGGGAGCTTTAGATGTTACCCTTAAATTCTTAAATGAGAAAGGGGTTAAGTACATATGCAAATTGCCGAACGCGAAAAGGATAGATATAAACCTGATGGTCTCTTGAATGTTGTTTAATGATTTTGTAATGTAATTAAAAGAAATATTCCTATAAAATCAAACGCCGATCCAGAACTTCATTTCAAGGAAAAGTAATACGCTGCCGCGTTAATCAAAACAGTATGTACAGTCCCATTTTCGACACTTTTATAGAGTATCTCCGTAATTGTTAGTGCTATCAAAAAAGTAATGTAGGTGTCATGTGCTCTTTTTGGGTCAAACTTGAAATGCTAAAATAAAAATTTGAAAATTTTCGCTCGCTTAAGACATACGGGAAAAAATCAAAAAATTTACAATTTCAAAATTATCCTATATTTTCTTTGTTAAAAGATATACAGAAAAATGTTTTTTACAAAAGTTTCTTTATATTGATTGTTGAATAATCTGCCGTTTTCAGAATAAGTATACGGTGTCAGGTTAAAAAGTTATCGGACCTAACATTATTTTTTTAAATGGAACATCCTATATATTTTAATCTAAAAAAAAATATATAACACACCATGGATGATACTGGTTTCCTAGGCGATTTATTAAAGTTTATTACTTCAAACCACAGTAGACCATGAAACAAACGGTAATATCCTAGAAACAACTATGTTGACTATTAACATTTAACGTCATTTTCATTTTTACACATTCATTTGTGAAAATAACTTATCAACATTTTGAAAAATTTGATATGATATCAGTTTATATTGAAAGTGGAAAAAACGAAGAAACCATTTAAAAAGATATTCCGAACATTTGCGATGATTCCCGTTATTATTTACCTTAATCTGAATCTTTTATTTCGTTTCATAGTAATAAAGTTTAAATAAATCGCCTAGGAAGCCAATATCATCCATGGTGTGTTATATATTCGAAAGGAGAATTTAAAATAGTATCTTTATAGATGTTCCAGTTAAAAAAAATAGGTTAGTTCCGATAACTTTTTTACCTGGCCCCGTATACTTATTCTGAAAACGGCAAATTATTCAACACTCAATATAAAGAAACTTCTGTATAAAACATTTTTCTGTATTTCTTTTAACTAAGAAAATATAGGATAATTTTGAAATTGTCAATTTTTTGATTTTCCCCCGTATCTCTTAAGCGAGCGAAAATTTTCTAATTTTGATTTTACCATTTTAAGTATGATCCAAAAAGAGCACACACCCTATAGAAGTGCCAAAAATGGGACACCCTGTACAGTGTCACCATTAAAGTTGGATATGGGGAAAAATATATTGTTCGATTCGAGGGAAAATTTGACTTTACCATAAGTTTTTGCTTCAATAAAGAGCAAAAATGTCATAATTAATTGGGACCATGCGTATTGGCGTAATTAGAAAGATTTTGTAGGGGGGGGGGGGGGGGGGGGGGCTGGGCCCGAGTCTAGTAGGATTTTAATGGCAAGTGTCACTATGACGTATGTATTGTTTCGAACTTCAGAAATACTGCGGTGGGAATGGCCCACCTTGGTTGCGCATAATGACGTAGCCCGTAGATGGCGTAGTGGTATTTTTTATACCTCGTAGATGGCTTTAGTAGTATTAGTAGTCGACTGTATAAATACTGTTACGGGGGTGCATGAGACCACGTTAAGATCCGTCAGCTATACACACTAAGAAACCCTTTCTTAAAAAATAAATAAAAATATGTTTTACCTAACGCCATTTTCTCCACAAAATGTTGGAAAATGGCATTTATTGTATGAATTTCAAAAAATTCTATTTGGATCTGCGCTTACCTAAAATTTATTTGGCCCCGTTGCAGTTGAATTTGGTCCATGGATTCACCAAAGATGTTGAATTTTCTATTTTATTCTGTTATCTTTCTCAAGTTAAAATGACCAGAGTATAAAGCTAGTCCATCTCTGTGCAACCAGATCCAGGAGGTCACAGAACTCCGTCACTTGCCACTTTCTCGCCCTCTATTTATGTTTATTTATCTATACACACTGGCTTTGTGTTTTTACGAAATGTATCAATTCTAGAGGCCCCTTTTACCACGGATACAATGGTCAAAAAGAGTTTGTATAAATCTTTTGAATACCTACCTTCTTCAGAATAGGTGTCAAAAGACTTTTTTTTTTCTAGAAGGCTTCAGTGTTTTGTTGCGAATGTGTTTAAAGAAAAATATTAGGTTTCATATTATGATGGGCGAAAGCGTGTGATGAAAGGAGTTGAATCAATTTTGAAGTTTTCTTTAGTAACATACAGTTGGGACGGGGAAAGAATTTACAGTAATATTAAAGACGTATGTGTAATGTATTTTTCTTTTATCTGTTAATGATAAATGATAAAACAGACAAGGTTTTTCTTTGGAAACGAAACATAATTCTAGTGTGTTAGATGGTAAAATTAAAATATTGACATGTCATTATTGACATTTATATTTTGTGTTTCGTGTGGTTCACGCCCAACTAACTAACCTCCTGGACAAAATTAACGCAACGTCATAAAATTGGCATATTATTGATGCTATTTTTTTCCTGAATTTATGATCCGATTTGAATGATTTTTTTTTGCATTGTAGGTTGGTTCCTTGACAATGTCATAGTTTTCGCTGTTTATGATAAAAGTTTAATTTTCGATTTATACTGGGTGTACTAAAAATGCTATGTTTTTCCCAAAAATTCGTATCACCCTGTGGAGTATATTAGCAACCGAAGCATATTGCAGTTGACATTAAACGGTAGGTCCATCTTCCCCCAACATTTTCTTTTTTGGTTTACTTCATTATCTCTGTTATTAAAGGAGATACACCGTTTTATAGGGTAACATGTCTTTATAGACTTTAATATTCAACACTTTCATTGTTAAATGTTTTCAAGTAGACTATGAACTTTTTCTGGCATTGCAAGCGATGTGTCAGCAGATGTTGTGTTTTAAAGTTACAAAGGTGAAATAAAATTTGACATACTGATAAAAACTGTTCGGAAACTGCTTATTAAACGTTCGTTTTGTATGCCCAGTTGCCCGACGAGTATTTTACTCTTGAAACCTTCTTGAAAACATTTAACAATGAATGCGCTGAATATTAAAGTCTATAAAAACATGTTACGCTATAAAACGGTGTATCTCCTTTAATAACAGAGATAATGAAGTAAACCAAAAAAGAAAATGTTGGGGAAAGATGGACCTACCGTTTAATGTCAACTGCAATATGCTTCGGTTGCTAATATACTCCACAGGGTGATACGAATTTTCGGAAAAAAACATAGCATTTTCAGTAAACCCAGTATAAATCGAAAATTAAATTTTTATCATAAACAGCGAAAACTATGACATTGTCAAGGAACCAACCTACAATGCAAAAAAAAATCATTCAAATCGGATCATAAATTCAGAAAAAAAAATAGCATCAAAAATATTGCAAATTCTTGATGTTGCGTTAATTTTGTCCAGGAGTTTATTTATGGGGAGTGCCCACCCAAAAATTCTAGAAAACCCTTCAAAATTGTTTGTCAAATTATGCCAAATATATGCACTTTTAATTGTCAGGTGCCACCTCTGTTCCACTTCAAAAATTTAGGTCTAGTTACGTGACTGCTGGACTATACATAACTCATGTATTGTATACATGATGTTAGGGAATTGCCTTATTATACAGGGTGGTCCTTAATGACGTGCTAATATTTCAGGGTGTGATTCCTTAGGCCATTTTATAAATACAAGTTCATATGAACATATGTTCGCAACGGCTTAAATTTTTTGCTACAGGGTGGTGAATTTTTATTTTTAAATGGTTATTTTTTAATATCTCCAAAAGTACTTTAGATATTATTTTCAATTTCGGTATGTGTTAATAGGATATAGAACCACAAATTTTAGTTAGAAAAGTTATTCAATTGTTCCACCAGTGGCGTCCCTGCAAACCTTCTATTGTTAACAAAAAAGATGGGACGCCACCGAAATTTTTCCATTTGGATATTTTTTCTGATTAGCCTGGTCAATTCTACATGAAAACGGTCTCTTGAGTTTTTCTCGTGAGACGTACCGTTCTTAATTAAAACCACTAAATTAATATTGAAACTCATTATTATTAACATTGATTAAATAATTAATGATAAGTTTTGTTTTATAAAAACTGTTGGAAATGGCCACCTTCACTTAAAAGGCATGCTTCCGCCCGTCTTCGCATCAAATTGCCCACTCGTGCAAATATTGCAATTTTTATAGAACAAAATTTATCATTAATATTTTATCAATGAGTTTTAATATGAATTTAGTGGTTTTAATCAAGAACGGTACGTCTGACGATAAAACCTCAAGAGACCGTTTTCATGTAGAATTGACCAGGCTAATCAGAAAAAAAATATCCAAATGGAAAAATTTCACTGGCGTACCATCTTTTTTGTAAACAATATCAGAGGACATAAAAATTCAACACTCTGTAGCAAAAAAAAATAAGCCGTTGCGGACATATGTTCATATGAACTTTTCTTTATATAATTACCTAAGGAATCACACCCTGAAATATTAGCACGTCATTAAGGAACGCCCTGTATAAACCTGTAAATCGTGAGATGAAAATAAATTGCAGAGAAATAATCATAAATGACGTTGGAAGAAAAATAGCCTCATCTAATTTTCATAGAAAGCCGCGTGTACTATTGAAAATTTGTAAACAAACACATATGATTAGCCATGACACGTTTGCCTTGAGCAATGTTATCAATGTTCCCATTATTTTTCTTATGCAACCACCAAATTGCAAACAATTTTAACATTATTAAGGTCTATTAAAAATACAAAGGGTCCTGGGGGTAATAAAAATATCAATTTATGGTGTGAAGATGTCACAGCAAACCATTAAAGAGCCATCTGCAATTTGAGATTCGTCACATGTGTAGCACTACTTTCAAAATAAACCCCATAAAATCCGATACGGTGTTCCTCCCAGATCGTTCAGCACAAGCATGTAAATGGGCCCTATAAGATGTGACTAATTTTACTATGGGAGTTTCGCCTTTAATGCGTAGATTTTATATAAGCGTGTAGAAAGTACCTGCTTTATGCACTAAATTGTGTGGGGAAAGTTTGAATTTTCCGCGCTAGTGTAAGAAATTACTGAACTGAAATTACTTACTGAATTAGCCAGGAAACAGATTATTAATTTAATCTAAAAATTGCCTTATGAACAGTGGCGTAGCGACAAATTATAGCCCCCCCCCCCCGCGAAAATTGAGTTAGGGCCCCCTACCCTATATTAAGAATATACATATATAAACATATAAACAAACAAAATTAGATAATACTGTTTATTATATAAACGACAAACCTATATGTAGAGAACGTTACAAAAAATAAAATTATTGAACAACAAGAAGAAAACAAAAAACATTCTTTAAAACTAAAAGGAACAAACACGAAAAAATTCTTTAGGTGCCGAGCTAAGGTAGCGATACTTGAAAGTTACAGTGAGATAAAACCAAAAGTATTTAAAATTAAGCAACAAAATCTTGAATATAATATTATAGGTATCTCAATAGTTATTGCGAGGCAATTGGCTAATTGCCTATTTTATTTATTATATTGTAAAATTATTCTTATATTGTTGCTTTCAGGAGGTAAATTGTTTTTTTCTAGCTTTTGCCTCTGCAAAATTTTTTATTAAATGGTTATTATCCATTTTGGCCGTCTCTTGTGTCTCTATAGACAGGATAGCCAAGTTGGTTAACCTTGTCTGAGACTAACTATTTCGTAAATAATTTTTAATGGAAAAGGATCTCTCAGCTGTAGCAGCACTTACTGGAAGAGTTAAAAATAATAATAAGGCTGTTGTTACCTCTGGAAAATTTGATGATAAAGTGTTATTTTCCACAATTAAAAATACAACAAAGTCTTTAATACTTTGAAGAGAAGCAATTTTTTCCTTTAACGGCATACACAACGCGACTATCTCTAAAGGAAAAGTCGCAGACAGATCGCTGGAATATGTATGCTGTAGTGTTTCTGCAGACATAAATAATTCTTTTTCTGGCAAAGTTACTAGAACTTGGGGACATAGAAATCTAAATTTATTAACAAATAACTCCATTCCCTCAAAACGATGACCTATTTGGTTAATTACAATATCAAATACTTTGTAATATATATTTATCCTAAAATAGTTTTCTCGACTAGAAAATAGATAATTTGTATTGGCTTCATCAAAGTGTTTTTTTTTGTTTTAATTGTCTTTTATCTTCAAATTCCGGGTTTATATTCCATGATCTTGATGTACTAATTGTTTCATTCTTCAAATTTATATAATTACGGGCACAGTGTGACAAAATCTAGATCAGGTGGACATTGGTAATATTGGTATTTATTTGAAAGATTTGCTAATTAGCAATAGGCTCTATCGGCACTCGAAGCTTTCGGGCCCCCCAAGCTTTCGGGCCCCCCCGCAACTGCGGGGGTTCGCGGTAGTAGCGCTACGCCACTGCTTATGAATCTGAATAATATATCACTGGCTGCAGCAAATGTACTTAGTGAGATGGATAGTTCTGCTTCCTTCTTCTTCCACGCAGCTATGTTATGTTGGGCTTAATTTGAAGAAAGCTGCAGCCTCATATATCTGCTTCGGCATTAAGTCGATTACGATATTTTGTGTTTGTGACATTTTATTCCCACTTAGCTATTCGCGGACCCCCAAGTAACTGCCCCAGTTTGAGAAACGCTGTGCTAGAGTGTATAAGTTCCTTTTTTTATTTGGTATCCCCTCCATTATAAGATTTCGTTAGAGAAATTTATGATTTATAACAGTTTTGCGGAAGCTTTTGGTTTCTTAGTTGTATAAAGGTTAGGTGAAGTTTTTAAATTGATATCTCTTGCCAAACATAATATCTTCGGAATCATCCAGAAAATTTCCATTATTTCAGTTATTCACGGTTTCTGTCGAAAATGTCCCATTCGTATTCTAACGGTCGGGCGTTGATAATTTTATGACCCCTCCGTATTATTCGATTAAAATTGGGCACGCGCCTACTAACGCTCGATTTAGGAAAATGTATTCCCACCCATTTTTTACATATAATGTACCTATATTTGGTTTAAACTTACTACGCAAAAGTAGTTTTTAATAGTTTTTCTATTTGGGTTTCATAATGACTACATTATGAAATGCAAAAAAGTTGAATAGCCTGCCACTTTATGAAACTGAAATTTAATTTTTTTTATGTTGGCAGCAAGTAGAGTTCGAATTTTAGGCTTACTTCGATTTCGCTAAAATTAGTTTTCTGGGCATTATGGATTCGACAAAAATGTTTTATAGGAAACTTTAAAATACTAACCTTTAACCTTGCAAATAGATCATTTTTACTAGATATTTATCTGAAATACCTGTACTCGGAAATATATAACATGGCGACGGTGTCCGTCAACTAATTTCTAGTCACAACTATAAATCAACATAACCTAAAAATAATAGAAATATCTTCCAGTTTATGCTCTATTTCTAAAGTTTTATTCAATAAAGTACTATTTTTATTTTTAATTCAATAAAGTATTATACATATTACTTTATATATACATATTTATAGTTACCGTAGACATTTCCTGGGCATTAATTGTTATTCCTGTCAGATTCTGTGTCGACACAATATTTTGTTCAATATTTTGAACTTTGTTCTGCTCGCACCATAACTCAAAGTTTTGCATATCCTTTTTGAAAGTTTTTCTAGATTATTTTCTACAATTTCTCGTATTTCTGACGAAGTACAACTTTCTACCCGACTCATTTTTATTTAGTTTAATAATGTATTTATTTTTAATTATGACTGATGGGAAGAAGCTTTGTCGTGTTCAATTGTTTCTATCATGTCATATTTGATACTTGTAACATTTTATTTTATTAAATTATAAAAGTATTGCCAACCCAAAAAGAAAATATTAATTCAAATGGAAAAATCTTCTATATTTTTTAAAAGTTTTTCAGACTTTAAAGACCCAAATAGAAAAAGTATTATAAAATACACGTCTCATAAGATAATTAGATCGCGGATCGTTTTCTAAATGAAAATATTGCCAACCGAGAAAGAAAATATTAATTCAAATTGAAGAAATCTACTATATTTCTTAAAGTTTTTCAGACTCTAAAGACCCAAATAGAAAAAGTATTACTTATAAAATACACGGTTCATAAGACAATTAGAGCTCTAAGATAATGTCTTATGAAACTTGTATCTTAATATACTATAATACATACATTTTTTAACTTATTATAGACGTTAGCTTACAAAAGCCAAATTAAATTGTATCAAAATTACTTTTAACGCATTCACGTCAAAAATTGTAAGTTATGTTGTTATATGAAATTTTCTTCTTTTCTTCCGAGTAGCCATACTAAACATGGGACGCTAACTTTAACTACCAACTATGCACAGAGGAATGACAGGTCGACATTTATTTACGTACGTGTCTGAAGAATCTATCACTCATTGCCTTTTCGTGAATATTTTTAATTGGTGGTACAGTTTTTGACTTAAAAAAAAAACGATTTACCAGAAAAAAAATTTCTTTATTCTGTTAAGAAATATTTTTGTCGCTCGCTACGATAAACCCTACAAAGAACCATCCCTGCGACATCATCTTGCAAGACATTTCCCCCCTTTTTCACCCGACCGTCCCCCGTTGCCAGCTTTATTTCATCATGATCAATACTAAGGGGGAGGCAGTGTGACGTCATATCTCGGCCATCTTGTCATATCGGGCTCCATTCCAGAGATGCGATGCGATGAGATTTCAGCGCGGCGCTGAAAACATCCTGAAACCGCTCCCACCCCCCGTGGGGGAATGTTCTGCTGCCCCCAAATACAGTGTTGCCTGCTGTATAAGAGTTCTTTAAATAAAATTATAACATATATACTTTATATTGGTTATTGTCTGCAAGATGACATCTATTGAGGTTATTTTGAAAATTTTTGATTGGAAAGAGCCAAATACATATAGGGTGTCGCTCCCAATAATTTGGTTCGAGGGTGCTGACCAGTAAAATTATTTCCCGGTTCTTTGGTTTGAACTTTAACTACATAGAAGAATTCGATTCCACGATTACATGTTTTTCTGTTGCTGTTGGTAGTACTGGCAACATTGCACCCTTCCTGTCGTCCCGAAACCGCGGCTTTTCAGGATTGCCCCGACCGCAATCTGAGTTTGTGCTGATTCATCCTGCGCAGATAAGATGCCGTCTCTGCTACATCGCGGGATGTAATTGAATTTCTAATATTTGCGCTGATAAGAAGATGTATTCTGTTTTGGAGCGGTTTCTCGCCGTCCTATTTATTTCTATAACTCTAAAAACTGTTGTGTATATATTTTGGGTATATCATGGTATAGCGATGGTTCGTATTTGCGAGATACGAATTGCACTACACGGTGTCAATTTGCTTTTATCCTAATTATCCCTCTGACCAAAAAATACTCCAAATTTACATCTTTTCGGGCAGAGCCGGAGTACAGTAGAGCTTATTTACCTGCTGCTAATTATTATACCATGTTAAGTAAGTGTCTCTTTAATTCAGAATAAAAATAAGTCAACATGTATAGGTAGCTATATTTTCAAGTCGACCTTGCACTCATTTATTGCGGTTTGAAGATGTTTGGACCTACACAATGGGGTAATTAATTTATTGTAGTAAAGGTCAACGGTATAATCTGAACCATACTACACTCTTATGATTACAGTTAGTGTTGGGAAAAACCGATGATTTTAATAATCGAGTAAAGATTGTTTCACGAAAAATGGATACGACTTAATGATTTCCTGGGTAGGTCCCATTGTGTCGACAAGAGCTTGGCAATAAGCCAGTGAAGTATGAAGGGACGGACTAAGGAAAACAAGTAATGATATGATTATATTAATGTAATCAAATGAAATAACATTGTTTTTAAATATTACTAGTCATATTTATTTACATTTATAATGTCATTCTATAGATAGTTCTGTATCGCTATCCTCATCAAAATTAATTATAATTGGATTAATTATACGATCCAGACTAATATACGAATTTTCTATAGTTATTACGTGACGGACTGCCTGGGGGAATATCATTAAAGTATTTTCGTATTAATTCTATAACACTAGAACTTAAAGTCGGAGAAATATTTTCAGACCTAACCAGTGATTTTAACTGGTTATGGGGTTAAAATGCAATAATTGGGTGGGAGCCGTAGCACTGTACGTCCATTTTCTTCTGCCAATGTGTCACAAACATATACTTTTTTTATACAAAATGTCTTTAAAACTTCTAAAAGATCACTTTTTTCATAACTTTCTTCATAATACATTCGCCGCCATGTAGTTCTGAATCTCCAATTTTGTATTATTTGAGCTTGGAGCTTTATGTAATTGGCGACTGTGATAGCTCGCATTGTCCATTACTATCACGCTATTCTGAGGAATGTTTGGTAAAAGACAATTCTTCAACCATTCCTCAAAAACTAACAAATTTTACCACAAAAAGATATTTAAATATAAATTAAGCAACTTAACCTACCTGATGTGCCGATATTTAATTATAATTATTACAATCCGGTCCTTTCCACATAATAATAACAAACGGTCATAAATAATGGGATGACCAAAGGTACTTTTACTGCAGTCATTAAGTTATATCCATTTTTCGTGAAACAATCTTTACCTGATACTCGAGCGATTTTATTAATCGAGTGAATCGCTCGAGCGATTAATCACTTGAATTTTTTATAACTAAGAAGAATGTGTTAATAAAACAACCGGGGTTGTTTTTGTAAGTTCTAGAAGTTTAGTTTAGAGTTTTTATTAAGGAAGAACAGTTGATTCTGATTTAAAAAAAATACTTATTTTAATTTTTTAAGGATTTACAATCTCCGCTGGCTAGCCAGTCCCAGTCAAAACACAACCCATGTCGCGATGAATCCACTAAGGGATTTGGCATACTTTTTTCTATACAATTTCTTGTTAATGTGCCTTAAAGAAAGACGTATGTCGTGTCAGCCTTCTGAACGTCAAACTCAAACGTCGTCGCCAATCGGCACATTTCGGATGATGCGCGATGATCGGGTATCAAGTGAAAGGCAATGATTCGATCTTTCGCCGGAATTTATAACTAGAGTACTTCCTATCCAGCGAAAAACTGCTCGAATATACGTCGGCGTCAAGCGAAGCTCAGGTATCGAGTGAAAGGTAATGAGTAACAGGAGACGATTTTCGCTTGAATTTATAACTTGAGCGGTTTTTTTTATAATCGAGCGATATTAGTTATTTCAATAATCGAGTACTTGAGCGATCACAACACTAATTACAGTGCATTCGTCTTGCGTAAATTTTCATCCTAGTAAGAAATTTGTAGAATGGTTTATACAATACGAGGAACATCTTTTTCCCCGACAGTCAAATTCACATTCTAAGTAAATAAATCAGGTCAGACCACCAACGCTTGCAGAAATCCAAACCTCATTGTTTCATTTGAGCGCATTGTGCCAGAACAAAGTGATATCGCGTTACCAGCACGAGGCCGGAACATGTTTCTCTCACCCGCCGGAACTTGTCATGTGTCCTTTTCTAACTTATAATATCCACCTAATTAGATTGAGGCGGCAAGTTGGTACTTTTTTGATAATTCTATAAATATGCGTGGGATAAAATATCGTAAAGTTGGACTTTTATATTCGATTGAACTTAAATAGAAATTGAAATTGAAAAGTAAGATTTTTTTTAATGAGAAATAAATCCGTCGGCGCCCAGTCAATCAGGTGAACACCTGCTGGACGGGAATCCGATAACACGTCAAATAATTTAAAAATTTGTTTTATTTACATAATTTAATGCTAGTAAATATTTACTATTATTTTATTCAAGAACGATATTTCCATGACGGGGAATATCACAGTATTTTCGAGTGGGAAGTGATTTTAACTGCAGTACACCAATTTTACCACTAAGAATTAAAAGCAATCCAAACAGTATTTTTTTTACGTTTTTTATGATCAAACACAAGCACTATAGGAAAAATCCTTTAGGGCACTCTGGGAGTGGTGTGTGTGCGCAAAAAGCGATTCACGTTGGTTTTGAATCGTTGGAGGTTATATTCGTTGGGAAAAACGACCTCGGGAAGATCGTTCCACAATGATGAAGTCCTCCAGATGAAAGAGTTCTTAAATAATGAAGTTCGAGGAGTACTAAGCTTAACCACATATGGATGGGCGGCAGTGGTTCGTCGTGTATTTCTGATATTCGCCGCTCTGGGCGGAATTAAGAGGGCAAGGTCAGCCGAGCACTTTCCATGAAAATATCTGTAAAATAGAGTCAAATCACCAACTTGCCTTCGATGTTCTACACTGTCGAGGTTCTTCGTCAGCTCGTGGTCTCCAATCAGACGAATGGCCCTCCTTTCGATGGAATCCAGTAGCCGAAGAGTATGTTTGGGTGCAGAGCTCCAGACATGAGAGCAGTACTCTAGTGATGGTCGAATCTGGGCTTTGTATAGTGTCAAAAGTTGTTGAGGTGTGTACAACTTTCTGGCTCGGAAGAGTACACCAAGCTTCTGAGAGGCTATGTTGGCGATTGCCACAACGTGGTTATGCCAAGACATATTTCCTCCCAGATTGACGCCCAGCAAACTAATGGATGAAGCCAGCGGGATTGCGTGTCCGTCCATCAAAGGTATTGTAATCTACAGATCTCATAATCCATTCATAAAATTCTTGGAAAGTGAAGCTGGGATTGTTTGAAATGTTATTGAAAATCAGTAATGCGTGGAAGAGGGAACTATGTACATGTTTGTTGGCTGAATGGCAACAATGTTGAAGTCTGGCTATATCAGATGGTTACATATTAAAACATCACCATACTTACCGATGAAAAGATAAACACTTATTTAAATAACCCACTTTTTTACAAAGTACACATGAATGTTTATAATAAAGATGATTTTTCAACAATAATCACAAAAAAAACATAAATCAACCAAATATATAATCCATTCGATCAAACGACAAACATCGCAATGTTTACGAGATTAGTATTCATTCATCGTTTGCTATAGTATTTGTAAAATAGAAATAGATGTTGCCAGAGTGCAGTGGGATTAGTTCAAGATTCGCTTGATACTCCTAAGTATAACAATATTTTTTTAAAGAATCTCTCATCGCCTTTTCACAGTTTATATTAAAATTATTGGGAAATAAATTTATTTTAAGAGCAATTGCGGATTCACCTTAAACCAGTTGTAATTGTCAAATAACAAATTTTTAATTGGGATTTTGCAAGATACCTTTGCGATAAATATGTCAATCTGGCTATGCTGCAATAATGACCGTAAGAGGTGGGAAATACTGTTTGCAGTCGTTTCGTAGGCTAGAAATGTTCTTATTTCAATTTGTAGTTTGTAATATCTTTGGTTAAGATAAAGGTGGTATTGCCTAACAAAAAGTCGAAAATTCAATAGATACTAATAATTTTAAGGTTTTTACTAAAATCACACCCATTTTACTCCTAAAAATTCAATTTTTTGCGGTGTGGTTTATCGGCTCGAATAAAGAGTACCTTCTTTATCAGGTATTCATTTGTATATGTACAGGGTGTTCCATTTTCGACACTTTTATAGGGCATCTCCGTAATTGTTAGTGCTATCAAAAAAGTACTATAGGTGTCATGTGCTCTATTTGGGTCAAACTTAAAATGGTAAAATCAAAATTTGAAAATTTTCGCTCGCTTAAGAGATACAGGGGAAAATCAAAAAAAAATTGGCAAGTTCTAAATTACCCTATATTTTCTTAGTTAAAAGAGATACAGAAAAATGTTTTATACAGAAGTTTCTTTATAATGATTGTTGGATATTCTGCCGTTTTCATTATAAGTATACAGGGTCAGGTAAAAAAGTTATCGGACGTAACCTCATTTCTTTAAATTTACACCCTGTATATTTTAATCTAAAAAGATAGAATTATAAATTCTCTTTTCAAATATATAACACACCATCGATGATATTGGTTTCCTAGGCGATTTATTTAAACTTTATTACTGTCTACTGTGGGACCATGAAATTAAAGCTAATATCCTAGAAACAACTATTTTGACTAGTCACATTTAATGTCAATTTCATTTTTACAGATTCATTTGCGAAAATTACCTATCATCATTTTGAAAAATTTGATATCATATCAGTTTATATTGAAAGTGGAAAAAACGAAGAAATGGCGCAAAATTTATATTTTGTTCGCTATCCGGAAATACAGTAACTATTTATTTCGAACATTTGCGATGATGTCAAAGTAATAAAGTTTAAATAAATCGCCTATGAAATCAATATCATCCATGGTGCGTTATATATTTGAAAGGAGAATTCAAAATGCTATCCTTTTAGATTAAAATATTTTAAAAAATTAGGTTAGGTCCGATAACTTTTTTATTTGACCCCGTATACTTGTTCTAAAAATGACAGTTTATTCAACAATCAATATAAAGAAACTTCTGTATAAAACATTTTTCTGTATCTCTTTTAACTAAGAAAATATAGGGTAATTTTCAAATTGTAAATTTTTTGATTTTCCCCGTATCTCTTAAGCGAACGAAAATTTTCAAATTTTAATACTACCATTTGAAGTTTGACCCAAAAAGAGCACATGACACCTACATTACTTTTTTGATAGCACTAACAATTACGAACAAACCCTATAAAAGTGTCGAAAATTGGATACCCTGTACACGTATTTTTTCCAATAACTGTCAAAACAAAAAGATATGTCAAAAATTAAACGTGGATTTCAGGTAAAATGGCCCCTGGTGGCATATTTCAGAAACACTTTTAGAACACAATGATAGAAGTCATTAATTGTAGTCCCTGTGCCAAATATCAACTTGATAGTTTGAAAACTACCCGCAAGAGGTTAAAAATAAGAAAAATGAATCACATCTCCGAGTATCCTCCTGATGCCTTATCGGAACACCCTGTATGAAAAGAATTTCTTTAAGAGAGAATTTTTATTTCAGTTTAAAGGACCCCGCAGTTTTTAAATGGAAATTGGGTTTCACTCAAATTTACTAAAAAGTATTGCATCATACGAATTGTATTATCCTGATAAAATATCTCCATGGGCGCAATGAAAAATAATGACAGGATTTCGAGATACGAGCAATGCAAGGTGGTGATGTTTCAAGTCCAAAAGTCGTATCTGACCGGTACGTATTATGAATAATGATCAATATATTGACGTATATTCTCATAAACATCGTACATATAAATATAGATAGATATCTACCCTCTTCATGTATATGCAGGCCCGCGCCGTACATAAGGGCAAAGTCGTGCGGTGCACGACGGCGCCGAGGCGCCCAGGGCGCCGAAAAGCCTTAGAACTCAAAAGTAAAAAAAAGATAAAGCAACAAACAACATTGTCAAAACAATATATTTCTGTTTTCTATAACTTTATAATTATGTTATGTATCTCAATGAGAAAATACTTGTATGGCTTGTACTTGTAAAATATAAAAATAAATTTATGAATATACTTTTTAAAATTATTGTTCAATAGTGGATAATAATACCTAACTTAACCCGTATCTGTACTCACATATGAACGTTGAACGAATTTGGGGCGTTATTTTAAATTTGCACAAGGGCGCCAAAAGTGCTAGTTGCACAAGGGCGCCAAAAGTGCTAGGCGCGGGCCTGTGTATATGCACACATACACGAGATTTTCGGATTCAACGCCACCCGAGAATGAGAATATACGTGAATACGTACCGGTCAGATACGACTTTTGGACTTGAAACATCACCACCTTGCATGGCTCGTATCTCGAAATCCTGTCATTATTTTTCATTGCGCCCGTGGAGACATTTTATCAGGATAATACAATTCGTATGATGCAATACTTTTTAGTAAATTTGAGTGAAACCCAATTTCCATTTAAAAACTGCGGGGTTCTTTGATCAACGGAGAAAAATCCAAATTACCGACAAACAAATTTCTTTGTTAAACACTTTTATTCCAAATTTGCTTAAAATCAGAGATGGGCACTTTCGTAGGTATTTCTGTAGGATCACCCAGATGGCCCTTATACAACTCACCCTATTCATCAGTCCGTTTATTTCAAGAAATTTAATCGTCAAGCTCGAATGCTCGAACCATCATTTACCGGGTAATAAAATTGGGTAATAGAGGTAATTCTCTATCTATGACAATATAAGTCACATCTGTTAACAGTAACCTCGGCGTTGTGGTCTTATAAGTTACGTAATCGTGACCACAAACACCCCCGAGGGACCGGGGATTTGATCTGTGTCGTCTCCCTGGAGCGCGATCGGATGTTTTATTTGGAGAAGTTTAACCGACGAAAACTAATGGTTGGATAAGGTTTATCTGCACCATTTTAGGTTGTAGAATTGAGGTAAAGAGTTTGAGAGTATGTTTTGATTTAATAAGAGCCGTTTCTATTTGTGTCGCTTGGTTCTTACCATCCTAGGGAGACATTGTGTGTTAATGTAGATTAGAAATATAAAATCTATTAATTATTTTTTCCTTTATCTTCTTATACCTACCACATGAGCGTTCAAACAAGGATTTTGAATCAAAGAGGATACGTCTTTGGTTCACAGTCTTTGAATAATAAACAATTCACATTCTTAGGGGGGTTCTAAGCAACTTCCCTCTGGGGAGCTCTGAAAATTAGTATAATTTTTCTTTTTCTATTTGGGGTTCATAATGGCTACATTATAGGTTTGTTCCAACACACACTATTTTTGTATCGTTCTAGAACCGTCACGAAACTGTTGGAATCGATTTTGTGCGCAGGCGTTAAATTTGCAATGTTTGTTGCCGATGCACAAGGGAGGCAAGGTTGGTATACGTTTTTGTGACCATTCTGTGTAAAAATCTCAGCTGATCGCCTGTCTGATTCTAGGAAAGAAGTTTTGTAATTAGTTAATTATCATAACATTCATAAATCACAACCCTACTTTTGTTGTTTTGATTTCTTCGTCTAAGCTTGAGTATTATCTTTTTTCGTTCCGTTTTGTTGTATTTAATAATCATGAAAGAGAATAACGTTTAATGTTAAGAATATCTTGTAGGTTTGGGAACCGGATTATACAAATTTAATAAGAATAAATTAAATAATCAAAATATTAAGCAACAACTCCTACAAAACAAGGCTAAAAGAACTGCATGAATGCCAGGAATACAAAAACAACGGTTAAAATTGTTAGGGCGCCAGTCAGTACAAGCGGTTCCTGGCCTTGGCCATGTATCGTTTTTACCGTTCAGGAACTGGTTTGCGAACGATCACAATTTGGTTGGAACACCAAAGGGATCGCCAGCCACACCGTTTTGTGTCGGTTGGAACGCCTTTCGACTACTACGCATGTGCGTGACCGTACATTGTATGATTTTTAGGGTGGTTGGAACGAACCTTATGAAATGCAAAAAAATTGAATGAAACTAAAATTTTATTTTTTTATATTGGCAGCAAGTAGGGTTCGAATTTTAGGCTTACTTCGATTTCGTTGAAATTAGTTTTCTAGGCATTATGGATTGGACAAAAATTTTTCATAGAAAACTTTAAAATACTAACCTTTATCCTTGCAAATAGATCATTTTTACTAGATATTTATCTGAAATACCTATACTCGGAAATATATAATATGCTGACGGTGTCCGTCAACTAATTTCTAGTCACAACTATAAAACAACATAACCTAAAAATAATAGAAATATCTTCCAGTCTATGCTGTATTTCTAAAGTTTTATTCAATAAAGTACTATTTTTATTTTTAATTCAATATGGTATTATACATATTACTTTATAAATACATATTTATAGTTACTGTAGACATTTCCTGGGCATTAATTGTTACTCCTGTCAGATTCTGTGTGGACACAATATCTGGTTCAATATTTTGAACTTTGTTCTGCTCGCACCATATCTCAAAGTTTTGCATATCCTTTTTAAAAAAATTTCTAGATTATTTTCCGCAATTTCTAGTAATATACAGGGTGGCCCATCGACTACAATCCAGCAAGGTTTACGGCTGTGTACGTGAAAACGGCTACTGCCCTTGTTTTTTCAAATGGGTAGTTGTGATACATCTGTCAGATTCTGTGTCGACACAATATTTTGTTCAATAATATTATTTATTATTTTGTTCAATATTTTGAGCTTTGTTCTGCTCGCACCATAACTGAAGTTTTGCATATTCTTTTTAAAAGTTTTTCTAGACTATTTTCTGCAATTTCTCGTATTTCTGACTTGTTTCTATCATGGCATATTTGATACGAAATTATAAAAGTATTTCCAACCCAAAAAGAAAATATTACGTCAAATAGAAAAAATCTACTATATTTTCAGACTTTAAAGACCCAAATAGAAAAAGTATTATAAAATACACGGTTCATAAGACAATTAGAGCACTTGTACTTTAGAAAACTCGGGTCGTTTTGTAAATTAAACGCGTGCTCTAACATAATGTCTTGTGAAACTTGTATCTTAATATACTATTGTCGTTTTCTGTTAATTAGACAAAGACATTACGTCGCTTTCGAGCATTCGGAACATACTTTTTATAAAGCCCTTATTGGAACGGCCGTCTTACATACCTGCTTTCACGCTTGACACTACCGGATTAGAACTGTCATATTTGTCGTTATTGTTAAATAAAGTTCTTTGTCGTCTTTCAGTGTTTGTTTGTTGAATTTAAGTGTTGTTTGTGGAAAAAATAGTAATTCTTAACTCAATATGTAAGCCTGCCTTAAACTGGATAAAAATATAGACGAGGGTCACGTCCGTCGATCGTTTGCTTTTCCTAACAAAAACATATCAAACCAATTAGGAACAGAACAGACAGAAGATAAAAAGAGATGGGGATTCTACAGATAGAATCCCCATCTATTTTTTGTTGTGTTTATTCTCGTAATAATAAGAGAGAAAAAAATTAGTAACACAGTTTTGTTAGGCAACCCATTAACCATAATAAGTCTTGGGTAAAGTAGAAATGGGATAAGTGCCCATTTATGTTCGATTTTTACAATTATCAAGGATAGAATCTACATATAGGTTTGGTAAACGTTATTTTTGTGATTATATTTGTTTATAGATTTAAAAATGTCATACCTTTCTTTAAAATACGTTAACAATACCCGTTCGATGGAACTCTTCACTTGCTCTTGGTGCAATGCAATTTGATAAACGTATTATATTCCTTTTTGTAACCGTCTTTCGATTTTTCAGGTAATACATTTTGTGTTACTTCATTGGCTTTATTAATTATTTCGTCTGGAGCGCATTGCTCTTTCCATTTTCATGTTTTCAAATATTATTGACATTTGTAAGGTACCAATAATAATGCGGCGCCCAGGCATCCAACGACGCGGATGCTGTTTTCATGGCAACTTGATATTATAAGCATTCAGAGAGAAATGGAATTGAAATGAAATAATTACATGTTACGGCCTTTTTTTTAATTATTGAAAATAATTGAGTTCTGATTGGCGCGGGCGATCTACAAAATTCTAGCCTGGATTTATCCGCGTTAATTGCCCAAAATCCCTCATTTATTATTCAAAAAGGAAAAGGGTTGCGCTACAGCAAAGAACCTAGCGGCGAGATGCCGCATTAACATTAATTTTTTTTTTTGAGTACAATTTCGGTTTTCTCCAGATTTCTTGTAAGTTATGCTAATGACGTCCTGTACTTAACACTGAAACCTGTGTTACGTTCGTGAGTTATGGCTTTATCCGAATACGGTCTATTAAGTTTTTAATTATCTGTAACCCTTCTGCCTTTTCGGCAATTACGGGGTTTAAATTTGAGCCCGTGTCGACTTGGTGGTCTCCAAATGTTTCACAAGGTTAACTTTTTTATGTTTTTTGATTAATTTCATGCGGTTAAAAAATATACCAAGTACGGGAAAACATTTTTTGAAAACTTTTGAAATTGAACCCTTTATGAGATGACTTTGCTGCAGTGACTTACCGTGGGCGACTTCTTGAGGAGGGGGGGGGGGGGTCCATCCATAAGTCATGATGATAAATAATCCCAACCAGCTGATTTGCTTTATAAGTACAGTGAAACATCTCATAACGGTCACCATTGGCGTAACTAGAATGATTTTGTAGGGGGGGCCTGGCCCCTAGTCTAGTAGGATTTTAATGGCAAGTGTCACTATGACGTATGTATGGCTTCGAACTTCGGAAACACTGGGGTGGGCACCAGAGCAATCTGGGGTGGGCACGGCCCACCTGGCCCCCCCTCTAGTTACGCCTATGACGGTCACCTCTAATAAGCGGACATCTCTATTAAGAGGACATTTTTACATAGTCCGGAACTAGGTATGTATATGAAATTCCATGAAATCAACCTCTCTTGGGCGGACTCTCCTTTGGACGGACGCGGTCAAGCTGTTTTCATACAAAGAGTGCGAAAACCCTCCTTTAAACGGACAAAAAAAATTTAAAAGTATTTGGGAGACGAATAAGTACGGTGCAAAAACTCTCTGAAGACAGACCGCCAGGAGGAGAGGATTTCGCCGATATGTGTGATTCCCCGACAGCAGTCCGCCGTTTATTTCTGAGTTGTAAGGTTTAAATCGTAAACAATGGCAGAAAAATGTCGCGTTTTGAGTCTGAAAGAGAATATTGATGTTGTGGAAGTTTGTAATTTGATAACAATGATATGGGCGAGTTCATTAACATTGATAGCTGTGCTATTAGAAGATGGTAGTGATCCCATTCCTACCGATTATGTAGTCCAAACTGAAACCACATGACTATCTGATGACTCTGATGAAGAAGTTGAATGCAGTAATCAAACAAATGTCACCAATTATCAACAAGCCATTAGTATGGTAAAGTTATTATAAGAGTATGCAAAGAATAGAGGTGACTCTACAGCAATGGAATTGTTATCAGACTTGGAATATCATTTTCTAGATTGCAAGTATAAAACGCAAACACGTCAAACTACGTTATTAGATTTTTTTTAGTACTACATCCTAACTAAAACTGGTGTATTTATGTTATGTTATGTTTATTTGTACCTAGTAATAATTTTGCATTTTCATATTACCTAATAACAAACTTCCCATGGGCGGACACATCTATTAGGCGGACACATTTAGACGGTCCCGTAGGTGTCCGCCTAAGAGAGGGTTCACTGGATATTTTTTTTTTGGTTTTCGGTCATTTTTTATTAAAACAAGCGTTTTTACTTCTTTGTGACGTTTCGGCTTATTTTGTTTTTAAATCATCATCAGAATACAATATTGAAAGAAAAAAGTCGGTTGTAGGTAATTTAAAATGATTGGCATTTGGTAGAAAAATGACGATTATAATAAGATTAACACAGAATTGTTAGCCCATTAAACGTAATAACTGCTTGGGTAAAGTAGAATTGGGATAAGTAACGATTTATTTTCGATTTTTACAATTATCAAGGACAGAGTATACATACAGGGTAAGCAAACGTGATTTATGTAATTAAATTTTAGTAATGATTTAAATATAGTTTTAAGCACATCCCATGTAAGACTTTCATAATTAACAAATTAAAGGTACAGTGAAACTTCTCATAGGCGGACACCAACGGGACGCCTAATAGAGGTGTCCGCCCATGGGAAATTTGTTATTAGGTAATATGTAAATGCAAAATTATTACTATGTATATGTATGTACAAATAAACATAACATAACAAAAATACACTAGTTTTAGTTAGGATGTAGTACTAAAAAAATCTAATAACGTAGTTTGACGTATTTGCTTTTTAAACTAGCAATCTAGAGAATGTAATTCCAAGTCTGATACCAATTCCATTGCTGTAGAGTCACCTCTATTCTTTGAATACTTTTATAATTCCTTTACCATACTAAAGTCCGTTTTGTTGCAGTTGATAGCTCATATCGAGGGTTGAAGCCATAAAACAACCGTAAACCATAGGCGTTGCCAATAGTAATTACCTTATTTAATAAGAAAATTGGCCTCTGTCCATTGTTAAGTAGGATTAGGGTTAAAGTAGGTACAACAGGGGTAATTAATTTACCTATTTTTGCCTGCTTTAGGATGTTATTACGCCATTTGATGTGCGTTTGTCAAACTATGTATTTAGTTGTATTTAGATACTGCATTATCTCAAAGTTGAATTATTTCCTATACTTGTAACAATGGCTTCAAGTTTTTCGCCAACGTGTCTTCGTCATGTTTTCGAGGAATATTTTAAGCAAATGATAGAATACATTCCCGCTAATTCTGTAATAGTGATGGATAATGCCAGCTATCACTCTAGGCTAAAAGAGAATCTTCCCACAACTTCATGGAAAAAGGCGGAAATCGTAAACTGGTTACAACGAAAGGAATTGAGTTACGATAATACCATGGTAAAAAAAGAACTTTTGGATATTGTTAGGCTACATAAATCACAGTATAAAAAGTATGTTATTGACGAGATGGCAAGAGATCGAGGTATTATAGTGCTCCGTTTACCACCTTACCATTGTGAGCTAAATCCTATCGAATTAATATGGGCTCAAGTAAAAGGATATGTTGCTAGAAATAACAAAACTTTTAAAATGCAAGAAGTGCGACACCTCTTGCTTCATTCTTTAGCAAATGTGTCATCAGAAAATTGGCAAAACGCCATAAAACATGCTATAGTAGAGGAACAAAAAATGTGGGAACTTGACAACGTAATTGACACAACTATGGAAATTGAGCCTTTAGTAATAAGCGTAGGACATGATGACTCTTCAGATTCTTCTGAGGACCATTTTATCGAGTTATAATTATTGAAATTGTCAATATTTTTTGATCTGTAAATAAATTAGTTTTCTTGTAAATAAATTCATAAAATCATAAAATCTATTACATTTAAATAAAATAATAAGCGGTTACATTAAAAACCCAACTCTCCGACCATGATGGGCCGTTTTAATCATTATCCTTTCATTTCATTTTATGGCTCTATTGTTACTTTATCTGTTACCCGGTGGAATAGGTCAAAATTTCTTCATCTTTATGCTAGATGTACGTAAAAAGACCATTTTATAGGTAAAATATTTTAGGCCACCGGGCCCTTGTTTTGAATCTTTAATGAGGGTATCTTCTAATAGCACATTGCTCTCAATTTTAGTGAACTCGCCCAAATCATTGTTCTCTTCAGACTCAAAACGCGACATTTTTCTGCCATTGTTTACGATTTTAACCTTACAACTCACAAATAAACGGCGGACTGCTTTCGGGGAATCACACACACTTTCATTCGGCGATGTCCTTTCGCGCTGCCACGCATAAGCCATTGGTTGCCGGTCTGTCTTTAGAGAGTTTTTGCACCGTACTTATTCGTCTCCCAAATACTTTTAAATTTTTTGTCCGAAATCAATTTTATGTAGAATTGACCAGGCTAATCAGAAAAATATCCACATTGAAAAATGTCAGTGACATACCACTTACTTGTAAAAAATATCTGAGAACACGTTTGCAAAATATTTGGTTTTATATTCTATTAACACATATCAAAGTTGAAAATAATATCTAAAGTTCTTTCGGAGATGTTTGAGCCGTTTCGGACACGTTCATATGTGATGTTCCACATAAAATTACCTAAGAACATAATTAAGGAACATTCCGTATACTAAACGAATTGTTGCGAATTTATTTTCCGAATTTGTCACGTTCTCCGAAACAAAAACGAAATATATTTCTTCAAGTCGCAAATCTAAGCCTATCAAGATTCCCATAAATAACATCCTCGAAACTTAGAAGTTACCGACGAAGGACACTACATAAACATTTTCGATCTCCCGAGAGTCCCGAGGGCATATCGGGGAATCACGGCCCCCCACCCCCCCTTTAGGGTCCAGAGGGGCGAGGAACGGTAAGGGGGCAAACTTAATCTGTGCTTCTGGTCGCTTAGATAAGGCAATCGCCAGGGATCGCACCCTCGCCCTTTCGAATCACACTATATTTAGGGTTGACACCATCAATTAAATCCTTATCTGGCAGTAGTTATAAAATAATGTTCCGAGATTTAGGGTCGAATGTTTTTATTATGAGACCTATTATATCGTATCTCCTTAATTAGATCTGCTTGATTAAGAAATTATGATGAGATATACGATTGATCGACAATGTACAGTCAAAATCACTCTTATACAGCGTCTCCCAGGATAAAAAAAAACCTGGGTTTGTTCCTGTCGTTTCTTCTTTATAAGATAATTTAATAAAATTTTCAATCTGACGATTTTTCGCAAACATCATCAACGTTTCTTAAATAATGGTAACATTGTAATTTATACTTTGTGAACGCCACTTTATATTCTGAATTCAGCGATATATCATACCTATAATTTATTATTATTATTTTTGTGTTCGAAAATGATGCGTTTTTGAAAATAAAAAATAAATTTATGTTCCATTATTATTACTACAAAATTTTGAAAAGGGCTATCACGACCAAAAGATTTACATCCTTTCGGACAGGCAAGCTGCTCTTAACGCTCTGAACTCCAATCGGTTTACTTCAAAACTTACACTGGAGTGCCATACCAACCTAAAAGTACTGGCGGCCAGGGGGAACAAGGTGGAACTCTTGTGGGTCCCTGGTCACTCCGGGATATTAGGAAATGAAAAAGCGGATGCCCAAAGTCTCAGGGGTCCCGAACCGGCCTTTGGAATATCAAAACAGGCAACAAAAACAACATTAGATAGATGGTCGAAAAAACAACACCTATCTCGATGGCAAGAGTTATCTGGTCAAATACACGCACGGGCCGTAATTGGAAAATCATCGAAATTACTATCGAATGGGATGCTAACCCTGACGCGGCCCCAGTTGAAACAAGTGATGGGTCTGCTAACAGGCCACTGCCACTTGTGAAAACACCTTCAACGGATAGGGATAAACAACGGATCCATTGACTGTAGACTCTGCGTCGAAGAGGATGAAACCGCCTCACACATAATATACCGCTGCGTAGCGCTGTCCCGTAGAAGACAAAATATCTTCGGGAACATACAACGTAGTGACAACTTCCCACATGACAAGCTTGGTAGAAGGTTACTGGACCTCATAGAAGGAACAAACATCTTCTAACAAGATCGGGGTACACAATAAGCCGAGAGGTTGCAGTGTTTTGAATGACGTGGAAGAACCGCGACAGGGCCAGGTCAGCCGGGCATTTTCCATGGAAATATCTGTAAAAGAGAGTCAAATCACCAACCTATCTACGATATATCTATGTTCTAACCTATATCGATGTTCCAGGCTGTCAAGACAGGGCGGAACACACTGTATAAGTCCCGACAGGACCTAATATAGCTTCTGTCGGAAACTCCTCTTGCAGGATAAGTGTGGCTAAAAAACACACAAGCTAAGTCCCATTTAAAACACGGCCAAGATATTCTTTTCAAGTCAAAATGAAACATCGCTAATTACATATTCATTCGCAATCTTCTCCCGAATAAATCACAAAAACGAATTTATGTCGCGGAGTGTGTTTTCGGCCACAATAGAACACTGTTTCCATTCTTGGGAAAAGTTTAGCTATTTTCCGCAGAGGGCAATTTATTTTTCCAGCAACGGGGAGGCCTTATCTAAACAGCGGCGAAAATAATATCGGGACTGATAAAAGAGACTACCACCGTTTGTGGCATCGGTTACATCGGTACACTCCAGAGACACGTCGAGATAACTCACACGCGGAAAAATTTATATCGTGACACGGAATTTTTATTTTCCCATTCCCTTTCCGGTTATAATCGGGATAATATGGCGGTAAAAATGGGAAACGATCGACTAATTTAACAATCTTTATTAAGAAGAGGATCCCGAACAATCCCAAATTAGTAATCAGAGCCATCTATGTACAGCTCGACAAGCGAGTAGCGGTATCGGTGAGAGGGAAGCAATATCTTTTAAAACATGGCCGAGTCATGGGCGTGCTATTATTATCTTAATAATGTAATAATATATATTTTTTCATGGCATGAATATATTTGTATCACCAGTGCAATATATTAGGCCGTTCCATTAATATTTTTCGCTCATTTTGGCATTTCCGCTAATAAAATCCATTTGATTTCAACATGAACTTCAAAGTTTCAGGGGAAAACGGAGAGTTTATGTCACTTCTCAGCTGTTTTAGCAACTTTTTAAGGTTGGAACCACTTTTAGTTCCAAATAAAACTCCTAACAATGCCAAAGTCGAAGCCTAAGATTTTTCCGATAGCAGAGAGACAACATTTGAACCGGGTTATTTTCTTTCCTTCCAGTATCTTCTTTGTAAATGTGGCAATTTAAATGTTTTAATTTGTGATTCCTCTTCACACATCCTGTACACATTGGCAATCAATTCACGGGTTTGACTATGAAAGGTTTTACCAGGTTTTGTTCGGGTTCATTATCACAGTTTTAAAGCAAACCCTATCACTACGCAACTGGATGAAGCATATCGACATCGCCGAATAACAACGCCGGCACAATAGGCGTGTCACCAGACGCGTGTCGTCATCCTCTGTCTGGGATATAACCTATCAAATTAGCTCTAGCCACCGGTTACCCATGGTTACCGTTGATATTGCATCATGTTGTCCTATTTTTAGATTAGAAGTACTTTAATAAAAAAATATTTTATTTTGCATTTAAATATTAAAATAAATAGTATGGAAAGAAAATTTTAAGAGCATTGAAACTATAATAGAATCTTAGTTTCTTATATACTTATGACAATTTACTTGAAATGGGTAAATATAATTTGAGGGTTTACTTGGTAACATGTTATTAAATTAAAATTTATTATATGTGACAACATTGTTAACCTAAGAAATTTTCTTGCCCGCATTCCTTTTGTAGCTTCAGATAAAGTTGTCGACCCGTATGTCGCATCAATTTAATTTAGAAATATGCCGCTTTTAGGCAGGTTAGAAAGAGACAAGAGTCATCAGCTGATCAATATTTCTTTTCGTGAAGTTTTAGCCGTTAGTAATAAAGTTTTTTTAGTTAATTTATTGATATTTAGATTGTCTGACATGTCGATTGGGGGGGGGGGGGGTATCAACAAGCTTCAGGAAGAACTGTTTGTTACAAAAATATGAAAATTGTTCATATTTGAAATTGTTATTATTTTTTTTATAACATTATATGTTTTAACGCAATTTTTTCATAGCGTTTTCCAATCCTTTAACTTTACGAATCCAGTTTTAGATTAGAAAAAAACTAAATATACAACTTGTCCAAGATAAGCAGGGCCAGTACAGGGATCTCGGAAACCGTAAGAGATACAAAGTCGGTTAAATGGAGGTAAAGTTGCGCATTACGTGCCAAATAATATGCCGTTTAGAAAGTTTTAAAATTCCGAGTAGTTCCGGAGATATCCGGAAAAAAACCGAAATTCTGAAAAATCGTTTTATGGTTTTCCTGGGTTTTTTCAGATCGAATTCTAAAGTAAATTGCACTTTTGCATTGCCACTTTTTCCGCTCTATCTAACAGCGTTAATTGTTTTGTAATCCGACGAGTCGTCTTCGAAGGGCCATTATCAACTTTCTTTATTAAATACGGTCCTGTTTTTCTGATATTGGAATTTGAGAGCTTTTTTCTTCCGAATGCAACGATGTATGACACATTGTGGTTTACTGACGTTTCGAGGGTTTTTTGAACAACATCAGGAAATTTTGGGTTACGGTCCTGTATTTCTCCTAATTTCATAAATAATATCTCATAAGTAAGCTTTAAATTTTTACTTATGTTAGACTAGTTCAATAAATAACTGTCTTAACCATCGCCGTATTGCTAGTTATGAATGAAATAGGACATAAAAAGAAAATTAAATAAGGCTTAATAATCTAAATAAAATCTAATCTCAAGAGAACAGACTGTCAAGGGTGGCCAAATTGCACCCCCAAGGGCGAGGGGCATAAAATCTAAGCGGGAAGTTTGTGTATCCAATTGTGTTCGATTGGCGTAATAAACCGGCGAGTGTGTGTAGTGTCTATAGGAAGTAACTCGTTGTCAACTATGCACTTTATATACAGGGTGGGGCAAAGTACAATAGCTTCGTTGTTATTTTTAATATCCAAAAATCGCCCGCCACTGTGTAATACGACCTTTAGGCAAATTTATTATGAGCTTAGGCTACATAATGTACTATTTTTCTGAGAAATTTTTAAATAAACTGGTCAAAAAATGATAGGCAAACCTGTTTCCTAGAGTTTGGCTATCCGTTTTTTTTTTTATGATCAAACACAAGCACTGTAGGAAAAATCCTTTAGGGCACTCTGGGACTGGTGCGTGTGCGCAAAAAGCTATTCACGTTGGTTTTGAATCGTTGGAGGTTATATTCGTTGGGAAAAACGACCTCGGGAAGATCGTTCCATAAGGATGAAGTCCTCCAGATGAAAGAATTCCTAAATAATGAAGTTCGAGGAGTACTAAGCTTAACCCGTTCACTGCTGACTGAACGCGGGTATCCGATGCGGGAGGCTGATTAATATTTTTTGAGGAATAATAAAACCATTAATTAATATTCTATAACAAAATAAAATAATGATAATACTACTAATACTAATACTTATTTACTAAAATGATATATAAAAACTTTGAATTAGACATTTTTATGAAATTTGTGAAAACATGGCTCAATACAAAGTGCTGGGAAACATGGACAAACAGGACAATGACGCCAGAAGACGTCATCCTCCTCCCACTAAGAATCGGATGACGCCTTTCGGCGTCATCAGCACTCAACGGGTTAACCACATATGAATACCAAATACCAATATGGAAAACTATTATTTCCCAGACCACCCGATGATCCTTATACAATAAGGGCGTATTTAGTCTACACAGTAGCACTTTAAAATATTATTTCAGATTGAATGGTACAACCAAGAAAAGGAAGCCCTCTCCATTGATAGGATGCAACCACCTGTAGACCGGTTTCGAACTTATTTGTTCTCGTCAGTACAGGGTAGGTGTACATACCTATCATCAGAGAGGACTCTAACTTAACGCCGTACTATCGACGGTAGTCGACAAAATACAGCGCGCAGCGCCATCTCTTAGTAGTCCCACACAATCTGTACTGACGAGAACAAATAAGTTCGAAACCGGTCTGCAGGTGGTTGCATCCTATCAATGGAGAGGGCTTCCTTTTCTTGGTAGTATCATTCAATCTGAAATAGTATTTAAAAGTGCTACTGCGTAGACAAAAATACGCCCTTATTGTATAAGGATCATCGGGTGGTCTGGGAAATAATAATTTTGCATATTGGTATTTGATGTTAATACCACCTGACAAGCATAGACTTTTTATTTCTTAAATAGACATATGGATACGGGCGGCAGTGCCGCTCTGGGCGGAATTAAGAGGGTAAGGTCAGCCGAGCACTTTCCATGAAAATATCTGTAAAAGAGAGTCAATTCGCCAACCTGTCTTCGATGTTCTAAGCTGTCGAGGCTCTTCGTCAACTCGTGGTCTCCGATCAGACGAATGGCCCTCCTTTCGATGGAATCCAGTAGCCGAAGGTGCAGAGCTCCAGACATTAGGGCCGTACTCTAGTGATGGGAATCTGGGCTTTGTATAGTATCAAAAGTTGTTGAGGTTTGTACAACTTTTTGGTTCGGAAGAGTACACCAAGTTTCTGAGAAGCTATCTTGGCGATTGCCACAACGTGGTTATGCCAAGACATATTTCCTCCCAGATTGACGCCCAGCAAATTAATAGATGAAGCCAGCGGGATTGCGTGTCCTGCCATGACTGTATCTGATTCTGTAATGTTAACCTTTTTAGAGAAAACTGCTGCCTGGGATTTTTAGCGTTAAATTCGACTTGGCTACTGTCACCCCAAGCCAACATTTCTTCCAGGTCTTTGTTAAGGCGTGATACTGCATGCTGTCTGCGAAGATGTGCGTCGGCAGCCGACCCGAACAAACCCGAAGAGAAAGATGATATACGTGTACTATTCATAGATGTAGGTCGGTAACAAAACCATTTTTAAAAATCCGAAAATTTCAATCAAATCGGTTTAGCTTCTTTCGAGCTAAAAAGTTTTAAAACTGATGGTAAAAAAAAACGCATTGACCGTTCTTTCCGCTTACCAGTGTAGGTACATTTTAGCGGTCCCGTTGTATCATTACAAACCCACAAAATTGGCGAGCGATTTTAAAAGAAGTATAATTCTTGTCCGCTTAACGAAACAGGAAACCTTATAACATCAAAGCTATTACCATAATGACGCGGCTCACTGAAACCCCCTTCTGTAAAAACATAAAAAATTAATACTATTTATCAAAAACATTAAACAAACCTGTGCCTGTGACAAGAAAATATTATCAGACCGCTACTTAATCATTATAAACGCATTCGGTAGTTAACTTTAAGGATTACGGGCCCAACCATCAGATAAGCGAGAGGTGGATGGCTCTTAAAAAATAATTGGTTCACTCTTTCCGAAAATCCATCATCTCGGGCCATTGTCACATCGAATCTTAGATTAATTGACGTTTCAATAACGAGTTTTTAAAATGTCAATAAAGATGAGGGAAAAAACAAACTTCTACTTCTTTTACTCGAACATTAATTAACTGTCAAAAATTATAAGAGAGAGGAGTTCTCCTGCCACCGGCAATTAGTGCATGCCGGTTTACTCCAGACGGAAATTCTTTGTATATTTTTTTTGTCATCTCAAAGTAACATTGCGGACAGCAGGGGACATTGTTATGTATTTGATATACGGGATGTCGCAAATTCAGAAACTTAAACAGAAAAATTAAGTTTACTACTCGTTTATAGGCATGAGCGTCGTTAGAAAGTTTTTTTTTGGGGGGGGGGGGAATGATAAAATGAGTAATTTTATAAACTTAAGAACCAGGACTTCAGCGGTAGCAAACGAAAGCGCCGCAGGCGAAATTATTTATGGATCACGCCCCACGAGCGAGCAAACCTAAAATACACATCTAAATTTAGTCCATAATTTATAGTAAATATTAGAAAAACCGAGCGGTAAGGTCAGTAAGGTGTTCTCATTATACTAAATTTAAAAAGCGTGACATTTTTACTTAAATTAGAGCAAACGAACAAAAGGAATTTTTTTTTTCAAGAAGAGTTTTGCTTCAATGTCAAATAATTCTTGCGGAAACAAATGTGAATAGGAATAAAAATTATTTTTGGTCAATAAATAGAAAAAATTTAATTCACTGATGTCATTATTTTACATTTATTATGGGTACCTAAAACTAAAAATACCTATGTATTTATTTTAAATTCTAAAAATAAATCATGTGGTGTGGTATACTTTTTCAAGCCGGCCCTGATCCCATTTATTGAGCTTCCTGTGTTGATTTTTTGGTGGTAGCAGTAATACATACAGGGTGACAATTTAAAAACTTGAAATGGCCATATATTAGAAACGAAGAACTGAAGAAATAAACGCAAAAAAAAGTTTCTATAAAACGAAGGGTATTAGCCCACCCCTATCTGCAACCCCTTGGACAGGGTGAGATAAACCCTTAAAATCTTAAATAGAAAGGGGGGTCGAGTGATACATCATTTTGAAGCTCTTGAAAAATGCTTTCCAATGGTACCATAGAAAGGTACATTTCAGGAAATTCTTCTCTGTTTATTAAGGAAAACAATAAATGAAAAGACAATTTTGAAATTTTTTATTATTAGTTAATTAAATGTTCAAAATGATTTCCGTTGTTTTGAAGACAATAATAAAGCCTACTTTCAAATTCTTCACGTACATTTGCAAAGGTTTCTCTGGATATAGCACGGCATTCCTGAACTATTCTATGCTGAAGTTGCTCTAGTGACTCAGGTTGCGTTTTAAAAACCACAGATTTTAGGTGACCTCACAAAAAGAAGTCAAGAGGTGTTAGGTCCGGGGATCTAGGTGGCCATTCAACAGGACCTCTTCTTCCCATCCACTGGTTGGGATAATTATCATCCAACCACACGGGAACTACATAATGCGGAGGTGCTCCATCCTGTTGGAAATGTAGTAAGCGTTCTTCTAAAGATAAATTTCCGAGTATGTCCCTCTGATTTTCTAATTCTCGCACTATTAGTGGTTCGATAGACCTCTGTAGCATTTCAGCATACCTGTCGCCATTTAAATTTCCTTGTATAAATATTGGGCCGATAATACCATCTCCCAATATACCAGCCCAAACATTAATTTTCTGGGGGTACTGGGTATGCCCTTCTCTAAATACGTGGGGGTTCTCGTCATTCCAGTAACGACAGTTTTGCTTATTAATATGCCCATTTAAATAAAAGGTACACTCATCACTGAAGCAAATATTTTTAACTAGTCGAGGTTATGCCGTAATTCTATCTGTCATTATTTCACAAAACTGTATTCTTCTGTCAGGGTCGTCGTCACCAAGTTCATGCAGTATGTGCAGTTTATAGGGATAAAACTTTTAAGTACCTTTCTTATTGATTCACGAGATAATCCAGTTGCTACAGCTGCTTGACGAGTTGATAAAGTTGAATTCATTGCAAACTGCCCCAGAATTTCAATTTGCGCTGCTTCGTCGGCTAGTCTCGGTTGATTTCTCTTTATATTCGCGACAGAACCAGTTTCTTTAAATTTGGCTACTAGTTGGCGAATATACTCCGGGCTTACATTTTGACCTGGATGCCTTTCGTTAAAACGTTGAGCTGTTCTTAAAAAACATTGATCCTGGGAACCATAAATGAAAATAATTTCTACCCGTTCAGCTGTGCTGTACACCATTGTTAAAGATAAGAAGTGCTGCTTTTCGTTTAAACTGAACCGAAAGTTAACTGTTCTTAAAATAATAATACTAGTAGAAGTTACCTTTAAGGTAAATTCTGTGATAATAAAATGCGAAATTTATGAACAAATTTTTTTTTTTCGACAAAAAAAAATAGCAAATAAACCAATACGAAATACCGAGGCTTAAACTGTTTAGAATTCTTAAGAGATATCTCTTAATATGCCAGGATATTGGTAGCAATCATTTTGAACACGACCCCCTTTCTATTTAAGATTTTAAGGGTTTATCTCACCCTGTCCAAGGGGTTGCAGATAGGGGTGGGCTAATACGCTTGTTTTTGTTCCCCTTCGTTTTATAGAAACTGTTTGTTGCGTTTTTTCTTCAGTTTTTCGTTTCTAATATATGGTCATTTCAAGTTTTTAAATTGTCACCCTATATATAATTATGCGATATAAAATACCCTTAATCTCGCAAATATAGCTGATGGCCCTAGTTTTTGAAAACGATCTGATGGAGCAAATCTCAGGTTATTTTTAGGTTCGACAAACCCAAATTACCTAGAAACAGTAACAAAATTGGCGGCGCCAAATTATGTGTTGATCAGTGTTATTTTGATTATCTTGGATATACCGTGGCAAATTTTATCCTCGTAAATAACCACAGTCATTACAGCTCATGGAATAATATACTATTACTATTATCAAAAATCTGGTCTCCAAAGTTTTTTTTCCAACTATAACTTTAATCAAAATAGGGAAAAAGGGCAAGCGAACTGTCAAAATAAATCAGACAGATAAAATCTCACGCAGGATGCGTATTCGGGCACAACAAACATGGGTCAGCAGAAACCGGACAGTCCAAAAAATATGTGGAGTAAAGATAGAGTTTAAATTGGGAGTTGATTGGAAGGAGGGGTGAATATACAGGGTGGTGAATGTGAATCGGTATTATTGCTTGCTTTTGGCAGACGTTATATTTGAATGGAATTTTCAAGAACACAGCATGGATAGTCGAAGTAAATTTAAACCAATTTAATGTTACCCGTTGCATTAACTCGTACAGGTTGACAAGTGGATCTGTGTCTCCGACGTATCGGTAAGGGGGAAGCAATATCCTTTAAAACATGGTCTAGTCATGGGCGTGCTATTGTTATTTTAAATAATGTAATAAAAATAGGAAATTATGTTTGAAGGTAGATAACTATTTTTATCGAGGTTTAAAACAATGCTTTTTACAAGATGTAACTTTTTCAACATGGAAAAACAGCTATGATTAATTGATTAATGATTATATTTCAGTTTTAGTCATATTAATGTCCCTTCCTAGCTTTCGCTTAAGTGGCAATTTAAATATATTGATTTGTGATTCCTCTTCACCTATAAATATTTGCAACCGCTTCACGAATCTTTCTGTGCAGGTTTTTCTCAGGAGTATAATCATTCATTATCACCAAGTTCAAAATTTTAAAATATCACCCTAAAACATGACACAATGAAATACAATATTGCCCTTCCCATCACTACGCAACTGGGTGGGTACATCCATCAAATATCGGACATCGCCGAACGAGCCCGATGGCCAATCGAGTGTCTCACGAGACGCATACGCTATCAACTGTCTGGGCTATAACCAATCAAATTAGCGATAGCTACCTGGAACCATTGACAACGGACTATGTTGCCGTATTTTTAGATTCAAAGTACTTTAATCAAAAAAATATATTATTTTGCATTTAAATATAAAAATAAATAGTTAATATCTAATATAACTACAATAATTACAATTTATGTTAAATGCGTAAATGTAAATATAGATTTCTCTCGGTAAGAGATTATTCAAATAAAATTTAATATATGTGACAACATTGTTAACCCCATAATTTCTTTGCTCGCATTCCTTTCGTAGCTACAGATCAACTTGTCGACCTGTATTAAGATATTATTAATTTTAAAATTATTTCAAACCCCTAAGTATCTAAATTTTTCCCCGTGAAGAACGTATTCTGCCTTTTGGTCATATTTTGGGGCAACCGATATCAATTGAATGGCTTAGAATATAAATAGGAAGGGGGGGGGGGGGGGGGGGGGGGGGTTGGCTGTACACGGGCATAATTTCTAATTTTTAAATTAAAAAGCTCAATATTCTTGTAAATTAGATAGTTTCTGACACAATGTGAAATTTTTTTTAAACAAAATACCATCGAGTCAATTTTCTACATCACCTTTTCGCCCTGTATAATATTGCAAAGGCGTCCTTGTTGAAGAGCGTTCCCCACGGCTGAACTCGCACAAGACCGTGTTTAAGAATCCCCCATAAAGTTTTAAAAATGTGGGTAAAAGTAAAACCCGATCTTTTTGTTGGCCAGTTTATTTCTCAGATCCAGTGGCGTAACTACATAAACGGGGGCCCTTTCTTAGAAGGGGGCCCTTACCAGGGAAATATGTTACATCCCCCCCCCCCCAAACCAAAACGTAAAAATATAAAAGGTAGATAACGAATAAGAAAAACTGAAAAATCAGCTTTTTCACTAAAAACTTTTTTTGATCGTTTCAATTCTACAAAAAGTCAACACAGCAATTTAAAAATTTTTTTTTTATTTTTCGTTCACCACTTTTGGGGGCCCCGGATAACCTAACCGGCCAGACCGACGATAGTTACGCCACTGCTCAGATATACAACCAAAAATTAACTTTTCCTTTCCGTTGACATGCGGTCAAAGGCAGTGACGGCGCCAGACGTAATTACAGGTTGGGTCTCCGAACTAATGCAGAGGCGTACCGAGCCACACCCCTCCACGCGCTTCAGTGTCACTTTCGGGCTAGCGGTAGCAAGTCACGAATATTTTTTTGAACATTAGTCAGTCACTTTTAGGTATAATTAAGTGCAAAGTGATTTGATGACTGGCCCATAACAGTGTTTTGTGAGGTCATTTATATTGGTCTCAGATGGGTTTCAGCCAAATGAGTGGATATGTATGTATAAGTGAAATATAGGGTTTGTTCGTCCCGTGGGTCCCTGATTGCGAGCGTTCTTTCACAATATGCGTATATAGTATTTGTAGAATTATACCGTTGATCGCTTGACTGCAATAAAACCTCATTATCCCTTCGACCATAAAATAAATAAGGAAATCCCAAATTTTAAACCTTTTCGAGCAGAGCCGGACCAGGCATACAAATTCAATTTATACCTATGCCTGATGCATATATAAATACAAAATGATTTTTAATAATTTTAATCTTTAGTGGTTTTCCGGCGAGTAAATTTTAGTTAGGCTTATTAGTGGTAGAATGTGGCGTCCTTGGAATTGTACTGATAGGTGGGCATCGTCAAGTGTCATTTTTAAAAGAAAGCATTTATCTACCGATGCCAAACTAATAATTAAAAATGTGTATCAATCGTTGTTTAGTAGAAATTTTAATTCGATGGCTGCTTTAGCAGAGACGTCTACTTTGACAAAAACTCCTTTATCTTCGGTAAGAGACATAGTACTTAAACCTGTTAATCCTACAAAATATCAGAGTGATTCTGGCACATTTAGAAGCATTGACGAAAATGACATGGATTTATTTAAGAAGAAAGATTACCAAATGTATCAGGCACAAACTGTACCCACTTTGATTTCCCTCAAAGAGCGGCTGATTAAAGACGAAACAAATATCTCTTGTAGCCTTTCAAGCCTTAGGAAAATATTGCGTAAAATGGGTTTTAAATACCGAAGCATTGATAAAAGACAAACATTAATGGAATCTCAACGTTTACGGGAATGGAGACTTACTGTTAGAGAAGAAAATCGTCCAATTATTTACCTTGGCGAGACGAAACATGGTTCGATACCCATGACACTCCAAGAAAAGGTTGGGATGATTCTTCCAAAAAATGTCAAACCAAGGCACCATCAAATAAAGGCAAAAGAATCACAATATTACATGCTGGTTCAGAGAACGGGTTTGTTCCAAATTGTCTGTTGCTTTCAGCTAAAAACAGCAGATTCTTCTTTAGATTACCATCAAGATACCGACGCACAACTTTTTGAAGATTGGTTTAAACATAAACTCCTTAAAAATATACCTGGAAATAGCATCATTGTCATGGATAATGCTAGTTATCATAGTGGGCAAGCAAAAATCATTCCCAATTCTAATAATACAAAAGCAGAAATTCAAAATTTTATGATTGAAAATGATTTATATTTTGAAGAAACTTACAAAAAACGAGAACTGCTAGAAGTATTAAAAGCTTTTAAAATAAATAAGGAATACGCATGTGACAAACTTGCAGCAGAAAATGGACATATAGTGTTGCGTCTTCCTAAGTACTATTGTATATTCAATCCTATTGAGCTAATATGGCAGCAATTAAAATCCAATATTAGGAGAAATAATATTTCTCCTACATTAAATGCATCTGTAGTAGAATTAATTAAAAACGAGGTAAGAAAAATTTCTGCAGACAGCTGGAAAAACTATGTACAGCATGTACTTAAGGTGGAAAATTCTTATAATTGTATGATTACAAATGTTCAACCCTTAATTATAAGTTTAGGCTTAGATGAAGATAGTGATAGTGATACAGAGTTAAATTTTTACTAAATTATCAATAGTTTCTTAGAATTTAATTAATTTTTATTGTACTTGTTAACCTAATAGTTATACTTTTAAATCATATTATTTTCAATTATCATTAATTGTTATCATTATTTTACATTTATTATAGGTACCTAAAACTAAAAATACCTATCTATTTATTTTAAATTATCAAAATAAATCATGTGGTGTGGTGTACATTTTCAAGCCGGCCCTGATCCCATTTATTGAGCTTTGAAGAGGTTCAGGCGTGTACAATAGGGTTTAATAATATAGTTTATTTATGGCAGTAAGAATCAACGGTATCCAGGGCGTATTTTTGTCTACACAGTAGCACTTTAAAATACTATTTCAGATTGAATGGTACTACCAAGAAAAGGAAGCCCTCTCCATTGATAGGATGCAACCACCTGCAGACCGGTTTCGAACTTATTTGTTCTCGTCAGTACAGTACAGATTAGCTTTAAAAAAAATTGTAATTGTGAACAAATGAAAAATAATAGCAATTTAATTGTTTACATAGTTTTAACATGCTCTTAACCCATCTTAAATTAATTTTAAAAAATACAGTTTTGTTCTTCATCATCCTATCTACAAAATCCATTTTTCGAAATGTGGTACGTCTTTTAGTTCGGAAGTTATTAAATATTTTCGATCGCAAGTCACCAAGCGCGCGACGCAACGGGTCAATGAGTGGTAGAACTACGTTTTTGAGCGACGCAAAGGATGGAAATATTAATGATTTGTTGGTGTATTATCACAATACCAGTACCAGTTTCTAAACCAAAATGCGTCGCGCCTAAATCAAATTTTCTAAACAACTGTAAATGATTCAGAAATAGTTTTTATATATACAACGATACTTATTTCTATATAAATTATGTTATTAAGGCCTTACAATAAAACATGACTTATCAGAAGATTATTTTCTGCTTGGCAGGTTAAAAGGGTCTATAGGCCAAAATATTTTGAAGACGGTAGAGGATCCCCCAAATCGTGTTGCTTTTAAACCCCATTCGAAAATTAATTATAGGCCAAATTTGCTTATTCATTTAGGAGACCGATGTTACGTAATATAACAGAAAAGGATTTTTATAGATTGGTAATAATTTTCGTTCAAGATTTACTGGCTTGGCGCCTAACTCATTAGGTGTTGGGGGCATCAGGTAGAAATAGTTAATGAATCGAGACTTTGCCAGCACGTATCGGTTGCGGAAACGAAAAATAAAATATTGGAGTGTTTCTTGTTTCGTACACTCGCGCTTCGTACACTTCACAAATTTACTTGTGTGGTACACCGAAGTAATTAATCCATTTTCGGCTTCTCGTTTCGTACACCGACCTTTGTGATGACCCAAAGGGCGTGTCTACTGTAAGTACCTTTATAGGTACTTAGGTAATTTCAGAATGATTATGCTTATATAACTTAGGGTACTGCTCTAATGTCTAGAGCTCTGCACCCAAACATACTCTTCGGCTACTGGATTCCATCGAAAGGAGGGCCATTCGTCTGATCGGAGACCACGAGCTGACGAGGAACCTCGACAGCCTGGAACATAGAAGTCAGGTTGGTGATTTGACTATCTCTTACAGATATTTTCATGGAAAGTGCTCGGCTGCCCATAGCGGTGAATATCAGAAATACACGACGAACCACTGCCGCCCATCTATATGTGGTTAAGCTAAATACTCCTGGAACTTCATTATTTAAGAATTCTTTCATCTGGAGGACTTCATCCTTATGAAACGACCTTCCCTAGGTCGCTTTTCCCAACGAGTATAACCTCCAATGATTCAAAACCAACGTGAATCGCTCTTTGTGCACACGCACTACTCCCAGAGTGCCTTAAAGGATTTTCCCATAGTGCTTGTGTGATAATAAAAAACAAAAATATCAATAATCAGTATGGTGACTATTAGGTAATATTGTGAAAGCTCTCATCTGATCATATCACTACTCGAACACAACAGCGCACTGGGCACTATAAATGCAAAAATCTTGAAAACAGTTGCTCGCAGCGACATTGCATTCACCATTTTTGGGTAAAAGTGATAATACACTAAGGCGCAAAAACATTGCACTTGGTACTATGTACCCCCTTTACAATCTACAGAAAAATAACAAATTCAAATTTCTCGCCCTAAATTATGTACCCCAATCACAAAATTTTATAAGCAAAATTATTGGTTGAAGAGTTAATCAGGAAATTTGAAAATAAAATTGTCACTTGGACTCCTTTGAACCTTTGAACTAAGCAATGTTTGACCAAATCGCAATATTTTTACCAAAAAGAATATTTCAGGTAAATTTTTGATGTGTACGAAACGCGAGTGTGTGAAACAAGAATGAATCAATATTGGGTTCGTTGACAAAATGAGGTTTATTTTGTTACATTCAATACATTTGCTACATTTACAGTGAAACCTCTCTTAGGCCGACACCTATGGGACCGTCTAAATAATAGAGGTGTCCGCCCATGGGAAATTTGTTATTAGGTAACATGTAAATGCAAAATTATTACTATGTATATGTATGTACAAATAAACATAACATAACAAAAATACACTAGTTTTAGTTAGGATGTAATACTAGAAAAATCTAATAACGTAGTTTGACGTGTTTGCGTTTTATACTTGCAATCTAGAAAAAATGTAATTCTGAAGCCTGATAACAATTCCATTGCTGTACATTCACCTCTATTCTTTGCATACTCTTATAATTCCTTTACCATACTATTGACTTGTTGATAATTGGTGACATTTGTTTTATTACTGCATTCAACTTCTTCATCAGAGTCGTCAGATAGTGATGTGGTTTTAGTTTGGACTACATAATCGGTACGAATGGGGTCACTATCATCTTCTAATAGCACATTGCTATCAATGTTAATGAACTCGCCCAAATCATTGTTATCAAATTACAAACTTCCACAACATCAATATTCTCTTTCAGACTCAAAACGCGACATTTTTGTGCCATCTTAACCTTACAACTCACAAATAAATGGCGGACTGCTGTGGGGAATCACACATACTTTCATTCGGCATACGCGATTGGTTGCCGGTCTGTCTTCAGAGAGTTCTTGCACCGTACTTATTCGTGTCCCAAATACTTTCAAAAAATTTTTGACCGTTTAAAGGAGGGTTTTCGTACTCTTTGTATGAAAATCGCCTGTCCGCGTCCGCCCAAAGGAGAGCCCGCCCAAGAAAGGTTGACTTTTATGGAATTTCATATACCTAGTTCCGGACTATGAAAAAATGTCCGCGTAATAGAGATGTCCGTTTATCAGAGGTGCCCGTTATGAGAGGTTTCACTGTACTACTTTCACCTTTCATTTTTAGAATATTCTTATTTAGATTAAATCGAAAAGTAAAAAAACAACAGAAGAATAATAACCAAAAACTACTATTTTCTAGTTTTCCACTCGAATTTCCAACTTCTAACATTAAATTTATAACAATAAAGTTAGCTTAGCTATGTAGTATTTTTAACACTTTCAGCCAATCAAAACGATAATTACATATATTAGCAAATGTAACAGTGTAGTAAAATCAATTATTTTGCGACATTAACAACCCTGATTAAGACGCACACGAAAAAAAAAATAATACGAAGGCACATATTCTTAAACTAAGTAAAAATTTGTATATAGGCGCGCAAAGACATATCAGTTTCAATTATGAATGTAATGTACTTAACGCAAATGTAGGTACGCATTCTAAGAATGTATTCCTATCTGCTATCAACCCATATTAAAATTATACTTAAAAATATGCATCTTTATCGTAAAAAATAATCTTTAATACTCTACTACCCTCAGGATTAACGCTAACCAGAGGTAAATCGCGAACCATAAAGGCCAATAAACTAATTTCACCACAGGAATTTTAAATACTATGCGCTGTGAAATGGCGGAGAAAAAAATTTAACCGCTTTATTTCGAAAATGTTTTTATTATACCATATTCTTTGTCTTGTAATTTTAATTCTGAAACCATTGTATTCCATTGCAAATAGTTTAGAAGTGCGTGTGAAATTACAAAGTCTATTTTTATTGCAACAGATTAATAAAATATACTGCTAGAATTTCTTACATACATGGAAGACAGGTTGGTGATTTTGACTCTCTTTTACAGATATGTCAATGGAAATTGCTCGGCTGACCTTGCCCTCTTAATTCCGACCACATTCATTATTTAAGAATTCTTTCATCTGAAGGACTTCATCCTTATGGAAAAACATTCCCGGTCGGATTTTTATTCTTTAACAAAATTCAAAATTAAATAAAAAATCTCTCTTAAAATAGTTGTTGTCATATACAGGGTGTCCCCGACAAAAATGCCCCTTTCAAATTTAACATCTTTGAAATGAAACACATTCTACAACAAAACTCATAATTGAAAGAAACATACATTGGACATACACATATAAAATAATTTAACTTACTCAAAATTCAACCAACACAATAGCCGTAATAATAACAATAATCCGTGAAGAAGACGTACAATAAAACACCTATAGTTGACACATTTAAAATTCAAAATTCAGCACTGAATTGTTTGTTCATCAGCATCATCAAAAAATTCACTGATACTATCAAATGCCTTACTAACTAGATATCTTTTTAAAACACATTTAAGTTTATTATTTGTTAAAGTTCTTATTTTATCTGGAAAGCAATTAAATATCTTCATTATACAGTATTTAACATTTTTTTGTAAGTACGTAAAGTTGTATTTTTCAGGTACTAAATTACTTTTATTACGAGTTTCATAATCATGTTTTACATCACAGTCAGTAAAGAAATACCTATTATCACAGACAAACATCACAGAATAGAGAATATACATCCCTATCACAGTTAAAATATTAGTTTCAATAAAAATAGGTTCACCACTTTCCTGCTGTTTAATTTTAAAAATACTTCGAATGTACCTTTTTCGCATGACCACAATTATGTGCATGTCAGATGAACCATTCAGAATATTACACCATATGTTTAATGGCAGCCTCAGTACTCACTTGATCAGACACCACACGTAAGGCATAGCAGTATCTATTCAAATTCAAATTCAAATTCAAATTGTTTATTCATGTCATTATTGAGTACTCAATTTACACACGTCAATAAAAAATATAAATTACATCTAAAACATTAACTTTTACCTCATACTAGTTTTCAACGTTACAATTTAAAAAAGTAAAATAAAATTAAAATTAACACTTACAATCTTACACATTTAAAATCTATAATCTAAAAATTCCTGTAGAGAATAAAAGGCCTGTTTCAGTAAGATATGCTTTATCTCCGTCTTAAAATTTTTGGGCGGCAGTTGTCTCAAATGAGACGGCAACACATTAAAGAGCTTTATTGCCCAATACCCTGGTCCATCCTGGCACCTTCTCAATCTCCAGTAGACAGGCATCAAGTTTTGACTAGATCGTGTACTATAATCATGAATGTCCCCATGAGTTTGAAACAATCCCATGTTCCGCTTGACAAAAAGAAGATTCTCCAAGATATACAAACAGGGCAAAGTAAGTATTTTCAGTCTTACAAAAGCCCCCCTACAATCATCCCGATACGCGAGGCCGCCCACTAGCCTAACAGCCCTACGCTGTAAGCCAAACAGACTGGAAGCCTCAGCCGAATGTCCCCAGACCAGGACTGCATAGGAAAGGTGGGTCTGAAACAAAGCATAATATGCAGTTCTTAAGGTATCCAATGAGACACAGGCCGTCAAGCTGCGCAGAACAAACAAATTCCTACTCAGCTTGCCGGCCACTGCCTCTATATGTGGACCCCACTGAAGCCTTGGATCCAAAATTACACCCAAAAACTTTTCTGAATCACCATTCTGGTCTGCAACCGTGAGATCTCGCATAGAGAAAACCATTCTTTTAGTTTTATCCTTATTCAAAAGCAGTTTGTTAGAGCAAAACCACTCTTCTACTCTAAGTTGAGCCTCCAGTGAACCATTCCACGACTCCAAGAAGGTATCAGCAGTGAAGGCCACCGTCGTGTCATCAGCGAAAAGAGTACATCCAGTTTCTTCAGCTGGTAGATCGTTGATGTATATTAAAAACAGAATTGGGCCTAAGATTGAGCCTTGTGGAACTCCAATGGTGATTTCTCTCTCCGCTGACCTCACTCCCGCGACCTCCACCACCTGCAACCTTTTATCGAGATATGAAGATATTAAGTTGATGCTACTCTGCGAGAACTTGTAGTATTTGAGCTTCTTTAGAAGAATATCATGACTGACACAGTCGAAAGCCTTACTCAAATCACAGAATAGCACAGTGTTATAGTGTTTATCATGGAAGGCCTCAATGATACCATCAACAAGGTTCAAAATGCCCGCAACAGTACTTCTACCCCTACGAAACCCAAATTGATACCTCGAAAATAGCTCATTAGATTCAAAAAACTCCACAATCTTCAATGCCATGCATTTTTCCAATATTTTCGATATAATGGGCAACAAGGATATTGGTCTATAGTTGTCTGGTTTTGATCTATCCCCCCTCTTAAAGATAGGCTTAACTACAGCTTTCTTTAGTATATTAGGGAATGTATTCTCTCTAAAGCACAGATTTATTAGGTTCGTAAGTGGTATTAATATGATATTTTTAATGGATTTCAAGATTTTCATATTGAATCCAAATATATCTCTACTGTTCTTATTTAGCAGGTTGTCAAAAATATCCCTAACCTCAACAAAAGTGACCTCCGCGAATGCAAAGCAATCAATATCGGGCATGTTCAGAGAACTAAGTTTACTCATTGGATCACAGTCTACGTCAGGTATATTTTTTATAATGTCGCCAGCAATACTTGAAAAGAATAGGTTAAAATCATCCGGAGTAGGTTCCGGACTGGCATCCTTGATGGGGTTTTTACTAGTACCACGATGTTTATTAATAATTTCCCACATACACTTGGAAGGATTAGAGGCACTCCGGACCAAGTCATCATTTGCCTTTATTTTGGCCCCACGTATTTCACTTTTGTAAAGCGCTCTGTAATTATTAATCTGCCGGGTATCCACAATGTTATGTTGCCTAGATAGCTCATTCAGAAACCTGAGATGCTCTCGCATACTCCTGAGGTTATTGTTAAACCAATTTAAATTATTTGAATGATCAGACCTCACCTGATATGTTTTCTCAGGAAACGAATCAAGATAGGCCTCCTCCAACACCCCCATAAATAGTTGAAACTTCTGATTCGCGTCCATGTCGTCTGATCTAATAAAATCCCATGTTTCTGAATCTACCCTATTATGAAAAACCGACAGTCCCCTTTGTGTTATAGGTCTACAAACCTTGCTCGCAATCCGGAATGCCTCCCTCTCCCTCATCACCAAGAACTCAACCAACTGACCCCTGTGGTCTGAGACACATGCATCAACCACACTGCCGACAAGTACTTCCACATGGGAACTAATGAAAACATTGTCCAGGCAGGATTGATCTCGTGTTGCCTCGTATATAGTTTGTTTAAGGCCATAGCCATTTAACATATGACACAGCTGAGTTGCCTCCCGCTCAGCCGTGCCAAAACGGACATTAAAATCACCTGCCAGCACAATCGTTCCATTCGCCCCAACTTCAGACAATATTGCCTCCACCGCTGAGAAGAAGGCGCCAAAGTGACCAGATGGTGACCTGTACATAGCTAAAACAGAAATTTTAAAATCCTTTATAAAAACAGAACAATACTCAATACATTTATCTATGTTAAAATCAGTCCTAATCAGAATATCACGAGTTTCCAGGGATTCTCTAACAAGTATTAAGGTTCCACCTCCAATTATTCCCTTCCTCACGTAAGAAGCCACAGTCTTATAGCCATCAATCTTAAGAACATTAACCTCATCCTCAGTCAACCAATGTTCAGTGATACACATTATTTCAATATCCTTGTCCACCAGGAATGCCTCAAGAATTGGCACCTTGTTCCGCAAGGATCTTACATTCATGTGACAAATTTTTATAGTTTTATTGGTTAAGCTTTGACTTCCCGACCTGTTCTCTGCCTTACTTGGTTTTGGCGCTGCAGATTCAGAAAATGGTTAATTGTTATTCCAGTAGGCCACAGGCCTGCATCTAGGTATTTCTCTCTTTGTGCAAATGGAACAGCAAGTCTGAATGAGCTTCGGTATCTTTCCTTCTTTGTTTTCATTTTGTCGCAGGAAACATTTTCATGTAGGTTGTTTGCTTCTAGATATTTTATTACTGCATCACTAGTTTCCTCCGGGGCAAGGCCAGCTAGAAACAGGAAGGACATCCTTTGGGCGGGCTTTAGGCCAGTGGTGTTGTTGTTAGAGCCCTTTAACGGTTCAGGACGTCCTGGATTTAAAGATTTTTTTGGGCCATAACCCTTTTTGTAAACAACCGTCGTCCAATTGGCACCCCTATCGGCTGCTTCCGAGTTGACATCACTATTTCCATTTTTAACTGTTTGTGGATTCAAAGCGGTTGACGCCGCCAATTCCTGATTTTTCCTTACTACATCAATGTTTTCAGCCTTTTTCGTTTCAGACAGAAAAGTAGGGTTAGATTCCGCTTCTTCGTTTTGTATACTGGTACCACGATCACGAGGCACTTTTCTGCAAGTAGTAGGAGCAGCTCTTGTCTGCACTGAACTACCCACATTTCTCGTCTCAGTCCTTCTTTGTGATGAGATTCCGTCCGTCGGGTTTGTAGACACTTGTTCAACTTGTTGGTCGGTTGGTATCACTAATTTACCTAGGGAATTTCCGTTTAGGTGGTATTGTTCGAGGATTGATATTTTTCCCATTAGGAGTTTTTCCATGGTTTCCATTTTCTGGTTGATTTCCCAGAAACTTTTCTCCATGGTTTTGTTTTCCAATTCGGCAACTTTCTGTTTCAGGATCTGGATTTCCTGTTCTTTTTTGGTTATGTCATCGTTCAGTTTGTCACTATCGTTTTGGCGGGAAATTTTTTCACAGCTGGGGCATAAAATGAGCCCTCTGCTTCCACTCGCAACAAGTAGCCCCGTTATTCGTAAGGCACACGACTGATGATAGGATACTACACAATTTGCGCACTTTACACCTATTTTTTCTACATTACTTTTGCAATATTTGCACTTTTTATTTACGTCCGCAGACACCGCGACTTCACTTGACGCCATCTTGCGTTACCACCAGAGGGCCACACTAGATACACTGTGAGCCAAACCCTCAATGTGCTCCCTCCAATCCAGTCTCTCATCTATCTGCTTACTCTCAGCTGCTTCCTCATCATTGTAAAAGAGTGAACATTTATTATTCAATTTATTTCTAAAAGTGAGAGTTTTTGACACATTCAACATCAGATCGTTGGCTTTGAAATATTCATCAAGGGCCTCCATTGCCGTATTTACCCTACGGATCAGTATTTAATTGCTATTTTCACTAAATATAAGAGACGTATCATCGGCATATAACCCTAGTTTAGAAAAGCAGATGGAGTTTATTAAAATCGAATAAAATAGCGTTACTGGACATTTGGTCACTTTACGTGATATCAATAAATTATACATTGAGACAATAAGGACAACAATTATATACAGGGTGTTATGGAAATTACTGAAAATTAATTGTATTGTGAGAATACCTGCTTCGCAGGACAATGTCCCGGTCAAAATTGCCTTCTGTGTATTAAATTTCATGCCACAAAAATCAGATTAAAAAAAGCATCAGAATTAGAATCGTAATGTTCCAGATTTTAAAACCATATCTCCCCACACCTCCGAAGGGGGTGGCTTGGGGGGGGAACCGGGGATGGAGAGCATCTACATTTCACGGCCCAGCCAAACTATAAAAAGCTCTCGATTCGGGCTGACTTTATCTCGGCTATAAATTCGGCAGAAGCACCCTGTGATTTATTCGTCCACATAAATGCCGTTCTGGAACCAAAGGTGGCGGGAACGAGGGAGGATTGGGAGACGATCGATGTTTTATGTGAAATATTAGATTTTAATTAGATTGGGCGATGATTCGTTGTAAAAGTGTACCTTATTAATAAAACAAAGAATTTTATTTTTGAAAATGACAATATAAGCTATAAAGTAATGTTGGGAAAAACCGATGATTTTAATAATCGAGTACTTGATACTCGAGCGATTTTAATAATCGAGTGAATCGCTCGAGCAACTAATCACTTGACATTTTTTTTCACTAAGACGAATTTGTTGATAAAACACCAGGATTTTTTTGGTAAGTTTTTATTAAGGAAGAATAGTTGATTCTGATTGAAAAAAAATTACATCCGTTAATTCTTTAAAAATTTACAATCGTCGCTGGCTAGCCAGTCAAAACAAAACCCGCGGTCGCGATGAATCCACTTTTTATAACCCCTCCCCCCCAAATAAATTATAAACATCTTTTAAACAGACACTCTCTCCAACATGGAAATCTAGAAATGTTCAAATGCAATCAATGTGACTTTCAAACTAAATATAAAAATAGTTTAGAAACTCATCGCTTACGGCATATTAGTCCGGAACAAGTCGGTATGTTAAAATGTAATGAATGTGACTTTCAAACTACACATAAAAGGTATTTAAAGCCTCATCTGCTGCATCATAGTAACTCCCTGGACGGTAAAAAGTTTAAATGCGATCAATGTTCTTATAAAACCATTTACAAACAGAATTTAGAAAGACATCTTCTCCGACATAAAAATATAGAAGAAGTGCAGATGTTTAAATGCGACAAATGTGACTTTCAAACAAAGTATAAAGATTATCTGAAAACGCATCTGCATAATACTTCAGGGGGGGTCGAGATGTTTAAATGCAACCAATGCGACTTTCAAACTAAATATAAAAATTATTTAAAGGTTCATCTGCTTCAGCATAGCAACTCCGAGCACGTTAATGAATGTTATAATTGATATTATAACGCCTTATTTACAATAATCGCCATTTTTTTTATCTCATAGGTACTGGCATTATCTTCTGTACTACAGGCCGTGAAGAGACCAGCGATGCGCTGTTGCCAAATGTTATTTAATGGGACTTTGGAAATGGAATGGCATTTAGAATGCAGATGAACAGTATTTTTTGCCACAAAGATTTTTCTGTTATCGAGGAGAATTGTTCATAGACATCCTGTAGTCAGGGTAGTGTCAGATTCTTATTGACTAAACTCCCTTATCTGCTAAGTAAACTTTTTGCCTTCCGAGATTGTTGGGATAGACTGTTTTAGGATTACGTTTATATGCTGTCTTTATTTCCAGATTTATTCGTTTATTATAAATATTTTAAGGTCCTGGAATTTTGCGTGTTTTATAGTTAAAATTTTCAAAGATTGCGCCAATTATATTTCAAAATATATGTACAAAATTATAACTGACAAATATTTTACTGCCTCCGTTAAACTTAGAATATTCTACTTTTACTATCTAAGAGTTACAAATGTTAATTTCTTTAAACATAGTTTAAAAGTAAGCCCTGAAAACTATTAATTATATTTGATTTTTCAAATGTTCCATTTAATTCGTTATGACGAGCTAGATTTTCATTATGTCTTTCGTCAGAGGTACTATTTTAGAAATAGACAGGTAATATGATTTAAAATAACTGCAAAATATAATTTGCCCACGGCGGCGGCTTGACCGCACTAAAATGACGCCCCACTTCCCACAACTCGGTGTTGCCGGAATGACCCATAACACGGCCTGTACTGCAGAAGGTAATGGTACTGGATATCCCACCCATTCTTGTGTAATCAGTAAAACACCATTTAACTTTCAGTTAAAAAAAAATGCATCATTCTTTCCACTCCACTGTTTTTTGTAGCTCTAACGCCGAAAGAGCGTTTTATGCCGGTACACAGAGTCGAATGTTTCTCGGGAAATAACCGAGCTGAAAAAACGGGAAGAATAAAAATAAAATAAATGCTGGTGTCCGAGATACGCTGTGTAAAACGGAACATCAAAAAATTCAAGTTTATTTGTGTCCGTGCGCCCCGGCCGGGGGTTGGTCGGACGGACATTAGGGCCGATGCAAGCGAGATAAGGGGCGGAAAATACTGCAGGGGGGATGTTTGTTTACCGGAGGATGGAATTTAAAAATATGAAATTTTATTATTTAAATTATAATCTCATAATATGCCACCGAGAGTTCCAACGCAACAAACCCGAACAAAACACGCACAACATTTATGTCGTGCTTCTTTACGACAATTGACAAGGCCGCCAAAATCTAACTCTTCCTCCGCGAGAGTAACATTCTTAACATGGACCATATGATTCATTTTTATAATAATTGTCTACACCAGGGGTAGGCAACCTTTTGAGACGGAAGAGCCAAAAGTTATAATTTACACAATTTCTCAGTTTTTAAAGAGCCACTAACGGCCGCAATTTGATATCGAAAGAGACACAACTTGACATCGAAAGAGCCGCATGCGACAACGACAAACATGACAGTTGTTAATCCGGTAGTGTCAAAAGTGGAAGCAGGTATGAAAGATGGCCGTGCTCCAATAATGGTTCTATAAAGAGTAGGTTCCTAGCGCTCGGAGGCGACGTAATGTCTTTGTCTAATTAACAGAAAACGACAAAGAAAAAATATATATACTAATTTTCAGAACCCCCCGATTGCTTTTCTGGGAAGTTGTTTACAACCCACCTAAGAATGTGAATTGTTTATTATTCAAAGACTGTGTACCATAGTCGTATCCTCTTTGATTAAAAATCCTTTGTATTAATATATATACAGGGTGTTCTTTAATGACGTGCTAATATTTCATGGTGTGATTCCTTAGGTCACTTTATAAAGAAAAGTTCATAAGAACATATGTCCGCAACGGCTTAAATTTTTTGCTACAGGGTGTTGAATTTTTATTTTTAAATGGTTATTTTTTAATAACTCCGAAAGTACTTTAGATATTATTTTCAATTTTGGTATGTGTTAATAGAATATAGAACCACAAGTTTTAGTTAGAAAAGTTATTCAATTGTTCCACCAGTGACATCCCTACAAACATGTCCTCTTATAATTTTTACAAAAAAGATGGTACGCCATTGATATTTTTCCACATGGATATTTTTGTGATTAGCCTGGTCAATTCTACATATAAACGGTTTCTTGAGTTTTTCTCGTTAGACGCACCGTTCTTGATTAAAACCACTAAATTCATATTGAAACTCATTATTATTAACATTGATAAAATAATTAAGGATACATTTTGTGTCATAAATTTTTTTGGAAATGCCCGCCTTCACTTAAAAGGCATGCTTCCGCCCATCCTCGCATCGAATTGCCCACTCCAACAATTTTTATAAAACACAATTTATCATTAATTATTTTATCAATGTTAATAATAATGAGTTTCAATATCAAATTAGTGGTTTTAATCAAGAACGGTGCATCTGACGAGAAAAGCTCAAGAGACCGTTTACATGTAGAATTGACCAGGCTAATCACAAAAATATCCACCTGGAAAAATCTCAGTGGCGTACCATTTTTTTTGTAAAAAATATCAGAGGACATGTTTGAGAGACGCTACTGGTGGAACAATTGAATAACTTTTCTAATTAAAATTTGTGGTTCTATATCCTATTAACACGTACCAAAATTGAATATAATATCTAAAGTACTTTCGGAGATATTAATAAATAACCATTTAAAAAATAAAAATTCAACACCCTGTAGCAAAAAATTTAAGCCGTTGCGGATATATGTTCATATGAACTTTTCTTTTTAAAATGTCCTAAGGAATCACACCCTGAAATATTAGGAACACCCTGTATAGATTCAAAGCTATTTATACAACAATTTCGTTGGCCTTTGGTGGCTCGACCTTAATAAACATTATGCAGGGCCCCTTTGTACGGACAAATTGTGGCATTGTAAGCCGAGAAGAGTTGACATAAAGGGATATTATAGATCCGATCAATGTATGGTACAGAGTGGACCAAAATATAAGCTTCCGTTTTATTGCATTTTGTAAATTATTGTACATATTTTTTTTTGGTAATTTTTGCGTCCCTTCCGAATTATTATATCGGTTTAGTCGATCTCAGTTTGAACGGTACTGAAGGTTTGTTCGAGGAGCAGCCTGAAATAGTTACAAACTGCCCGAAGCATTTGGTTTAAAGTGTTCACAGAAGCAAAATCTGTGATCGCCGCAGCAACCATCAAATAGAAACTTGTCCACAGCCGATCATAATCACAACAAAATTTGCAATCGCTCTGCGAATGAACCTAATTTAGTACTCGGGGCCAAATCTGTAACGGCGATAAACCTTTATCGTATATGGATTTCAGGTATGGGGCTGCATCAAACAGAACCATGCCAACATAATCCAAAGATTCTAGAACACTACAATAATTTCTTTTTTCTATTTGGGTTTCATAATGGCTACATTATGAAATACAAAAAAAATTGAATAACCTGCCACTTTATGAAACTGAAATTTTATTTTTTTTATGTTGGCAGCAAGTACGGTTCGAATTTTAGGCTACTTCGATGTCGTTGAAATTAGTTTTCTAGGCATTATGGATTCGACACAATTTTTTTTATAGGCACCTTTAAAATCCTAACCTTTAACCTTGCAAATAGATCATTTTTACTAGATATTTATCCGAAATACCTATACTCGAAAATATATCGACGGTGTCTGTCCACTAATATCTAGCCACAACTATAAAACAACGTAACCCAAAAAAAATAGAAATATCTTACAGTTTATGCTCTATTTCTAAAGTTTTATTCAAAACTATGTTTATTTTTAATTCAATATAGTATTATATACAGGGTGGCCCATCGAAAACAGTCCAGCAAGGTTTACGGCTGTGTACGTGAAAATTAAAAAAAACCTCGGACCCGTAAACATGTGTTTTCAGGGGGACACGTTTCACTATTAATTTCATCCCTGTAACCTCATCCCCCCTAGCGGGGGCGGCTACTGCCCTTGTTTTTTCAAATGGGAATGGGTATGCTGTGATACATCTTTTTAAAGGGCATTAAACTCTCTTTACAATGGCGCTTTGTTTTGTAAATTTGAGCTACGCGCCGCCGAGAAATTGCGTTTTAAAAAATGTAATTTTATTGAGTAATACTTACATGTTATCTTATTATATGTTGAAAATGTCCGCCATTCACCTCCATACAATAGTACAACAACTGTTCAACGTGTTCTCGGACATTGTGAAGACTGGTGTACATTCAAAATTGTTTACGCACAAACCTGTGTACTTGATAAGAGGTGCAGTGAAATGTTTCAAATTCCGTTGCTCGGCGGCGCGTAGCTCAAATTTACAAAACGAAGCGCCATTTTAAAGAGAATTTAATGCCCTTTCAAAAGATGTATCACAACATACCCATTTCCATTTGAAAAAACAAGGGCAGTAGCCGCCCCCGCTAGGGGGTTGAGGTTACAGGGATGAAATTAATAGTGAAACGTGTCCCCCTGAAAACACAAGTTTACGGGTCCGAGGTTTTTTTTAATTTTCACGTACACAGCCGTAAACCTTGCTTGACTGTTTTCGATGGGCCACCCTGTATATTACTTTATATATACATATTTATAGTTACTGTAGATATTACCTGGGCAATAATTGTTATTCCTGACAGATTCTGAGTAGACACAATATTTTGTTCAATTGTATTATTTATTATTTTGTTCAATATTTTGAACTTTGTTCTGCTCGCACCATAACTCAAAGTTTTGCATATTCTTTTTAAAAGTTTTTCTATTTCTGCAATTTCTCGTATTTCTGACGAAGTACAATTTTCTTCCTGACTCACTTTTATTAACTTTAATAATATATTAATTTTTAATTATGGGAAGAAGCTTTGTTGTGTTCAATTGTTTCAATCATGGCACATTTGATACTTGTAACATTTTATTAAATTGTAAAATTATTGCCAAACCAAAAAGAAAATATTAATTCAAATGGAAAAAATCTACTATAGTTTTTCAGACTTTAAAGACCCAAATACAAAAAGTATTATAAAATACACGGTTCATAAGACAATTAGAGCACTTGTACTTTAGAAAACTCCCCGCTTCGCGGGTCGTTATCTAAATTAAGTGCGTGCTCTAAGATAATGTCTTATGAAACTTGTATCTTAATATACTATTTTCAATTACCTATTAAAAATTTTGGGTCGCCCTGTAAAATCCCTGTAGCCGGCTGCACTCCACTCGGGCTTATCAAGAATATCGCTCGATTTATCTTTTAGATACATCTCTTTGGTTAGAGATAACGCGGGATGGAGATGTCAAACACATGGATTTCAGATCTCATAACACAGTTGGCCCGGTGGTAGACTGGAGGTTACCTATGCAGACTACGCTATTATTTCGAGACCTATTAATTTATTTCCCAGTATTTTTTAAAAATATTTTTAGTAGTCGGTCCGAAAATCGGGATACTCTCTAATCACTTCGGCACCTGGGTGACCTAGGTTCACTCTAGGTTTAAATTGTGTCAATATTTCGTACTATAATGACTTTCTGCCTTTTTATAATAGTTTCCATGTAGAATTGACCGGGCTAATCAGATAAATAATCCATATCAGTGCTTATTTGATTATAGGGGGCCCAAGGCCCGTTATACGTAATTCGGGGTCCCTTACCACTCTATTTAGTATGATTTAATAATATCATAAAGAATAGTATATTACGTACCGAGGTGGAAAGTGTTTCGTTCCTGTCGAGAGGGTCGTTAGTTAACTAAATCTCGAGACAGTAATGAAACGTTTCACCGAGGTTTGTATACTATTTTATTTACAACCACATCTAACATCCACTTCTTATTATTTTGAATTAAAATTATTAATAAAAGATAAATGTCATTTTGACTTCTCCATTGAAAAATTAGCCAGAAATTTCAAATAACCGCAGGTGGTAAAATAACGTAGGTAATAATACACATCAAGATGGCAAATATAATTTTTTGAATATGGTTTCCATGTCACTAAACAATATATTATTTTAACAACAGAAAAATATGCGAGTGAACAGATGAGGAGTTTGATTTTGCTGCTACTTCACCAGAAATTCGAGAAGCAGCAAAAATAGCAGAAGATCTTCTGGCAACTAAAAGCCGCCCGAGATATGACAAGGCATATAACTGTTTCAAAGAATGGTGTACGGGGAACAAAGTTCAAAATCCTGGCTCTGAGTCGGCGCTACTAGCTTATATCAGTGAAAATGCCAAGACAAAAAGATATCAACGATTTGGTCACAATATTCAATGCTGAGGACCACTCTATCAATTAGGGAAAAAGTAGACATATCTAAACACGCAAAGCTATTAGAATTTTTAAAAAAGTGTGTTCGTATATTATTTTGAGATATCGATTTTTAAAAAAAATTACAAAAAAATAATTTACTTTCCACCCGGGTGTATAAATAAATTCAAAATTAATCCACTAAGCAATTATAATAATCAGTATTAATAACTAAACAATTACAATGCACATAAAATATTTTGAATTGTCTTGTTTCAATTCTAGAAAAAAATCTCATTTTATGTAGAGTGCCATGATTTACCAATATAAACAAAGGCGGCTTCGGTACGTCAGTGATACCAACCCTGCATTAAAAATTAGCGTGGGTTAGGGCCATCGATCGCGTCTTCTTTCGTGTTTGTTATAAAATTATTAATTATTATTTAAGAATTAGCGGGTTTACGAACGTATTTTTAATTAGAAAAGTGGAAAGAACATGTGGAGGACAGGGGACAAATTGAAAAATTAACTGGTGCGGTGTGAAGTTGCTTATAAACGTGGTTTCAGTGAGGAAGAATAAAATTTCATTCAGGGAAGAACGACTGACTTCTTCAAAACTATAGTTATGGCTGCCGGAATCTTTGATTGAAGATATGATGAGGTACTTATGTAGTTTTATTATCTATGTATATACAAGGTTGCATCTTGATTAGTAGTCTCTATTTCTGAACTTTACTTTCCATATTAGAATGAACGTGTGCATGATAAAGTCATTGAATCAAGCCAGATTTGTATACATTAAAATACGATCGATATTTTATCGTAGAGATAGATAGATCGCTACCTTGGAATGACAGGGTTCTATGTGGCAACACATACATTTTTAGATACAGCTGTTTAAAGTTTTGACTTGAAATATTTAGTTGTGTGTTAAACTTTCGTTAGTGATTTTGGGATATCATAGTTTTATTGTCGTGTTTTAAACAATGTTTGATACATAAAGTTTTAAAAATTTGTTAGGGAAACAGAGAAATTCAGCTATTACTTTAGCAGATAGAACCTTGTCTAAAATTATAGTATGGAAATTTTGTAGAACAAAGTTTTATCTGCCAGATACAACCTTGTCCAAACAAATAGTTTATTTAAAATTCTTTAAAGAAACAACAAATAATAGAACTAATATCCTTAAATTTTGTTGTGTTCTACCATAAAGAGACAAAAATACTTAAAAAGCGGATACTTTTTATTAATATAACAAAACTGTCAATTTGTAACAAACTACTTAAAATATTTTGTCTTAAAACTAGGTATTTTAGTAATAATAATTACAATAAGAATTGTTTTGCCACTGTTTTTTTTTAATTTTTCCAGGTCCCATTTTTCTTTCTTTTCGTTATTGTGTACATTCCTTTGTACCCTTTTTATTACATTCTTATGCTTCTTTATATTCTGATCCTTTTTTACAATTTCGTCTTTCTTTATAATCTGGCCTTTTTTTATAACTTGGTCCTTCTTTACAGCCTGGCTTTTCTTCTGCGTAATGCTGTGGAATTCCGCATCATCTAAAAAATATAATACCCAACAATATTATTTGTGTGTTGGTAATCTTGGCTATCAGGGTTATTACATAACAATAATAATTAGTTGAACGGTCTAAAATGTGTAAACTTAAAAACTTTTGTATTGCTTACCTATTTCTAAAATACATTTGTAGTATTCGACATCGTTTTGGGACATATACACTAACATGGAAATTAAGTCATCTCTTTTCTCTTTCTTGATACCAGTTTCACCTTTACGTGGCTGAATATTGCGACGACTTAATTCGAGGCCTAATTTGTCAAGATCATGAGAAGAATTAGTGCTAGTAGCAGTCTCTGATCGTCTGCTAATCTTTTTTTCAGATGGGGTAATGGAGATATTTGTAAATTCGCTTTCATTGAAATCAAGCTAAATTCAATATGAAAACGAGCCTGAGTAAAACTCAGCACTTGAAGTTTCGAGAAAGGAATATTTTTGTACTCTAGCTTCTTACTAAGTTCTTGATAATTCCAATAATCTTTGGGTTGCATTTGGATAATGACAAAGGGCTTCTTGCGACTTACGCTTTTTAAAAGTGTAATAAGGCCAATAGGAGAAAAAAACTCATTTAGTTTTAGATGTTTTTCGATAGCACTGTGTGCGCTGTCAACTTCCTGACACGCAGAATGGCCAGCAATAGAAAATTTCATAATGATGGATTCTATGTGTGGATTTCTATGTATAAAATCAGAGATTGCAAAAGACATAATCGAGTTTCTATTCTGAGGTACACAAGAGTCGCTCCATGTTATAAGTTTATTAATATCGTTCTCTTCAAAAACTCGTTCCAATATTTTAATAAGTGCACAGGCTATGTCATTCCCTGTGCGACCCGCACCTTTTTCGGTCCAAATAACACAATATGTGGTTTTGGTTGTAGTTAAGTATGCAGTAAGGTTGTAGATATTTAATTTGCATTTATAGAACAAAGGTCCAATTTCAGTCCTTGGACATGTAAGAACATATCAAATATTAGAACTGGAGTATCTGATTCTTTATCTTTTTTTTCTGTTCTCTCATAGTTAGTTTTTTTCTTTGATGTTCCTCCTGTCTGTCCATGATATTGGTTTCTATTTCTTTGTTTTCTTTTTCCATATTTTTATATACTTCCAGGTTCCGCATCTATCGCTTTTTGGTACATGGAAATTGATATTAAATTCTGTACAGAATATATATCTGTAATATGACGCTTTTACTGGTTGTCTATTATTTTTTTCTTCCTGACTAACATATAGATCATACATTTTAGCAATGTTTAGATTGGAATCAAGGTACTTTTTATTTGTCCTCGCTCTACAATAATGCGATTCAATGGCTGGAAAACTGTTAATGTGATCTCTTATAATTACTTTTTGACCTTCGCCTATATAATTTCGGTTAGTTTTTCCTCTCATATCTTTCTGTGGAATACCACTTATTTGATTTTTCTTCTGGTGTACATTATAAATTGGTTTTTGCGAAATATTCAAGAGGTAAAAAGTTTTGCATACTTCAATTTTTTGGTCTTTTATAATACAAAAGTACTTAAATGTAAAGTTTCTACGAGAGTTTTGTTGGTAGTGTTACGATTTTTTGTCATTTTACTAGTTGTCCTGTTAATAAACTCGTATTTCCCATTTTGATCTAGGCTGTAGTAGCTTTGAAAGACCTGCTGTCGCTCATTTTGCGAAACATATGTGGAGCACTTAAATTTACATTTATTTTTGCAATCTTTTTTTGTTTTTACTTCTTTCTTCTCCACCACTTTATTTCTTTTATTAGTATATCTTTCACCAGATTGGCACAGAAGCTTCCTCTGCGTGCTTTCCCAGGTAAAACAATTGGACTTTCTTTTTCTTACTTCTTTTCTGCCTTTTTTTTTACTAGCCTCTATAGTGACAACTGCACCTACATCCTGGTTAATTAATACTACTTTGAGGGTCCTCCATGGTCACATTACTATTTTTAAAATTATCTTCATGTATCTCTCTACTTTCTATCATGCTTTCTGTAAGCACTTGTTCAGAAGTATTTATTGCTATAACAGGTTTTCGTCCCACAAAATCAACTTTTTCTATGTTTTCTTTATCCTCGTCTATCAGTTTTCCTGAATTCTTCTTTACTGCTAAGTTTTTAATTATTTCAACCTGGTCCTGATTGTTTGAATTTTGATTTTCATTGCACATCATATGAATTACTGGTAAAAAATTAACATTTCTGAGGTCAATAATATCACCAACTTTGATTAAGCTATTATTATCATTATTGTCATTAAAATTTAACTCAGCGGTAGTTAAAAGAGTACTGCTGTCTTCAAAAAAATCAGGATCGTTTAAAATATCTACTAGCTGGCAGTCTGTTAATGGAATGTTTGTAGTCATCATAGCTGGAGCTTAAGGAACCCCTGTAAATAAATAATAAAAACCAATAATAATTAATAGTCTTAACATAAAAGTGTTTTTATTAGATAAGTACTAAGTAATAAGATAATAGAATAAACATACCTTGTTCACTGTACTTATTTGTAATAACGAAATATTGTTATTTTTAGTTTTCTAACACTTGATTTGGAACACAAAAATAGTTAGACACGACATGTTAAATCGATGTTTAATATTACTTTTTTGTAGGTTAGAAACGCTTGTAAAATAAGCGCACATGGTTGTATCTGCAGTAACTTTTTGAAGAACACGGTTGTATCGGTAATATTATAACACATTTTTATGACAAGGTTGTAACTACTGTACTTACCACCTTGTCCACAAAATTATCTCTATTTTAGGCGTCAGATAGAACCTTGGCATTTGATTATTTCGGCTATTAGTTAATAGATGACTCTGATAGTATTATTATTGGGTAGAAATTGTCACATAGAACCATATTATATAAAAATCTCAATTTTGCAAAAAACAGCAGTTAGAACCCTGTTATTCCAAGGTAGCGAGATGCCTTTTTATGTTCAATGTAAGCATGGAAAAGAATCGCTTCTCAATATTCAATTAATTATAAATATAATACTAGAAGTATGTATTGAAGGGTTATAAATTTGAGGGAAATAGCATTTTAGGATGGTGCAAAAGTTTTGCACTTGCTGAAATTCGCTATTTGATTATATACTTTTCGCGGAAATACCGGGAAATAATGTAAAATTAACCAGGTGACGTCGCGATGAGATAGTAAATTTTGAAAACGTTTCGTAAGAACATTCGATCAATTAAAAGCAAGTGGGTCCAATTTCTTTCTTGTTTATTTTTAACAAGCCTTAAAATTTCGAGTGTAAATGTATTCACAACCTAGACTTACTCAGGGTCTATTTTTGGTTATAGGGGGCCCCGGGCCCGTTACCCTCTCCCCAACACTCTAATATTTTTCTGCAGTAAAAAAATTGAGCATATCAGTTTTGCAAATAAAGTAAGTTCTTGTCTTTTACTATTTGAATAAGTATATTGTCTTCCCCAATCTACGTCGGTGGTTTATAGGGGCGCCATTGGTGTATCGATAGAATATCTTTTCTAACTAAAATATGTAGAAACACATACGAAAATTGAAAATATTAACTAAAGTACTTTCGGAAATAACAAACCCTTTAGCAAAAAATGTTGCGGATATATGTATTTATAATAAGAAAGTTGGTATTGGCCACTGTTACATGACATACCATGTATGAAAAGTTTTTATTGAAAAAATGCGCAACTAGAAATACCAATCGACGTGTCCGAGCGTTTTTTCGCACACGCCCCCATTTGTTTATTATAGAATCTATTCCATTTGGCTGATAGGGTAAAGTGGGATGAGATGGCAACCGGTTTTCACAGAATGCCCTAGAAATTTTTTTGTAATGGTTAGGATTATGGCATATTTTTTTGTAACAGATTAATTATCATCCCAATAAATAGAACTAAAATATTTAATCATTTATTCAAATAAATTGGATGTGGCCATCTATCCCTGTTCGAGTGGGTGAGTTCCAATTCCAGTCAATTCAATAAAGGAATTTTTCTTGTTTTCAAATGCAAAGTTACCACAATTTTTACAAGTGTTTAAAAAACAAGAGCAATTTTCATGAAACCACAACTGGCATATTATGAATGGCAGCCAATCCTCGTTCTTTCAGGTGCTGTTGTAGCTTTCTCCACATCCTGAGCATTCGCGCATTCTATCTCTACAATTTGGTGGTACTCTCTCCCGAATGCTAGGGCGAGATGGCCAACGTAACAAACAAAATACACGGTATGCTCTTAACGGTTTTTGGAGGTTAGAATTATCGAATGATTGTCGTACTCATCTAATATGTCAAAATCACCGGTGAATTTACTTCCACACATTAACAATAGTAGCTAGTAAGAACCTATTATAAAATTTTACAAGACGCGATATTATATTTATTTTCTGTGTGCTCTTAATGTCACCTTGACGTGGTCGAAAACACATTGGCCGTGCTTACACATAAACGTTGGTCGCTAGGGAGGACACGCAGCGCCATCGCACGACGCCTTGTTGAGTTTTAACTGTTGGTCATCTCTCCCGGCTGGCCATTTCACCCCACTTTACCCTACACGCTGTATATAATTATTTTTACCTACATAATAGAAACTGCCCGTCTTGATATTATTTTCGTGGTGCGTCCAAGCTTAAAAAATGTAAATTTCCCACCTAATATCGAAATTGAAAAAGTCTATATTGAGGCATTTACATCCCTTTTTTTTCTCAGAATATTACGTTCAATTTAAATTTGAAAACTTTTACGAAGTTGATATTAAGCTTCTGCTAATGCATAAAACTTTTCTGAAAAATGAGTTTCACAAATTAATTATACAAGTTTGCTTCTTGAATTTAATCTGTAAAGTTTTAGAGAGGTTTTTTGAATGTTTTATAATTCTTTTGTCGTCGATTTTTTCCGTATTAAAAAGTGAACCCAAGACTATCTAATAAAATTATTATTATGGGGCGATTTTTTTAAAAGAGACGAAATTCCGCCATGTAAAAGATAATTAACAATATCAGATTTGTTCCTAATATTATTACTTATAGTTGATATTCAATTCTGTGATGATGATTCCCACGGAATTATTTATTTAATAATTATTATTTTTTGCGAGCAGATATAATGCCAACAAAGCTGACAGCGCCTGCTGAACTAATTCGACCGATGCCGGCCGGCTTTACCGGTGTCGGTGTCGGACTTGAAACAAGCCGTCGCCAGCAAAAAATAATATTTAAAATAAACAATTTAGCTGCGTTTAATCACAGGTTACCAAGCAGGTACTATTTTATGTGAACGTTTAGCCAAATATACTTAGTTATGTAAAGTGTGTGATTCGCAAGGATTGGAAAACGCTATGAAAAAATTGCGTTAAAAAAGATAATGTTATATATTATAATATGAACAATTTTCAAATTTTTGTCACAGATCTTCCTGAAACTTGTTGATACCCCAATCGACATGTCAGACAATCTAAATATCAATAAATTAACTAAAAAACTTTATTATTAACGGCTAAAACTTCACGAAAAGAAATACTGATCAGCTGATTACTTAATGATTAGTAAAAGTGAAAACCAACTGACAAAACCAAAAAAGGGAGAAAAACGGTATTAAACGAACTGTCTTTAAAGAAAATTGGTAGTTCCTCATCTAAAAAAATATTTTTTTGTAGTATATTCTTAAAGAAAAATCACTTGGTTCTTCTATGAAAAATGCAATTTATTGAAAAAGAAAAACTCATAAAGGAAACACAATGAAAAGCACGATATGAAAACAAAACGAATGTGTTATTAGTCTTCTATTAAATTTGGTCTTCAAAATCAATCAATCAATATCTCCATAGAAGCCCTCAGTATCTTCCTGTAGGCCCTACAGGAAGATACTGAAACTGATGAAACCCTACAGTCTGTAGGGTTTCATCGCCCATAAGGCTAGTATAAAAATGTTGATCCGCAGCGGGAATCAGGTCCACGGAAGATTTTATATCGTTCAGTTTAGGTGTTGGTATTGCTTTACTTTGAGGCACTCTTCTAAGCAATTTTTTTTTTATGATCAAACACAAGCACTATAGGAAAAATCTTTTAGGGCACTCTATGACTGGTGCGTGTGCGCAAAAAGCGATTCACGTTGGTTTTGAATCGTCGGAGGTTATATTCGTTGGGAAAAACGACCTCGGGAAGGTCGTTCCATAAGGACGAAGTCCTCCAGATGAAAGAATTCTTAAATAATGAAGTTCTAGGAGTACTAAGCTTAACCACATATGGATGGGCGGCAGTGGTTCGTCGTGTATTTCTGCTATTCGCCGCTCTGGGCGGATTTAATAGGGCAAGGTCAGCCGAGCACTTTCCATGAAAATATCTGTAAAAGAGAGTCAAATACCCAACCTCACTTCGATGTTCTAGGCTGTCGAGGTTCGTCGTCAGATCGTGGTCTTAAATCAGACGAATGGCCTCCTTTCGATGGAATCCAGTAGTCGAAGAGTATGTTTGGGTGCAGAGCTCCAGACATGAGAGCAGTACTCTAGTGATGGTCGAATCTGGTCTTTGCATAGTGTCAAAACAAATTGCTGCTAAGGAACTGTGATTTATTGATATCAGTGATTAAATCACAGTTCGTGAAATATCACTCACCACTAGTTATAGGCCGAATAAACTGGGTTGTTTAAATATTTTTTTTTCACTTTATTCTTGATACTCCGCTCAAGGGTCTAGTCAGATTTTATGCGGGTACATTAAATAATGGAAAATTATAATGGAACCTATTTAATATCTAAAAACTTTTTTTCGGATGATTATAATTTTAAGATTTATTCATATTTAATGTTCCAGTGGCAGCGATGGAGCAAAACAATTACCATTCACGGAGCCGATAAAATCATATCGAATGATTTACAAGGAATTAGCATACGCCAGTAATACTGCTTTATCTAATCGGCCGCGCACCGTATCATTAATTAATTAATAATTAATTTGAGGCAAACATTCCAGTTTATTGGATAATTTGATTTATGAAAATTAGTAGGGATTAGTTACAGTGTGTGTGTGGATGAGTTCGGGAAATACATTAAGACGATATAGTGAGGTTCAAGTTAGGCCCGTTGACTTTTACTTCAACTACCTATCCCTATTATGTCTATCCCTAATTCTTTAAACCCCAATAAATGGGCTTGAAAATACAGCTAATTGCTATTTTTAATTAAGAGACATTTTAAACCAGATGAAAATAAATAATATTTTGAGACATAGTAATTCTAATAAAAATTAATGAAATACATATTCGTTTCAATTAAAATTAAGTTTTTATATACAGTCGTCATTGATAACATAATACATAATAACATTTACAATGTTAATAATAATTTGTAATTTCGAAACAAGATGCAAACACAGCAAGACAATGAAACTTTGAAACTCCAAACCCACACAATATAAGTAAAAATAGCATAACCACGTGAATGTAATATATCCATGATATGAATACATCAAAAATTTTATAAAAAATTTACTTTTCGGTTGTTTTTCATGCAGACCTCGTAATCACGCAACCGCTTGTCGTGGGCCATTGGTGCGTACTGCGTCAAGTAGCGCGTCTATAAACAAACAATGGTGCGCTGTTGTCAGCTCGCTAACGGCCATATATTCCAAGAAATCGTATTTTTCACACCTCTACTCTGTCACAAATCTCCTCGATCTCCCCTACTGTCAGCACAAGGCCATGACATGACAATCAAACACTAATATAACAAAATTCACTCGTCGGAAAATAAATTTTATATTAAAATTAATAAATATCAATTCAATCAATCAAATTTTATGGTATTTTATGGTCATAGGGGTAATTAGGATTTAATGACAGTCAAAAGATCAACGGTATATTTTGAACTATACTATAGCTGACGGACATTAAGTCTATATTTATGGATAGCCAAACTCTGCGAACAGGACCGTACTTCGCCCTTAATGAAAATTATTATACGGCATCTTTATGTACTTAAAATAAATAAACACAGTAATTAATTTCCAATAGTTACGTAGATTTTCGATAGTTACCGAAATTGTCCCGTATCTGTGGAACCACCCGTATCCATAGTTATAGGTAGGTGGTCTATATACGATCAAAATACTTACCATGTACTTTTAAATGTTGTCCATTGTCAAAAAATAGTTAATATCAAAATTTAAAAAAATATATATCAATAATTATTAGCAATACCATTTGATATACTACAACTTATTAAATCTCTACCTACTTAATATTTATAATATTCAAAAGAGTAGCCGATTGTGATTATTCAGAAATGAACAGTGAGTGGGTTGGATAACTAATGCCAATTAGAGATAGGAGGGAGATCTATCTTGACAGCCCGTTGTATATCTTGTAATGTAGAATATTAAAATATTATGAATGGTTGGTCTATCAGATCATTTTTTTTATACTGATTTGATATGGGAGAACGTCTTTAGTAAATATTTAAATTTACATAAAGATTTAAGTACAGATTTAGGTTTATAATAGTTTATTTGTATGCTCGTTATAAAAACTTTTTGCACCATTATACATACAAAATATAAATATACAGGGTGATTCACGACGAGTTTGCATTAGAACTTTATGGTGAACTACTGAATATATGTTTCTGAAACTTTGGGGATTTAGGTTTATCGATATGCTCTCTTTAACTAAAATATTCACAACTTTCGTTTTTTAAATACAACATGGTAATTTTTATTATATTTTTCGAATAAGCGTTAAATACTAAGCAGACTCTGTTAGTTTTTGAGATATCTGGACTTTTTGTAATTATTTGACAAATGCATGACGATATTGACGATGGAATAATCCATATCATTTTTTACCTTAGCTCTTGGACTAAAAATGTTTTCACATCAAATAGCTAGAAGATCATCAAGTCTCAAGAATATTTCAAATTCGGCAGAAAATGTACAGGGTGGTCACAATTTAAGGTTCATTGTAAAGGAATTCAACCATTAAAAACTTTTTTATTTTAAATGGAACACCTGTATATTTGTATTTAATTTGATGGCAAATTAGTTGTTCTTTATAAATAGTATTTATTGTCCTATATCAAAGCGTTTTATTATTTATTTTATTTGATTATTTTAGCCCCTAAGTACAATTGTTTTCATAGCACACTTGAACAAATAGTATATTCGGAATAAAATTGTATTTTTTGAGAAAACGCTTTGATATATAGGTATAGGACAGTAAATACTATTTATAAAGAACAACTAATTTGCCATCAAATTAAATAAACATATACAGGGTGTTAGATTTAAAATAAGAAAGATTTTTAATGGTTGAATTATTTCAACTATTTTTTTATTATTTTTGAGACTTTATGATCTTCTATAGCTATTCGGTGAGAAAAAATTTTTAGTCCAAGAGCTAAGGTAAAGAAATTATATGGATTATTTCATCGTCATGCATTTGCCAAATAATTACAAAAAGTTCAGATATCTCAAAAACTAACAGAGCCTGACAAAAACATGTTCTATAAAATGTGCTTAGTATTTAACGCTTATTCGAAAAATATAATAAAAATTACCATGTTGTATTTAAGAAACGAAAGTTGGCAGCTACTTCCGATAAAACCGGAAATGACAGAAACATGTGAATATTGTAGCTAAAGAGAGCATATCGATAAACCAAAATCCCCAAAGTTTCAGAAACGTATATTCAGTAATTCTCCATAAAGTTCTAATGGAAGCTCGTCGTGAATCACCCTGTATACAGTATACGAAAAAATATCTCTCTTGTACCTATACAAGGTGAGTCAGGAGGAAGGGAACAAACTCCAGGAGCATATTGTTTACGTGAAAATAATTTTAAAAACTCACAATTATATTCTTATTCGATTGACTTGCTATCGAAAATATTTAATAACTTCCGAACTAAAAGGGGTACCACTTTTTCGTAAAATGGGTTTTGTAGATAAGAGGATGAAGAACAAAACAGTATTTTTTAATTTACTTGATTGTACTAAATTTATTAGAATTACTTACTACCTATAATTTTTTATAAATTATGTGTATCTACAATATTATTTTGGTACGGATTAATAAAGAAAAATGTCATTAATACCATATTTTATAGGAAATAGTGCGATAAAATCCTTACCATAATATTTTTCTACAGTGTTTGTTCCAAAGATCTTACAAACTCCAGATAGAATTGTTTACATTTGAAGTCGACGTAAGGACTGTAAACGTGCACTCCCCACCTTGCTGTTATGCTTGCAGCATAGCCAGATTGTCCTATTTATCGCTAAGGTATCTGCAAAATCCCAATTAAAAATTTGTTAATTTGACAATTGCAACTGGTTTAAGGTTAATCCGCAATTGCTTTTAAAATAAATTTATCTCCCAATAACTTTAATATAAATTGTGAATAGGCCTTGAGAGATTTAAAAAAAAAATATTATTATTATACATAAAAGTTTGAAATAAACCGACTGCACTCTGACAACATCAAGTTAAAAGATACTACGCTCGACGGCAAACGATCAAACTTTATCAATGGAAGAAGAATACACTGTTGCTACTCGCTGCTAACCGCTTTTAAGGGAGTGTTTATATACTTGGTTGTTTTTATTTTTTTTTTGTGAGTATTGGTGAAAAATCGTCTTTATTATAAACAATGATGGTGCATTCATGTATAGTTTGTAAAATAGTGGATCATTTAAGCAAGGATTTATCTTTTCTTCGGTAAGTATGGTTATGTTTTAATATGATTGTATTGATATGATTTCTGACTAACCATTGACGTTTAAAAGGTTATGGACCGGTCCGTGGTGCTAGTCCGGGCAAAAAGCAGTCGAGTTGGTTTATTTCTTAATATAAATCTTGCATTTACAAGATGGTTGAGTCTTGTGCGGCCATAAAATACTTCACTAGAAGATGACCAGAGTGCAGTTGGATTATTTCACGATTTATTTGATACCTTTAAGTATAATAATATTATTTTAAAGAATCATCCTTTTCACAGTTTATAGTAAAATTATTAGAAATAAACTTATTTTAAGAGCAATTGCGGATTAACCTTAAACCAGTTGTAATTGTCAAATTTGCAAGATGTCTTAGTGATAAATATGACAATTTGGCTAGAAATATACACTTTTATATCTGGAGAGTATCATCCAGTAATGAATACACCAAAAATATTGATGCTAAGCATAAATAGTTAAATCCATCCTTGGATACACTGTATATAAAAACTGGATCAATATTTCTATCTTTTTTATAAATATCCAATATTCGAAACTACACTTTTTGAATAGATAATATAGTTAAACGTAAAGAATCTCAAAGTAAATTATACGCCTTTGTTGGGCTTTTTGCCCAGACTAGCTCCGCTCCGACACGATAAAGACCGCTCCATAACCTTTTAAACGTTATTGGATTTAACCTTGTAAGATCTTTGATTTAACCAGACTTCAACATTGTTGCCATTAGCGAGACCAACATGTTTTGTCACTCTTCCACCCATTACTGATTTTCAATAACATTTCAAACAATCACAAACTCACTTTCCAAGAGATTTATGAATGGAGTGTTGGCCCTGTGGTTTGTTCCGTGCACGTACATTCGCTTTAAAATTTAAAATATATTGTAGTATTTACTTGATTTTACTTAATTGATTAGAAATGCTTACCCATAGCCTTTTTCCTTTTAATTACGCGAATTACATAACACCCTGTATAAAATATTAGTCAACCTTCCTAAATCTCTTTAAATTTTTATTTTATCTCACAGAAGAGAATGGACTTTGTGCTACTATTTTTACTTCAAAAAGTACAAATTTTGTAATTTCTTTGTAGCGTTTCCTTTCCAACGCTGCTGTATCGTTCCACATTTTATTCCGCAGGATAATTCCTCAGAATAAAATTATCCCCTTTTTTGTCACCGTTAAATTTCCTCTGATGGTCATAACTCAAACCGACCAACTTTCAACTGTCTTATCGTCAGCGAATTTAAGAAGTAGTTAAAAACATTTAAGTCCCGAGTGTACCGAACGTAATATACATCGCCCCCGGAGTATGTTTTAAAAGTTGCCGCCATAAATTGTCCCGGAGCGATCCGGGGGATCTTTCTTATCAGTCCGGGCTCTTCTTAGACCACCGTCCCCTGCCGTCGCGCGCCCCCCGTCCGGGAAAGTTTAAGTTAACGCGACCGAACTTCCTTTCCCAAAGGCTTTTCTTGTAGAATTGCACCGCAGTGGCGGGGGATATTTGAATTTTTCAGGCTTGTTCTTGTTCATAGAATTATAGTTTTCTATTCATTTTTCATAATTAATCGGCCGATTCTGTTTTGTTTGACTCGTTTTATGTGACCGTTTCCATATGAAGAGCGAGGGGAAAAAAATGTATACAGGGTGGTCCTTAATGACGTGCTAATATTTCAGGGTGTGATTCCTTAGGTCGTTTTATAAAGAACAGTTCATATGAACATATGTCCGCAACGGCTTAGATTTCTTGCTACAGGTTGTTGAATTTTTATTTTTTAAATGGTTATTTTTTAATATCTCCGAAAGTACTTTAGATATTATTTTCAATCTTGGTATGTGTTAATAGGATATAGAACCACAAATTTTAGTTAGAAAAGTTATTCAATTGTTCCGCCAGTGGCGTCCCTGCAAACATATCCTCTGATTTTTTTACAATAAAGATGGTACGCCACTGACATTTTTCCATGTGGATAGTTTTCTGATTAGCCTGATCAATTCTACATGAAAACGGTATCTTGAATTTTTCCCGTCAGACGCACCGTTCTTGATTAAAACCGCTAAATTCATATTGAAACTCATTATTATTAACACTGATAAAATAATTAATGATAAATTTTGTTTTATAAATATTGTTGGAGTGGGCAATTCAATGCAAAGACCTTTAAGTGAAGGTGGCTATTTCCAACAATTTTTATAAAACAAAATTTATCATTAATTATTTTATTAATGTTAATAATAATGAGTTTCAATATGCATTTAGTGGTTTTAATCAAGAACGGTGCGTCTGACGGGAAAAATTCAAGATACCGTTTTCATGTAGAATTGACCAGGCTAATCACATAAATATCCACATGGAAAAGTGTCAGTGGCGTACCATGTTTTTTGTAAAAAATATAAGAGGACATGTTTGCAGGGACGCCACTGGTGGAACAATTGAATAACTTTTCTAACTAAAATTTGTGGTTCTATATCCTATTAACACATACCAAAATATCTAAAGTACTTTCGGAGATATTAAAAAATAACCATTCAAAAAATAAAAATTCAACGCCCTGTAGCAAAAAATTTAAGACATTGCGGACATATGTTCATATAAACTTTTCTTTATAAGATTACCTAAGGAATCACATCCTGAAATATTAGCACGTCATTAAGGAACACCCTGTATACCATGCTAGAAAGCGTCTTACCATAGGCGTGCTCAATAATAGGGAAAAATAAATAAATACACTCTGTTGATTCAGCAGTTGGATTCTTCTTCCTGAAAATTCAAAACTATAGTTTTTTTTCTCAAAATGTCCTGACTGGTATTATTATTTAATTGTTATGTCCCTTTTTCACATACGTTGTAAATATTTGTCACGGTTTATTTTGCTTGACTCTTCAAATGTTTATTACTAATTATTGTCTGATCAGTCACTTAATTGATAGAAAAAAATTATTAGCAAAACGCCAACGCGTTTCACGCCACTGTAGAGACAAGTTTCGGTACGTTTTAATGGCGCTACAAGAGCGGAACTACATAAGAAATAAAATTATATCAAAGAAGTTCTTGTTTTAGTATAGGATGTCAAATTTGATGAAACATATTTAATGATATATTTTATGAAATGTATAACAAATTATCTTGAATTTATTTGCATTTTGACCTAATTATTTATTGTTACCTATTAAGTTAAGAAGAAGAAAGGCTACAGCGTTGCCACAAAATATGTGGTTTTGTATTCCATTAACACATACCAAAATTGAAAATAATATCTGAAGTATTTTCGGAGATATTTAAAAAATAACGCTGTAATGTATTGTCGATGAGTTTATGTGTATGTTACTGTATGTGTCAGCACAATTGAACAGCTAAGTCATTTTGTTAATACGATACTATAACCAAAAGGGAAAACATGTATACTTAAGCAAATCAATCGTATTAAGCATATTCTAATATCCTATCCTATCGTAGAGATATTCGAGAGAGACAATTTTGCAGAATGGGGTGTCGATTCCATTGTTCTCCCATTCTCTCTCATTGAATTGAAGTTTTCGGGTCAGCATTTAATCGCCACTTGGCTAAATCGTGTCCTATCACTAATCAACTGATACAATAACTTTCTCTCCCCTGCTGTCGTTCCATTGAAAAGGCCCCGGACGAACGAACGAACGAACGCTTTGACGGCACAAAGAGCTTTTTTCATTTTTTACATCGAAAGCGTTCAAAAGGGTGAAAAAATCCTTTTTGTTTATGAATGTTCCTACGTAGTTGCACGGATTTTTTTATATTTGTGTTTGTCGTGTGATTTTTTTTATTACTGGTTATGAAGGATCTTCCTGCTCACAATCACAGTACAGGGTGTGCCATCTTCGACACTTTCTGGGGGTTTTGGAGTTATCATCAAAGGTGGAATGTTGACGTGTTTCTCTTTAGTGTCCCACATTATAACCAAATGAAAGATTTCAGTGTCAAATTTATCATAGCTCTCCTAGCTTTTAATCTACAGGGTGATTTTGAAACCCTTCGTTTTTCCGTTACGTGTTAACTTATCAAAAAAGCAAAAACTGATCTTGTCACAGATTTTTAAGTCCAATGGCGTAGCCATTTTTTCACTAAAAAGTTTCGTTTTTGAAATATTAACAAAAATCAAAATTCTTAAATGGGATACTCTATACAGGGTGTTATGGAAATGACTTATTATATTTAAATGGGTGACTCCTAGGGTGTCCTAGAGAAAGTCTACATACTTTTTTTTTAAATCGAATATCTAAATACTGAGGTAAAAACCGTTTTTACCCATATACTGTCGCGCCGTTCCATCTGGATTCAGTTAGCAACAATGTGGGTCACTACAATATACTAACAGTGTTGTCAGATCACACCGCATGTTTCACCCTTGCTTGGATACCTGCCGCGTGCGACTATCGTTGCTTCAGTATGTTTCGAGACTCGGGTATGTAATGACGCTATCGAGTGTTCCATGTGCTTGATGTATACGAATTTTAAACGTTTTGTTAGTTGTAGCATTACCCGATTTTTTCTGTTATGAAATAATTCATAATAAGAAATATTGTGATGTGATTTCAAATTTGTTTGATATTACATACTCTTGGTTCTGTTGCAAAACATACTTTTTGTGTTTTATTTTTTTATGGAATTTAATTATAAAACGGATTATAAGATCGAAGGTAAGAGAGTATGTACCTTAAGAGAGTATGTTCTTAAGGACCGCTCTCTGCAAGTGGCGATTGACGGATTTCTCTCAGACACCTTCACCATCAATGCCGGTGTTCCTCAAGGGTCCATATTGTCTCCCACTCTCTTCTGACTCTACATTAACGACCTTCTAGTGAAAACGAAAAATCCGATATTTGGTTTGCTGATGATAGCACACTTATCTCATCTTTCTCTTTGAATGCACAAACATCGGCTGCCGACGCACATATTCGCTTCCCGCGGTCGTTTTTCCCAACGAATATAACCTCCACACGCACCACTCCCAGAGCGCCATAAAGGATTTTTCCTATAGTGTTTGTGTTTGATCATAAAAAAAAAGCTATGGCAGGTTATTTGAAACAAATACAAATGGTCAATATGTAACAAACAGATCTGCCATATTTTCATTATTTATGAAATACGTATTACATAAGAGTTTTTATAACATGCTTTTTATTTAATTGTTCTTAACAGTGGCCGTTTATGATAATAATTATAAAAAGTATGATATTTTGGCATGTTCTATATAATCCAATTTAATATTTACAAATTTTGCATTTGTTTCTAATAAATTGAGCATGGCGTACTGTTATAAGTAACGTAAATTATAATATTTGTCTACCACCTGATGTTAATTATTTCTAAGAGTATAAATTATATATTTTTGAACCCCCCTAGTACGCCACTGCAAGCTAAAAATGTTGTTGTTTATTCTATATTCGTATTAGAACTGTATTCCACAAATTTCTCTTGGATCTTGTACTACCAGCCCTGCGACAATGCCCTGTGACAATGCCCTGCGAGATGCCGTTTAAGTCAGTTTAAAAAACCTGATAATAATTAAAACACACAGGGAAACTAAATATATATCACGAACCGACGATTAAAACCGATTTTTCCTGCCGCGAAGAAAGTGTTGCTGTTGTTATTACCGCAGAGAAAAATACATACGCAGAATATAAAATCAAAGATAGAATCGGTTGATTTCGATAATAATTACGCTTAATAACACCTATTTGTTGCAATAAATTTATAAAATAAGCATCTCGTTGGAGATAGAACACAAAATCCTCTCAACCATAGATAATATAATTTTAATTTTTATAGAGAGATCGCACGGTAGTAAGTTATACAAGGTGTTCCCGTATTTTTTTTAAATTTGAATATATATCGTGATGTGATTAATTGGATACTTCCTTTCCTATTAAAACGAGCGTGAACTCGATTCTGCAATTCCTGAAATGTGCGTTTTGTCTGATTATAAGTATATTGCCTCTTACATTATTTTCAATTAAATAAATAAATAAGATAGGAAAAGCTTAGAAGCTATTTAGTTTTTCTTTTGGGAGATCCAACAGATGCTTTCCATCGTCGTGTATGACGGATGGAACATCCTGGAACCAGTGGCGGCTCGTGACCTATGATAGAGGGGGTTTACAAGTATGATGAAATTATTTTTAAAATTTTATTTTTGTGTTACGACCAAACAATTAGTTTCTAGGCGTTTTAAATGTAGAAAAAAAAGAAGTAATACGAAAATGCGTTAGGTAAAACATATTTTTATTTATTTCTTAATTTTACACAAGGAAATACAACTTTTGGAAAATAAGGAAGGTTTTCTTAGTGTGCATAGCTGTCGGATCTTAACGTCGTCGCATGCTACCCTCGTAACAATATTTATACAGTCCAGTACTAATACTACTAAAGCCATCTACGAGCTATCAAGAAAACCGAATGATGTCTAATACCACTACGCCATCTACGGCTACGTCATTAGGCGCAACCAAGACGAGAACAATAGTTAACTATTTTATGACGAGAACGAATCGAGCCACGAGACTGAGAAGATGGCATTCTTCATATTTTCAGTGTTTTTTAGTTTAAATCCTTAAATAAAATGGTTTAAACTCATATCGAGTATCATTTATCGAAATACATAACATTTATCGACCGCTACACAATAGTGCTTAAACGTAAAGTCCATTCTGCGGTTCTTCATTATTCAGAAATAATAAAAACGCTAATTTCTAATGGGCTAATCAAATTTATTAATCCTTTACTGAAGAAGAATGATGAAATAATTATGTTGATAGACCCTTCCATCCCTTTAAAATAAATAGTCTCGTCTATTTAGCGCGGTTGCCATTTCCGAGACTTCATTAGAAAGAAAAGTATTACAGAAGGAAATTGCGCTGTATTTTTAAGTATCAACCCCAGTAAGAATATGCAACCGTTTCTACAAGATCAGCTGTTAGCCGGCCGGTTTCAAGCAGATTTGTGTGTTAAATTGTATGTTAATACTTAAACCCGAGCAAGTTAATTGTTCTTTTCGCGACGGTAGTGCCCCAGTCCATCAGTTCAATATTGATCGACGAAACCAACGTGTTATTTAGACAATAAGGGCGTACTTTTGTCTACACAGTAGCACTTTAAAATACTAATTCAGATTGAACGGTACTTAGATGTGTTGTGACGCGAAAACTATGTGATTTTGTGATGTGAGTACTTGGTGTTTTTTATAAATTAAGTTGGTTTTAAATAAGTCCGAAAAGGTGAATAAAATTGCATTTTTTTCTAAAGGGTAAGTGGCATTTATCGGCATTTATAAACTTTTAAGTTGTCCAGATCTGACGGGTGTCGTTCGAATTGAACAAATGAGAACATACCTGACCATTTAAAAACTCCGCGGCGGTTCGTTCGAGTCAGTTCAAGATTATAAATCAGAGATTGTTTCCTAGCGAACTGAACTGAACGTAAAAGTTTATAATAATGTACCCTGAAAAATAAACAACTTGCAATTTGTCAAACGGTTATTGACTTTCTAAAGAGATTACCCTGAAGATATGACAACACTGTTGACATATGTTGCTTTGTTTACCTTCCTGATGCGGGCATCACATGGTAATTTTTCGTTTGACATAAGGTCATGTACAGGGCATATTAAATTAAAGCGCCATTTTTAGATATTTTTCTTCAATTTGTTTTCATCTTAGGAGTTGCCGATTTAAATACAGGGTGTAACTAAATATGTGTAAAACATTTAAGGGGGTGATTCCTCATCGAAAAAAAGATAGGATCTTTCATATAAAGAAACTTCATTGGAGCATTCCTTGTTAAGATACAGCCCCTTAAAGGGGGTACATAAAATTTTTAAATAAACAAAACTAATTTATTAATAACAAAACATACAACATCTAGAAATCATAGTAAATGTTCAATATGTCTACCTTCAGACATTACGCATGCGTCTAGACGTCGGCGCATTAAGCAACGTATTCGCGCGTTTTATGGCGATATGTATCTTGTTCGTAAAATAATTTTTTGCTGCGAACTGGTTTATTTTGGGAAAAAAATTCAAGAGACATTTTTTGTTTAGAATGAAACAGGCTATTGGAAATAAATTTTTAGATGGTAAACAAATAATAAGACAAAAACTTACATTGGAAATAAATTTTAGGGGTTGCGTTTTCCACCCCTTACAACCATGGGGTAAACCAAATAAATTACTGGCTAAGTGTCTTTTTGGTAGTAGAAAATGTCAGGTTAATTTCAATATTGTAACTTTTTTAGTGCTTGTGAAAAAAATTGTTAAACAAATTTTATGTACCCCCTTTAAGGGGCTGTATCTTAACAAGGGATGCTCCAATGAAGATTCTTTATATGAAAGATCCTATCTTTTTTTCGATGAGGAATCACCCCTTTAAATGTTTTACACTTATTTAGTTACACCCTGTATAATACGTCATTTCCATAACACCCTGTATTATTGGGCAACTTTGACCCAAATTTAACCGCCTTCATATCTCTTACCGTTCCTGAAATCCCAATGGTGAAGGATGAATTTGGTACACCCTGTAAACGAAAATTATCGTGATGCATAATATGTGAAAATCCCCGAATGCCGGTAATTTTACGATAATTGACCTATAAAGAAAATTAATCTCGGTTTGACCTTTTGAGGTCGATTCGATTAGGTTATTTCGCGCATCTTATTTACATCAAACGGGAATTCGTATTCCTGAATGGCCCGGGATGAAGAGCCCTTTGGAGCCCTGCTCAGTCATTGTGGGGCTAGGTCGTTATCATGCGACTGTCATGCCAAAACACGGGCCCAGAATGTTATCTGCGATCTCTTTCAAATTCTGCTGAATGCATAAGGGCGTCCGTGATGTTATCGGGACGGGGCCGTTTGCTCCAGGCGCGCCAGCTGCGGCCGTCGCCGCCGCTCGCTGGCTCCTCTCTCCTCTCTCTCTCTCTCTCGTCCTCTCGGTAATAAGCTTTGCTAGAACAAGGACTCTTGATGGTCGGTGGTGCGGAATAAGATATATTTGTGTTTTAGGACAAATTTTATTAAATATTGTATAATAGCTATATGTTTTGTACTATACTTGCCGGCACAAAATTCCGCCACCTGAAATTTTGTTCAAGTTTGATATTTCATATTGTCTCCCACTCTCTTCTTACTCTACATTAACGACCTTCTAGGGAAAATGAAAAATCCGATATTTAGTTTTGCTGACGATAGCACACTTATCTCATCTTTCTCTTTGAATGCGCAAACAACGGCTGCCGACGCACATCTTCGCAGACAGCATGAAGTATCACGCCTCAACAAAGACCTGGAAGAAATTTTGGCTTGGGGTGACAGTAACCAAGTCGAATTTAACGCTAAAAAAACCCAGGCAGCAGTTTTCTCTAAAAAGGTTAACATTACAGAACCGGAAATAGTCATGGCCGGACACGCAATTCCACTGGCTTCATCTATTAATTTGCTGGGCGTCAATCTCGGAGGAAATATGTCTTGGCATAACCACGTTGTGGCAATCGCCAAGGTAGCTTCTCAGAAGCTTGGGGTACTCTTCCGAACCAGAAAGTTGTACACACCTCAACAACTTTTGACACTATACAAAGCCCAGATTCGACCATCACTAGAATACTGCTCTCATGTCTGGAGTTCTGCATCCAAACATACTCTTCGGCTGCTGGATTCCATCGAAAGGAGGGCTATTCGTCTGATCGGAGACCACGAGCTGACGAAGAACCTCGACAGCCTAGAACATCGAAGACAGGTTTGGGATTTGACTCTCTTTTACAGATATTTTCATGGAAGGTGCTCGGCTGACCTTGCCCTCTTAATTCCGCCCAGAGCGACAATTAGCAGAAATACACGACGAACCACTGCCCATCCATATGTGGTTCAGCTTAGTACTCCTCGAACTTCATTATTTAAGAATTCTTTCATCTGGAGGACTACATCTTTGTGGAACGACCTTCCCGAGGTCGTTTTTCCCAACGAATATAACCTCCAACGATTCAAAACCAACGTGAATCGCTTTTTGCGCACACGCACCACTCCCAGAGTGCTTTAAAGGATTTTTCCTATAGTGCTTGTGTTGGATCATAAAAAAAAAAAAAAATAACTTTTATATTGTTTATGCGATTTTCATAATTTTGTTACCAGTTTGTAGATCCGTTTATTGTGTTTTTCCTTAATTATTTTATAAAGTAACATTTTTCGATTAGGCTATATTATACAGGAGTATATCACTGTTGTTTTTGTCATAATTTCAAAACAAAAAACAGAAAATTGAAGTGGATACTTTTATTTACATACTGTTTCTTGTCATCTTTGATGTATTCTAAACATTTCGTTTCTTGATTCATTCCATTATCTCATTTCTGCTGCGAGCTGCAAAATTTTAAATGAAACGATGTAATTTTTAGAAAATGTATGTCATGGGTATTTCTACCGAAGCACGCACCAATCTTGTATTTGTTGGGCTCTATCCGCCCATGTACCGTTACATTGTATGATCTTTCTTACCTATTTCTCCACCTGAAAAATAATAAAGAAAAATAATTAAAAACATTGATAAATAAATTTATACAGGGTGTCAATAATACATCGCTTCCAGTAAATAATGTTAAAAATAGAAAGATACGTTAGTTTTATTGTGAAAAAATATTTGCAGGCGTGGTTTAACACTCTGGGACGGGTTTGTTGTTCTCGAAAAATAACAAATCATGGTATTATTGGAAATATATTTAAACTACCTTCCCATTTAAGATTTTTAGGGTAAAATCTACCCATTTCAGGGGGTTAAACCGCAAACAAACCCGATCACACTGTATGTTTGATTTTTCTTTATTTCCTCTAGAGGTACTTACTTTACTGATTATTGCCGTCATTCAAAAATGAATAGGCAAATGCTCCAAGAAGTTGTTGTTCCATTTGCTCCTTTCATTGGGAACCAATTTACATTAATGCATGATAATGCTAGACCTCACGTTGCACATGTAGTGAACGAATATCTGGATGAAGTTGGACTTCCACCATTGGAATGGCCCGCATGTAGCCCGGATCTCAACCCAGTCGAACATCTTTGGTATTAACTTAAAAGGGCCGTTCGTCGTCGTCCTGTACAACCATAAACCTTGCAAGACTTACGACTGGCGCTGACCGAAGAATATCAGGATATTCTTCAAGAAAGGATAAGTAACCTTATTCGTTCGATATCACGAAGACTGCAAGCTGTCATTGCTGCGAGAGGAGGAAATACACGATATTGAAATTGTTTCTGTTACTTAACTTTATGATATAAGTACCTAGTGTTTTTTTTTTTTTTTAATGAAAATAGGCTTCAAATCAGCGTTTCATTTAAAATCTTGCAGCTCGCGGCAGAAATGAGATAATGGAATGAATCAAGAAACGCAATGTTTAGAATACATCAAAGATGACAAGAAACAATATGTAAATAAAATTATGCACCTCAATTTTCCTACAGGGTGTTTTGAAATTACGATAAAAAACAACAGTTTAATTTACTCCTTTATAATATAGTCTAATCGAAAAATGTTACTTTATAAAATAATTAAGGAAAAACACAATAAACAGATCTACAAAATCATGAAAATCGCATAAAAAATAAAAAAGTTATAAAATATCAAACTGGACCAAGATATGAGTGTGGCGGAATTTTTTGCCGGCGAGTGTATATTATAATCTAATAGAAATTTAATTTATTATCTAAGGCCGAACGTTCTTACAAGAAAAATAGTGGTAAAGCGGGTGTCCCATTTTCCACACTTTTTGGACGGTATTAAAGTGATTATCAAAGATATAATGTCGCTTTTTTCACTTTAGGTCCCACTTTTTAACAAAACGAAAAATTCCGCTGTCAAATTTGTTATTGTTCTCTTAAGTTTTTAAATCTACAGGGTGATTGAATCTTCACTTTTTAGACACCCCCTCGTATTTCCGTTAAAGGTTAACTTATCAAGAAGGTAAAAACTCATCTTGTTAGAGATTTTTATGTAAAGATCAGCGGCGTAGCTGTTCTCTACAGAGTTTCGTTTTTGAGATATTATCAAAAGTCAGTTTTTAAATGTAGGTGTATTAATTTTTTAATTAATTGAGCTCAAAAATGTATAGTTGCTTGTGTTTATCTTCAAAATTTTAATTTTGACGATATCTCAAAAATTAAACTTTTTAAAAAAGAACCGTCTCCCCACTGAACCTTAAAAAAAAATGTGTAACCAAGATCAGTGTTTACCTTTTTGATAATCGGCATAAAAAGCGAAGATTTCCAAAATCATCCTGTAAATTAAAACTGTCAGTCACGACAAATTTGACACCGCAATCTTTCGTTTCATTAAGATATTAAACTAAAGTGAGAACCGCAGCATTCTATGTTTGGTAATAACTCTAAGTAATACCCCCAGAAAATGTCGAAAATGGGACACCCTGTATCAGTCAAACTCGCGGAAGTGTTGTAGACTAGTCAAAATGTGATGATAAAAATGTCGCATTGATTTTTAAGAAACGTCTTTTCGACAATAAAACGTGATCAGAAGAAATGGCAATTTTTTGGCTGTTGCACTGGATATTTCTAAAGCTTTTGATCCTGTTTGGCATGAGGGGCTTCTAAGTAAACTGCGATCCTATGGTATGCCCAGTCGATTCTGTGCATGGTTGTCTAGCTTTCTTAAGGACCGCTCTCTGCAAGTGGCGATTGACGGATTTCTCTCAGACACCTTCACCATCAATGCCGGTGTTCCTCAAGGGTCCATATTGTCTCCCACTCTCTTCTTACTCTACATTAACGACCTTCTAGTGAAAACGAAAAACCCGATAGTTAGTTTTGCTGATGATAGCACACTTTTATCATCTTTCTCTTTGAATGCACAAACATCGGCTGCCTACGCACATCTTCGCAGAGAGCATGAAGTATCACGCCTCAACAAAGACCTGGAAGAAATTTTGTCTTGGGGTGACAGTAACCAAGTCGAATTTAACGCTAAAAAAACCCAGGCAGCAGTTTTCTCTAAAAAGGTTAACATTACAGAACCGGATATAGTCATGGACGGACACGCAATCCCGCTGGCTTCATCTATTAGTTTGCTGGGCGTCAATCTGGGAGGAAATATGTCGTGGCATAACCACGTTGTGGCAATCGCCAAGATAGCCTCTCAGAAGCTTGCTGTACTCTTCCGAACCAGAAAGTTGTACACACCTCAACAACTTTTGACACTATACAAAGCCCAGATTCGACCATCACTAGAGTACTGCTCTCATGTCTGGAGCTCTGCACCCAAACATACTCTTCGGCTACTGGATTCCATCGAAAGGAGGGCCATTCGTCTGATTGGAGACCACGAGCTGACGAAGAACCTCGACAGCCTAGAACATCGAAGGCAAGTTGGTGATTTGACTCTCTTTTACAGATATTTTCATGGAAAGTGCTCGGCTGACCTTGCCCTCTTAATTCCGCCCAGAGCGGCGAATATCAGAAATACACGACGAACCACTGCCGCCCATCCATATGTGGTTAAGCTTAGTACTCCTCGAACTTCATTATTTAAGAACTCTTTCATCTGGAGGACTTCATCATTGTGGAACGACCTTCCCGAGGTCGTTTTTCCCAACGAATATAACCTCCAACGATTCAAAAGCAACGTGAATCGCTTTTTGCGCACACGCACCACTCCCAGAGTGCCCTAAAGGATTTTTCCTATAGTGCTTGTGTTTGATCATAAAAAAAAAAGAATCCCTATGGAGATACTTTTGGGCCGGTGTCTAAGCGATGCAGCTATATGTCTCTAATTGATTTAGTTTAAAAAGTAAATTAAATTCAGTTTTCATGTAAAATATGTCAAATTTACTTGCACATCAGATTTTATTCGCTACCCCGTATAATTAGACGTATCAGGACGCAAACCACTCTGCCTTAAAAGGGGAGTTACATGAAATTTCTATTGTAAAGCTCCGCGCCATTTTAAAATTCTTAGAAACTATTTAGTTTTGGAGACATGTGGAGGCAGTTATTCAAAGATAAAAGATTGGGCTCGGCGATAACCAATTTTTATTGGAAACTGTTGCTAAATAACCACGTAATAAATAAATAAAAATTATGACAATTTCAAAATTTTTTACACAAAATCGAAAAATATTGTTTCTCCTAAAAGGCAATATTATTAGTAATGGTTTACATAAGTTTTAGGCAAGGAAACGCGCTATTACAGCAATGGTCTATTTTTATCGAAATATTTTATCAGCTGGACGACGTTTGGCAGCCATATTTGCACTTCGCCGCGTCATATAGTCGAGTTACGAACCAACTAAAAGTTCAGCTACTGTGTCACTGAGGGCGACGAGTAGCTCGACTCGGCTGTGTATATTCGTGTGAAAACCCGATTATGCGTAAATATACAGTGTACCAAATATAAATTTTATGTAGAAAGTTCTTTAAAAATTGATATTATAAAATGATACTGCTGCCAAGTTGTGAAAATCAGGAACCATTAAAAGGTTGCTATTTCTGGTAGTATTTAGGGTTTGCCAGATGGACAAAGTGTAATAGTAGGACAATTGTATAAATAGGCCTGAATTTTTTATAAAAGGCCGGACTTTTTTTTTTTAATATATACAATAAAAGTTTGTATCTTTAATTTTTGCCAGTCCAATCACTAAAAAAAAGCGAAAAATCAGTCCAATCACTAAGAAAAAAGCGAAAAAATTAACACTGTTTATTAATAACGACAAAAACCAACGAAGTTATTTAAAATAAATAAACATCTCCTCTAATCAGTAAGCACGACTAGGCCTAGAAGCCTTTCCTGATTCTGCAATAAAAAATAACCAAACAAAAAACATTATTTTCATATAAACACCATTTACATTATGAAATCTAAATGCGAAGAACTTCCAGCCACTGGTTTTGGGAGAGCATTATTTTTCAGAAGAACAAAGATTTATAAAAATCAGAGATTGACCGGTTGCTATAAAAAGCCATATTCATAATTCACCTAGTCGGCTAGAGCCGAGAAATATTTCAATTAACCGCTCGGCCTGGTTAAAGATCACAATACGGAATGTAGTTTTAACTTACCTTGTACATTAGATACCATATACAAACATACGTAATTAGTTCCTGTAAAAGTTACGTGTAGGTCTAAAATATCATGCAACTTCGTTCAATACTTTAGTGTATAGCTTAATAATTAAAAAAAATATAAATATGTTATTTTACTATTAAATATTATAACACAATTATTAAAATAGTCTCGTTATGTAGTCTCAAGTGAGTCTTTAGTTAACTAGTAAAAGTTATTTACTCGTACATATTATATTCTGCCCTTCGAAACATATAACCCACAAATAAAATAATCAATAAAAAATTCTAACTGTCAAAATTTACTTTAAAAAAAAACATTTAAATAGTTTCCATTTTTATAAGGTATAATTATTTATAGCATACTGCAATGCCTGATGAATAAAACACGTATGGTTTTCCTTTATTCTAAAATACTGTGCTATAGAAATAAATAGTGTATTATATTAACAATAATTAACATAAAATGATAATTAATAATAACAAATTTCATTAAAGTTCAAGACCTAGCTATTATATCATCTGACTCAGTTAAATTGATGAATCCACATTGTAAGCTTATATACGGAGAGGCAGAAAGTATGCACCATAGCTCGGATCCTTCCTCCCTACAAAGAAATCGTTATGGTAATACGATATTCTCGTTTGCAACATTAAAATATTTAATGCTAATAAAAACATTATCGTGAAGGTATATTTCAGTTATTATTGTTTAATTATATAACTCACCTACCCGTAAGGTTTTTCTTCACAAAATAACCATTCAACAAAATAATGTTGTAGTGACGACAAAAGTCACTATGCGATAGCATTTCATCCCATTCATCCCATTTTGGAAAGCACATATTGCCGACTAAATATGTAATATAGTCTGAAATATAGGTAAAGCTTCATTAAAAAATATCATAATCTAAAACATACTCGGCTTACCTCAATATTATAGGTAGTATCCTCTATACAGCATATATTTTCCCTCTACTAAAACCTTTGCCAATGGGGTTCAGCAAATCAAATTGCATTTTTGCAAATAAGGGGACTCTTAATAGTATTTTCACCTTCTTTCATGATTGTATTATCTTGTGCATAGAAGTAATTAATTCTGGAAAGCTGAAGAACATTTTTTTAATCCATTTTATTCACAAAATCTAAAAATAATATAAAATATAACCTCACAACATTTTAAATAAAATAAAAATAGAATCCGTTCACTTACATAGCAAGCAATTGTATCCTGTCAGCTGTTCCAAATCTTGAAATTTTTATGCGTACCTAATTTCGTATAAATGTAACATTTTTTGATGATATTGTTCAACCGTGTTTCAAGCAGTTTTATATCGAAGTCGAAGTGAAAGCGAATCCCTCGTCTCGATATGACAACCAGTGATGCCAGATCGAAAATGAGAAAGAGGGTAGATATGACATGTAAAAAACGGTAGACGGTCTGTGTGGTACCACATAAAATAGATTTTTTTTTAAATAGTAAAAAAAGAAGGTAAAATTAAACACAAATAGAAAACGTTAGATTGAGAGTTAAAAACGGTAGACGGTATGCAGCCAGTCTGGTACACCTTAAAGGAAAATTACTAAAAACAAAAAAGGTATTATAATGATAATATCAACTAAATTCAATGTTAATACTACTCTCTCTGCTTTTCATTATTACGATATATTTAGGTGTCTCTGCGGTAGAACGTTAACTCTGAAAACGGTAGATCTACCGTAAAAGCGGTAGATCTGGCAACACTGATGACACCAGAAGGTCAAAGGTCAACTTATTGTTCCTCTTTATTATAATACATTTGAGTTGGGAAATTTATGTTTTGGTTGCCTGGGTAATGGCTCACTGCACCAACACTTGCGTATATCTTAAAATTCACATGTTTTAGAGAAGTAATTAAATGGTTTGCCGTTATTAACAGCCGAGCTGCGAAATAATTACTTGGTCAGCAAGGTTTTTACAATTGGCCAGTAGAAGAAAACATGTCTACAGCAGTTTACTTCAGAGGTCCCAGGGCACTGTCAATTTATGTAACTTTCTTGTGTTTTCTTTTGCCAAATACAGAAGGAAATTGGCTACAAAAGGTGTAGCGGGGGCGGGTTTTCACTTGTTTTCCCAGGGCACTGTCACGATTCAGAAATATTTGCTGTCCATAAGTTAACTACTACTGACTAACTATACTGACCAACTAGCCATTTTGGCTGACTGATTACATTTTTCTGTTCGCAAAAATAAGAAAATTTTGTTAACCAGTTAAATGATACCCTAAGTTTTATGCAAAAAAATCAACTTGCTTATCTGTCATTTTAGGGAATAGAAGTAGTGTTGAGTCGCTTCCCGATAATTCTTCGATAATATACCTACCAGCCTTAGCTTTTTTCGTCCTTTTCCGAGTATATGTCAATGATTTTGCCATTTTAATTTCAATAAGATCACTAACGACAAAGAATAACTGAAAACACTAAATTCGTACGACACAAGACGGTTAGGAAACAAAAGGAAAATAGCCCGGGATTCTACGTGCAGGGTACAGTACCTAGCAAGGTGAAGGGGGGTGGAATGTCGATAATTGCTACCTAATAAAGTAGATGATTTTTACCTGCAATATTATGGTTTTAGGGATTTTCAGGCATCAAAACAAAATACCAATAATATTTTTATCGGAATTTTACCACGTTTAGGATTACTGCAATAATAGATCATTAAGACAATCCCAGGAAAGAGTGGCCTTTTCAGGTAATATTTAAAGGTGTACAAAGAGTAATTTAAAAGAAGATTTTACAGCCGTATTTATGCTATCACACAATCTGAAGAGACGTTATTTGAATAAATCAGAAATAAAAAGTCTATACTTTTCAGGTGGTATTATTATCAAATACCAATGTATGGAAAAATTATTATTTTCCAGACCACCCGATGGCAATGACGAGAACAAATGAGTTCGAAACCAGTCTGCAGGTGGTTACATCCTATCAATGGAAAAGGCTTCATTTTCTTGGTAGTACCATTCCATTTGAAATAATATTTTAAGTGCTACTGTGTAGGCTAAATACGCCCTTATTGTATAAGGTATCATGGGGTGGTCTGGAAAATAATAATTTTTCCATACATTGGTATTTGATATTATAGTATTATATACTATATAGAAAAATATAGACTTTTTATTTTTGTTCATTTATTTGTCTTTTATGGCTTGGTGCAGATCGCCCATATATTATATTTAATTTGGTACACTGTATATCTGCCGATACAGATTTATTACGAACGTCGCTCCATCTCTAAAGAAATGAAAGATACACATGGTTCGGTAAATTGCAAATCTGGAAAATCAATATTCAAATAATTTCATAAATTAGTACAGTAGGCGCCATCCGATAAATACATTAGAAAGCAATATTTAACCGATTTAGGAAGCAATTTTTTAGACGCCCCAGGGCTTGGGACTCCGCTCTTAAGATTTGTTTTGTATCGGTTAAAAAAGTTATTCAAATTGGTTTATTATTAACGAAATATCAGCGTATTAATTTGGAAGTTCATTTTTCAATAATTAATAAGATATAAAAAAATATTTAGAATTGAAAATCTAAAAAATGCAATTATTGAACATGTAGAATCATAGGAAGGTTTAAGTGTGCAATATACCCATACGCGTCATGACAATGATAATTTTACTTCGGCCATAATCGTTTTTGATAATTATTCTTGTAGATTTTTATCGTAAACTTTGCGTTGATAAAATTTATTAACCGAGAGATTAATTTTAACTTTGATTTAAAGTAGCCGATCATATCACTGCAGAATTAATTAAAAGAGTAGTAGTTAAGTAAGTAGATTCAGTTTTAAGAATTCGCATTTTTAGTTTGGTGTAATGTAATGTGTTTATATTTTTTTTATCATGAGTGTTATTTATTTAGTAACTACTTGATATTACTAAATTTATTAGAAATTCTAACTATGCTTTTTTAGAAATTATGTTTACAATCTTATTTTGGTACGAATTACTAATATGAAATGTAATTAATACTATATTTTTAGGAAGATTTACAATAAAATCTTTACTATAACAAAACAACTATAGTCTTTTTCCGTGGATTATAGTTTAATTTTTCCCACTCCATCTCTAGCACGTTTTGAAAATCTTGTCACATTTATATTTATTGATGTAATTATCATTTTGTCGAAAGATAAACGAGAGATCGTGAAACGCACTTTACCCTAGTATAAAACATTCCATCACATAACACAAAACATTTTACTATTTAAAAATTGGCATGATAAAAATCTACCCAATTAAGCAAACCACCGGTAACCGTCTCAGATCCAAATCGTTTGAAATTTGACAAAAATCTTTCATTCGAATGTATTTCAAAGTGAGACACCTTTTTCCTTTCTGATGCGATGTGCGATTAGAAGTCACCAGAAATAGAACTAAATAACTAGAAATATAATTCAGTTTGAAAGATACCTCACCAGATTACACGCGGTATAAATAGTAACAAGTACGAACATTCTCTTTCATATGTTTTTTCCTACGTATACTATGTAGATTTGTAGCTAATATTTGAAATAATAATGGTTTTAACTACCTAGATTTAAATGTTTACATTTGTTAGTTCTAAATAAGATCAGGATTTATGGTGTATGCAATAATTATGTGTAAGAGTAAGGTAATGGGGGTCATGACCCACCCCCCAAACAAACTTTAGAACACAAATAAATAGTCTCCCAGCTTAAAGAGCGCTCTTCTTTAGCCCCGAATCATCACATGGTACAGTACGAAGCAAGGGCATGTTCACCTGGAGAACTTTTAACATCTTCTAGTATTTTATATTATGAGAAACAATAAAACTATAGTTTTTGCAGAATTATATCGTTGATCTCTTGACTGCAATAAAACCTCATTATCTATCGACCATAAAATAAATAAGGAAATCCCAAATTTTAAAACCTTTTCGAGCAGAGCCGGACCAGGTATACAAATTCAATTTATACGCCTGATGCATATACAAAGTGATTTTTAATAATTTTAATCTTTAGTGGTTTTCCGGCGAGTAATTTTTAGTTAGGCTTATTAGTGGTAGAATGTGGCGTCCTTGCAATTGTGCTGATAGGGGGGCATCTTCAAGTGTCGGGAATGGAGACGTAAATATTTAACAGCTGTTAAACAATTTATAGAAGAAAATCGTCCAATTATTTACCTTGATGAAACATGGTTCGATACCCATGACACTCGAAGAAATGGTTGGGATGATTCTTCCAAAAAATGTCAATCCAAGGCACCATCAAATAAAGGCAAAGGTTTGTTCCAAATTGTCTGTTGCTTGTCTGCTAAAAACATAGCAGATTCTTCTTTAGATTACCATCAAGATACCGACGCACAACTTTTTGAAGATTGGTTTAAACATAAACTCCTTAACAAAATAGCTGAAAATAGCGTCATTTTAATGGACAATGCTAGTTATCATAGTCGGCAAGCAAAAATCATTCCCAATTGTAATAATACAAAAGCAGAAATTCAAAATTTTATGATTGAAAATGATTTATATTTTGAAGAATCTTACAAAAAAACGAGAAGTGCTAGAAGTATTAAAAGCTTTTAAAATAAATAAGGAATACGAGTGTGACAAACTTGCAGCAGAAAATGGACATACGGTGTTGCGTCTTTCTCCGTACAATTGTATATTCAATCCTATTGAGCTAATATAGCACCAATTAAAATCCAATATTAGGAGAATTAATATTTCTCCTACATTAAATGCATCTGTAGTAGAATTAATTAAAAACGAAGTTAGAAAAGTTTCTGCAGACAGCTGGAAAAACTGTGTACAGCATGTACTTAAGGTGGAAAATTCTTACAATTGTATGATTACAAATGTTCAACCCTTAATTATAAGTTTAGGCTTAGATGAAGATAGTGATAGTGATACAGAGTTAAATTTTGAATAAATTATCAATAGTTTCTTAGAATTTAATAAATTTATATTGTACTTGTTATCCTAATAGTTATACTTTTAAATTATATTATTTTCAATTATCATTAATTGTTATCATTATTTTACATTTATTATAGGTACCTAAAACTCAAAATACCTATCTATTTATTTTAAACTATAAAAATAAATCATGTGGTGTGGTATACATTACGAAGTAAGGGCATGTTCACCTGGAGAACTTATAACATCTTCTAGTATTTAATATTATGAGAAACAATAAAACTACGTTATATTTCTTTCCACTATATTCTTAAAAATGACATGTTTCGCTAACACTGTAGCATCTTCAGAATGAGAATGAATGAATATTTTTCTATATCTAACAAAGTGTACAATCTGAAAATATTATTACAGGTATAATGATGGTGTAGGGTATATATAATAGTAACAGTGGGGTTTTCCAAATGGTCAGTAAAGTGATTATATAAATGATTTTATAGATTTATTTATACATGTAATAGCGGATTAGTGAAATAAATTTAACAAAGGAGAATTGTTAAGGTCTATTTGATCATTCAGTAAAACATCGGTATTTTTAAGTTTATTTATTTCCATGGATTCTAATATCAAGTTTTATGCCATTATTTTCAGTATGTAAGATTTTAAAATGTCAATCCAAATTATGTTGTTTTTTTTTTAAATGGTTAGAATAATTAGAATCTGTTTTATCTTTTATGTAACTATTATAATGTTCTTGTATTCTTTTTCCAAAGTTTCTCCCTGTTTGGCAAATGTATGTTTTCGGACAATCTTTACATTTTAGTTTATACACCCCTGATTTTCTTCTATGATTTTTTATATATTTCCCTAAAGTGTTGTTAGTTTTGTAAGCTACCCTTAGGTTGAGTTTATTAAGGCACCTTACCCACATTTTTACTAGGTTTACAATGAAAGTAACAACTTTAAATTTATCTGCTGACGTTTTACTATTCGGGAAAACTAAATCAATATTTTTTTTGTAAGTCTTTTTCTTTAAGATTTGGTTTATTAAATTCGAAGAATAACCATTATTGACTGCTATTTGTTTAATGATATTTAGTTCTTTATGAAAGTTATTTTTGTTAAGTGGGAGAGTTAATAGTCTACTGTGGAAAGCTGCTAACTTATGTTGTATTGGGTGACAAGAAGACTTATGGATCGTTGTTTAAATCTAAGAAGTTAATGGAATTCTGGTTTTCTTCCTCTATTGTGAAATTGATATGTTTATGTAAACTATTGATATATTCGAGAAATATTTTTAACTGTCTGTCCGTTCCGAGAAAACATGTTAAGATGTCGTCAACATACCTGTGCCAATAAAGAAACTGTTAAAAAGAGGGTGTTTACTAATTTTACTTCCAAAAAAATCCAAAAATATTTCAGCTAGTAACGGACTGAGTGGGTTCCCCATAATAAGACCATTTTTACTTGTATAAAATCTATCGTTAAACTCGAAATAGTTTTGTTCTAGGCAAACTGTAAGAGAACTGATTATTTCTTGTTTCTTTATAAAATTGACATTCTTTAAAGTAAGGAGTTGTTCTACCATAATAATAGTTTCGTCTATTGGAATGCTAGGAAATAAATTAGTAACATCAAAGGATACCAATTTAGTATTGTCGGGAACATGGATATTTCTAATTTTATTTACCAATGTATAAATAAATCTATAAAATAATTTATATAATCACTATACTGACCATTTGGAAAATACCCCTGTTACTATTATATCCCCTACACCCTAGACCATCTTTATACCTGTAATAATATTTTAAGATTGTACACTTTGTTAGATATAGAAAAATATTCATTCATTCTCAATCTGAAGAAGCTACAGTGATAGCGAAACATGTCATTTTTAAGAATATAGTGGAAAAGAAATATAACGTAGTCTAATTGTTCCTCATAATATTAGTTATGGATTTCCACCAAGTATCGGCAGAATCAATTAATTTACTTATTGCTTGTGTTTACCTGCTACTTTAACCGAGCCTAAAGTTCTTTATAGAGTTAATAAATTTTATCAACACGACTCACGGTTTATATGATAAGATAAATATCTACCAGATAACATTATGCAGCGCAGGTATACTGCACACTTTGGTAAACCTACACACATGTACAATAGTTCTTTTTTCCAGCAGGCTATAATTATACAACAATGGATGGACCGTCTCAGGAATTTAGAGCAGAAGCCACAGGCCAACAATGAGCGTTTTAAGAGCTAAATTATATGTTATTTTAAAATTAAAAAAATGAACTGTACTTTGGGCCCGTAACGCAAAGGCCATTTACGAAATATTATGACGAGGGTGGGTGGAGTTAAGTGCTTTTTTTTATCGGGTGACGTAGCTTTATTTTATTTTTGATGTTTGATGATTTTATGGTCAATATTTTAAACACCAGCACTATAGGAAAAATGCGAATAAAGCGATGCATGTTGATTTTGAATCGTTGGATGACGTTCCACAGGAATGACGCCCTCCAGATGAAGGAATTCTTAAATAATGAAGTTTGAGGAGTACTGAGCTGAACCACATACGGATGGACGGTGGTGGTTCGTCGTGTATTTATGCTACTTGTTGTTCTAGGTTGATATAAGTGGGCAATATCTGCAAAACATCAGCAACCTGTCTTCGATGTTCTAGGATGTCGAGGTTCTTTGTTAGGTCGTGGTCACTGATCAGAGATCCGATTACTATGTGCTAAAGTCTGTTTCGTTGCCGTTGATAGCTCGATACCCTCATTAAAGATTCAAAACAAGGGCCCGGTGGCCTAAAATATTTTACCTATAAAATGGTCTTTTTACGTACATCTAGCATAAAGATGAAGAAATTTTGACCTATTCCACCGGGTAACAGATAAAGTAACAATAGAGCCATAAAATGAAATGAAAGGATAATGATTAAAACGGCCCATCATGGTCGGAGAGTTGGGTTTTTAATGTAACCGCTTATTATTTTATTTAAATGTAATAGATTTTATGATTTTATGAATTTATTTACAAGAAAACTAATTTATTTACAGATCAAAAAATATTGACAATTTCAATAATTATAACTCGATAAAATGGTCCTCAGAAGAATCTGAAGAGTCATCATGTCCTACGCTTATTACTAAAGGCTCAATTTCCATAGTTGTGTCAATTACGTTGTCAAGTTTTTGTTCCTCTACTATAGCATGTTTTATGGCGTTTTGCCAATTTTCTGATGACACATTTGCTAAAGAATGAAGCAAGAGGTGTCGCACTTCTTGCATTTTAAAAGTTTTGTTATTTCTAGCAACATATCCTTTTACTTGAGCCCATATTAATTCGATAGGATTTAGCTCACAATGGTAAGGTGGTAAACGGAGCACTATAATACCTCGATCTCTTGCCATCTCGTCAATAACATACTTTTTATACTGTGATTTATGTAGCCTAACAATATCCAAAAGTTCTTTTTTTACCATGGTATTATCGTAACTCAATTCCTTTCGTTGTAACCAGTTTACGATTTCCGCCTTTTTCCATGAAGTTGTGGGAAGATTCTCTTTTAGCCTAGAGTGATAGCTGGCATTATCCATCACTATTACAGAATTAGCGGGAATGTATTCTATCATTTGCTTAAAATATTCCTCGAAAACATCAGCAGTCATTTCTTCATGATAGTCTTTAGTAGAATTCGACTGGAATTGTAATAATCCTTGATCCAAAAAGCCATTTGAACTTCCTATATGAGTTATAATAAGTCTGCGTCCCTTTCCAGATGGTGGTCTAAGTCCTGTTGACCAGCCTTCCATGACAGCTTGTCGAGAACTTAGGACATTTTTATCTTGCCAAACTTTAGATACGGTGTGCCCTTCGTTCAGCCAAGTTTCATCCAAATAGAAAATGTTTTTGCCTTCGCTGCGGTATTTTCGGATGGACCTTAAGTATTGACGTCTCCAGCAAATAATATCTGCTCTATCAATAAGAAAAGATTTTCTGTTTTGCTTCTCCCATCGAAAGTTCATATCATGAAGTATTTTCCATAGTTTCGTTCGTGATAGCTGTGGTAAGTCCTCGTCGTAGTTAATGGCTTGTAAAATTTTGTCTATAGTTGGTATTTCCTTGGCAAAATAAAAACTATGTACTTTTCTTCTAATACCATTTTCAATGAAATTGTCAATTTCTAACGGTTTCTTTCCTGGGAGTGGTTTTGGCTCACTGAGGTTCTTAGATTTTCTTTCACGCAAGAACCTATATATAGTAGCCTCTCCAACTCCTACCATATTGGCACACTCTGCAATGATGCTACGAACATCACTTGCAGGTTTCTGGTACACTAGAGCATCATGCACGTTTAATATTAATGTCTTTTCTCGGAGAGAATATGCACTCTTGCTAATTTGACGAAGACACGTTGGCGAAAAACTTGAAGCCATTGTTACAAGTATAGGAAATAATTCAACTTTGAGATAATGCAGTATCTAAATACAACTAAATACATAGTTTGACAAACGCACATCAAATGGCGTAATAACATCCTAAAGCAGGCAAAAATAGGTAAATTAATTACCCCTGTTGTACCTACTTTAACCCTAATCCTACTTAACAATGGACAGAGGCCAATTTTCTTATTAAATAAGGTAATTACTATTGGCAACGCCTATGGTTTACGGTTGTTTTATGGCTTCAACCCTCGATATGAGCTATCAACTGCAACAAAACGGACTATAAAGGGTAATCCTTTTGCCGTCGACAAATCGCTTTGTCTGTCGTTTGCTTCGAAATTAAATTAAATCAAATCAAATCAAACAGTTTTTCTCCTATAAATTTCCAAATTAGACTATTAATCTATGACAATTTGTCAAAAATACACGTCCAAATGAAGAAGCTGTTATTTCAATAATAATGAATCTTTTAAGAAATTTTTGCTTGGGGTAACTGTAACCAAGTCGAATTTAACGCTAAGAAAACCCAGGCAGCAGATTTCTCTACAAAGGTTAACATCTGTGCAAGACACGCAATCCCACTGGCTTCATCTATTAACTTGCTGGGCAACAATCTGGAAGGAAATATGTCATAACCACGTTGTGGCGATCGCCAAGGTAGCTTCTCAGAAACTTGGTGTACTCTTCCGAACCAAAAAGTTGTACCGGGTGTCCCACTAAGAATCGCTCTCGGCCGTATCTCTGAAAGTGTTAGTCGTATGGCTTGCGGAAAATTTTTTTAATATGAAAAGTGATCATAAGAAATTGCTGGAAATTATTTTCAAGTTTCTCAGTCGAGCGCTAGAGGGCGCAACCGTAACGGTAAATCCGTAAAGCTTAGTTTTTTCAAAAGTTGCCGCGTTAAGGTATATTGAAAATAGCATGTCACTTTTAAAATAAAGTGATGGGGGAAGGTTCAACATTATTTTAAATAAATGCCTACAACTCCGGGTTCGCTCAACAGAATTTAGTGAACTTTCTTTTTTAAAAAGTGGTTCCCTTACTCTATACTTTACTGTATAAACTATGACAATATGACTTTTAAAGTAAGCGCTAGAGGGAGCTATTTTACAACTTAACAAACATTGCTCATTTTTTCAAAAATTTTAAATACAACAGTATATTTAATTTTACTTCGTCAAAAAGATCAATAAAGGCCTAAAGAACTGGCGAAAACCACAACTTGATATCTTTTTTCAAACCGGAGATATTAACAAGAACAAAAATATACACGGAAAAATATGATTATATTTAAGTTTCAACGGTACAGGTTTTTTCAAAAGTCAAATAGGCCTTGGAAAAACAAAATATAATTTAAAATTAGGTGCTTTCACGTCAAAGTTTTTATTTGACTTTTGAAAAAACCTGTACCGTTGAAACTTAAATATAATCATATTTTTCCGTGTATATTTTTGTTCTTGTTAATATCTCCGGTTTGAAAAAAGATATCAAGTTGTGGTTTTCGCCAGTTCTTTAGGCCTTTATTGATCTTTTTGACGAAGTAAAATTAAATATACTGTTGTATTTAAAATTTTTGAAAAAATGAGCAATGTTTGTTAAGTTGTAAAATAGCTCCCTCTAGCGCTTACTTTAAAAGTCATATTGTCATAGTTTATACAGTAAAGTATAGAGTAAGGGAACCACTTTTTAAAAAAGAAAGTTCACTAAATTCTGTTGAGCCAACCCGGAGTTGCATTTATTTAAAATAATGTTCAACCTTCCCCCACCACTTTAATTTAAAAGTGACAAAAATATGTCATAAGTAAATTTTCTTCATAAAACCTTAAAGTATACGAAAATGCTATTTTCAATATACTTTAACGCGGCAACTTTTGAAAAAACTAAGCTTTACGGATTTACCGTTACGGTTGCGCCCTCTAGCGCTCGACTGAGAAACTTGAAAATAATTTCCAGCAATTTCTTATGATCACTTTTCTTATTAAAGAATTTTTCCGCGAGCCATACGACTAACACTTAACACAGATTCGACCATCACTAGAGTACTGCTCTCATGTCTGGACCTCTGCACCCAAACATACTCTTCGGCTACTGGATACCATCGAAATGAGGGCCATTCGTCTGATCGGAGACCACGAGCTGACAAAGAACCTCGCCAGCCTATAGAACATCGAAAACAGGTTGGGGATTTGACTCTCTTTTACAGATATTTGCATGGAAAGTGCTCGGCTTACCTTGCCCTCTTAATTCCGCCCAGAGCGGCGAATAGAAGAAATACACGACGAAGCACTACTGCCCATCCATATGTGGTTAAGCTTAGTACTCCTCGAACTTCATTATTTAAGAATTCTTTCATCTGGAGGAATTCATCCTTATGGAATGACCTTCCCGAGGTCGTTTTTCGCAACTAATATAACCTCCAACGATTCAAAGCCAACGTGAATCGCTTTATTCGCACACGCACCACTCCCAGAGTGTCTTAAAGGATTTTTCCTATGGTGCTTGTGTTTGATCATAAAAAAAAATAATATTTTAAGGTACAGATGTTATACTATTATATCCTTAAACTCCAATAAATATATTCTTCGAAATATAAAGACCGAAACGGTCAAAACCAAAAACACATTTATTTCTTATTGTATAAGGACATAGGTACTCCCCCAAATCCCATGGTAAAAGCATCGAAAACAAAGCGCATTTCTAACCGCGATTGCCGTTACCGATAAATAACCATGAAAGAACTGTTAAATACTACAACAAAGGCTGGCTTTACATTGTCGTCATGTAGACAAATCGCAGTATTTTGGCAGATTTTGGTTGACCGCTCTTTTCTGTACCTGCTCATATCTACGACCCATCTTATCGTGACGTGCTTATCTCTAGGAGCGTGCCTTCTGAAGTAACTGGTAACAAAATATAACAACACAATTTCGAGCGTCGATTGCCGATTGGATCTGGATTTTTTTTTTATTGTCAGATACGTAGATTTATTTGTAAGGAATCAGAAGCATCTGCTTCTAAAAACGTTACACTTAAAAATTCGTGAATTGGAGAAAGAATTAAAAAGTATGAATATACAGGGTCATTCATGGTTATTTTTTTTTTTTTTTATGATCAAACACAAGCACTGAAAAATCCTTTAGGGCACTCTGGGAGTGGTGCGTGTGCGCAAAAAGCAATTCACGTTGGTTTTGAATCGTTGGAGGTTATATTCGTTGGGAAAAACGACCTCGGGAAGGTCGTTCCACAAGGATGTAGTCCTCCAGACGAAAGATTTCTTAAATAATGAAGTTGGAGGAGTACTAAGCTTAACCACATATGGATGGGCGGCAGTGGTTCGTCGTGTATTTCTCTTATTCGTCGCTCTGGGCGGAATTAAGAAGGCAAGGTCAGCCGAGCACCTTCCATGAAAATATCTGTAAAAGAGAGTCAAATCCCCAACTTGCCTTCGATGTTCTAGGCTGTCGAGGTTCTTCGTCAGCTCGTGGTCTCCGATCAGACGAATAGCCCTTCTTTCGATGGAATCCAGTAGCCGAAGAATATGTTTGGGTGCAGAGCTCCAGACATGGACATGGTTAGTGGCGTGTATTAAAATATCTCAGGAATTAAAAAAATATTTGTTTGTTCGAAGTACGTCGAAGATATTTTAACGTATTTATCACTTCCGGTTATACCGGATGTTAGGCTTAACATTGCTATTTTAAATAGAATGCCCTGTATATTTTGGCATCTATTCCTTATGCGTAAAAGTCAAATTATTAACTTCTGTTAACATTTTTCTATATTCCATCTCCAACCTTTTTTGAAATAAAATTCATCGAATGAATTTTTTAGAAAAATTTGACGTTAGGTTCTAACTAATGCAGCTAAAGATTTAAAAATTTGAGAAAATTTAGATAAAGCTGAGTCTTTTTATTTTCCAATTTTTTTCTAATTGCTCATACATGTCTCTATCTTACGTAGTTTTTAAGTTATAGTATATTACGTACCGAGGTGGAAAATGTTTCATTCCTGTCGGTAGTCTAAATCTCGAGACAGTAATGAAACTTTTCACCGAGGTTTGTATACTATTTTATTTACAACCACATCTAACATCCACTTCTTATTATTTTGAATTAAAATTATTAATAAAAGATAAATGTCATTTTGACTTTTCCATAGAAAAATTAGACAGAAATTTCAAATAACCGCAGGTGGTAAAATAACGTAGGTAATACTTAATACACATCAAGATGGCAAATATCATTTTTTGAATATGGATTCCATGTCACTAAAGAATATATTATTTTAACAACAGAAAATCAGATAAGGAATTTGATTTTGCTGCTACTCCACCAGAAATTCGAGAAGCAGCAAAAATAGTAGAAGAAGATCTTCTGCCAACTAAAAGTTGCCCGAGATATGACAAGGCATAGAACTGTTTCAAAGAATGGTGTACGGGAAACAAAGTTTCTGGTTCCGAGTCTGCGCTACTAACTTATTTCAGTGAAAATGCCAAGACAAAGAAGATATTAACGATTTGGTCACAATATTCAATGCTGGGGACCACTCTATCAATTAGGGAAAAAGTAGACATATCTAAACACGCAAAGCTATTAGCATTTTTAAAGAAGCAAAACAAAGGATACAAGCAGAAAAAATCGATTTTTAAAAAAATTTCAAAAAAATAATTTACTTTCCACCCGGGTGGAAAGTAAAAGTAAAAAAACGTCAATTTTCCACCTTTCAAAGCTAGATGATATGTCATTATTACATGCATGGTTGTAAAAAAAAGTAAGGTCGAATTATTATTGACATGTTCTTTTATAAAACAATCCTTTTATGAATTTTATCTCTGTATCGGTTGGCGATGGGTGCTTTTCACGTAGAATTGAAAATTGGCAGGGTTTTCTATTTAAAATAACAATGTTAAGCATCTTCCGGTATAACCGGAAGTGATAGGATAAGTCAAAACATCTTCAGTAAAAAGATCGGAATCTTTTATAGTGAATCTCAATATTTTAAACAAATATCTTGTTTAGTTCCCGAGATATTTTAATAGGCCGCTCATCGTGAATGAGCCTGTATACGAGGGAGGCAACAAAGAAAAAATTCATATTTAGTTAAATTGGTGAAATTTCTATCGAATTAATAATGTTTCCTATGAACTTTTCTTTTAATTATGTTCTTCCACAGCGTACCTAACTACACAAACAAAATAACTTAATAAATCTGACAATTCCACTAAACTACCTGTCTTAAAATCCCTGATTTCGTCCTCAACAAGCAACATTAGATATATGCCAAATTTTGGTTTTGTGTCAGCAGCCTATTCTACGTTTTACTTATAAAACATTTGTTATGCATTGTACTATTCTCTGCGGGATTTTGACTGTCATTATCGCGTACGCAGGGCTTAGCATTATTTTGGTTCTATTTATTCTTTTATGTCATGGGCACTATTTATCTACAGTGTCACTTTATTTGTCAGGGATTTACTGTTCCTTGTGGACAAATAGAGTTCAATGCGTTTCCAGCTAAGACGAACAATATATAGTGTTTGAGTGTGTGTGTTGAGACATTTTGATGCATATTTGTAGTTACACGAAAAAAGACTTAGGTATATAGTAAATTTCTTTATTTTTTTATGATCAAACACAAGCACTATAGGAAAAATCCTTTGGGGCACTCTGGGAGTGGTGCGTGTGCGCAGAAAGCGATTCACGTTGGTTTTGCATCGTTGGAGGTTATATTCGTTGGGAAAAACGACCTCGGGAAGGTCGTTCCATAAGGATGAAGTCCTCCACATGAAATAATTTTTAAATAATGAAGTTTCGAGGAGTACTAAGCTTAACCACATATGGATGTGGTACCAAAGTAATATTGTAGATACACCTAAAAGTGTAGTTAGTATTTCTAATAGATTTAGTACAATCAAGTAAACACTGAAATATATGTTAAATTTTACAACGAAGGTAAGTGAAAATAATTTATTTATAACTCCACTATACTTAAATATTTGAAAATGTAAGGTACATTGTACTGACGACTATTATTGTACTTTTAAAATACTGTATCGTTCATTGTAAAAATTACCAAGACGTGCATTTTTGAATACTCGATAATTAATTGGCATAGTGTATATTGAGTACCACAATATCTTAACTTACGATACACAATAATTTAGGTCAGCATAATTTCAAAAGTGATGACATACGTTTATTGAAAAACAGCACAATCTCGGACACATTTTTTGGCAGGCAAACAGGTACCTATCATAATAATTACAGGGTTTATCGAACCTAGACTGAACAGGAGTCTATTTTTGAGTTTCACTGATTTTCTTTAAACCAATGACCCACCTCGTTTAAGTTTTTCCGTATAAGAGTATGAAACTAAGTTTGATTAATAAACTGTTTTTAGGGAAAAAAGCGATGTATTCTAAGGGACGATATTTCAAAGTGACCTTAAGGTACATAATGACATAAGTCATCCTTAACACAAGTTTGACAGTATATTAAAGTTCTTTTTCTATTTGGGTTTCATAATGGCTAAATTATGAAGTGCAAAAAAATTTAATACCCTGCCACTTTATGAAACTGAAATTTTATTTTTTTATGCTGACGGCAAGTATGGTTCGAATTTTAGGCTTACTTCGATTTCGTTGAAATTAGTTTTCTATTCTATTATGGATTCGACAACATTTTTTTATAGAAATCTTTAAAATACTAACCTTTAACCTTGCAAATAGATCATTTTTACTAGATATTTATCTGAAATACCTATACTCGGAAATATATAACATGCTGACGGTGTCCGTCAACTAATTTCTAGTCACAACTATAAAACAACATAACCTAAAAATAATAGAAATATCTTCCAGTTTATGCTCTATTTCTAAAGTTTTATTCAGTAAAGTACTATTTTTATTTTTAATTCAATATAGTATTATACATATTACCTACTTTATATATACATATTTATAGTTACTGTAGACATTTCCTGGACATTAATAGTTATTCCTGTCAGATTCTGTATCGACACAATATTTTGTTCAATAGTATTATTTATTATTTTGTTCAATATTTTGAACTTTGTTCTGCTCGCACCTTAACTCAAGTTTTGCATATTCTTTTTAAAAGTTTTTCTAGATTATTTTCAGACTTTAAAGACCCACATAGAAAAAGTATTATAAAATACACGGTTTATAAGACAATTAGAGCACTTGTACTTTAGAAAACTCCCCGCTTTGCGGGTCGTTTTCCACATTAAACGCGTGCTCTAAGATATAAAACTGTATCTTAAATTACTATTTTAAATGAATAGATATTTATTGACGCGCCAATTGACCCACAAATTAATATAAAACATAATTTTTTAAGGTTTACCATAACCTTAAGGCTGCCTTAGCTGAGGTCTAACTTAAGGTGACATTCAAATATCGACCCTAAGTCTATCATACCTATGCCTACTTGTTAATGACTGACGCGTTCTGTGTAGTTTATGAAAATTATTCGTATAAACATAGATTAATGATGTTTTAAGGACGACTATTAAATAATGTCATCTCCAGTCTGTTATTAATTTATTAATACCTCAAACTTCCACGAAACTGAAAACGTGTGGTCCACGCTATTAGAAATCCTCCCCCGGTCACGACTCCCATGGCGCTGGGTACTGCTGGGTTCAGTCACTGTTTTGACAATACGGCAATTATAGACAGGAGCCCCGTCCCACTGAGAACCACCACTGAAATGACAGATGATTAATACACCCCTTTTATTAAATTATCATCCCCCAGAGACGATATTTCGTTTTATGATTAGAAAGTGTTTGTATATAAATATTTCTGTAGGGTTTATTGATATTCTAAAATACCGTTTTAACATAATAAAAGATGAATGGTAAACAATTTTTTTTGTATTGATTGATCTATAATACATAGATAGTAAATTTTTGGTTAATTATTAGACGGTCTTTCCACCTTCTCATCGACCCTTTGATGAACAATGAGTAAAGATTGTTTCACGAAAAATGGATATAACTTAATGACTCCGGTAAAAGTACCTGGGCCATCCCATTATTTATGACCGTTTGTTATTATTATGTGGAAAGGACCGGATTGTAATAATTATAATTAAATATAGGCACATCAGGCAGGTTAGGTTGCTTAATTTATATTTAAATATCTTTTTGTGGTAAGATTTGTTAGTTTTTGAGGAATGGTTCAAGAATTGTCTTTTACCAAACATTCCTCAGAATAGCGTGATAGTAATGGACAATGCGAGCTATCACAGTCGCCAATTACATAAAGCTCCAATCTCAAATAATACAAAATTGGAGATTCAGAACTATGGCGGCGAATGATATATATTTTGAAGAAAGTTATAAAAAAAGTGATCTTTTAGAAGTTTTAAAGACATTTTGTATAAAAAAAGTATATGTTTGTGATACATTGGCAGAAGAAATTGGACATACAGTGCTACGGCTCCCACCCTATTATTGCATTTTTAACCCCATAGAGCATATTACCTATGTGGCACCAGTTAAAATCACTGGTTAGGTCTGAAAATATTTCTCCGACTTTAAGTTCTAGTGTTGTAGAATTAATACAAAAATGCCTTAATGATATTCCCCCAGGTAGTTGAAAAAATTCAGTGCGTCACGTAATAACTGTAGAAAATTCGTATATTAGTCTGGATCGTATAATTAATCCAATTATAATTAATTTTGATGAGGATAGTCATAGCGAAACAGAACTATCTATAGCACTATATCATACATTATAAATGTAAATAAATATTATGACTAGTAATATTTTTAAAAAATGTTATTTCATTTGATTACATTAATATAATCATATCATTACTTGTTTTCCTTAGTCCGTCCCTTCATACTTCACTTCTTTATTGCCAAGCTCTTGTCGACACAATGGGGCCGACCCAGGAAATCATTAAGTCGTATCCAATTTTCGTGAAACGTACAGTAATTGTTGTTTAAATTATTCCTACAATCTAATAACCTTTAGTTCACAACTAATTACCTACCAACAACTAGAAACATCATCGAACCCGATGCATTCTTAACAAATAATACAAGACTTCTGTATTCACCTCAGCACTTCTTCGTCTTCGTTTCTAAAGAACACAAACAGACACCTCAGGCGCCACTTTACAGGTAAGTTTGTTTTGTCCTTTCTTCAAATCCTCCCCAACATATAATTATGGATATATTGTTGTCCTGTCAAAACTTGGGATTAAGAAATGTTATGTTTGGGATTCTTTCTTAAAAGCTTGTAGATTGTCGAAATTTATGGATAAAATGATTTTGCGTCATTTAAAGGTTTGTAAGATATCTATGTCTAAGTCACCTAAGTAAATTTAAAAATAATGAATTTAGAACATGAAGGTTACAGTACGTTTCACGAAAATTGGATACGACTTAATGATTTCCTGGGTCGGTCCCATTGTGTCGACAAGAGCTTGGCAATAAACAAGTGAAGTATGAAGGGATGGACTAAGGAAAACAAGTAATGATATGATTATATTAATGTAATCAAATGAAATAACATTTTTTTAAAATATTACTAGTCATATTTATTTACATTTATAATGTCATTCTATAGATAGTTCTGTTTCGCTATCGCTATCCTCATCAAAATTAATTATAATTGGATTAATTATACGATCCAGACTAATATACGAATTTTCTACAGTTATTACGTGACGGACTGAATTTTTCCAACTACCTGGGGGAATATCATTAAAGCATTTTCGTATTAATTCACTAGAACTTGAAAGTCGGAGAAATATTTTCAGACCTACCAGTGATTTTAACTGGTGCCACATATGCTCTATGGGGTTAAAAATGCAATAATAGGGTGGGAGCCGTAGCACTGTATGTCCAATTTCTTCTGCCAATGTGTCACAAACATATACTTTTTTTTATACAAAATGTCTTTAAAACTTCTAAAAGATCACTTTTTTTTATAACTTTCATCAAAATATATATCATTCGCCGCCATGTAGTTCTGAATCTCCAATTTTGTATTATTTGAGCTTGGAGCTTTATGTAATTGGCGACTGTGATAGCTCGCATTGTCCATTACTATCACGCTATTCTGAGGAATGTTTGGTAAAAGACAATTCTTGAACCATTCCTCAAAAACTAACAAATTTTACCACAAAAAGATATTTAAATATAAATTAAGCAACCTAACCTACCTGATGTGCCTAAGTATATTTAATTATAATTATTACAATCCGGTCCATTCCACATTATAATAACAAACGGTCATAAATAATGGGATGGCCCAGGTACTTTTACTGCAGTCATTAAGTTATAACCATTTTTCATGAAACAATCTTTAAAGTGATGTTTCATCGGTTCTCGTTTCGTTCCTTGAAGGAAAACTACTTGTAGGTTGTTACCGCCGTAGATAAGGGGGAGTACTGAGGAACAGATAGGGGGGGGGGGGGGGGGGGTATTGAGGAACAAAAGCGTATTTTGTCTCGAAATTGGAACCGTAAAGTGAAGGTATATCAGTACCCCCACCCCCAGGATATGATATACAAAATCTACCTGGAATCTTGCGTAGAACCCAATAATGTAATAATATATAGGGTGTTCCATTTAAAATACGCAAGTTGACATCGACTTGTGATGGTATATTTTTATTGCTTTGGGTCAGCGTCCAATTAATGCCACCCCTAACAGGTATAAGTAGAACTACAAGGATTAACTAAAATTTTAGCGTCCAATTTATACACGCCCTAATAATAATAATAAGATCCTTTACCTTTTAATTATTATATTTTATTGAACATAGCAAATATGCTTGGACTTATGCTGCCCGCACCAGAAGCGTTTGTAAATTCGACTTGTCTTAAAAAATAGATTAGGCGCACCAATGGATTTTAAAAATAGTTATTATATATCTAATTATAAAGAACTGTGAAAGCTTAACAATAATATAATATGATCCATTTAAGTGTTCTACAAAAATAGAATAAAAATTGGTTATACCGGGTGGACGTCTAAACTAGCGGAGATATAGTTTGGTACGCCCCAATCCCGGGCTTTGTTGGCCTAAGGGTGCCCATTTGAAAATATCCTTAATGTCTAGCGTCCAGTAATTAAATAATATTAAAAATCGGGAAAATGTAATTTTTATTGTGAAGGGAGGCCCTGTTAAATAATATTTGCTTTCGTGGTTTAATTCCCGGGGGGGGGGGGGGGGGGAGGGATGTTGCCCCTAAAATCTTAAATGGGAAGGCGGTGTGGGGGGGGGGGGGGGCTGGGTTACACATTATTTGAAAGGTCCTTTAAATCTCTTTCCAATAATATCATATATTTTTTTCTTGTGCGGTTGGACAACTTACTAGAATAATACCATATCTACAATTTATTAATTAAAATTACTCTCCAACACTTCTAAATAACTTCCAATACTAGGGTGAGTTTATATTTCCATCGCTTTTTAATAAAAAAAATCGACAAACCTCCTTTAAAAGAATAGGACGAAATACATATAATATGAAACATAAAAATCTGCATGTAATACATTTCATTCGCTACCAGAGACACACAATACATCGTCGAATACCCAGAATTACTTACAAGCGCTCAATATTTCACAGAGAAGTGATAGCAAACAAAAGAATAACAAGGCATATCGGCTTAACTCCAGTTTAAAAGGAGAAAGAATGAAAAAGAGAGCCAATACCAGTCATCTACATGAAAAAGGGGCAGACAATCGCCAGGGGGCGGGGCGTCGTGATTTGTGGTCGCCATTTTGTCAAATAGTAGTGTTTTGTTAGAAAGCCTTATCTCATTGGACGATCTCCCACCTTTTCGTTCAACTTTAAATCGAAGACGAGGAGGACGTGTGCAAAAGAAGCAGCAGTGGTCCTGCTGATTTTCGGTTACACAGTGGACATAGTTGCTTTTATATATAACGCTTCCAGTTCCGCAAAATTGAAAGTATTTCTCAAACCCAAAGCTCGCTAGAAATAGTCCTGCTGCGCTAAAAGATCCACATATGAAGTTATCCCGCCGAGATGGTGCTTGAAGCAAATCATCTCGCGACGCCTCAAACTGTTTGCCTAGTCCTCAAAACTTCTGATGACTAAATTTCCATACTTTTCCTGCTCTTACACACAAAATTGAAACGTCTTTCAAATTTTCAGGCTCCGCCCTTCAATCTCCTGCCCCTCCTTTTTCCTGAAAGCTCACCAATCAATTTCCGACTTTGCCCGATTAGAGCCGATTTTTAACGAAGGCTCGTTGCCAAGGGTTACGGTTGAAAGCTGCTTTACCAATACTTAGTGCTTTCGCGCTGTTCGTTGATGTTGTATCGTAAAGACTTTGGCTCTATGTTTTTTTTTTGACAATGACAGTTGCGGTGGTTTTTTGATTATTATTGGACTTTAAAGTGTTGTGACTGGCCGCAGAGGATATTGGTTTTGTTGAATTAACTGTGATTAGTGTGTGTTCGTTAATGATCTCATTTAGTATGTCAGGAATAGCTAAGTAAGTACCTAGGTGTTATTTTACTATACTTCTAGTTATGAGGTTTCATCTCACCTGTTAGATATTATTGAAGTATAGACCTATACCCTTATTCTATATTTTATTCCTTAATAACTACATTATTACTATATTATACAAATAGGGGTGAAATGTCATGTAGTAGTTCCTCCTCTTAACTAACGGGATTATATTTCTCAGCAGAACCAATATTAATAAGACGTGCGCATTATTTAGGATATCAATCGAATTACAAATAATGTTTTAAAAATTTCCCATTGGGGGTTACTTGCTTATTTGACTGTCGGGCTCCTTTTTGGCCAATTATTTAATTTGAATTATTAATGCATTTTTACTTATATTTTTTTTTACTTAAAAGCCGAATTAAGTGAGGATAAGTTAGATATTTAATAAATATACATTAGCTGATGCGAAAATTCATTGTTATGAATGCTGGCACAATGGCAATTAAAGAAAAACGGCATAGGTACCTAATTTTAAGAAATATTTACTGCGACACAAAAGATCTCCAAATTATTTAAGTTAATATTTCTTATTGTTAGAAGGGTTCTTGCAGGATAACGGAAAAATATTCTCGAGTAAATTGCCGTCGCAGTTAAATGGGCTGCTTTATATTGTCGTTCAATTTAAAGTTCTTTCTTCTTTGTGGAAAAGATAACTGAAACCTATCTAATGAAATAATACCTATCTAATATGATTAGGTAGACAATTAAGTTCTAAGTTCAATAGTATAGCTTATTTTAAACTATATGGTTTCTTCTGCAAGAGCTGGCTGGCATGGCTGATTTATAGATAGTTTAATGTAAATTATAGCACCTATATAGGATAGGTACTTTTTATCGTTAATGATGGAACAGTTATTAGATACATTAAGCGTAGATTTTTCAATAAATTAACAGCTAATCGAAGATTAACTAATACATATTTAAATATTTGAAAAATTGTATAAGTACAGTTGGTGGAAAAAGAAATGTACAGTACGTTTCACGATATTTGGATACGACTTAATGATTTCCTGGGTCGGTCCCATTGTGTCGACAAGAGCTTGGCAATAAACAAGTGAAGTATGAAGGGACGGCCTAATGAAAACAAGTAATGATATGATTATATTAATGTAATCAAATGAAATAACATTTTTTTTAAATATTTCTAGTCATATTTATTTACATTTATAATGTCATTCTATAGATAGTTCTGTTTCGCTATCGCTATCCTCATCAAAATTAATTATAATTGGATTAATTATACGATCCAGACTAATATACGAATTTTCTACAGTTATTACGTGACGGACTGAATTTTTCCAACTACCTGGGGGAATATCATTAAAGCATTTTCGTATTAATTCGACAACACTAGAACTTAAAGTCGGAGAAATATTTTCAGACCTAACCAGTGATTTTAACTGGTGCCACATATGCTCTATGGGGTTAAAAATGCAATAATAGGGTGGGAGCCGTAGCACTGTATGTCCAATTTCTTCTGCCAATATGTCACAAACATATCTTTTTTTATACAAAATGTCTTTAAAACTTCTAAAAGATCACTTTTTTTATAACTTTCTTCAAAATATATATCATTCGCCGCCATGTAGTTCTGAATCTCCAATTTTGTATTATTTGAGCTTGGAGCTTTATGTAATTGACGACTGTGATAGCTCGCATTGTCCATTACTATCACGCTATTCTGAGGAATGTTTGGTAAAAGACAATTCTTGAACCATTCCTCAAAAACTAACAAATTTTACCACAAAAAGATATTTAAATGTAAATTAAGCAACCTAACCTACCTGATGTGCCTAAGTATATTTAATTATAATTATTACAATCCGGTCCTTTCCACATAATAATAACAACCGGTCATAAATAATGGGATGGCCCCAGGTACTTTTACTGCAGTCTTTAAGTTATATCCATTTTTCGTGAAACAATCTTTACCTATATATTACACATACATCACTAAACTCAAACGTAGGCACCTATGTTATTGATTTGATTAAAGTAATGAAGATAAAATATACTGAGCTAGATAAAAGTTGTATTCTAGGTATGATTGGGTTGGGGGTAGAAGATACTCGCGGTTTTTTAGTTTAGATACGGCGAATCTACACACACATAGCCGTGATTTATTTACCTAAGTTAAAAGATTATAATTATCTATACTGAAAAGGACCTGCATATTTGTGCACGTAAGTATTATGAAAATATAGGTAAAGTCGGTTCGTTTTATGAAGTCCGATATCGGGTTAAATCATTAAAGGTTGTTAATCAGTAAGACGGTTAAGTTAACAATACCTTCGCTATACTTGATCGTACCGAACATTCCACTGGTTCAATGTAGTCGGCTGGGCAAAATTAGCGGTTCCAAAACAAAATGATCTTATAATTATGTACCGCGAGAAATATTTTTATCTTGTTTATTTTTCACTCATAGTTTTTTTGATTTATAAAAAGAAAAACATTTTCAATAACAAAGACGAAATCATTTTATTCATTTAAAACGATTTTGGGTTGAAGCAAATGTTTAAATCGTTTTATAAATCCCTTCCGTGAATAAGTGTCAAGTCAAGTTTTGTGAAAAATGCGATATCTTCGCCATGACCATGAATGATATCAACTTTCCACCGTGAATAAATTGGTATAGTTTTTGCAGAATTATATCGTTGATCTCTTGACTGCAATAAAACCTCATTATCTATTCAACCATAAAATAAATAAGGAAATCCTAAATTTTAAAACCTTTTCGAGCAGAGCCGGACCAGGCATACAAATTCAATTTATACCTATGCCTGATGCATATATAAATACAAAGTGATTTTTAATAATTTTAATCTTTAGTTGTTTTCCGGCGAGTAATTTTTAGTTAGGCTTATTAGTGGTAGAATGTGGCGTCCTTGGAATTGTGCTGATAGGGGGGCATCTTCAAGTGTCGGGAATGGAGACTTAAATATTTAACAGCTCTTAAACAATTTAGAGAAGAAAATCGTTCAATTATTTACCTTGACGAAACATGGTTCGATACCCATGACACTCCAAGAAAAGGTTGGGAATGGGATGATTCGTCCAAAAAATGTCAAACCAAGGCTTCATCAAATAAAGGCAAAAGAATCACAATATTACATGCTGGTTCAGAGAACGGGGTTGTTCCAAATTGTCTGTTGCTTTCAGCTAAAAACATAGCAGATTCTTCTTTAGATTACCATCAAGATACCGACGCACAACTTTTTGAAGATTGGTTTAAACATAAACTCCTTAAAAATATACCTGCAAATAGCGTCATTGTAATGGACAATGCTAGTTATCATAGTCGACTTCTAATAATACAAAAGCAGAAATTCAAAATTTTATGATTGAAAATGATTTATATTTTGAAGAAACTTACAAAAAACGAGAACTGCTAGAAGTATTAAAAGCTTTTAAAATAAATAAGGAATACGCATGTGACAAACTTGCAGCAGAAAATGGACATACAGTGTTGCGTCTTCCTCCGTACTATTGTATTTTCAATCCTATTGAGCTAATATGGCACCAATTAAAATCCAATATTAGGAGAAATAATATTTCTCATACATTAAATGCATCTGTAGTAGAATTAATTAAAAACGAAGTAAGAAATATTTCTGCAGACAGCTGGAAAAACTGTGTACAGCATGTACTTAAGGTGGAAAATTCTTACAATTTATGATTACAAATGTTCAATCCTTAATTATAAGTTTAGGCTTAGATGAAGATAGTGATACAGAGTTGAATTTTGAATAAATTATCAATAGTTTCTTAGAATTTAATTAATTTTTATTGTACTTGTTATCCTAATAGTTATACTTTTAAATTATATTATTTTCAACTATCATTAATTGTTATCATTATTTTACATTTATTATAGGTAGGTACCTAAAACTAAAAATACCTATCTATTTATTTTAAATTATAACAACAAATCATGTGGTGCGGTATACATTTTCAAGGCGGCCCTGATCCCATTTATTGAGCTTTGAAGAGGTTCAGGCGTATACAATAGAGTTCAATCAGGTAGTTTATTTATGGCAGTAAGAATCAACGGTATAATTCTGCAACAACTATATTGGCCAATTATTATCAATAAGGTTAGTCTCTAGCATTCCTTGTTGATATCGAGACTGATTTTGGAAATTATCCCCAATATTACAATTGTTTTCTGGAAAGGACTTATTCACTGATTCTACCGATATAAGTAATCGCTATAGGTAATTAGGAATGTAGGTATACAGTCTAAGCGCCAGTTCCTATCTATACCATAATGAATCCGCATCATTAATAGAAGTTTAGACTGTGAATTACGGACATTTTTTCCGCAAAGATACATAATATTCTACATCATTGTCACGAGACGGCAATGATTTGATAGAATTTCGATGTTAATATGATAACAACATTGTACGCGTCGTTCCCTTATCAACACACTTAAAATTACATGTAAAAATATATATTTTTCTATGTTTTAAAATCAGCGAAATCAAAACTTTGCTTTTGAACGATATCGGGCACTTGAAGTTATTTCGAAAATAGATTTCTAATCAGTTATACACGTAAAAAATTCAAGTATGGATATGTGGAAATAAATCGATAAGATTAAATTTTTCAGTACTAATAACTAATTGTAATCAATTTGATTTCAGATTTCGATAGCGAATCGTCAAATTATCTTCTCACCGACCTCGTAATCATCCCTCAAACCAACAGATCATTAGAAAGCGACGCCAGTTATGACCAGGAGCGTAGTCCGAAAGAGAGTCTAACAAAGCCGAGCAAAGACGAGCCGGACTGAAAAGTCAGTGGCGCGCGTGAGGAATTATAGTTTTTCGCGTGTGTAGTGTTAACAAGCAAACTGTACCCCATGATTATGGAGATGACGAACGAATCTGCGGTAGGGCGGTGGTACGAGAGCCCCAGGACTGGTACTTCGGCTAGTCCTGCACAGGGCAGTATAGAAAGTGCGGGAAATTCCGACTTAAATTCGAGTGTCGCCGAACATATGGGCGCATTTTTTCTGGATCCCTCGGGATCGCAGAGGGCGAGGTACTACCATCAGAGCATGCATGCGCCGTACGGGAGTGTGGCCAGTCATGGTAAGTTTTTTTCGACCTTAGAATACTAAAAAGAGTTAGGTGTAATGATTGCAGGAAGAATAAGGATAGCTATTGTCTTATAGTCTGTTTTTAAAAGACGCTTAAGTAATAAATCAATCAAGACAGTCTTCTCGATGGGCGTTGAAAATACTATTTCATGAGTCTATAAGTAATGTCGGTAGGGAGACCGAGGAGAATTGTGACAGAGTAGAGTTGTGACAAAGACGAAGCTATGGCCGTTAGCGTGCTGGCAACAGCGCACGATTGTTTGTTTATAGACGCGCGCCAATGGCCCACAACAAGCGGTTTACGTGATTACGACGTCTGCATGAAAAACAACCGAAAAGTAAATTTTTTATAAAATTTTTGATTGTATTTATATCAGGGATATATTACATCCACGTGCTTATGCTATTTTTTCTTATATTGTGTGGGTTTGGAGTTTTAAAGCGTGGCATTGTCTTGATGTGTTTGCATTTTGTTTCGAAATTACGAATTATTATTCTGACCAGATCGCGATTTTTGGCACCTAGGAGAGCTGTGACACGCTGTTACAACTCTCCTATTAAAGGAGATTTTCTGGTTAGCTTATTTTACATACTTTTTGCAATGTTTTTTTCTGTTTTTGTTCGTTTGATCAATTCTTACAACCTAAGCTTGATATAATGATCCAAAATTATTTATAAAAGATTTAATACTGTTATGTTAATGTTCCATGATATTGTAGTTCCTATACAATTATATAATTAAAGTACCTAATTTTATGCAAGAAAACGTGTGTTTTGTTTATAATTCGTATAAAAGTAAATGTATCTATTAAATATAGTCTAGATACGCAGTTGTCACAACTTACCTTGGTACCTGTCACAATTTACCTCGGTATTAGGAGAGTTGTGACAAAGGGAGTAGTTTCAGTTTTCGTGGATTTTCTCAGAAACCTTAAAACTTTTAATGACTTTGATGACTGTTTTCAAAAGAGCAAGGATTGAGCTACATTGCGGCTTACAATTCATAATGGTGGCATGTTTCTTTATTGAGATATGTTCTTTTAAGTAAAAATTGTCACAACCCTCCTCGGTCTCCCCTAATGTAATAAAAAAAGAAGCCAAAATGTGGAAGTTAGATATAATAAGCGCTGAAATAGTCGAACGCCTTATTATAAATGATGTTAATAAAGTTGGTCTTTCTAATCATATTATTATTATTCCATTTTTGAAAAAGCTTTCTTAGTGAGTTTGTATTTGATATCAAACTTTATTGGTTAATTATCTGCAACACCAATATTTTACATATACAGGGTGGCCAATTAGTGCGACAAAGCTCAATATCTCTTTTACCGCTAGGGATAGCGGAAAACTTTTTTCACAAAAGTTATTAAAGAGGTGCAGCTTTTAAAATGATTTTCGACCATACAGGGTGCTCCAAAAGGGCGGTGTGATAAGAGTTTCATATTTTTTAAATGGGACACTATGTATATTTTTACATATTTGAATTCACCGTAAAATTCTGTACATAGCACCGTAATTATTTGTACACATTCTTGCAACGCTGCCAAATAGTTTGGAAAATTCCTAAAATTTGTGCAAAAACATGGTTCAATGAAATGTGTAATATTTCTTAACTTATAATAATTTGAAATAAAATATTTTTATGTCGGAAAGAGGAATGTTGACAGACGTCCCCTATGATAACACATATCAATATTTTTATACAGGGCATTTTCTATGGATATGCCAACATTACGAACTTGAAACCTGAGTTTCGTAAGTTTTTTAAATGAAACACCCTGTATATGATTACTTTATCTTGTAGATATTTTAATCCTCTCTAATTTTTTATTAACATTTCTCCATAAGGGATGTTCCTAAGAACAATGGTAAATCCTGGAGTATCAGAATGAATGGTAATATAAAAACTGGATGAACCTACTTAAAGTAATAATCTACTTTGATCCTGTCGTGTAACCATAATAGGTTATATTTAATGAGCATTTATTATTTCACGTCTTTTAAAAATAGACTGTAGATAGTAGAAACGCTGTTAAAGTTAAGAATTTGTTCGGGGGGGTTACCAAGAACCGTATTTTCATGCCAGTGCATATCCTATGATCAGTATAATCTCCTAAATCGTAGGTATTAAAGGAAAATTTATATAGCTATTTTTTGACACCCCGTATATCGGAAAGAAGCATTTCCGAACATACATTTATATGGCTTCTTCTCTTATGTTGACCATTAAAATATTTTCATTTGTTCCCAAAACACTCTGTATTATAAAACATTAGATAGCACATACCAACATAAAGATAGGTACTTATACATAGATATACCTATATCTACTATTTCAGATAAGTCGAAGCACGCTTCTCGATTTGATCATATAACTAATATTTCCGATAATTTAATTAATGTAGATAACTGAGACATAAAATTATGTTGTCCGCACTATTGGGCTAGGGGTAGTTGATTTTGAAGTTTAAATATCTCGAATCTACACAGAGCCGACATTTATTTATGATAAAAATATATCTAGTTGTTGTCAATTAGAAACAATATACCTACATATTAGCTAAAGATATTTTTGACTGCCGACTTTAGTTTGTGTCAATCTTTTATTCTGACGAGCCTGTATATAATTAATACTATTTGTGCACTAAAGGAGAAACTTAAAACTTTATACTCCACTGAAGGACATACGAGACGACTCACTATAATTTAAAATATATCTTTTGATCCCGCTTAACGGATTTTGATAAATTTTGGTGCGTACCCCACTATTTAGCTACACATTGAGGTACCAAAGTTTTATTTTTCCGTCTATTTAATTTAATAAGCGCGATAAAATAAAAAGTATATGTTTTTTTATGATCCAACACAAGCACTATAGGGCACTCTGGGAATGGTGCGTGTGCGCAAATTAAGCTTGAGGAGTAGGTACTAAGCTTAACCACATATAGATGGGCGGCAGTGGTTCGTCGTGTATTTCTGCTATTCGCCGCTCTAGGCGGAATCAAGGTCAGCCGAGCATTTTCCATGATAATATCTGTAAAAGAGAGTCAAATCCCCAACCTGTCTTGGATGTTCTCCAATCAGACGAATGGCCCTCCTTTCGATGGAATCCAGTAGCCGAAGGGTATGTTTGGGTGCAGAGCTCCAGACATGAGAGCAGTACTCTAGTGATGGTCGAATCTAGAGTGTCAAAAGTTGTTGAGGTGTGTGCAACTTTCTAGTTCGGAAGAGTACAAGAAGTTTCTGAGATCCTCCCAGATTGACGCCCCGCAAATTAATAAATGAAGCCAGTGGGATTGCTTCACATTTTTTCATTTGTTCTTTTTATCTTTAACAATTTTTACATTTTATGTAACCCACCCATGTTGCGTCAAAGACTATAGAAAGTTTATTAATAAAGATACGATTTAGCAAAATCCCAAACAATATAATCTATAAGCTAACAACAAAAATACATGTTAAATTAAACAATACAAAAGTTAATAACAAACCACGCACCCCCTCTTGATTTTAAAACGGCTGCACATCGCCTACCCATACTTGAGATGCAGTTATTTATTTTTTATTTGATTTTGCGACAAAAATGTAAGTTGTCGCATCAATACCCAAGTATGAGTAAGTAGGTAGGTATATATGAAATATAATGTTCTGGAAAAAGCGGTATAACCTTAAAACTGCTAAAGATAAAATGACAAATATAGAAGGTGAATGTAGAAAACAGCTAACCTTTACTCTCGTGAGTATGTACAAGTACTTAAATATATATGAAAAGGAGGAGGGCTATTTTACAAAATTTGAAAATGAACGAATGTTGTTTTTCAAAGGAAATACGCTTAAATGCAAAATTATCTGAGAATTTTTATGCACGAGTGTAATTTAGGGAGAAAATTACTCGAATAATGGTTAAAACAACTTTATATTACAACTTTTAAATAAAAAACTAAAAAAATTAGTAATCATTAATAACGCAATTGTAATAATATTTAATATTTGAGTTTTTATAAACGTCAAAAAGTGTCATTATCTTTGTCAATAAACAATAAAAACTTGGCGGGTTGTTTTCGATAGCTAGAGGGGTTGTTTTCGATGTAATCATGCGAAAACAACATATGTAGCTAAATGCATGAGTGTAATTTTCGGAAAAATTAAACTTTGCTACGATGTGTGGCTAAACAGTGGGGCTACCCACCAGTGAAAAGTTTATCAAAACCATCAAGATTATCACAAGATGCGATGTCACAAAAAGTACTTAAAATTATAGTCAGTCCTTTCGTATATCCGTCAGTGTATTTGTGTATGTTAAAAACATATTATCTTGGACCGGTAAAACATTTCGGCGAACGAGCGTTTGGAAACCACTGTTCTAAGGGAAATAAACCCACTAAGGATTTTCAAAATTTAGGCAGTCACAAAATAACAATTCTTTAACAATGATTTCGTTAAAGATTAGTTAATTCATCCTAATGGTTTCTCAATTTACAGATGCCCTCGTCAATAAACAAATCTTAATTATTTGTAACCGACGTAGGTACTTTGATTTGATAAAATCCAGCTGATATGAATTATATCTACATCAAAACCTCTAAGATAAAAATGTATTCTATTTAAAAAGCCAAGTAAAAATCTTTGAAGCAACAAAAATGTTTCTATCAGTATAATTTTTAAAACAAAACACTTCAAATAGAAATCATATTATTAAAAAAAAAAAACAACATTAAATCGATATTCGAAACGAATGTATAATTTGGTGAAAAATATCAAAGAAAAGCCATATTCGCTAACCCCTAAAGGGATTTAAATTTGATCAACAGACATATATCATGGTAAAAGTGTATCGTATATTGGCTGGATCTAAAATTTTGAGCTGGCGCCTCTTTTACGAATATACAGGAATCAAATTGTTGTTATTAAGAACTTGTCTGAGTCCTTATCATTTCTTACCAGCGTCGTTTCAAAGCATAAAGTTTTTGTACCGCCTGGATCGTCAAAATTGTACCAAAATTGTATAAGAATCACCGACATTCACCAAGACAGTCAGTGAACAACTAAAAAAAGGGCCCCCAGTAAAAAAGGTCCCGTAGTAACAGAGTACTACAAAAAAGTGTACCAAAAACTCGAAAGAGGTACCAACGTGCTAAAACTTTGTAAAGTGTACCGGATTCGGTACAAAAGTACGCTCTGGAACAACCCTTTTTCTTACATCTCAGGTGCTGAACTGAAATATTTATCATTAGATATTATAAATTTCCATGAAATGTACCTATAGGTGTTAAGTAACAAAAAAATCAACATGCAACAGCAAGTTAATGGGGTTTCTTTTAATCCAAATTTGGTGGCCGAACAACTTATTTAAATAACAGGAAACATTACTTGCAAGATTATGATATGCCATTGTTTATTTCAGAAATAATATTTTATATCGTCTGGGATTGAAGCAACAAAACTTTATGATTCTTGAATAGAAATTTTATTACAATCTATATTTTTAATTAAGTTTACGTGTCAGTTTACCTTGTCAGGTGTCTCGAGTTTTCGCTGCTCGAATTTTCGGGAGGAACGGACCAAAAGGACCAAAATACAGGAGCGTATCGTATACGTGAATATAATATAAAAAAAGCTGACATGTCCTTATCAGATTTTCATTTATTTTCGAACAAAGTTACATAGGTACATGTTTTCTTTAATATCAGCTGCAGTAGCTGAAATTTTTTTTTGAACCAGCTCCATGGACAAAAGTCTAGGTAGTGGTGTAAGGTCTAGAGATCTTGGAGGCCAACTAAAATTACCACCAGGACCAATCCAAAGCCCTGAAAAGTTCTCTTCCAAATGTTACTCGAACTGATGAGCGAAACGTGCTGATAATAATGTTATATTTTGATGTTTACCGGAACATTTAATCTAATTCATTTTGCAAAAAAATTAAATAGCGTTCTCTCGTAAATCCCGCGCTGTAATGTAAGTTAACTTCGTGCAAAAAAAATATGTTTCTTCGAATAAAATTCATATTAAAAACACCTAGAAATCCTGTAGATAATATTTATCACCTTTTGTTCGTTATTATAACAATTAGGTGAATTAAATGAATGTTTTGTTTTTAAAAATTTGCAATTCCATCGTATAAAACGAGTGTTGAACTCCCATAGGATAGGTCAAGTAATCTATACGATGTTCATCTGATTTTATGGACTAAATTTGAAATTTAAAATACTTTTACATCGGCAGCGGTTTAATTCAAAAAATGTTAATTCTAATATAGAAGAAAGTCCCGATATGCATATTTAATTTTATCGATCTTATAATGTATAAGTTTTATACAGGGTGATTCACGGTCTATAATAAGCTATATACGTATATATGGAAAACGAGTATCGGACAAATTTGGCAACTGGTTCATCGATCTAAAATTTGTTCGGCGTTGCGACATTGCTGCTTCTACCGAAAAATTGTAGCAACTTTGTTATTTTAAATGGATATTATATCATATTAGTTTTTAGAATCACCTTTTAGTTTCAATAATGGTTTCTTATAACTTTCTTATACCCATTTCTTACTGTTTCCGAGATTAAGAATTATTTCTGTCTAATATTGCGCAAAACCTTATTTAAATACTTATAAATTTGTGCTCTGTATTCATAGAAAGTTGAAATGTTAGTGATAGTTTAAAGGAACCCAATCCCCATAGAAAAAATGATTCGGTATCATACAAATGACCTTAAAATGATGTTTATTTCCGTTATTTCTAAAAAGTGGTTAATTGCTGTTGTTTTTAATGGAACCCCCTGTATATTATTTCTAAAATTAAAAGAAGGTTACATCATTTGCTTTCAAACGATATTTCATATCCTAAACCTTGAGGTTTTATCAATAGAGCCAGTTTTCTTACAAAATTTCATGAAATTCAGGGTTTTTCAAAGGTATCAATATTTACTATTGTTTTATTATATAGGGTGTTGAAAAAAGGTCGGTACCCCGGAATAACTCCGGTGCATCGCATTGCAGCGGAAAATGTCTGGGGAAAAAGTTGTTTTGTTTTGAAGGAGGAATAGTTTGCAATTTAAAAAACCTCCAACTCACTCAACTCCCGGGCGCGGGTGTGGGTAAGTTAAGATTTTCAAATGGAACCCCATATTTTTTATTGGCGTATCGTGTTCTCCGACCAAAAGTAAACATCTTTTGTCCGAAAAATTTTTTTATTCGTGCCCATCCATCACCAATAATCACCATGAGAAAGACAAAATGAGAACCGTAAAAATCAAGTTTTATCCCGGAAATACTCTTTTTCTCTGTCTTGTACTAAACAATTCCCGTGGATAAAGTTGTTTGTATTCCACGGGTTTTTTTTAGTACAAGACAGAGAAAAAGAGTATTTCCGGGATAAAACTTGACTTTCGCACGATTCTGATTTTGTTTCTCTTGATGTTTATTGATTAAGGATGGGCCCGAATAAAAAAATATGTTTATTTTTGGTCGGAGAACACGATACGCCAATAAAAAATATGGGGTTCCATTTGAAAATCTTAACTTACCCCTACCCGCGCCCGGGGTTTGAGGGGGGTGGGGGGTGGTTAAATTGCAAACTATTCCTCCTTCAAAACCAAACAACTTTTTCCCTAGACATTTTCCGCTGCAATGTGATGCCCCGAAGTTATTCCGGGGTACCGACCTTTTTCAAACACCGTGTATATAATAATATAACACTATTCTCGAGTGTGAAGTGGTATAGACTACATGTGATTTTAACTGCAACACACTAATTTTATAATATTGCACTTACCGAAATCACTAGATAGGAATTAAAACCGGATAAGATAATCCCACTTAAATATCACTTGTGTTAAAGTTAATAATACAATCATTATCATCGAAATAAGCCTAAAACACTGTATAGGTAATTAGTGTTAATTTCAACCAAAATTTAATGTTATTAAGACCCTTCGCTCACTTGCAACATTCAATTACGTGTTATTTTAATATTTCCTGTAATGGGCTTTAAATGCTCGAGTAAAATAATATATAATAAATATTTAATAACTATTAAAACAATATGTTTTTCTTTACGTTTACTTAATTTATGTATGCATCAGAATTTCTGGGAGACATTTTCTCACTCATTCTAAATGGTGAAATTAATATATTAGATATATGTAAAGATTGTTTCACGAAAAATGGAAACGACTTAATGATTTCCTCGGTCGGTCCCATTGTGTCGACAAGAGCTTGGCAATAAACAAATAAAGTATGAAGGGACGCACTAATGAAAACAAGTAATGATATGATTATATTAATGTAATCAAATGAAATAACATTTTTTTTAAATATTACTAGTCATATTTATTTACATTTATAATGTCATTCTATAGATAGTTCTGTTTCGCTATCGCTATCCTCATCAAAATTAATTATAATTGGATTAATTATAAGATCCAGACTAATATACGAATTTTCTACAGTTATTACGTGACGGACTGAATTTTTCCAACTACCTGGGGAAATATCATTAAACCGTTTTCGTATTAATTCTACAACACTAGAACTTAAAGTCGGAGAAATATTTTCAGACCTAACCAGTGATTTTAACTGGTGCCACATATGCTCTATGGGGTTAAAAATGCAATAATAGGGTGGGAGCCGTAGCACTGTATGTCCAATTTCTTCTGCCAATGTGTCACAAACATATACTTTTTTTTATACAAAATGTCTTTAAAACTTCTAAAAGATCACTTTTTTTATAACTTTCTTCAAAATATACATTATTCGCCGCCATATAGTTCTGATTCTCCAATTTTGTATTATTTGAGCTTGGAGCTTTATGTAATTGGCGACTGTGATAGCTCGCATTGTCCATTACTATCACGCCATTCTGAGGAATGTTTGGTAAAATTCTTGAACCATTCCACAAAAACTAACAAATTTTACCACAAGAAGATATTTAAATATAAATTAAGCAACCTAACCTACCTGATGTGCCTATATTTAATTATAATTATTACAATCCGGTCCTTTCCACATAATAATAACAAACGGTCATAAATAATGGGATGGACACAGGTACTTTTATTATTGCAGTCATTAAGTTATATCCATTTTTCGTGAAACAATCTTCATATACTATAGTATACAATTCTCCAAATCTAAATATATAATTATGTTTCTGAAAGCTATAGAGTTTTTCTTTTAAAAGTTCCCATACGAATAAATCTGGAAGGTTGGGGGGGACCTGGCCAAGCAAATTCTGACCACCTCTGTATTTTCCATCTATTGCATTTATATTTTAAATTTTTTATTACATCTCGTATATCTTGACTGAAAGATAATACGTTATTGATTTTATTCTTACAACTTCATTTGCCCATAATGTCTACATATGGATACATGCATATCAAATTTACAGTAATAGATATTCCTGCATGAATGAAAATTAATTCTTATTTATTATTTTAATGAAATTCCGATATTTACTATTATTTCGCTTGAATAGTAATATGATATTAAGTAAATACGAAACAGATAGGTTAATATTTATTCATTTATTCACATCACTTGTAATGATTATAGCTAATAATCGAAATCGCAAGTATACTGTTGTGGGTGCATTTCTTGAATAAATTAATAAAAAGTTGTACGATGTTAGTTGATGCATTATACGTATTTTAAATTTAGAAAAATTATCAAAAAATCAAATATGATTTATTGTTGAAAATATAATATTTCTTGACAAAGATAACCAATTGCGTACAAAACGTGCCAAGAAAATATTTCGGTGCCCTTGGAATAGATCCACGTTTCATCTAGAAAATAATATCCCGTTTATGAATATTATTGCGATTTTCAAAATATTCTCGTTGAAACCAAGCGCTTGGAGGTGAAATGTTTGTCCTTACCGATGGGACACTCCCAATTCTCAGCACTGATTGTTATAGGTTATTATTCAAACAAATTGCATTTTTTTATAACTAAATATACGATATTGAACAGAAAAGGAAATACATTTGTAACTAATAGTTATTATAAGAACTGATTTTGATGATGATGATATGCGGTTTATCCTAATCGTTGGATAGGTCGCGTAGGACCGCTGCTATGGCTAGCCAGATCCCCCGATCTCAATAGTTTAGATTTCTTCTTGTGGGGGTCGTCTTAAAATTCTGGTGTATAAAACTCCCATTAACACTTAACACACAGACGATTGAACAGAGCGAATAGTTACCTCGTGGGAATATTTGAATGAGTGGGCAATTCGATGAGAAGACGGGGAAGCATGCCTTTTGTGAAGGTGGCCATTTTCAACAATTTTTATAAAACAATATTTATCATTAATTATTATTTTATCAATGTTAATAATAATGAGTTTCAATATGAATTTAGTGGTTTTAATCAAGAACGGACGAGAAAAACTCAAGAGACCGTTTTCATGTCGAATTTATCAGACTAATCAGAAAAAATATCCGCATGGAAGAATGTCAGTGGCGTACCATCTTTTTTGTAAAAAATATCGGAGGACATGTTTGCAGGGACGCCACTGGTGGAACAATTGAATAACTTGTCTCGCTAAAATTTGTGGTTCTATATCCTCTTAACACATACCAAAATTGAAAATAATATCTAAAGTATTTTCGGAGATATTAAAAAATAACCATTTAAAAAATACAAATTCAACACCCTGTAGCAAAAAATTTAATCCGTTGCGGACATATGTTCATATGAACTTTTCTTTATAAAATGACCTAAGGAATCACAAACTGACATATTAGCACGTCATTAAGGAACACCCTGTATAGCAAAGTACCGGGTGTCCTACTAAGAATGGCTCTCGGCCGTATCTCTGAAAGTGTTAGTCGTATGGCTCGCGGAAAAATTTTTTAATAGGAAAAGTGATCATAAGAAATTGCTGGAAATTATTTTCAAGTTTCTCAGTCGAGCGCTAGAGGGCGCAACCGTAACGGTAAATCCTTAAAGATCAGTTTATTCAAAAGTTACCGCGTTAAGGTATGTTGAAAATAGCATTTTCGTATACTTTAAGGTTTTATGAAGAAAATTTACTTATGACATATTTTTGTCACTTTTAAAATAAAGTGGTGGGGGAAGGTTCAACATTATTTTAAATAAATGCCTACAACTCTGGGTTGGCTCAACAGAATTTAGTGAACTTTGTTTTGTTAAAAAGAGGTTCCCTTACTCTATGCTTTACTCTATAAACTATGACAATATGACTTTTAAAGTAGGCGCTAGAGGGAGCTATTTTACAACTTAACAAACATTGCGCATTTTCTCAAAAATTTTAAATACAGCAGTATGTTTAATTTTACTTCATCACAAAGATTAATAAAAGCCTAAAAACTGGCGAAAACCACAACTTGATATCTTTTTTCAAACCGGAGATATTAACAAGAACAAAAATAAACACGGAAAAATATGATTTTTATATGATTGCTTTAATTATAACAGGTCTTTCATATTACGATAAAGTTATGACAATTGTATTAATTTGTGCGTTTTATTTTGAAATAAATAATTGAACAATTATTTCTATTGAATTTTTTTCAGAATCATAAAATAATTTTTAAATAAAATTAATTTTGTATATCGTCAATTGTTTTACTGAAAAACATGAACATTCTTTTAAGTGCAAAAGAAAAATAACGTCTTTAAAAGGTGACATTTACCCTTCTCAGGTATACCCATCCTCGACAGCTCTTGTGAGAAACGTCCCAAACTTTTAACTTCGTTTCTTTTTATCGCTTCCTTCGGTCCCCATCCCGACATAAAATACATTTAAAACTTTTAAAATTTATTAAATCAATAGCGAACGTCGTCGACTGCTTGTAACAAGCTTAAATTTATATTTTGTAGGTTTATTATTTATAACTTTTACCGGTCCTAAAAACCGTCCCGGACTTTTCTTGGAACCGAAAACGAGAGGAATGTGAGGAATTTAAAAGTTAACAAAACCGGACGGTAAATTACCTATAAAGGGACATATTCACTAACGACCGAAAATATTTGAGTTTAAATGCAAATTTAATTAACGTTATACGAAGTTGACTTTTGTCGAGACACGATTATTTTCGGTTTATGGTTTAGAATTATAATAGTTTTATTGCTTTCTTGGATAATTGCTGGTTTTTTTGATCGTTATACGGTTACGTTATGAAATTACCGATTGCATGTGGCTTGAGCCACTTAAAAATCGTGATATTATGTTTTACATTTCTAACTGGTTGCTGCTTTTTGTCTCTGGGATCGGGTACAAATGGCAAACCTTCAATTGTCAAATCTGAGAATGGACTTTTTCTCTTAACCGACAAGTATTCTTATGCTTGTCCATTTCCTGTTTGTTTACAGCTAGCCTTTCGTTGTCGAATAGATACTTAAGGGTATAATTTAACTGGTTAGCAAAATATTCTTATTTTTGCGAACAGAAAAATGTAATCGGTCAGCCAAAATGGCTAGTTGGTCAGCAACTTATGGACATGCAAACATTTCTACATCTGAATCGGTCAGTAATTAATGTCATACTAGAGTGATCTAAATTATTTTGGTACGCAAATTAAACATATAAGCTGCTATGAGCGATCCACTTTTAATCAGTGTGTGAGTGAAAACCCGTCCACGCTACCTTTTAGGCCTTGACTGCTACACCGAATGAAAACACACGTACGCAATTAGCTACTCGTATCAGGCGACTGCTTTCGCTCCGCCCACAATAACAAACTTTTCCGATTATTCAAAACAAACGCATTCCAATGATTTATATTGATAACCATTCTTTTAATATGCAAACCTCTGAAGTAAACTGCTTCTAGACATGTTTTTTTCTACTGACCAATTGTAAAATCTTGCTGACCAAGTAACTCACAATTCCATACCAGTACGCGATTATTTTGACAGTTGCAAATCGATACATTTTGCTCCACGAACACGGAATTTTTAATCAGCGGTCACTGATGTCGCGACGTAGTATTCCAAAATCAAGGCATTTGATTTGACGTGAATTTTGTGAAAGATTAGGGGAGACCGAGGAGGGTTGTGACAATTTTTACTTAAAAGAACATATCTCAATAAATAAACATAACACCATTATGAATTATATGCCGCAATGTAGCTCAATCCTTGCTCTTTTGAAAACAGTCATCAAAGTCATTAAAAGTTTTAAGGTTTCTGAGAAAATTTACGAAATCTGAAACTACTTCCTTTGTCACAACTCTCCTAATACCGAGGTAAATTGTGGCAGGTACCAAGGTAAGTTGTGACAGCTGTGTATTTAGACTCATTGTAATAGATAACATTACTTTTATATGAATTATAAACAAAACACACGTTTTTTTTGCATAAAATTACTTTAATTATCATTTGGCATAATTGTATTAACTACAATAACATGAAACATTAACATAACAGTAAATCTTTTATAAGTAACTATGGCATCATTATATCAAACTTAAGTTGTAAGAATTGACCAAAGCAAACGAACAGGAACAGAAATAAACATTGCAACAAGATGCAAGATGCAAACACAGCAAGACAATGCCGCGCTTTGAAACTCCAAATCCACACAATATGAGAAAAAATAGCATAACCACGTGAATGTAATATATCATGATGTAAATACAATCAAAAATTTTATAAAAAAAAATTACTTTTCGGTTGTTTTTTCATGCATGTAATCACGCAACCGCTTGTCGTGGGCCATTGGCGCGTACTGCGTCACGTAGCGCGCCTATAAACAAACAATCGTGCGCTGTTGTCAGCTCGCTAACGGCCATAGATTCCGAGAAATTGTCTTTGTCACAACTCTACTCAGTCACAAATCTCCTCGGTCTCCCCTAGTGTTACGTTGACAGAATCCGACCAAAATTTCTTCTTCCTTTCAATCGTCCTTATTCTTTCTACTCTTTTTTATACAGGGAAAATATTTATTTACATACAATTCGAAGATATAGGTACAGCGACACGTAAATATCATACATGTAGATACATATCTATTAATCAATTGAAATATAATGTTGATATTTATGTAAATTTACCGATATACGTATATCTGACGTAATTTTTAAAAAGTCTCCTGATCAAGCACTTGTGTTGATTTTTAATCGTACTACTTACCATTGATCTTATCGTTGTATCAAAACTTTAGTATTTAAGAGCATCCGTCAGCTAGCATCTGCGTTTGGAAAGAAAACCAACGTGACTTTAATGTTTTCTGTGCGATAGAATTGTCCCAATCGGAAAACGAATTCGGAAACCGAATAAGGAAATAGTATATTAAGATACAAGTTTCATAAGACATTATCTTAGAGCACGAGTTTAATTTAGAAAACGACCCCTCGAAGGGGGAAGTTTTCTAAAGTACAAGAACTCTGATTGTCTTATGAACCGTGTATTAATACTTTTTCTATTTGGGTCTTGAAGTCTGAAAAACTTTAAAAAATATAGTAGATTTTTTCCATTTGAATTAATATTTTCTTTTTGGGTTGGGAATACTTTTACAATTTAATAAAATGTTACAAGTATCAAATATGCCATGATAGAAGTAATTGAACACAACAAAGCTTCTTCCCATCCGTCATAAATAAAATAAATATATTATTAAAGTTAATAAAAATGAATCAGGAAGAAAGCTGTACTCCGTCAGAAAGACGAGAAATTGAAGAAAATAATCTAGAAACACTTTTAAAAAGAATATGCAGAACTTTGAGTTATGGTGCGAGCAGAACAAAGTTCAAAATATTGAACAAAATAATAAATAACACTATTGAACAAAATATTGTGTCGACACAGAATCTGACTGAGGAATAACAATTAATGCCCAGGAAATGTCTACAGTAAATTTAAATACTTATGTATATATAAACTAATATGGAAAACGATTTGGGAAATATTGGGCTTTGCAGCAAATGAAAGTGTACTCTTTAAAGTTGGTCCAAGCTTTCGGAAATCTTTATTTCCATCATCAGGGATACTACAATATAAGAAGAAATTGATTGAAATCAGAGTTAAGCTCTTAATCTAACAAGACAACTATAGTTACTTACAACTTTGTTGAGGATGTTCATATAATTGTAGATAATAATTACTAAAAGTAACACAGTAAAATTAGGAAGCCAAGAAGCAGCAACAAGACAAAATCTTTTGTGGTTGGTAAAACCATATATAACACACCATAATTAATTACTCAAACAAAGACAGTACAGATTAAAACAATTTAAAATTTTTTTGAATAAAATTACTGGTCTTCGTAGACCATGCTAACGGACAACGGCCATTTTATACCGGTATTATTTGATGAACTCGGCGTAGAGAATTATTAGGAACAATCCAGATCACAATTGCTCTGTGGTGTGCACCATTCCACAAAGGACTTTTCAAGTGTATCTCTCGATACTGGACACAAGAAGGAGGAAAACCTTATTATTCTTAATTACATTACCTTCCTAAACTAATATGTATAATACGATATTGAATTAAACATAAAGATTGTGCTTTATTGAATAAGACTTTAGAAATAGAGCATAAACTGGAAGATATTTCTATTATTTTTAGGTTATGTTGTTTTATAGTTGTGGCTAGAAATTAGTTGACGGACACCATCAATATGTTATATATTTTCGAGTATAGGTATTTCAGATAAATATCTAGTAAAAATGATCTATTTGCAAGGTTAAAGGTTAGCATTTTAATGATTTCAACGAAATCGAAGTAGGCCTAAAATTCGAATCCTACTTGTTGCCAACATGATAAAAATAAATTTTCAGTTTCACAAAGTGGCACGTTATTCAATTTTTTTACATTTCATAATGTAACCGTTTTTCTTCTTCAAGTACCATCTCCTGTTAGAAGGTTGGCTATCATCATAGCTATTCTAACTTTTGATGCTGCAGCTCTAAACAACTCAACGGAACTACAGTGGTACCATTCCCTTAGGTTATTTAGCCAGGAAATGCGTCTTCTTCCTCTACTTCTTTTTCCCTGTATCTTACCCTGCATAATATTCTGCAACAATACATATTTTTCTCCCCTCATCACGTGGCCCAGGTATTGCAACTTTATTATTTTAATTTTGTTTAATATTTCCTTTTCCTTTCTCATTCTTCCCAGCACCTCCTCATTTGTTACCATGCCTACCCAACTTATTCTTAAGATCCTTCTATGACCACATCTCAAAATGAATGTATGCCCTTATTTTTTGGTATCAAACAGCGCTTGGTGAAAGTCACGACTCACCACTGGAATATCCCTTATACTGTGCGGTCTCTGTACACTTTAATGCAGAAATTCCTATCCGCTGTCCTTTTTTCTAGTTTATTATTATAAATACAAGATTAGTGAACGTGTTAAATGTGTCGCTGCTGGCACATCTCGTTCCAACGATGCTATCTCGCAATGTTTGGCTTCCAAAGATCCCACAAAGTAACCAAGATCATCACATTAAAATAAGATATGGATAGATAATCGAACTAAATGGGCGGGTATGCTTATATCTAAAAATGTGCTGAGGACGATAAGACGAAAAATTATAGTCATCAAGTTCTCGCAAAGCTATACTTATTATACCCCACTTACAACGAGATTTTTTTTTATTAATTCGATAATGTTGGTTATTAGGTTTTAATGCATGGTTCGAGCGGACTGGCGTATTAATTTCCAAAGGTCGTGTCCCGTGAACTCAATGTTATTGTCCAAAAGTAGTATGCTGCAACCTCGAAAAAAGATTGGTTTTTAACGGTTAATGGGGGACGACACACCACAACACGTCTATAACGAGAAAATTTTAATTACAGATTTTCGTTATTAATTTTTTATTGGTTGCGTTTACGATTTAAGCGGAGGCTTATTAATGCCTTTTAATGCGCACCTTTATTATATATAAGCAAACGTGGAGTCAATTAAAAATTCCTGAATACTGGTAATAAGACGAAATTACAAATTTTAATTGTGTTCGAGAAGGCTAGTCAATTAAACAGTTAACTCGAAAATGTTGCGAAAGCTTTAGTACCTACACTGATTCTAAAAGTTGTCCTCTTGCAAGCGAGCAGCGATATGTTAAAGCCAGGTCCAGATATTATGGGCGGGCGAGAGCCAGTTCCACATGACCATGGCGCTCATTTGGTCTGGAGTCGGCTTAAGCCTGAGAATTTAATGTTGCCGTTCAGCGTCGCCGCTCGCTGTGGCTGTGGACGCCGGTCGACTTCAAAGCTTTGTTGGTCTTTTAGTTCGCCAGATGTAACGTTTTATTCCATTTATTTAACCAATTCAAAAGCATAACCAAACATAGCTACAGGTTCAATGTATAAACTCATTGATTTTGGTCAAGCGGCGATAAAAGTTCCGATGCTGGCGAGAACAGTGTTGTTGCTCAGTGTAGATTATTATTTCAGGTCTATTCATGCGTGGTTTTGTACTGTTATATTGTTCTAGTGCCGTATTTGTTTTGGTCTACTGAATTGTGAAAACGAATAGACTCGTCCTTGAGATAACAAGAACCGAGGTATAACCAAATGAATCCACCGCTCAAAATGCAAAGCATACTTTCTACGTATGAAATGGAAATTGACGCACTGTCCATTACCGAAGATATAGGGAAAAAACTTTGAACCCAAATAACCTTTTTTCTTTAAAAGATAAAAATAAGTTTTTAAGAAATATAATATAAGAAAAATATCATATTTAAAAAAGGCAATAAATGGTCAATAATTGTTTAGACTTATCTCGCCTTAACTTCCTTATGCAGCAGGAGCTAATCAATATTTATTTTACTAAAAACTGAGCAATTTAATAGGCTTTATTTGGTTCGATTATTATTGAGTCTGTCTCTTCCTACCCTACCGCCTCTCTCGTTTTCACTCGTACAAAACCAGTGCTTTCCCATAAAGGGCTAATATAAATCTATATCTCTGCTTTTAAGACCCTAATCTATTTTCTAATTTGCGATTAATAGGCAAAGAACGTGTTCCTGAAAATATATACGATAACATTTTTGGTCAAAATGTGTAAAAAACTGCCAACGTCTTTTTTGTTACCTTCTGTATTTCATTGTTCCCATTGTTCCTCTTTTGCTTATGTTGTATGCATGCTACCAGCCCATACTACAAAGAGATCTTTTTAAGGGAGGTAATTAATCTGCTCCACTAGTTTAATGAAAAATTAAAATTAAAAACCATGCATGCTTCGAAGGATCAAACCTTCATCTTCAGTGGAAAAAATGAGAACATTATAAGGCACTCATGACATTGTTTAAACTGTAAGAAAGAAGAAAATTGTTTGTATAAGTTGAGTTTAAGCAAAAATATTCTTTATTAAAAATAAAAGGAATTGAAGGTAATGGAATTTACTAAATCCACTCAATTCCATTACCTTCAATTCCTTTTAGTGGAGCATATTATGAGTGTCCTTACCTCCCTATAAATTCACTCCACTTCGAGATGGACTACTTCAAAAAAATAGATCTTTTTAATATAAACTCAAACTTTCAACCTTAAAATAGTGAAAATTATCACTTTTTAATGTTACTATTTCCTTGCTTGCTTTAGTTGGCTTTAAGTTTAAGAAACAGAAAAAAGTCACTGGGGGACAGATACGGTGAATGCGGTGGTTGCCGGACCAGTTTGAACTGTAATTCTTGAATCTTGGAACATTTCCATGAACTGCCCCGACACTGACACGCGTAAAGAAGAATAATATCCCCATCCCCTTGAGCGGTCAACCTGAATGGTCGCTCATACATCATTCCTATACATTCAAAGGCTCGTCCCAAATATACACAAATATTTAACGCAAGAGACCCAAAAACCAAGATATTTCCTTACAAAAACGAAGAAGTAACAATTTCAGCCTAAATGACACTTGTATAAAAATCGAGCTGAAATACGATATGTTTTATTTCCAGCGTATAAAAGCCGGTAAGTTGATAGCGCTATATCTTCAGCCGAGCGGCGTGATCGTAAAAATGTCCGTTGTCGCGCGATTTTCAGCCATAAATACACATCGTTTCAGTGGTCGTACAATATTCTAAGGTACTACTTTATTTTATACGTGGTGCACGCAAAAATATAAAGACGTTGCAGACCGAGCGGTATCGGATCATTTATTTGACGAGCCGGCGACGTCTTGGAATTCGATCAGAGAATAACATATCACTATACACTATCTTACAATAATTCCTCTTGAGTACCCATTTAGCTGCAGAATATCTAATGACTCGGGAAACTGGTGCGTCCTTAAAGCCTGGGCGTACCGATGGGAATATCCGTGATAAATCCTCCAGATTAAGATTTCTATTAGGGTCTTTTATGGATTTGTATAATGCAGGTAATAATTAGATAACTTTTAGCATATTCACTTATGCGGCGTACGTTCCCTAGTAAGCTTAATTATATATTAGAACTGATTTTTATAGAGTGTATTTTGTGGAATCAAGACTAGGCAAACCGGTACGTCCTCAGAAACCGGACGTACCGATACCATTATCCACCTGGTGATAAAAGCTAAAAATATATTTTTGCTCAATCTTCGGATTGGACGCTTTAAAGCGACCAGGGTCCAGAGGAACAAACGGAGGAATATACACTATGTTTTCATATCAACACAATTAGTTAAAAGTAAAACATTTTATGTTGGGTGCAGGTAGCTTGAAGAAAGCGATAAAGTCTGAGTTAATTTTATTGTCTTGTTTTTGAGTCTGAATATTCTTGCGGTGGGCATTTACAAGTTTCTTGATTACTTAATGTCGAGCAAAATTGAAGTAATTTAAATAAAATTTAAATAAAAACCGCAGTTTGAACAAAGGTTTAAAAATAAAGCCAGGGGAACCATTTTGGTTTGGATTTTGTGAATACTTTTATTAAATTTATAAACTGACTGGATTTCGAAAAATAAAATTATGAAAAGTTGTTTCCTTGTTAAGAAAAACTTTTCCGATGCTCATTGTAGTTTTTAGAACAGTAAGAACCCGTTAGAAAAATAAATATCCTTAAATATCAAAATTAAATAAGAAAGTGCCTATTTCAAACAATTTACTACACATTACTTACAAAGAGATGAAATAAGTGATTTGTTAGGCACTTAAATTTACTTTACCGATGGCTGATATTGTGATTTGTGAAGATATTGAATTTGTAAAATTATCTGATTAAGCACGCCATATCCTATTTCACGATGCCAATTCTTGAAAGGCCGCCATGATGGCGCACATTTATTCCATTATGGTCTAAAGTAGAAAATAAATATTGACATATTCAACAGGGGAATTTTAGATGTAAAATGTGAAAGTAAATTTGAACGAATTAAAATGAATGTTTTCTGGAGAAAACGAGTTTGCAGTAAAAAATATATCATCCACAAGGTAATTACTTGGAGAGGTCATTCTGCATGTCAAAATAAAGATAGTAAGTAAGTCTATTACAAAAAGTCGAACACTCAATATTTTTTTTCCTGCTTCCATTTGAAAAATTGATTTCATTAACTAGGTTTTGCGCCTAAACGGTATGGTTATCTCGACTGGAATAAATAGTATATCTTTTATTAGGTTCTTGTTTTGCCGTGTAAACTGACATATATTTTTTTCCAATGTCAAAACAAAAAAAGTTAGATTTTTATATCAGAAAGATAGAAGTCGTTACGCGTAGTTCCAGTGCCAAATCAATTTGATAGTTCAAAAACTAACAGCAAGATGTTAAAAATAAGAGAAAAAATTAACTTTGACAGGCCATAACTCGAAAAGTTTTAAGCCTTCGACTTCTTGTTATAATATGACTTACCACCTTTGTTATAACAATGAAAATCACCTCTTCCATATATACAGGATGTCCGCTAAGTAATGGGACATGGAAAAACCACAGACTCCTTACGTACAAATATTAGGATTTAATTATACTTACCTATATCCGAAAGTTGATATTAACTGAGATACAGGGTGTTAAAGTTAAAACTTAATTTTTGTATTTCTCTAATAACTTTGACAGGAACCAACGGTTTTTACAAAATTTGGCAATTATGGTTTTTTTAGGATTAGGAACTGATTTTTTGGTGAAATTTTAATGTACGTCGGATATAGGTAAGTTTAATTAAATCCTAATATTTTTACGTAAGGAGTCTGTGGTTTTTCCATGTCCCATTACTTAGCGGACACCCTGTATATATATTTTTTAACCGATTCGGCTAGTTTCCTTTGGCTACGACCATACTATATTGATAGACCAGTCCTGTTTGATAACCCTCTTTGGGAGCCCGTAAAATGGCGTCATGAAAGGTTAAATTGATTGAAAATATATACGTGCGAATGGTAATTCTAACCACCCATCGATCAGCATATTACGGTATATGTGATCGAAAAAATACCCATTCCTAGGCACATTTTCGTAACAATCTATAAATTCCGATAACCAAACCCACAGAGCGAAAATTTGCATTTCGGAGCCCGGAGCGCGGACTGTACTCCATGATCCACTCGATACAAGCTGTAATTTAATTTGAATATAACCATGGTATTATTTAGCCTGGTCGGTGCAACATGTGCTTCAAATCATATACCACGCAGACGACCAAACTGCAAAGCTTTCTTGTTTATGTTAAGCTGACCGTCGTAAAATGCATTTTCGAGATCCGACATCATGCAATATAATATGGCGTGATACGACAACAAACATATCTTTTCATCGGGTTGGATAACAAGAATCCATACGGCCGTCGATTTGTATTTTTTTGAATTATCTTTTTCTTGTACTGACAAACCCGGGCAGAAGATTATATTTTAAGGATTCCTGGACTGGCACCCCGTAAATCAAATAGGGATAGAGGCATCTATCGTTGGGCGAAGGGGGAAAACCCCAACTGCCCTAAAGTGCATCAGCCCTACCCCTCGGAGGTCACTTCGTGTGAAACCGGGAATCTTCGTTCCTGCAATTGCCCTACCTACCCTTACGACGCGGAGGGAGCGGAAGTCGACAAACAAGGATGGAATATGCATACTTTCTTTGTTGTTTCGTGTATGTTTCGTTATGGAAAAATTATTTGGTATAGTGTGTAAGTTTCGGGTTCAAGCATGATTCGAAATTTGTCCTTTGGAATAAACATGTTGGCCAATGAAATCGTGTAGGACATATCAACATTAGGATAGAAATAATAAATACTTGTTATAGTTCTCTAATTTATTTATATGTAGAGTAGCTGTCGGGCGGTTTGCGGTCGAATTTTGTTTTTTCAAATTAAAATACAATAGGAAATCGTCTCCAAACGGTGTATCGGGGCGGGTTTGCACTTGTTTCCCCAGGGCATCTATAAATATTATTACACATTAATTTTCTTCTTATGTAAGAATAAAATTTCGATAATAAAATAACTACTACTAATGGCGTAGTTAGGTAGGGTGCAGGAAATCCCAAAAATTACAGTTCTAAGATGAAAATAAATATGACATAACCATTCAATCGTTCGACGCTAAGAGCAATATTTTAAGTCTCTATCCAATAATAATATCACAGCATGTCAGTAAAAATGCATGTAAACAGGGGGAAAAGGCGTTCCCAACGGATTAGGTCATACGAGCTTAACCGAACATCACCCGAATACACTCGAGTTGTAGGGCAGATGAACATTAGGGTAGTTGAACAGTAGGACAGATGAAGCCATCTCCTATCGTTTCGCTACTTCATAACCTGTAGCTACGTTCGGTCAGCCTATATAGTGATTTCGGGCGTATTCGGTTAGTTCGAACATAGTTACAGGTTATGAAATGGCTATTTGATTTAGAAGTGCCAGTCCTGTTGGCGTTCAAAATATATCTACTATATTATACAGGGTCCGCAAACGAAGCGTGGACGGAAGATTTAATCGTTATCGAAGAACTTATCAACAATACTGAAACAGCTTGAGATATTGGATTAAAAGCGGCATGTTTTAAAAATATTTTACATTATACAGGGTGGCCCAAAAAAGTGTGACAGCATAAAGTTATATTTTGTTAAATGGGACACCCAGTATTTTATTGCATATTTAGGTTCGTATTACTATCGTTTATAAGTGCCTCAAATTTTATTTAATTTGGTTTTGTAGTTTCGGAGAAATAAATTAAAAACTAAAAAAAAAAGTTTTGCAGTCCTGAATAAAAAAATCAAAAAAAAACAATCCAGAACTTTTTTTTTTAACCTGGCATTGAGTGAAATTTATGACAAGAGGTCTAGAGATACTATGAATGTAATTGCGTTTATTTATTTTATACAGGGTGTTCATAATATACTTTCAAAAACCCCACATTTTAAAATAATTTTTCTCAAGTTTTTCAAATGGAACACCCTGTATATTATTTGGCTATTTGACGTAGAATTCATAGACAATTTTTTTTTGTAATACAAGCATATAAGTTATATCCAGCCGTTTTCGAAATAATTATAAATATCATAAATTATGTTGTTTAAATAGAGTTTTCATTGGGAAATTTTGTTATAGGCGACTAGACTAATAATTGTAAACTAAAGTAAAAGTTCAAAATAGCTTCCTTTTACTCTTAGAGTTTACCGTATTTAAGTTATTTCGATATAAATTTTAAAAGCATACTTTTTTGCTACTTTTATTATTTAATTTTATTTTTTATTCTTAATCGAGTTGCCATGATTTCTTTTTGTTTAGATTGTCACTATGACAGTTAAATATAATTATTTACATTTGTTAAGTACTAACTTACACAAAATGTCGAATTTTAGAAATGGTAAATATGATTTTTATAATGTGCAAGAAATTGCTTCCTCGCGAGCCGAATGTATGCTGAAAGGTATCCAGATATTGAGAGAAAGCCGAGACCAAAAACCTTCGAGAAGTTATTTCAAAGATTTGTAGCAACAGGAAGCACTGCGTACACAAAAAGGATGATAATCAATAAACCCGTTGTGAATGAAGAAAATGAATTAAGAGTTCTGTTGGCAGTAGAGGAAAATCATTAAATTAAGTAAAAGGAAGCTATTTTGAACATTTACTTTAGTTTACAATTATTAGTCTAGTCGCCTATAACAAAATTTCCCAATAAAAACTCTATTTAAACAACATAATTTATGATATTTATAATTATTTCGAAAACGGCTGGATATAACTTATATGCTTGTATTACAAAAAAAAATTGTCTATGAATTCTACGTCAAATAGCCAAATAATATACAGGGTGTTCCATTTGAAAAACTTGAGAAAAATTATTTTAAAATGTGGGGTTTTTGAAAGTATATTATGAACACCCTGTATAAAATAAATAAACGCAATTACATTCATAGTATCTCTAAACCTCTTGTCATAAATTTCACTCAATGCCGAGGTTAAAAAAAAAGTTCTGGATTGTTTTTTTTGATTTTTTTATTCAGGACTGCAAAACTTTTTTTTTAGTTTTTAATTTATTTCTCCGAAACTAAATAACCAAATTATATAAAATTTGAGGCACTTATAAACGATAGTAATGCGAACCTAAATATGCAATAAAATACTGGGTGTCCTATTTAAAAAAATATAATTTTATGCTGTTACACTTTTTTGGGCCACCCTGTATAATGTAAAATATTTTTAAAACATGTCGCTTTTAATCCAATATCTCAAGCTGTTTTAGCATTGTTGATAAGTTCTTCGATAACGATTTAATCTTCCGTCCACGCTTCGTTTGCGAACCCTGTATATAGTTAACATTAGCTGAAATGTCTATAGCCACCATATTTTGAAGACCAAGCAAAAGATGAGACCCTTGAAAGTATTTTTTTTATGATTTTTACTAGCATTAGGAAAAATCTTTTAAGGTACTCTCGGACTGGGGCGTGTGCGAATGAAGCGATTCACATTCATTTTGAATCGTTGGATCATTGGGAAACACGACCTCGGAAAGGTCTTTCCATAAGGATGACGTGCTCCAGATGAAGATATTCTTAAACAATCAAGTTCGAGGAGCACTAACTCGAACCACATATAGATGAGAGCCAGTGGTTCGTCGCGTATTTCTGCTATTCGTCGCTCTAGGTGGAATTAAGCGGGCAATGCCAGTCGAACATTTGCCATGGAAATATCTGTAGAACAAAGTCAAATCACCAACCTGTCTTCGATGTTCTAGGCTATTGAGGTTCTTGGTCATGTCGTGGTCTCCGATTCCTTCAACAATCATCACAAATTGTTCTTCATACGTTTGCTTTCGATAGTCTGCGATCAGTAAAATCTCAACTCCATTAGAAATTCTATATTTAACAAACTGACTATAGTCTGTTTCGTTGCCGTTGATAGCTCGATACCCTCATTAAAGATTCAAAACAAGGGCCCGGTGGCCTAAAATATTTTACCTATAAAATGGTCTTTTTACGTACATCTAGCATAAAGATGAAGAAATTTTGACCTATTCCACCGGGTAACAGATAAAGTAACAATAGAGCCATAAAATGAAATGAAAGGATAATGATTAAAACGGCCCATCATGGTCGGAGAGTTGGGTTTTTAATGTAACCGCTTATTATTTTATTTAAATGTAATAGATTTTATGATTTTATGAATTTATTTACAAGAAAACTAATTTATTTACAGATCAAAAAATATTGACAATTTCAATAATTATAACTCGATAAAATGGTCCTCAGAAGAATCTGAAGAGTCATCATGTCCTACGCTTATTACTAAAGGCTCAATTTCCATAGTTGTGTCAATTACGTTGTCAAGTTCCCACATTTTTTGTTCCTCTACTATAGCATGTTTTATGGCGTTTTGCCAATTTTCTGATGACACATTTGCTAAAGAATGAAGCAAGAGGTGTCGCACTTCTTGCATTTTAAAAGTTTTGTTATTTCTAGCAACATATCCTTTTACTTGAGCCCATATTAATTCGATAGGATTTAGCTCACAATGGTAAGGTGGTAAACGGAGCACTATAATACCTCGATCTCTTGCCATCTCGTCAATAACATACTTTTTATACTGTGATTTATGTAGCCTAACAATATCCAAAAGTTCTTTTTTTACCATGGTATTATCGTAACTCAATTCCTTTCGTTGTAACCAGTTTACGATTTCCGCCTTTTTCCATGAAGTTGTGGGAAGATTCTCTTTTAGCCTAGAGTGATAGCTGGCATTATCCATCACTATTACAGAATTAGCGGGAATGTATTCTATCATTTGCTTAAAATATTCCTCGAAAACATCAGCAGTCATTTCTTCATGATAGTCTTTAGTAGAATTCGACTGGAATTGTAATAATCCTTGATCCAAAAAGCCATTTGAACTTCCTATATGAGTTATAATAAGTCTGCGTCCCTTTCCAGATGGTGGTCTAAGTCCTGTTGACCAGCCTTCCATGACAGCTTGTCGAGAACTTAGGACATTTTTATCTTGCCAAACTTTAGATACGGTGTGCCCTTCGTTCAGCCAAGTTTCATCCAAATAGAAATTGTTTTTGCCTTCGCTGCGGTATTTTCGGATGGACCTTAAGTATTGACGTCTCCAGCAAATAATATCTGCTCTATCAATAAGAAAAGATTTTCTGTTTTGCTTCTCCCATCGAAAGTTCATATCATGAAGTATTTTCCATAGTTTCGTTCGTGATAGCTGTGGTAAGTCCTCGTCGTAGTTAATGGCTTGTAAAATTTTGTCTATAGTTGGTATTTCCTTGGCAAAATAAAAACTATGTACTTTTCTTCTAATACCATTTTTAATGAAATTGTCAATTTCTAACGGTTTCTTTCCTGGGAGTGGTTTTGGCTCACTGAGGTTCTTAGATTTTCTTTCACGCAAGAACCTATATATAGTAGCCTCTCCAACTCCTACCATATTGGCACACTCTGCAATGATGCTACGAACATCACTTGCAGGTTTCTGGTACACTAGAGCATCATGCACGTTTAATATTAATGTCTTTTCTCGGAGAGAATATGCACTCTTGCTAATTTGACGAAGACACGTTGGCGAAAAACTTGAAGCCATTGTTACAAGTATAGGAAATAATTCAACTTTGAGATAATGCAGTATCTAAATACAACTAAATACATAGTTTGACAAACGCACATCAAATGGCGTAATAACATCCTAAAGCAGGCAAAAATAGGTAAATTAATTACCCCTGTTGTACCTACTTTAACCCTAATCCTACTTAACAATGGACAGAGGCCAATTTTCTTATTAAATAAGGTAATTACTATTGGCAACGCCTATGGTTTACGGTTGTTTTATGGCTTCAACCCTCGATATGAGCTATCAACTGCAACAAAACGGACTTTACTTATATCCTTTTCCTGTCCAGCCCGCTCTATACATATTCAAGATACAAATTGTTTAAGATGTTAACATTGATAAAAATGTAAATAAAGTTGCAGATTATTCTTAGAATATACCACCTTGCGTGTATATTATTAAAACGTTAAAATTTGTCCCTGACAACCAACAACAACCCAACGGCGATGAAAAATCCCCCAAAATCCTGTTGGTTTATTCCTCACAACCACCCGAAACCCCATTAAACAATAAATATCCCATTAAACAACACGACTACCAAAATTAATCACTGCCCCCGCTCGCAGCGCCCTCCTGCTGCTTTCATAAATTATTTTCACACGCAGGAAGCTTTCGGTGTTCTATATGTATAGGCCCATTTTCAGAGCTTGTTAGTGTCTATATACCTTTTTTGCATCATAGGCGGGGATGCATGGCGATAACCAATCATTTAAAATACATTAAAATTTAGCAGACTGTTATTTAAGTAGGTATAGGTACAAATTGCAAAATCATTCCGGTGCGAGATTGAAATAAACTAGGAATGAGCATTTATCATTAAATATTCAAAACCCATACAGGGGAATCAACGACAATATGATGAACAGCATCGCTTTTATCCTATTGTGTTTAAGTACATGAAAGGATCAAAGTAGATCATTATTGTTGGTAAACTCGAGGATTTACCATTGTTATTGGGAAAATCCCTTAAGCAGTAGCGTGCATTGGTGGAATTTTTCAATTCAACTGAGTACGTTTACTTTCAGCCTACACTGACAAAAATGCATTTACCAATGTCGAGGGTCACAAAATTGGAGCTTCCTCAACCCATCTCTTTATGTTGTTCTAACTGAGCCAACGAATTATCACAAATTATTTAAAGACGCTACAGTAATTCAGGTTCTTTTGGTTCGCCTCAACCCAGAAAGAGATTTTTTTTATCAACATTTTAAACATATTTGGGATCACCACAATTCCTCATCTTGTAACTATTTTATGAGTTACCTGAACTCAGTTTTTGGGTTAGGAAAACTTACTAATTGATTATAAAGTGTCGTTTTAACCCGGACGTGCATTATTTTAACTCATTACCATGTGTAAATTATTTTGAGTTGGAATAATTCAGGAAACGTCTTCCAAAACCCCATATTGAGGTTAAATCGCAAGATCGTAAGGTTAGGGAAAGTTCCGAATTCATGATCGTGCAGGTTTGGCGCGGTTAATTCCATTGTTATTCGTCAATTCTCCTTAGATCGCGCGTATAGACACCTGTTGGCCGTTGCGCCGTTTGCGGGATTTTTCATCTTTGTTCTCTGTACGTGAAAATTTGTGTTTTGCATAATTTTGGTCAGTTGCCGTAAAATGAAGGGACAGGAGGGAGATGCATACAAATTGCTATTATTGGAATGGAGCCTTATTATTTATAAGCAATCGTCATCACTTCGTCCGCATGGTTTCTTAGCCGTAGTATGCTCTCATGTCTATAATTTTTTTAAATATATACAACAAAAATGTCATATCTTGAAAAACAAAAGGCAATTGAAGTCCACAATATGCAGGCGTTAAATCAAAGAAAAATATTTTCTCTCTGGTAGCCCAAAGAGTCAGTTATTCCATCCACCATCGTAAGCTAGAACAACTTAAATGTCAAGTTTTGATCGAATCATGAATTAATCTAGCCCGACTGGTAACGCATCACAATTCACATATACTGGTAGCTACGGTAGCCTATCAATAATTTAAGACGGTGGGGCGTGAGCTATTCCAACGCATAAAATAACCCATCTTCTGTGCTATCATAACTTATGAATAGTGAGTTGATGCAATTTCTTCGATTTGGTTGCCGTAATTCAGAGGTCTGGGCTGTCCCCTATTAGCAATACGCTTCGGTCTAGGACAACTCATATTTGAGTTATATCAACTCGAAATTTCGTTCAGTATAGAGTAGTGACCCAATACAATTGTTGATTCTTTTGGTATAAGATCCAGCATTTGCTCGAATCATTCTTCAAAGTCACATGATCATTATTGTCAATATAATCAAATATTGACAATATTATTGAACGTGTGAGGACTGCATTAGAAACATATTGATAAAGTTTGCCATTTATGGAAGAGAATTGATAATAATTTGTTGATCAACAAAGGAAAGAGGTACTTGAACAGGTTTCTCCAGGTTTTAGACTGACTAATGTTAATAATAATGTAATAAACCATAATTCAATGTGAACTAACTGACTCCATTTAAACCCACAGCACAAGGGCGTATTCCCCCGTACATTTTAAACACAACCCTTCGCCCTCTCGAAAACGCAATTATACACGAAACTTCGCCAAAATCCGACCCGCATGACACAAATGAAACGCAAAAATGTCCCCTTGTATTTTGTTAATGTTTTGTGCGTTTATACATCTGTTTTTCATCCCTCTATGAACAGTCACACGCAGCGTTGGGGTGGTAAAATTAACCCCTGCTCACCTGGCCTGACTGCGCTGCACGGCGGCCATATTTAAAGGCGTTCACAATGGCTGATGGCGTCGCGAATGATTATCAGACGATCCCATCAGAGATAGGACGAGATTAGCGGGACGGGATTCTAACGGACTTCCGCAGATGGTCGTGTGGAAAGGGTAGGTGAAGTAATGAACATACATGGGCTTTAACGCGGTATGAAATTTTCAGTCGAAGGAATCGTGAAATTAACGTCACTTTCCGGAAACGAGGACGCGAAATCCTAACGAGATTGTCTTCAGGTTTGGGAATTAAGCAAACCTTCAAGTAGTGGTTACCAAATAGTATGAATAGACTAGAATTTAATATTTAACCGTCAACGGTATAAACCATAGGTTCATCTTTGCTCTGTTTAAACCAACTGAAGGATTCGTCATATTATTACCTATAGAATACTAAAATCTAGAATGACCACCAAGCCAAAAAAGGGCTATCATTCTATCGTTACGTGCGGATGTACCATCAATGGTTGTTTAAGGACCCTAGACGTGACGATCTCCAGAAAATGATGCGGAATTATTTTACAGCCGGTGTTAAACATTTTATTAGCCTCATGAATTTATAAGTGTTGGTGACGTGATCTGGTGAAAATCGCCAATATCTAGGCATAAATGAAGTCCACAGAGTTAAATGGCAGTGAACAGTATATGTTTATTTAGTATATGCTATTACCCAATAATCCAGATTGATTAAAGGTCCCTTTGAAAAACTGGTTTGCATACACTGAAAATAGATCATTTTTTTGTATCAAAGAAATCTGAGTTTACAAGAACTACCGCATTAACTATAGCTTTAATTTATAAATGGTAGGATACTTTAGCTCGACGTAACTGAAGCGTCACGAAATTAACAATTATTTTCCATTCCATCGTGTATTTAAACGTTTTCCCACATAAAAACCTAGAATTCCTGGCTGGAACCACAGATCAGTCCGGTAATAAAAACACAATGAGTAAGCGTCATGAACGCGGTATAACTAAAATCCTATTGACAAGGCGGGTGCGGGAATCCCGTCCAAATAGACTGTCGATTTGCGACGAATTTACACGATGCATACAGGGTGTTATGGAAATGACGTATTATATTTAAATGGGTGAGTCCTTGGGTATCCTAGAGAAGCGCTACATATTTTATTTTTGTTGAATCGACCCTTTTAAAAGTGGGATAACAAACACTCTTACTCGCAGGTCAGTCCGCGCTACTGTACAACATTTCATCCAGACCCAATGGCAATGTTGCCAAACTTAATGTAAAACTGAAATTCCATATAAAATTATAAAAATAAATTATTTTCTACCTACTTGTATTTATCTTTATACCTAAAGAGCGAGGAAATCCAGGCACAATCACAATCAGTTTTTTTTCTTGTTCATGGGAACACTCCTGGAAACACTTTATGTACACACAGTAATAGTGAAACAGAACCGATAGTTAGCTTTTGAAAATACAATAATACAGATTATACTACAGATGATTAGATTTTATTACACGCGACGAAATTTGACGTCCAGAAGAAACGCGTCAATAAAAACAATATTCATGGACGGGCAAGATACACGCGTAAAGCGAAAAAATAGAGCGGATTGCTGAGAGTGTGTTGGTGATCGACGAGACACAACGTATCCGGCCGCTGGTTGGTCTTCAACTAACAGCCGGCAAGCGTGCGACGCTATATAAACACAGCCGATGTACGGCATCAAGAGGTCATTGGCATTTGACCTAGTGAGGTACGTGCCTATTTCAAACTTATTTAATACTATTCCATATGTTTTTTCGGGTTGTTTAAAACATAGTCCGTCGTACATGTTCCTCAATTAATTGTACAAAAAGGTATTACAGAATGGAAAAGTGTTTAAATTATTTTATTTTGTCAAAAGAGTTTAAGGTCTACATATGACAACACCGGCCAGAATTCCTTGATTGCTTACATGTATCGCAGTGCCACACAGGTGTTTTCTGGTTTGACGTCAGGTCACTTTTACCGCTGAATGAATTGAAAGCGCCATTTATGGGTATTTTTCTTTATCTCAAGAATTGCCGGTTTAAATATAATACGTCATTTCCATAACACCCTGTATCTGCTGAGAAATGATGTTGCTTTTAGGGCAAGTGAGTTGATGAAAATTTGATAGACGAATACGAAACAGAAGTTTTCGTCCCAAAGAGATATCTTTTTCAGTGTAGTTGTGTCGTGGTGCAACAATAATTGTTGTCCGAAATTCATACAAAATTGTAGATCATTTTCTAGGCGAAGATGGAATTGGAAGGCAGGTTGTTACTAAAAGCAAATAAGAAAAAGCAACGAGCGCAGATCACAATTGGCGCAATAATCTCCTTCTCTTTTCAGAAATATATTAACACGAGACTGAGCACACGAAATATATTGTATTTCATTTCCAAAGAAAATCGTTGTCTGTTTTATCCTTCTTCATTAACTGATAAAACAATTACAGGTCTTTGCTATTAATGTAATTGTAAAGACACGTTATTTAATACAATGCGAACTGTCCTCGACAAAAAACCATAACGAATTCTCCCACCTCAATTTTGTAGGTGTATTATTTAACAACAAAACCCCATCATATCGTCATTATTAACTATATTAATATTCTTTTATTGCCAATAATACACAGGTACCACGAGTTTTGTTATTTTAATACCCAGGAAGGAAGTCGCTGATAACATCTCCGATTGTAGCCCAGTGGCCTTATAAATTAACTGAAAATAAAGCCGACCATTGTAAAGCAAAATGTGCGGAGCGTTTATTAATTACTCGCAATGGTATAATTAGATGGTATTAATTGGTTTTTTTTTTGGCGAGAGCAGATGGTCAAATTGTCCATTGCATCCATTGATATAATAATATACAGGATGAACTTTTTAAAGTGTACAACTTTTTTTTGATTCACTCTTCATTTCATTTACTGTCATTCACTTCCTTAAGTCGTGGTTTCGTCTTGAGAATGTCAGTGGTATAGTATTTGTAGAATTATACCGTTGATCTTTTGACTGCTATAAAACCTCATTATCCCTTCGACCATAAAATAAATAAGGAAATCCCAACCAAAAGCCGGACCAGGTATACAAATTCAATTTATACCTATCCCTGATGCATATATAAATACAAAGTGATTTCTAATAATTTTAATCTTTAGTGGTTTTCCGGTGAGTAACTACTTTGACAAAAACTCCTTTATCTTCGGTAAGAGACATAGTGCTTAAACCTGTTAATCCTAGAAAAAATCGGAGTGATTCTGGCATATTTAGAAGCATTGACGAAAATGACATGGATTTATTAAGAAGAAAGATTTACCAAATGTATGAGGCACAAACTGTACCCACTTTGATTTCCCTCAAAGAGCGGCTGATTAAAGACGAAACAAATATCTCTTGTAGACTTTCAAGCCTTAGGAAAATATTGCGTAAAATGAGTTTTAATACCGAAGCATTGATAAAAGACAAACATTAATGGAATCTCAACGTTTACGGGAATGGAGTCTTAAATATTTAACAGCTGTTAAACAATTTAGAGAAGAAAATCGTCCAATTATTTACCTTGACGAAACATGGTTCGATACCCATGACACTCTAAGAAAAGGTTGGGATGATTCTTCCAAAAAATGTCAAACCAAGGCACCATCAAATAAAGGCAAAATAATCACAATATTACATGCTGGTTCAGAGAACGGGTTTGTTCCAAATTGTCTGTTGCTTTCAGCTAAAAACATATCAGATTCTTCTTTAGATTACCATCAAGATACCGACGCACAACTTTTTGAAGATTGGTTTAAACATAAACTCCTTAACAAAATAGCTGAAAATAGCGTCATTGTAATGGACAATGCTACTTATCATAGTCGGCAAGCAAAAATCATTCCCAATTCTAATAATACAAAAGCAGAAATTCAAAATTTTATGATTGAAAATGATTTATATTTTGAAGAAACTTACAAGAAACGAGAACTGCTAGAAGTATTAAAAGCTTTTAAAATAAATAAGGAATACGAGTGTGACAAACTTGCAGCAGAAAATGGACATACAGTGTTGCGTCTTCCTCCGTACTATTGTATATTCAATCCTATTGAGCTAATATGGCACCAATTAAAATCCAATATTAGGAGAAATAATATTTCTCCTACATTAAATGAATCTGTAGTAGAATTAATCAAAAATTTCTTCAGACAGCTGAAAAAACTGTGTAGAGCATGTACTTAAGGTGGAAAATTCTTACAATTGTATGATTACAAATGTTCAACCCTTAATTATAAGTTTAGGCTTAGATGAAGATAGTGATAGTGATGCAGAGTCAAATTTTGAATAAATTATCAATAGTTTCTTAGAATTTAATTAATTTTTATTGTACTTGTTATCCTAATAGTTATACTTTTAAATTATATTTTTCAATTATCATTAATTGTTATCATTATTTTACATTTATTATAGTTACCTAAAACTAAAAATACCTATCTATCAGGAAACCACGATATATGCACGAAACTATTATAAGGAAACCAAATAAAAATAACCCGCCAAGAGTTTGCTTTTCTCGAAAATATTTGGAACTTTAGAGAGGGGTATCATGATGCCAAAGCCCTAGGGTGTTCTAGATTTCCACACTTCCCACCCCAGTCTTCGATTTTTATTAGAGTCGAGCAGCAGCGATAGGTTTTACTTTCTCTTTTATTTATTTTTCTGCTAGAGCTATTTCGATCCGGATCTGTACTATCACTATGAGGATGTTAGTCTCATTTTATCGTACATATAGACTTTTAATATTTAATGGTATACCTGCTATTATGATTAATAGCCATATTGTTTAACGAGAAAGACATGCTACAATACGTTTTATTATTTAATAAAACTATATCAAGCACGCTAATTAAACACCAGGTCGTGATAGTTTTTCTTAGACTCATTAGAACTATTATTGTCGTCCGTTAAAATCATCATTAAAAGCTACGAGTTTAGGCAACTTGATCAATATTTCTTTTTAAATTAATTTAAAATAGACTTAAATTGAAAATTAAATAAGATTTGTACGTTATAAATTTACACGCACGTCACAGATGCAGAAATCAAGGGCGATAATGACTTCAAACTCCCATCTTTATTTATTATAGACTTTAAAGTGAATAAAGACATAATAGAACGTCTGCGGAGTTCCGCAATACGTTTTGGATTCAATAACATGTTAGACAAAGACAAGAGTTACAATCATAGTTGAGTATTGTTTGTAGCGAGGTGATAATTTACTTCTGCTATTTTGATATGTCAATCAAGTGTCAATCTCAATTGAAGTTATACAATCTTGTCTCTTCAAGTTGTCAAGTCTCCAGTTTTTAACCCTAATCATTACAATTTTTTTTTCGAAATTATAAATATTTTTCGGAATATACACGGTGTTAAAAAAAAGTCGATACCCCGGAATATCTCCGGTGCATCGCATTGCAGCGGAAAATGTCTAGGGAAAAAGTTGTTTGGTTTTGAAGGAGGAATAGTTAATAGAAGTTAAGATTTTCAAATGGAACCCCATATTTTTTATTGGCGTATCGTGTTCTCCGACCAAAAATAAACATCTTTTGTCCGAAAAACTTTTTTATTTGGGCCCATTCTTCAGTAATAATCACAATGAGAAAGACAATATCAGAACCGTGCGAAAATCAAGTTTTATGTCGGAAATACTCATTTTCTCTGTCTTGTACTAGAAAATGCCCGTGGAAAAAGTTGTTTGTATTCCAGGGGCATTTTTTAGTACAAGACAGAGGAAAAGAGTAGTTCCGGGATAAAACTTCGCACAGTTCTGATTTTGTCTTTCTCATGGTGATTATTGGTGAAGGATGAGCCCAAATATAAAAGTTTTTCGGACAAGAGATGTTTATTTTTGGTCGGAGAACACGATACGCCAATAAAAAATATGGGGTTCCATTTGAAAATCTTAACTTACCCCCACCTGCGCCCGGGGGTTGAGGGGTGGGGGTGGTTTAAATTGCAAACTATTCCTCCTTCAAAACCAAACAACTTTTTCCCCAGACATTTTCCGCTGCAATGCACCGGAGTTATTCTGGGGTACCGACTTTTTTTCAACACCCTATATATCGTAACACTCGGCATGTCCGGTATAATGATGAAATCAGTCTTTGTTTTGATATTTTTCTCCCGCCTAATTTTGATTGATCCGTATGATTTTTATGACATTTGTTTAGGTTCGTACGAGTCAAAAGGAGTAAACATTTCACCGAATGTGGATAAAGGCCTACAAATGATCTTTCAGAAGTCGCAGGAAACTAGAGAAAGCAGAAAATTAGATAAAAATGTCTTATAGCCATCACGTAGCATTCTCTTTGTGCCCGAAGCTACACAATCGATACCACCGTTCAATTAATTAGCTATACTGTCAATTGTTCGAAAGAATCAAAAAGCACAGACATTAAAATTGAGCCACTTATCATTTGTTAATTCTAAACGATTAACCAAGGAACTTATCAGAGCATAAAGCGGGAACCATCCAGCCCGTCTATATTCGCGAACCATAAATAAAATCCATTTCTCATTGTCTAGTTTTTTTTTTCTAATCTTCTTCAATGACTCCACAGATTTATTATGTAAATTTTGACAGACTTTCAAAACAAACGAAGAGTTTAATTGGCTTGTGTAGAAGGCGGTACTTTCTATGCGGTTTCATGGTGCATACGCCGTGTAATGGATGTTCGGGTACCATTGGACAGGGGCCTTATGAAAAGTAGTTTTGTTACACCGAGAAAAATATTCGTCAATTGAAGAGATAGTACTGGAATCCAAGAGAATCGTGACTTGAATGTTATTCTATTAAATGCTATGAAACTACAACGATTTTTTTATTACAAATTTTTTTAGCTTCAGGCTGCATGAATTATCCCTTATAAGCACATGCTTACAACCTTTAAGACAGATGGGCTTCATAAATGTTCTTACAGTTAAAAAACCTTCTAAACAGTTTTATAAATTTATTTTAACAAAATCTTATACCGGAAATATGTTATTTTGGGTTGTTATCTGCCTTATATGCCTATGCCACGACAGTGTTCTGAGCGAAGTTCCATAAGCTCACGATGATAAGCACCTACTATTACTATACATAAATTATGCTTATTCATAATATGAAGCCAATAATATGTGGTCACGATCTATTTTAAATATTGTACGTCAAAGATGCTTGTGCTCTGCTGGGTACTTTTCATCAATATTTTTATACGGTTCCAATACAAATATGTATTATTAATTATTTATGAAACTATTCTGGTAGTAACAATATTAAATATGTTTCATATAAAATTACCATGGTAATATACTGTCTTGTATCCAATCGCCACTGTTTTTATGTATTCCTAAATGATTTTGTTTCTTTGTTTCAGCATCTCGGATGTCCTCAAGTCAAGTGTGCAGGCCTCATTTTCACCCTCCCCTCCACCCGTGGCTATCGGACGCCTCGGCAAAACCCCTCGGTCATTCAGGCCCCTGGGTTCCGTTCGGAGGGGGAGGGGATCCGGATAAAAGCCAGAGCCCCAATACAGCCCCTACACAACCGCATAATATTTTTTCGTTCCCTCCTACACCACCTAAGGATTCGACACCTGACTCGGTAAGTGACAGATTTTATAATCCATTGGCTTTTAAAACTTTGACATAAGAAGTCAACATTTTATTGACATTGCTAGACCCGGTAATATAGACTAAACAAAATGCTAGAACAGTTATTTTAGGCCCCTTCCTTTATTTATACAAAGCCTAACGTCTGTTCAGATTGTGTGGGACTGCTAAGAGATGGCATTGCGCGTTGTACTCTCTCTACTATGGTTGATAATACACCATGAAGTATAGAGTCTTCTCTGATGATTGGTATGTACACCTGCCCTGTACTGACGGGAACAATAGAGTTCGAAACTGGTCTGCAGGTGGTGACATCCTATCAATGTAGAAGGCCTCCATTTATTGGCAGTACCATTCAATCTTAATTAGTATTTTAAAGTGCTACTGTGTATAGACGATGTTTCCATACATTGGTATCTGATTAAGTTGTTAAAAAATGATTTATTCCAAATTATTGAAATTTCCTATATCGTTTATTTTCCAGGTAGTTCCAAGTGCAGGCTCCGAATACCAAAGCGCAGTCGCGGCCGCCATGGGCGCGTTCATGCACGAAAACCCCCAGAGTTGCGCCCTGGATGTGAAACCGTCGGGCGTGGGTTCGAATGCCAACGGAAGCAGCAAACAACGCGAAGGTAGTGAATACGACGGGACCTCAGGTGGCATGTTTAATGGTAACTTTGAAAGCTCGTATGGGGCTGCGCCGTATGGCCACGGTATTCACGCGGGGGGCTACTCGCCCCAAGGCAAGGGGTCTTTAGGGGGGGCTGCGCATCCGCAGTCGCCCAATAAGCCCAGGAATAAGTCGAGGACGAGCGCTGGTAAGCCTTTTCGGGCTGATCGATGATCGATTTAAGGTGGTGGGGTGCGGGGAGAACTTCTGACTTACAAATCTAAAAAATTCTTGTTTTTTTTTTTTGGTGAATATTTCGTTACTTTTTGTTTTGTCCAAAAATTGCACCAAATTCAATTTCTTGCGTAATAATTTAAAATTTTTTAGGAACGAAAATATATTTAGACTTAGGAATTTTTTAGATTTGTTAACAGCAAAGTTATTAGGACTCTCTTGTTATAAAAGATACGATTGAGAATTTTTCCAATATTTTTTTTACTACAAAAATTAATGCAATCTGTCCAGGTTTCTTCAGATTTTATTTTTTGATCGATTTTTTGCGAGTATTGTGTCTGTGTGGCCACTATATTAGTAGTGCTAAGTCACACGGCTTGGCGTCGACGGCTCTTTTCGAGAATTTAAATAAATTTATAAAAATGATATATTGGGAAAATGACAATCAAAGTACTTTAATTTAAGAGATGTCCTAATAAATGTGTTTTGGTAAATATGGACAAAAACTAAGAATTTATATGTCAATAGAGTTTCAATAGGAAGCGGTAAAAAAAATTATTGATGGACTTTTCTATTGAAGGAATATCGCACAATTTATTTAAACTCGCTCGGACATCTGAATTTAATTATTTTTGAAAGGCACATTTTCAAGAAAAAGAAAATATATAGGATGGATCAGAAGTTACTACGTGTAACAACATTAATTTTTGAACCGCCCTGAATATTTTTACATTTTTGGATATGTTGTTGCATTTTTTAGGTAACAAGATATTCCATACTCATCTTCAACTGTTTTCGGAACGTTAACATTTACAAAGTACAAGTAAAATATTTATTAAGAGAGCAAGCAACAATATGTGGCACTTTTTCATCGACCCTGTATAATTTTTTTTTTATTGAAAAATGCATTTCAAAATAAGAAAATTCACCGGTCAGCAATTTTAGATAAATTAAGCAACATTCCATATATATACAGGGTGATCCGATAATGTATCAGGATACTTGGAGAGTTGATTCTGATTCTACATGTTAAAATAAAGGTAGTACGTCATATAACACAAAGTGGAAAACTCAATACTTTGCGAGTACCAGCCTGTCAAAATTAATTAATTATCCTAATGCATTATCCGAACACCGTGTATATAAAGTTGATCCGATACTTTATGATAACACTGTATACTAAATTGGCATATAATCTCTTTAATTTAATATGTATACATACAATATATTGGAAGTGCTTCACCGCGAACTTATTTTTTGTTAATCTATGTCAAGGGCGGATCCAGAACTTCGGCTTGGGGGAGGTCAGGTGGGGGTTCATACAAGAAAAATTTACGGAAAGTAATACACTGCCGCGTTAGTCAAATCGGTGTACAGGGTGTTATGGAAATGACTTATTATATTTAAACCGGCAAATCCTGAGATGAAAATAAATTGATGAAAAATAACCTTAAATGGCGCTTTGAATTATTGTACGAAATATACACTTTATATGAAATCTGAAAATTGAGGACGTTCGCAATCAATTGTGGGTAAAAAGGGTTTTACTTTAGTATTTAGATATTCGATTAAAAAAAAAGTATGTAGATTTTCTCTGGGACACCCTAGGAGTCACCCATTTAAATATAATAAGTCATTTCCATAACACCCTGTATATATAAGTCATTTTTCGTATTTCAATGTTTATTTGCGGGAGGGGGATATGATGACCCCCCTGGATGGATCCGCGCTTGTTTCACGTTGAATTAACGCATTGAACACCGACATCAATAAATAATGAAACAAATATTTTGATAATGATTGCCTCGGGTAGTGCCGCTTATAGCTGCAACCTGAATTATTTATTCTAAAACCGAATATTTTAAAATAAATTGTTCGTTACGTTAGAATCAGAGTGTTTTATGTGACATTTTTCCGAAATGACTACCATTGATAGTACTAAAGTTAAAACTCTATCTGAGAAAGCTATATAACAATCCCACGGTGTCGACGGGTTTCGTATGAATCGCAAGTAGATTTATGGGCAGCATGCACTTTCAGCCTTAGGAATAACCAACAAGCACGCAACAAAACTTACAGAACCATTTTTCTGTAAGTTCTATTGATATTATTACAGTTATTAAGAAACACTTCTATAAAACAGTTATAGTGTCCCTCGTATACTAAAATTTTTCTCCTACCAAATATTTAAACCAGTTCTATATTTTACTATTGTTCATATGTCTACTAATTGATAAGCAGCAGATAAGCTAATTGTTTTTTTTAATGTCCCAACATAACTAATAAATCAATTTTCAAAGTGAAAGTTGCTTCTACATTTTATTGTTTTCAAAATATAATATAACAATTACAAAGGTTCTTGTTTCGCAACTTTTTTTTATCAATGTTTTTTATATTTGTGGGTATGAGACGGCGGGCACTTGTCAAATATTAATATCTTACAGATAGCAGATCGATATTTGTTAGGTATGAAGCAATGCCAAAATATTGTGTGTGTGGGGGTTAGGGTTCGGTTTTTGTGGTTATGAAGAATTAAATAATTAGATTTGAGTCAAAATCTGATTTAGCAACAGTTTGAGTTTTCTTTAAATTAAATTTTACTTTATTCTACAGGTTGTTATAAAAAACATGTGCATTCCTTCTGGGTATTTTAGTGAAGATGGTCAATTTAAGAAAGAAAACGTCGGAAAATTATTAATTGTTATACACTGCTGAACATAGATTTAGGTCCTCTTTCATAATTTGGACAAAAGAATCCAGGTCCGTATTTAAAAAAATTGTTGATGGTGACCCCAAGACGAAATAGTAGGTACTGCAGCCGGTACCAAAATGTCCTGTTATCACGCCTTCATCTAGTCAATGACCAATCGCTAGATTAATAAAAAATAAGAAAGTTTTATTCGAGCGAAAAAGTTCGGCAACGCTGCGCTTACCCGTCAGAGTGATTTCAGTCCGTAAGAAAGCAGATCGTCTTTTTGTTTCTACACCTTGTCCGTTCTTGATGAAATCATATTAAAAATATAAAAAAAAAAACGTGAACTCGAGATTGTTGCAAAAATTCCCTAGTTTAAATAAAAGATGTAAAGAAGAGGGGTATCAAAAAGTTACAGCGCCCGAGTTAATTTTTTTTTTAATTATTGATAACACTCTAAAAAATAGTAAATCGAGTCGAACGGACATTTTCCGTGTTGCGCAGCTGCAGGGAGGGCATCGGGGTCGGATCTCGTATATGTATAATTCATGATCGCGGTACACGGCGCGCGCATGCTACGGCTCGCTGTGTGGCTTGGTTGTCTATAACAACTCAGCATCAGCTATGTCCCCATATTGCATTATTATTGATACACGTGCCGTGTTGACTGAAGACTGTTTTGCTAAAAAATGCGTGTGTAAAAATGTCATATTTCATATTTTTCCCCGATTTTCCGAACCACAATACACGATTTCTGATTGAAAACGGACGAGGCGCGATAACTCGAACAGCGTTAAAAAAATAACATACTTAACAAACCCGAACAAACCCAACACTGCGGTTGCGCGTCGATGAATATGTCCGTTCTCATTTTTTTCCGGTCACGAATAACGAAAAATAACATCCGACAAGTAAAACGGACGAAGCGTGTAAAGTTTATTTCTCCGCTGTGAACAAATTTCGATTTTTCTCAAACCAAAACTATTCACCGCACGGAAAATGTCAGTTACTCTTTTCATCTCCTCAAAAACATCACTCTGAGCCAAAAAATAAGAAGAACGGACGAGGCGCGATAACTATTACGACCACTTTTTGTGTACATATGTAAAGATGATTCTCAATGATTTCGTGTTGCCAATATACGTTCTTGTTAATTTCCTTCTCAAGTCCTTATTAAATCACGAAAAAACTCAAAAAGCTTTAGGTCGTGATCAGTCTGAAATTCTGGTAACGGGCTTCCGTACTAAAACGTCGCATTAAAGATCTGATTATGCTATATCTTGTGGAGAATGACATCTCTTCGAACAAAGTCGGAAAAAAACCGGAACGCAAAATTTTAAACTTTTCCAAATATTTTGAAAGCCCCTGTATTTATTTAAGGTTTTCTTGCGGCAACTTCGCCCCAATTTAACCGACTCTGTACCTCTTACCGTTTCCGAAATCCCAACGGCGAGGCACGAATTTGTACCACGATTTTAGCTATGAAAAGATATCTACCTGAATAAAATTACAGTAAATGTTAAAAATGGCCACCATCAGCTTCATTACAAGCAGTCAACCTGCCACGTAATTATATTCTCGCTCTCGCACAGTGCTGAATCAATCACACATTTTTTTTTAAAATCTAATATGCGCCATTTTGGGTACTTTCATTAATCCTTTCAAAAAAAGCATCTGCGAATCAATATTGATTGGAACTATTAAATCTTATTTTTTGATAAGGAATTACCACACCAGGGATGACACATGTTTTTACAACACCCTGTATAATAATGTAAAATAAAATGCGTTAAAAAATTCATAGAATTTAACCATAGAAACGAACCTTAAACCATTTTTTACACGGTGTGGTGCTAAAGCTTTGTTCACAATCGATTTATTTGCTTTAACCCCTTTTTGTTTAGTTAGTTTATTTTTTATTTAGTTTCTAACAAACGAATTTATTTTTTATTTAACCCACGTTTATTCTTAACATCAGATCGATGGGAAAATAATTAAAGGTGGAATATAATTCTTACGGAACGTGAAATTTTAGTTATTAATGAAGATTAATTATTTAAATGAGCTTGATAACTTGATTTATAAATTATTCGCGGTGATCAATTATCCACGGCTGATAATTAAGATAATATCAACAAATTACAACCGTTTTAATTTAATAAATGAATTTTCGGTTGTAATTTTCTTACGTTAAAATACGAACACTTTAATAGACAAATTTGGTCCTTATCTTTAACAAAATAAGTTACCTGCGGGATTACATTCTAAACATCGAATTAACGATAATGGAATTTATTTGTTTTATTGATTTAGTTTGGAAAATCCAATCCGACTGGTTACCACTTAAGCCTCTTGTTTCAGATATTTTAATCTTAAAAGGAAAGGTTTAATTTTTAAATCGGTTGATTTAATTGACTTTGAAATATTTGACCGCACAATTTTATTTTTTTAAATTTATTTCTTTATTATTGTTTTGTTTTCCAGGCCGTATTTTAACAAATTATATGTAGTTTGTTCCTGGGTCTCCGTCACTTTTGAAATGAAAATCCAAATTTCAGGCAACGTTTCGGTTCATTTTATTTAAACCATCGTCAGAACTAATGGAACATAAATAAAAAAGGCGTATAAACAAAATTAGACAGAAGCAACATTTTTTGATGGTGTTAAAAGCAAAATTCCTATTTTATGTTAGAGTTAGTCATGTTTAGAATGAAAACAAGAAAATATATAAATGACAGAATGGACATATAGTTGTTGCAGAATTATACCGTTGACTCTTACTGCCATAAATAAACTACCTGATTAAACCCTATTGTATACGCCTCAACCTCTTCAAAGTTCAATAAATGGGATCAGGGCCGGCTTGAAAATGTATACCACACCACATGATTTATTTTTATAGTGTTTGTCTTTTATCAATGCTTCGGTATTTAAAACCCATTTTATGCAATATTTTCCTAAGGCTTGAAAGGCTACAAGAGATATTTGTTTCGGCTTTAATCAGCCGCTCCTTGAGGGAAATCCAAGTGGGTACAGTTTGAGCCTCATATATTTGGTAAATCTTTCTTCTTAATAAATCCATGTCATTTTCGTCAATGCTTCTAAATGTGCCAGAATCACTTCGATTTTTTCTAGGATTAACAGGTTTAAGTACTATGTCTCTTACCGAAGATAAAGGAGCTTTTGTCAAAGTAGACGTCTCTGCTAAAGTATCCATCGAATTAAAATTTCTACTCAACAACGATTGATACACATTTTTAATTATTAGTTTGGCATCGGTAGATAAATCCTTCCTTTTAAAAATGACACTTGAAGATGCCCCCCTATCAGCACAATTCTAAGGACGCCACATTCTACCACTAATAAGCCTAACTAAAAATTACTCGCCGGAAAACCACTAAAGATTAAAATTATTAAAAATCACTTTGTATTTATATATTATGCATCAGGCATAGGTATAAATTGAATTTGTATACCTGGTCCGGCTCTGCTCGAAAAGGTTTTAAAATTTGGGATTTCCTTATTTATTTTATGGTCGAAGGGATAATGAGGTTTTATTGCAGTCAAAAGATCAACGGTATAATTCTGCAAATACTATACCTTGTACAATTCTCACTCACTTACACTAAGATAGCATTGGAATTAGATACATTTTGTCACGTTGTTTAATGGATGTGAACTAAATCAGGAAATGATTCATATAAAAAAAACAATAATACGATCAATTTTAGAATTGATACAGATAACTTTAGTAATATTTACAATAATATAATTACATCAAACTAAATGCAAATTTGCACCATCATAAAAGGAACACTGATGGCACCAAATAAGTTTAATATAGGAATTCCAAAACCCTATTGTAAAGGTATAAACAGGCCAAAACCCAAAATGTAAATTGTTTAAATATGCATACCTTCTATTTTATTGTAACTAAATATTAACCTGCCTTACTGCTAAAATAGTTTAGTTCACATCCATTAAACAACATGACAAAATGTTTCTAATTTCAATGCTCTATATTAGTGTAAGTGGGTCAGAATTGTACAAGGTATGTCCATTCTGTCTTTTATATATTTTCTTGTTTTCATTCTAAACATGACTAACTCTAACATAAAATAGGAATTTTGCTTTTAACACCATCAAAAAATGTTGCTTCTTCCTAATTTTGTTTATATGCCTTTTTTATTTATGTTCAAATAGTTCTGACGATGGTTTAAATAAAATGAACCGAAACGTTGACTGAAAATTGGATTTGCATTTCAAAAGTGACCCAGGAACAAACTACCTATAATTTATTTCTTTATGTTATTATTTATTCGATTTTGTTTAGTCCCTTATTATTTTGACCGGGTTTGCAAAAATCAAGCTTTACCACGCGTTTTTGGTGTGCTCACGTGCACACGATTTTTGCTAACGTTGCTCTTAGAATGCATTTACATTTTAGAATACAATTAACTTCGACATCACCAGATGCACCAGTTGCATCCTATCAAAAAAAAATATAAATGTAATTTGTGATTTAAATGCATTATAAATCCAACGTATATATTCACAAGCCTTGCCACCTGGATCACCTGATTTGTGTCACCTTGACTTGAATGTTTCCGAGTAAGTTTATTTATCCTGGGTATTAGAAGAATTAAATCTTAAACATGGTATGCTGTCAGAGTTAAGCGAATAAAAATCCCTATGCTATTGCAAAATCTAGATCGCTAAGGAATTGTTCGTTTTATTATCGTGTATTTGGTTTAACTTTTACTTAATAATACCTCTTTAGACTTAAGGAAGGTATCCTCCATTGTTATGGTTTTCTGATCAGATTTTATTGTTTGTTTATTAACGATAAAAATAACTAAGAATAAGCGCAACCAGAAACCAAATGACGGGTCAAATAAAATTATTTAAAATATTTTTAGTATATAACTTTACGGCTCATACTTATTTAATACTTGGTATGGATACCTGCATTTTTAAGAAATAAAAAATCGAGATAGTTAATAGGAAGAAAACCTTACCAGAGTAGGGTTTAGATTTACTTGTGACACTTGCATTGTTATTATTCGGTCCACTGAGAAAATGCGTAAATTAAGACTAGTTTTAGCTTATTTTTACTCATGGCGCACTTTAAACAACAGCAAATGTTACGACCCTGGGCTTGGGTCCTCATCAGGACCATGTAATATTGAGTATCAATGGTGATGAAAGTGCATTCTGACCCTGATGATGGTCAAGGTGCCCCGAAACGTGAGTTCAATTAACATTAAATTATTGAACAAATTAATTGTTTTCACAGAAGTTATGGTGGAAGATATTTGATATATAGCTTCTGGAAGTAATTGGTGACCTCAATGAGAAGGGTTCACTCGTTGAATACAGATCGGTAAAAACCAGAACATAAAATTTTATATTTTGGCATACGTTTCGACCTCTATGAGGTTATCCTCAGGGCTATACAGATGGGATCCTCGGAGTTTCTACCCATTAATTATACTATATAGGATTTTGTGTAGTACACACATATAACAATATAACATCAAGTCTACCTTGCATTAATGATACATTGATACGAAGTCGGTTAAATGGAGGTAAAGTTGCGCATTTACGTGCCTAATAATATGCCGTTTAGAAAGTAGTCCAACATAATTAAAAATTTAGAGCTCACTTATGAGATATTATTTATAAAATTAGGAGAAATACAGGACCGTATCCCAAAATTTCCTGATGTTGTTCAAAAACCCCTCGAAGCGTCATTAAACCACAATGTGTCATACATCGTTGCATTCGGGAGAAAAAAAGCACTCAAATTTCAATATCAGGAAAACAGGACCGTATTTAAAAAAAGAAAGTTCATAATGACCTCCATTTAATCGACTTCGTATCTCGGTTTCCGAGATCCCTGTACTCCTTATCTTGGACACGTTTTATATGTTTGCATTAATGGGTAGAAAGTGTAACACAGAGGGTCTCATTTGTATAGCCCTGAGGATGATGTTATAGAGGTCGAAACGTAGGCCAAAATAGAGAATTTTATCTTCTTTGTTTTTACTGATCTGCATCCAACGAGTTAACCATTTTGGAAAATTTAAAATAGCTTTTCAAAAAATTAATTGTCAGAAAAAATCGACATCTTGTTTCTGGCGACACGGTATAGGTACAGTATGTTTCACGAAATTTGGATACGACTTAATGATTTCCTGGGTCGGTCCCATTGTGTCGACAAGAGCTTGGCAATAAACAAGTGAAGTATGAAGGGACGGACTAAGGAAAACAAGTAATGATATGATTATATTAATGTAATCAAATGAAATAACATTTTTTTTAAATAGTCATAGTAGTCTAGTTCGGGTTCGCTATCGCTATCCTCATCAAAATTAATTATAATTGGATTATTATACGATCCAGACTAATATACGAATTTTCTACAGTTATTACGTGACGGACTGAATTTTTCCAACTACCTGGGGGAATATCATTAAAGCATTTTCGTATTAATTCGACAACACTAGAACTTAAAGTCGGAGAAATATTTTCAGACCTAACCAGTGATTTTAACTGGTGCCACATATGCTCTATGGGGTTAAAAATGCAATAATAGGGTGGGAGCCGTAGCACTGTATGTCCAATTTCTTCTGCCAATGTGTCACAAACATATCCTTTTTTTATACAAAATGTCTTTAAAACTTCTAAAAGATCACTTTTTTTATAACTTTCTTCAAAATATATATCATTCGCCGCCATGTAGTTCTGAATCTCCAATTTTGTATTACTTGAGCTTGGAGCTTTATGTAATTGGCGACTGTGATAGCTCGCATTGTCCATTACTATCACGCTATTCTGAATAATGTTTGGTAAAAGACAATTCTTGAACCATTCCTCAAAAACTAACAAATTTTACCACAAAAAGATAATTAAATATAAATTAAGCAACCTAACCTACCTGATGTGCCTATATTTAATTATAATTATTACAATCCGGTCCTTTCCACATAATAATAACAAACGGTCATAAATAATGGGATGACCGCCAGGTACTTTTACTGCAGTCATTAAGTTATATCCATTTTTCGTGAAACAATCTTTACATGGGGGTTAAAGAAAGGTCACCAAGGGTAGGGGGGATGACAAAAGAACCTTCGTATTCTCTTAAGAATTAGAATAATTTGCATATTTATAGCGAATTACGGATTAAATTCGAAGTCATAGCGTAATATCGCCAATTTCAAGGTTTGCTACACATCCTAAATAAAAATTGCCCAATTACACCTGTACTAATTAATTTCTTCATCTTCTTTTTCCTGCTTAACATTTTTTTGCCCATTTAACTTCGGATGTTTTCGCAACGCTTCCTCCCGGTTGCCTAGCGAGCAGCAACAATTAAGTGCTTAGCGATTGCATTGGTATCCGCGCTATCCGCCATTTTAGTTAAGCCATCCGTGACGTCGGCCCGAGCTAATTAAAAATTACAAACAACGAAACCAAAAGTGACTGCGAAATGAGTATGAAATAGCTTCTTTGTTTTCGTGCGTCGTTTGTTCGGATGTTCATGGCCTTCTTGAGAATATTGTTTGCATGAGAATAGTGGATTATCGGCGTTAAGAACAAAGGGGATAAAAATAGCTTCATATACAGGGCGTTATTAAATTACTTACAGTAAAGTTGGATTTTTATCGTCCATCCAGCTGGTAAATATAATGAAGAAAAAAGATACGAAAATATTTCAACTTTTTGCATACAGGATGTAATGGAAATACACCCTGTTATTGTAACTAAGAAAATTATTCTTAAATATTTTTAATTAAAATATAATTTAAAAAAATTCAAATAGCACTTTTTCTATACTCACCGGCACAAAATTCCGCCACCCTGAAATTTTGGTCATGGTTGATAGTTAATAACTTTTTTATTTTTTATGCAATTTTCATGATTTTGTTTTCAGTTTGTAGATTAGTTTATTGTGTTTTTCCTTAACTATTTTATAAAGTAATATTTTGCGATGGGGCTATATTATACAGGAGTAAATCAACCTGTTGTTTTTTGTCGTAATTTCAAAACACCCTGTAGGAAAATTGAGGTGGATAATTTAATTTACATATTGTTTCTTCTCATATTTGATATATTCTAAACATTTCGTTTCTTGATTCAGTCCATTATCTCATTTCTGCTGTGAGCTGCAAAATTTTAAATGAAACGATGTTATTTTTAGAAAATGTATGGCATTGGTATTTCTACCGAAGCACGCACCAATCTTGTTGCGTCTTTATTGAGCTCTAATCGCCTGTCGTCATATTGAGGAAATCCTCCAAGAAGTTGTTCCATTTGATCCTTTCATTGGGAACCAATTTACATTAATGCATGATAATGCAAGACTTCACGTTGCACATGTAGTGAACGAATATCTGGATGAAGTTGGATTTCCAAGATTGGAATGGCCCGCATGTAGCCCGGATCTCAACCCAATCGAACATCTTTGGGATCAACTTAAAAGGTCCGTTCGTCGTCCTGTACAAAAATAAACCTTGCAAGACTGGCGCTGACCGAAGAATATCAAGCTATCGTTCAAGAAATGATAAGTATCCTTATTCGTTCGATATCACGAAGACTGCAAGCTGTCATTGCTGCGAGAGGAGGAAATACACGATATTAAAATTGTTTTTGTTAATTAACTTTATGATATACCTAGTATTTGTTTTTCCTAATGAAAATAGGCTTCAAATCAGCGTTTCATTTAAAATTTTGCAGCTCGCAGCAGAAATGAGATAAAGGACTGAATCAAAAATCGAAATGTTTAGAATGAATACATCAATGATTACAAGACACAGTATGTAAATTTAAATTATCCTCCTCAATTTTCCTACAGGGTATTTTGAAATTACGATAAAAAACAACAGTTTGATTTACTCCTGTATAATATAGCCTAATCGAAAAATGTTACTTTATGAAATAATTAAGGAAAAACACAATAAACGGATCTACAAACTGATAATAACATCATGAAAATCGCATAAAAAATAAGAAAGTTACAAAATATCAAACTTGACCAAAATTTTGTGGCGGCGAGTGTATTGGAAACCGCTTCATTATAATACAACTAATATTCTAATAACATCAGATATGTATAAAATATACGGTTAATAACATACTTACATGATTTATTAACACATTTATGTCTTAATCAATTAAACACGTTCGATTTTAACATATAAATATGGATAAATTGTCGTACGTCACCATATTTCAGTATACGTATTTATTTATATTTTCCAATAATCAATAAATATCGGTTTCCATAAAAAAAGGAACATAAATAAGACTTACCTCTACCGTCCTAATTTAACAAATTCAATGTATTTGTGTTAAACATATCAATTAATAATAAAATTGTTCAATGGGTTATTTAATGCATCTGCATTGCAATTATTTTATTTAAAATTAAATGGAAATTCTCTCTCAAAATAATTATGATTATACAGGATGGTCGGATATTGCATTAGGATAGTTGGAGGGGAGATTCTACACGTTAAGATGAAGGTATGGTACATTTCATAAGGGTTCATAATTACGTAATCGATGACGTCATATTTTGGGAAAAAAGGTTTGTCGTAGCTAATTCATATAAATTCAATAAATATCTGTAAAATCTGCTGATGTTAACTGCACTCGGGTCAACATTTCTTTACAGTCAACTTTCAGTCCTTAGCATATAACTTACCAAAATAAACTATTTGCCTGTAGAAACGATTATAATTTGCGAAATATAAATGTTACTTCCTGCATTAGAAAGCAAATTTAAAAGGCTTTTTTTAGATTATAACTGCAGTATTCAAATTTGAATATAAAAATGTATCGCCGGTCACGTGTCCCCAGTCAATAATTGCTTACTTTACCCTTTTATATTTCACGTCATTTTACTAAAGTTACTTTTATATATAAATAATTTACACTCCTACTACAAATTGTATTGAAAAAATAATGTTCAAAGATCCACAGTTTAGTTTCTCTAACGCAATTATTGACCGGAAGTTCCGTCCCCGCAGCTGCATGTATCGCTGGTCACGGCAGAAATTGCTTATAAATAACGCCACTACAGGTCGGCCTAATAGTTTTACAAGTATGACGGTATGTGTTTGAATTTGTGTAAAGCGTGCTCCTGTTTAGGTAAGTTCCTTATTATGTTTATTTAGGTATAAACTGAAACATTGCCTACTTTTACCAGGCGTATGTTTTTATGTTGTATCGCCGGTCACAGGGTTAACTCAGACCTAGTAGTCATAATTAAGGGAAAAATACTACACGAAGTCATTCTCTTGAGTACAGATACTCATTTCAGTCTTAAAAAGATACAGAAATAGCTTGTATTAGCTGTTATCCACGAATTTGTGCATTGTTGTATCACCGGTCACTCATGAAAATGTTACCGGAGATACATTGATGTGATTGTTTGTTATCCAAAGCTATATACAATATTTTTTTATTAACCATTTATAAACCATCAAAATATATTTTGATGTGCAAGTTTCGTTTACACCTTAGGTAGATTAAAAATATGACTAATTTTCTTAGTATTTTAACACTCTATAAGGAACATTCCAAGACTTTAAGCCAATATAAGACAGGGCTCTTATAAATAATATGAAAATGGTTATAGTGACTGATTAAAATAACTCAGTTCCAAATATTGGCGTTATATGATTCAGAATAGAAAAATCAGCCATGTGACGGGCGTTAAATTATTAAAAAATCGATGCTATATAAACCAAGATCTTTGTGACGATGATCTTTTGCGCGGACATATACCTACTATAATTCCTCTAATTAGATACTATAAGAAACCTATTAAAAAATTAACCGGTGTTTTTGAGATTGTTTGTTTTTAAAATCCGATTTGCTGAAAGTTGCCTGTAAAAAACTTTGACCCACTCGTACTTTCAGGAAAAAACCTTAATTTTAACGGCTCGGTGGGGGGCTCTTAACCGTGCAAACCCGATCAAGCCATTTTACAGTATTTTTTGTATCGATTTAATTATATGCAAGCTTCCTATTACCGTATGCACCGCAAACTTTCGGAAAATGCAAAGTGGCTGGTCGCGGTGAAGTGTTGCACTTCAATTAGTTATAAAAATTCTTCACAGCAGCAAGTACATGCGGGTCGGGACAATGGACGGTTTTTGCGATGTTACTAATTACCATTACTTCGTCTTCGTATTTTTAGCTCTTGGTCACATCATATGTACCGTCTTCCCACGCTTAATAAGAATTTATCCTATTATTAAGTCATATTTTATATTTCGTTAATTTTACGTTTTATCCTAAAAGAGGCCAATTCGAGACCAATTATCGGGAATTTATGATTAAACATTTTTTTATTAGTAAATTAATGGAAGCAGAATACGAAATTTTGTCAATTGGTCCAAATTTTTTAACCAGAAATTTTTAAATTTGAAACTTTAAGTAATTATTAATCTCCTGAAACGGGTATTTGGCCGATTTTTTGATAAAACTAAGACACAACGAAATATTGATCAAAAAACGAAATAACGGAAGCGTCTCTAGCCATATCCCTTAAGGATAATAAGACTTGCACTAAACAAAATTTCCCAATAAGAAACAATCAAACAAGTCCGAAAAAATAGACTACCGAATTGAGTGGAATTTCGTTCATAATTGTTAAATTTCCCTAGTCAGAAATTGCAATTTTAAATTTAGTTCATGTTCAGATTATAGAGGGTGTTCCTTAATGACGTGTCCTAATTAATAAGCTGTTATTTCGTTAATAATGAATCAATTTTAATATTATTTTTTTTCAACTGATAAAATAGATTCTAGAGTTTAGGGCAGGGTAGTTTAGGTTCTGATACGTCTAATTGTGTGGGGTATCGCATAAAATCTAGATGCATGTAAATTTCCTAAAATTTTGACATCTTACATGAATTTCCAGTGTTTGGTTAACGTTTCGGTTTATTATACTAAACCATCGTCAGAACTATTTATTATAAAGAAAAAAAGCGTATAAACAAAATAGGAAGAAGCATTTCAAAGTGACCGATACCCAAAAACAAACTACATATCTATAAAAACCAATTAGATATACAGGGTGTCCGGGAACATGTGGGAAATCTCCCGGATATGAAGAAAACACGTGAAAAGAATACTATAGGTTCATATAAACTTCTTTCGTATCGGCCTCCTCTTCGGAGATTTGGGCTCCCAAAGAGCACCAATGGAATCAAGTTTTTTACACATAATTATTGAACCACCTGGTATATTTCAATTATTTTTTAATATGATGTATACCAGGTAAGACCCGTTAAATTACTACCCAAGAAACTGTTGTGAATTACTCACAGCTGCAGGGACGGACTAGCTGTAACACTCATGGGCCAATTTTTTTTACGTCCTGTATGATGAGAACTTTGGACAATGTTTTTTACATACCTTTAACTATTGGCTAAAAATTAAGTACTCTTCATTCATATCGCTAATCCTAACCGTTTTCGGAAAAACGGTATTTTAATTATATCATGTATTTGGTGCATTTCAATAAAATATATATCTTTGTTCCGATCAAATATTCAACCTTTAAAATTAAGCTTTTTCTTATATTTAACCCGTGAGAAGTTATAAGACTCAGTGTGAATAAAATGACGTTTTCTCGAAAACGGTTAGGATTAGCGACATGAATGAAGAGTACTTAATTTTTAGCCAATAGTTAAAGGTATGTAAAAAACATTGTCCAAAGTTCTTATCATACAGGGCGTAAAAAAAAATGGGCCCATGAGTGTTACAGCTAGTCCGTCCCTGCAGCTGTGAGTAATTCACAACAGTTTCTTGGCTAGTAATTTGACGGGTCTTACCTGGTATACATCATATTAAAAAATAATTGAAATATACCAAGTGGTTCAATAATTATGTGTAAAAACTTGATTCCATTGGTGCTCTTTGGGAGCTCATATCTCCGAAGAGGAGGCCGATACGAAAGAAGTTTATATGAACCTATAGTATTCTTTTCACGTGTTTTCTTCATATCCGGGAGATTTCCCACATGTTCCCGGACACCCTGTATATCTGTAGTAGACACTCCATTTTTCAGCTTAAGGTTTAGAGTATCCAAAAATATTATTGTCGTTCCTTCATCATACAGGGTATAAAAAAAAGCATTTTTGTGTTACGTCTAGTCCGTCCCTGGCAAACTAAATAAGCCAAAATGTGCTTAAAAGGGCGAATTTTAAGGAGACTCATCTAGTAACCATTATACTAAAAAATTATTAAATTACACCTAAAAAAATTAGAGGAATTTCTCCTGTTATTTTTAAGTGTTCTATCTGAACTCGGGAGATTGCCCACATATTCTGGGATACCTTGTATATATCAAATCTACAGTTTAGGAAATTTATATGCTAGATTTTACTCGCTACCTCATACAACTGCTCTGCCCTAAACTCTAGAAACTATTTTGTATCAGTTAAAAAAAATATTAAAAGTTGTTCATTATTAAGAAAATAACATTATTAATTGGGACGTGAATTTTCGAATTATTCGATAATTTATTGATCGGGGAGGCTTCTGGGACTATAACGAAATACAGTATTTATACAAATATGTATAAATTTACCTTTAGTTATTGTCGGGCTCTTCCTGATCTTGCTTCCACGCTACTTTCTTTGAATAAAATAGTGCAGCCCCCCACATAAATACCGTAAACTTTCTAATTTAATAAAATAGTCTCAATATGTGGTTTAAATATGCTTATAAACGGGCTCAATGTGCTGTGAAATTGATCGGTTTCGCCTGATAGAGGGGTTTGTTTGCCTCGGCTAGAAAAATCGATTACCGCTTGCTTCGCCTTCTTTGTGCATTCGAATTTGGTTAATACGCTCAATAGGTTAGGAAAAAAGGGGAAATTGGAGAATTGGATTGGATTTACAGTACACTTAGAACGTACACGGGTAGAAAATACAACGAGCCGTATTCAGAGAGATGGTAATAATAATCGTGACGTAATATTAGAAAAATTAAATTCGTTGAATGGTCTCAAGGGAGAACACGTACATTTTTTACCTAATGAATTACATATACTGGTAGAGTGTGTTCCCGTAAATATCAGTTATCAGCAACAGGTCGAGCAACATTTGGACGAGGTTTCCAGGGCTTTGGATTGATCGGGATGGTCCTATGTTTATGGAGCTGGTTCAAAAATTAAGTTTACAAAGCAAAAGAACACACTCGCGATGCACTAATTCGATGTATTCGATATACTGCAGCCGATATTAAAGAAAGACATGAATCAATCAGAAGAGCAACAGGCGCCTGTCGTAAACGAAGCAAAAATGTTTAGAGTAGGGGAGACCGAGGAGAATTGTGACAGAGTAGAGTTGTGACAACGACGATTTCTCGGAATCTATGGCCGTTAGCGAGCTGGCAACAGCGCACGATTATTTGTTTATAGGCGCGCTACTTGTTGGCCCACGACAAGAGGTTGCGTGATTGCGACGTCTGCATTAAAAAACAATCGAAAAGTAAATTTTTTATAAAATTTTTGTTTGTATTTATATCATGTTATATATTACATTCACGTGGTTATGCTATTTTTTCATATATTGTGTGGGTTTGGAGTTTCAAAGCGTGGCATTGTCTTACTGTGTTTGCATCTTGTTTCGAACTTACGAATTATTATTCTGACCAGGTCGCGATTTTTGGCACCTAGGAGAGTTGTGAAACGCTGTCACAACTCTCCTATTAAAGGTTATTTTCTGGTTAGCTTATTCTACACACTTTTTGCAATGTTTTTTTTCTGTTTATGTCTGTTTTTTGTTCGTTTGCTTTGTTCTTACAACCTAAGTTTGATATAATGATGCCATAATTACTTATAAAAGATTTAATATTGTTATGTTAATGTTTCATGTTATTGTAGTTCCTACAATTATACCAGAGAACTGTCCTCTGCTTTCTCGCCTGTCATTTTTTTCGCTCGTCGTTGTCTAATGATCGGAAAATCCGGGGGCCCCTTTAGAACGTTTTTGATAAGTCAGAAATATTCGACAAACTTTGAGAAAATCGTAGACGTTTTAAATAACTGATTGATTACAAAAGTTATTTGATTTTATATTTAATTTACAATAGTTATCAAGCATTGCAATTATTCTGATAACAGGGGGCCCCTGAATGAAAATTGAACTTGTGCTGTCCTGTCCACAAGGGACTCACCGAAACATTTTTTCAACAAAAAAATTAAAAAAACAATTCGAAGGTGTAACTTTCAGCACGATGGGCCCTGGAAGCCTTTTGTCGGGGGGCCCAGTGGGCAAGCGCGCTTTTGCCCACCTGTTAAATCCGCCACTGATTGTCTTTGATGACTGTTTTTAAAAGAGCAAGGATTGAGCTACAGTGCGCCATACAATTCATAATGGTGTTATGTTTATGTATTGAGATATGTTTTTTTAAGTAAAAATTCTCCTCTAGAATAACGCTATATGATCAAAAATATATGTTAATGTATGAAACTTTGTTTATTTGTTCGAGTTTACGCTATAACTTGAAAAAATTAAAATCGGATAAGGATATATTCCCAGATTAACGAGATACGGATTCGGGACAAAACACCAAACGACCCCTAAAAATTCAAAACCACTTAAAAATAGAATGGGACCACTTTGCAAAATACAATTTCGGTTTATTTTTCGGATCGTATACGAAACGTACCAATAAGCGGATTAGAATGCGACAATGTTACAGATAGGTATTTTTGCTGGCGCACCTGGCCTAATTTCGAGCTAGTTTATTTTGGCCGCTGGACCGGAAAAGTAGAATTTAAACCCTATTTTGTGGGGAATTTTCGGGTGTATATATATCGAAGAAAGTTGTTAACTTTGATGTGGTTAGTGAGTCTTAAGACGAAAAATAAACAGTCAAGTTTTTTAGGAAATTATTGAATGAAGGCTATCATCCAAAAAAAGTTTGTGATTTTGAAGACAGACGAAATTGTACAGTTCTGAAGAAACTCATTATCATTTAAAGATAAGGTGTATGGAAAGGCTCAATAGTGGGATCCATCCGGGTGGAAAGTAAAAGTAAAAAAACGTCAACTTTCCACGTCAATTTTCCGTTCGTGAAAAAAAGTAATGCTTTATGCATTTGTTACATAAATAATTATTTAGACACTGACAACGAGCCTTAATAAAATCTACTTTTAATAGTGTTTGAACATTGAATAACTTAATAAGAAGTAATTAAATGGTTTGCCGTTATTAACAGTCGAGCTGCGAAATGATTACTTGGTCCGCAAGAGTTTACAATTGATCAGTAGAAACAAACATGTCTAGAAGCAGTTTACTTCAGAGGTCCCAGGGCACTGTCAATTTATGTAACTTTCTTTTGCTTTCTTTTGCCGAATACAGAGGGAAATCGGCTACAAAAGGTGTAGCGGCGGGGGTGGGCTTTCACTTGTTTTCCCAGGGCACTGTCACGATTCAGAAATGTTTGCTGTCCATAAGTTGGCTGACCGATTACATTTTTCTGTTCGCAAAAATAAGAATATTTTGCTAACCAGTTAAATGATACCCTAACTTAATTTCAGTCACATCTTTAACAAGTTCTGAGATGGGTTGTTTTAATAACCGATTTTATAAAAAAATAAATTTAAAGATGACCTAGATAATCTAAAAACAGTTAATTAAAATGTTATTATGAAATCATAATCCTTTGACGATTATACCATGTATGTTTACAATTCCAAAGAAGTATTAACAAGCTGCAAAATTTAAAATGATTGAAAACTTACGCCTGTATCTGGTTAGGTAATAAATGTCAATCATCATCAGGCTTAACGTGTTCGGTAACCGTAGAAACGCCCCTTCATTAATGGTAATGAACGTTTTGTTAAAGGGAAGATTAATATGGAAGAAATGTGATAATTTAGATACTTCTTACTAACAACTATATACAGGTAAATAATATTGGAAAGACACGTCAATTTTATTGAGAAGGGTGATGCTTCTAACCCCACTGGGAGGGGGATAGATGTTACCCATTAAATCTTAAATGGGAAGGGGAGTCAAGTATTCCATCTATCCATCAACTAGAGTACTGCTCTCATGTCTGGCACTCTGCACCCAAACATACCCTTCGGCTACTGGATTCCATCGAAAGGAGGGCCATTCGTCTGATCGGAGACCACGAGCTGACGAAGAGCCCTCGACAGCCTAGAACATCGAAGACAGGGATTTGACTCTCTTTTACAGATATTTTCGTGGAAAGTGCTCGGCTGCATCCATCTACATCCATATTTACCTACTGTAAACTTTATACAGTGTGTCTAAACATGAACTTAACTATACCTGTAAAAAATTGTATCTTCAATTTTTCGAAAAAATCATCCTTGATCATTTCCTTTCCCTGTTATATAAATACAAATTTCCATGTTTTTGTACCGGATACACAAAAAAACATTTCTGAAAATAGCTATGGACCTTCTCTAAGGAAAGGTTTTTGTGTTAAAAAACTAAATATACGGTTGGCTTAAAGGTCGTTCACTCTTGTTACCTCTGCTTTAACTTTAATGTTCAATAGTAACTTATAAGTGTATAGTATCATAACAAGCAAATTCTATATGCACCCTTCTTCTGTATGCGTAGGCTACGTATACTCCAAATACGTAGGTTTAAGACATATATATCATGCAGATATTTCCTACTTTCCCAGCTAAACAAACCCGGAAAGAAATAAAACATCTAGAAATGTTTTTATTAATATTAAAATTCACCTTAGTTTCTCTAACGGTGGCATCAGCTTAGGTAGAAGACAGACAATAATAATGCTCCATAATTATTATTTTCGCCTAAAAACAGATAATAATAAAATATTAACTTTTCGTTACGTGATTAGTACTTACTGTGGTTTACCAGATACACAACCAACTCAATGTGTAGTTAATCAAAGTTTTCAAAACAAAACAAACTATACTAAAACGACGGAAATACAGCTGATCGATGTCCTATTGCTGATGTCAACTGTCGAAAACTATGCACACTGCACAGAGCAGTAAACAGAATAGAGACGGTTCGGATTCGATTGACATATTTATTTAATGAAATATTTATAGTAATAATTGTTCCTCTATTTATTTATTTATTTATTTATTTACGATTTGGGGTACTGACAGGTTCTAGACCTAAAAATGTACCCACTAATTTTCAGTTACGTCTATGAATATAATACACGTTTTACGTTTACCCATTTTTAAAAAATGGATATTTGTCTGCACAGAATGGTTGTATTTGTTTCTGGCAACAGGAGGACAAAACCTGTAAAACGATCTATATATTAAAATAAATGGTCTTAAAATAATAATGGAGGATCCTAACAAATATTAAAACCTTTATTATGTTATGAATACCTTGGACACACGGAGATCCCTTAATAGGTTTCAATGTTGTTCGCATGTGTTTAAAGAAAATGTCCCGCATGTTTTTTTTTCTGAAATGGTAGACAAATTCGATAGAGTAGATGTTAATAGATTATGTACTGAAACGAATATGCCTATATAATTTTTTTTTAGTCATGTTATGAAACTTAGATATCATGTCAGCTGGATATGATATATGTGATGTGATCTTGTCAAGATTGTGGTGTAAACAAATAGTGTTAATTTTTTTCCATGTTGTGTTACATATATTTTACAGTCAGCAATAGATACTATTTATTAACTATAGGATGTTGGCTGACAATCACTTATTATTTACCAGCAAATTCTGTGATGTTAATAAATCGACGAAAAAGAACCATAAATGGCGCTTAGAATTAATAAGCTAGATAAGTCACCTTCATGTCCTGCCAAACTCGAAAAGCCACGTGATAGACACTGCGAGAGATGTACCATTGTGCCGATAAAGACTAGGACAGCAAAATTTCTTATTGACTATTAGGAATTATTTACTGTCGAGTCTGGTACCAGTAAAATGTCATATACAAATTTTACATGTCAACATCGATTGTCACTTTATCATTAACTTGTCAAGCACTTTTTTTTTAAATATGCCACAATTAACCCCCCAGCAAAAGACTATTATCTACAGTCGGTTGCTAGATGGTGCTTTTATTAGGAATAATGCAGGCGAACTGGGTGTAAACAGACATATCGTGTTGTTGGCAAAACAAAAATAGCAAGGCATCGAACTATTATTAGGAGCAGTTTCAGGTTCCATTAGAATGTTTGCTAAAGATGAAAATATAAGAATACTAATTATCAAAAAGTAATAGACAGGAATGTTCTATGACTATATAATAAAAAAAATTTCTTGCTACGACAAATTTTGTGTTTGTAATTTTTTTACTTTCTGTTAAATTTCTCTTATTATCCAGTTTTATTTTCATTTTTTGACGACATAATATACCTACTTTAAATAAAGCATTTGACTTTTTCTTAATAAAAAATGCGTAATACATTTAGTTCCCCCAATTTTATAAAACAAGAAACATATTTGATGCTCTCGTATCGCAAAATACAAACCTTAAATTATGTAACCTAGGTCCTAAAAGTTACGTGTCTTTAATTTTACAGCTCTCGAGCACCTTTTATAGTCTATGAGATATGCATTTCCGTTCCTAGTTTTGAGATTTTGCTGTCCTAGTTTTTTATCGGCACGATGGTACACAATCAATTCTCGTAGCTCAAGAGACCATTGAATATTGGCCGGTGTTGTCATATTTACACGTCAAAAAATACTTTTTCGTTTTGAACAAGTACTTTCATAAAAATGACGACGATAACTGTTTTGCAGCACAAAGAATTGTAATATCACACAAATTTTAAATCACATCACAGGCGCTTGATAAAAAATTATTTCACGGAACAAAAATACTTTTACACCTTATTTATTGAGTAAGAAACACCTTAAACGCGAACAAACACGTCGGAATTCAAGGGAAACTTCCCTCTCGCGCATCAAGCGAAGCTTGCCCTCGATCGCGTATGGGATGCAAATTCCAATTCGAAGTCGAGGAGCGTGTAGTGATTTGACATCGTCGCTTACCCCACGACCACGCCTACATAGAGTTGCGATGTGAAAACAGAGGTGTATGGCGTGGCAGCACATCGGGTAACGTTAAGGTTTTGTACCTAATCTTAAAAGGGATGAACAGATATTGAAATTGAAGTTGACTTATCTTGTATCACGTTTATTATGAGCTGACAGTCATCCAGCGATCAGCGATCAAACATAAGTTTCCTAGGTCACTGTCATCTTGCAAAGATTGTTTAAACGGTCACTATTAAAATATAAAACGCTGGCAACTTTTCATAGGCGGGAAATGGTATCAATAAGGCGAATAAGCCTCCGAAAAAATCCAAATAACCGCCAATTGTTATTTCCAGATAGTGCCGACTGCGACAATTCGATTCTAAAACTCGCCTATGGTTCGTTCGTTCATTTAATTGTCAACGTAATCAAACAGATTCACCGATTGAAAGACTTATTACGGTTCAACCATACCTAATTGTATAATCAATTCTTACTTTTAATAAAAATGGCTGCCTATAATTAATTACACGTCAAGTTGTCTGTTCAGTTGTTACGAAGCACAGACCACACACGCTTGTCACTGTCCTACGTCGTTGTCGACAAGAAGTGAGTGTGACAATTGAAAGACTTGAGCAAATTTAAATCCATAGAAAATAAATAATTTCGTTACCGTAAACATGCAAATATGGGTTGCGATCTTATGTATGCATAACCAGGAGGTAATTAATGTAATCATAATAGCCTTATTAGTACAGCATAAGTTATTATGTAATACTCGATTAATTATTACACTAAATCTTCTGGGGAATACAGGAAAAAATATTTCTTTTAATGCAAAGCCTAAATCTTAATTCCAAACGAATTTTATTTTCATGTTTAACACAACGTTTCGGTTGTTATATATCATATCAAACGTCTTCAAATGTAAGCTAAATTGGCACAGTTTTGGCTTTGAGAGAGTTAATTCCTTCCCTTTATTGTTCACATTTCAAACAGTCAAAATATACAATCAATCCGTGGTTGATTTATAGTTGAAGCAACACCTGAACTTATTTCTAAGTTTAAATAAATAATATTCGGTTTTTATTGTATTTTCCATGTATGTTAATAGTACATTAGGAAATGAGTGGTGTAAGTAGTATATTACGCTCCATGCGTAATCCCATGCATGCATGCATGCGTAACTCGAATTACTTACCTTACTTTACCTACGATCATATTTATTGAACAAAACTTTTAATAACGTGACGTTTGGAAAAAGTTAGTGCCAGCGTTTGTGATAGCAGCCACCTACGACTCTCCTGTTATTCTTTAATAAACTCAAGTGCCCATATTGAAAGCAGAGCACTGCTCTGCCGTGCAATACAAGAACCTAGTAAGTCGACTTACTATAAAATAGAGTAGTAAGTTTTTATATTTATTTAACTGTTTATTTGTTAATAAAAATCGATGATTTTTTGGAAAATGAAACTATGTAACAAGAGCTTACTGTGTATAAAATTTTAGAACAATAAATTAAGTATTAAAGAAGTTGTGCAATTTTTAAATGGGATGTCTTTAAATTTACTTTTACGACTTACTATGTTCTTGTATTGCACGGCAGAGCTACTTAACGTGTACTTTGATGAAAATAAACAAGGCGACCTTGTTTACTGTGCAATTTACTTCACAGTGCATACAGTTTATCTTACCCAGATAGTAGTTTACGATACAGGAAACGAAATAAGATAAACTTTGTAAACGGATAGTGCTTTTTCCGCGCTCTGAACGCTATGCTAACGCGGCCGGGTTTGTTCGAATTCTTCACCAAAATGTCCATTTGACTAATCGCCTCATCTACCGAAGCTATCCAGAGCCACCACTCTAATAACATTAATATATTATATAGCAGGGGTAGAATTTATAAATGTATTTTTATACGATCGTTTAAAAAAAAAGCTATACGACAAACCATTAAATATTAACTGTTTGGTCGCATTCATGCGGATATCTATCCGTCATTTATATCCCATTAAAAATTATGGAAGCCGTTTTCGATAAGATCAGCTCATTATTTGATTTAATTCGACTACCGTATATAACAACATAATGTATGACGTATATTACTTTTTACATGCATTATTATGTCACTATCATAAATGTCTCCAATACAAAAAAACATATAGGTCGATATTGAGCTGAAAAGAAGATGTAATCCGGTATTCTGGTGTGTTTTGTAATCATTTTATGGTCAAAGGGATAATTAGGAATTAATGGCAGTTAACACAGTGCACAAAACGTATAAAGATATACATTTCCAAGCATTTATTGAATGTTTATAACTAGTAAATAAGATTCGCAACTTTGCGATAGGTAAACAACTGAATCAAGGTGCTTATAAACTTGCTACAGCTTTCCAATTGACTTTTTTTTATATTTCTTTGTACGATTTGATTGTGCCAATTTTTAATTTAAAATGGAACATTAATGAGATCGTATTTTTCAATCTATCGATATCTATTTTAAGACGGACAAAAAGCAGTATCAAAATGAAAAAAAAACTTGTTATACCCATTTGCAAAAAAGTAGCATTCACCGTTTAAAATATCGAAACCTTTTGTTGTTTCAGTAATTTACAGAACCCATTGTTTGTTATACTAATTTAATTGAAGTTATGCGTTGTAAATAATTAATAAAATTTCGTTCCCTATCTGTCGAGACGGGTGTATTTATTTTTGATAAATTGACTAGATTGTCGCTAAACCTAATCACTGCATGTTTGCTTAATGTATTTTTTGTGTAGAGCATTTGATAGAATAGTTATTGGTGGGTGCACATAATAATAGACCAAGTGGCTTATTGCGTTATTAACCTCATTTTTCCGTATATCGCTCTTTAAAGTTGCTATTTGAAACATAAATTATTGGTATAGAAGCAGTATAGTCTTTCTAACGAACCAAATTTGTGCCGCAAGTCTCTCAAACTAGTCGGTTTACGGTAAATGGTCTACGTTAATATGTTATTAATTAATTAATAATAGTTACAACACAAATAACTCGCCGACGAAAAATCGATGTATGTTAAGATTTTTCCAATTGCAATTTTTCCGTCGTCTCGACAATTAAACCTGCAGCCGCCTTCCTTCTTATACCATCAATGTTATGGACTTATTCTCCTTACTTTTCATAATTTTGCATATTATGATTCGCATTTTCTTGAAATAGGGAACAATTTTTAAAACTATGACTCGCATTTCTTGCAACAAAATTGTTTAATTTTCATTAAGAAATAAGATAAAATAAAGATTGCCAACAAATTACAATCGGGACCTATTTTCCTGTTTGTTTCTTCTTCTACATCGTGCTCTCACATTAGATTCTTTAAAACTACGCCTTTCTGTTTTACTGTACACTGTGTTCACCCACATTGTAATTGAGTACATTTCTGCATCATATAGTATGATATGATGTTAGCGCTCACTAGGTTCACTTGGATCTATCTATATTGGCCCACTTGATGCTATTTTAATAATGTCATCAAAATTTGTTCGGTGCATGACAACGAGTAGAATATGTTCGTATTCCATAATTTAGATTTACTATTGTTGTGAGTAGATTTTTATAGTTTACATTCAAGATTATATTTATTTACAAAAATACTAAATTTTTTATATTTTTTTCATGTAGAAGGCCGGGAATGTGTAAATTGTGGTGCCACCAGTACGCCGCTGTGGAGAAGGGACGGTACTGGACACTACCTCTGCAATGCCTGTGGACTGTATTATAAAATGAACGGACAAAATAGGCCTTTAATCAAACCAAAAAGAAGACTGGTAAGTACCGAAAGTTAAATATAAAATAAACAGAATGACTGAATTCTACAGGGTCCGCAAACGAAGCGTGGACGGAAGATTAAATCGTTATCAAAGAACTTATCAACAAGACTAAAACAGCTTGAGATATTGGATTAAAAGCGGCATGTTTTAAAAATATTTTACATTATACAGGGTGGTCCAAAAAAGTGTGACAGCATAAAGTTATATTTTTTTAAATGGGACACCCAGTATTTTATTGCATATTTAGGTTCGTATCACTATCGTTTATAAAGTGCCTCAAATTTTATTTAATTTGGTTTTGTAGTTTCGGAGAAATAAATTAAAAACTAAAAAAAAAAGTTTTGCAGTCCTGAATAAAAAAATCAAAAAAACAATCCAGAACTTTTTTTTTAACGTCAATATTAAGTGAAATTTATGACAAGAGGTCTAGAGATACTATGAATGTAATTGCGTTTATTCATTTTATACAGGGTGTTCATAATAAGCCTTCAAAAACCCCACATTTTAAAATAGTTTTTCAAATGGAACACCCTGTATATTATTTGGCTATTTGACGTAGAATTCATAGACATTTTTTTTTGTAATACAGGCATATAAGTTATATCCAGCCGTTTTCGAAATAATTATAAATATCATAAATTATGTTGTTTAAATAGAGTTTTTATTGGGAAATTTTGTTATAGGCGACTAGACTAATACTTGTAAACTAAAATGTTCAAAATAGCTTCCTTTTACTCTTAGAGTTTACCGTATTTTAGTTATTTCGATATAAATTTTAAAAGCCTACATTTTTGCTACTTTTTCTTAAAATCTAGCGGTAACTTTTTAATGGTTTACATTTGTTATGCATAAGTTCATTTGCAACAACTTCTCGAAGGTTTCTGGTCCCAGCTTTCTCTCAATATCTGGATATCTTTCAGCATATACTCGGCTCGCGAGGAGGCAATTTCTTGCACATTCACCCAGTACGAAAATCATATTTCCATTTCTAAAGTTGTAAAATTCGACATTTTGTCTAAGTTAGTACTTAATTTCGACGACTGAACAAATGAAATAAATTTATTTGGCTGTCATAGTGACAATCTAAACAAAAAAAATCATGGCAATTCGATTAAGAATAAAAAATAAAATTAAATAAATAAAAGTAGCAAAAATGTAGGCTTTTAAAATTTATATCGAAATAACTAAAATACGGCAAACTCTAATAGCAAAAGGAAGCTATTTTAAACATTTACTTTAGTTTACAATTATTAGTCTAGTCGCCTATAACAAAATTTCCCAATAAAAACTCTATTTAAACAACATAATTTATGATATTTATAATTATTTCGAAAACGGCTGGATATAACTTATATGCTTGTATTACAAAAAAAATTGTCTATGAATTCTACGTCAAATAGCCAAATAATATACAGGGTGTTCCATTTGAAAAACTTGAGAAAACTTATGTTAAAATGTGGGGTTTTTGAAGGCTTATTATGAACACCCTGTATAAAATGAATAAACGCAATTACATTCATAGTATCTCTAGACCTCTTGTCATAAATTTCACTCAATATTGAGGTTAAAAAACTAGTTCTGGATTGTTTATTTTGATTTTTTTATTCAGGACTGCAAAACTTTTTTTTTTAGTTTTTAATTTGTTTCTCCGAAACTACAAAACCAAATTAAATAAACTTTGAGGCACTTTATGAACGATAGTGATACGAACCTAAATATGCAATAAAATACTGGGTGTCCCATTTAAAAAAATATAACTTTATGCTGTCACACTTTTTTGGGCCACCCTGTATAATGTAAAATATTTTTAAAACATGTCGCTTTTAATCCAATATCTCAAGCTGTTTTAGCATTGTTGATAAGTTCTTCGATAACGATTTAATCTTCCGTCCACGCTTCGTTTGCGGACCCTGTATAAATTAAAACAATACACTATATACAGGTGTCAATTTAAAAAATCTGCATTCTCAAAATATTATAGTCCGTTTTTTCGAGTCTTTTTTGAATCGTTTCAAAAAATTATATATTATATATATTATATTTTGGACAGCGGAAAATTTCACGCGGCTTTTTCAACATTATCAAATAAGCTGATAAATTAAGGACTCATTATTTTTGTCGAGTACCGATATTGTATTCAAATTTCTTTTTATAAGAATAGATAGCAGATAGATCTATACTGTTTATATTTGCAATTAATCAGAAAAAATATAATAGGAAATCAGATTATAAATCAAAGTTGATATGACGATAACTGTCTTATCTTCATACATATAAATTTAAAAAAATAGTATGTATGTATCAAGTGCACTATCGATCCTTTATTTAGCACGCTTTTATTGATTGAAAAATTGAAATTATTTTTATAACATATCTTTAAAAAAATGCACCCCATTTTTTAAAAATGTCTGCATAATTTGCAAATTATTTTAGATCATTTTATAATAATTGTTTCTGAAAATTTATTATTTTAATTTATTAGAACCTATTTATTAAAACAAATATAACATAAACTTGGCGTCCCAGAGACTAAGTAAGTGTTGGATTGGATTGGCGGATTCAGGAGATTTTTTGCAATTGCATAGGTAATTGGAAAAAGGATAAAATTCCACAACTATGGCGCTAGAATTTGATCCCATTTGTATCGTCTATTTACAATACTTACATATATGTTTTTCAAAAAAAAGCTTCTTTCCACATCTACCGAGATAATGGGGGACCCTACCTACCTGTATACCTGTTTATACAGGCGTTACTGTGTGATCTTTTGGGGTTCGTCCAGTATGTTTGGGGAATTGCTTGTATGTCAGAAGAGAATATTGAGGACTTTGGTGTGTGTGTCGAGGACTTACTCATGCAGCGAGCTCTTTAGGAAATACAAGATTTTGACCGTAATTTGTGTATAAAAATAAATGTCGATTTGCTATTAACAGTGATGTTCATACCTATAATAAACGACAAGTCAGCTCATTTAGAGTTCCTTTTAACCGACTGAATGTGGTTAGAACATCACCAAACTCATTGGGGCCAGCAATCTTCAACAAGCTACCACCAAACCTGAAGGCTGTTGATATTCTTATGTTGTTTAAAAAACGTTTAAAGCAATATTTGTTGTCTGAAGCTTTTTATTCAGTTAATGAATATCTCAACAGGGCGCAATAATGCCTCTACATTTTTTATATTTACTTTTTTTACAATAAAATAACTTTTATTTTAGTATAAGTTTGTTCTTTCTAAATTTTAAATATCGTGTATTTGTATATCATACAATTTATATACAGGGTGTTATGGAAATTACTTATTATATTTAAAAGAGATGTGATGAAAATAAATAAATTGAGAAAAATAACCTTAAATGGCGCTTTGAATTATTGTACGAAATGTACACTTTATTTGAAATCTGAAAATTTACGTGGCCGCTAGTGCGGACGTTCGCAATCAATAGTTTATTGAGGCGGTGTTGTCATATATTGCAACACAGAATTGTAAACGCACGTGTTCAGTTTTTGACAACAAGACGGCTTTGATCCGCCTTATCACTTATTTTTCAAACTTAATAAAAAATGCTACAAATTTAAGGTACATACTCTCTTACATTCGATCTTATAATCCGTTTTAAATTCCATAAAGAAATAAAACACAAAAAGTGTGTTTTGCAACAGAACCAACAATATATCACACAAATTTGAAATCACATCACAACATTTATTATTATGAATTATTTCACAACAGAAAAAAAATCGGATAACGCTACAACTAACAAAACGTTTAAAATTCGTATACATCAAGCACGTGGAACCCTCGAGAGCGTCATTCCATACCCGAGTCTCGAAACATACGGAAGCAACGATAGTAGCATGCGGCAGGTATCCAAGCAAGGGCGAAACATACGGTGTGATTTGACAACACTGTTAGTATACTCTAGTGACCCACATTGTTGCTAACTGAATCCAGATGGAACGGCGAGACAGTATGTGGGTAAAAATGGTTTTTACCTTAGTATTTAGATATTCGATTAAAAAAAAAGTATGTAGATTTTCTCTAGGCTACCCTAGGAGTCACCCATTTAAATATAATAAGTACTTTCCATAACACCTTATATACTCATGCATTTGACTTTAACGTTTTCCATACATTGTAAATTGTAATGGCTAAGGAAATAAAGCATAAATAAAAATATAGTTCCTTGGGTACAGATACCAAAATGGAAGAAAAAATAAAAATTTCTGTCAATTTGACACACTATGCTCACCAGGTATTAAAAGTATCCATCCTTCAATCATAACCTTGTATGGAGTCAACTCCAAGTTTCAAACTAAACTATGGGTCACTGTTAAAAATAAAGAACCAGTATTTGATAACAAGCTGAAACCTTACGAGCCTCTTCGTACAAATAAATTAAAAACTGTCGGTGGTCAAGGACCCAAAAAGCCAATTGCTCGGTCGACTTATAAGCGGGGCGAAATTTATGGTTCTGGTTAGCAGTCGAACCTGTCACAATTAGTTATAAATTGACGAGGGGAAAATAGATAATTTCGGTAAAGTGTAGCAGCAAGGTAATAACAGTCGTTATAAACGTGTCGACCACCTTATTTGAGGCTAAAATATTAGCAACGCGGGGCTGATTTACGTCAATTTTTTAGGCCCGGGGGGTATTTTACACCAGTGGCGGCCACGTTGGACCTAATTTAGGGTGTTATAGAATTATCTCCAAAGCCGTTCAGCTTTGATTTCACAAACAAGGAAAAACACATTATGTCATTATTATAAAAATCCCCTTGCACTACTGAAATGATTAGTCAGACGTTAGTCATCAGCGATCTTGCCGATTTGACCCCTAATTTTTACCGTATATGTTCAAACTCTAGAAAACATGCTACCCATAAGTTGTACCTCAGAGAAAAATGTATTTTTTATATTTTCAAATAAAAAGCACATGGAAACAAATAATTTCACAGCAGAACACACTTTGCCATACGCTCGGGCGGCCGCCAGGATTGACGCTAGTTGAAGCACTGTCTATTTCGATTGATTGAATCTGGTTAGACATATACACGCATCGCAGCAGTTGCTAAAGGACATGCGATGGTGCCAAACGCAGAACTTTTATAGACTGTTTAACTGTTAAGCATGTGGAAATATTTCCATCTTGCTGGAAGACGGCGCGAGTCCAGCCTATTCCAAAGGAAGGTAAGAGAACCCTTCCTAACAACTATCGACCAGTCGCATTGCTTTCAGTTATATCAAAAGTAATGGAGGAAGCTATTAACCAACATCTTGTAAAGTACCTGGAAGGCATCAACATTATCAGCGACCTTCAATATGGTTTTCGGAAGTCCAGATCAACTGGAGATCTTCTAGCCTATGTAACTCATCTTTGGAACAACGCAATCGAACATCATGGGGAGTCTCGGGCTGTTGTACTGGATATTTCTAAAGCTTTTGATCGTGTTTGGCATGAGGGGCTTCTAAGTAAACTGCGATCGTATGGTATGCCCAGTCGATTCTGTGCATAGTTGTCTAGCTTTCTTAAGGACCGCTCTCTGCAAGTGGCGATTGCCGTATTTCTCTCAGACACCTTCACCATCAATGCCGGTGTTCCTCAAGGGTCCATATTGTCTCCCACTCTCTTCTTACTCTACATTAACGAGCTTCTAGTGAAAACTAAAAATGCGATATTTAGTTTTGCTGACGATAGCACACTTAACTCATCTTTCTCTTTGAATGCTCAAACATCGGCTGCCGACGTACATCTTCGCAGACAGCATGAAGTATCACGCCTCAACAAAGACCCGGAAGAAATTTTGGCTTGGAGTGACAGTAACCAAGTCGAATTTAACGTTAAAAAAACCCAGACAGCAGTTTTCTCTAAAAGGTTAACATTACAAAACCGGATATAGTCATGGACGGACACGCAATCCCACTGGCTTCACCTATTAATTTGCTGGGCGTCAATCTGGGAGGAAATATGTCTTGGCATAACCACGTTGTGGCAATCGCCACGATAGCTTCTCAGAAGCTTGGGGTACTCTTCCGAACTAGAAAGTTGTACACACCTCAACAACTTTTGACACTATTCAAAGCCCAGATTCGACCATCACTAGAGTACTGCTCTCATGTCTGGAGCTCTGCACCCAAACATAGTCTTCGGATACTGGATTCCATCGAAAGGAGGGCTATTCGGCTGATCGGAGACCACGAAGAACCTCGACAGCCTAGAACATCGAAGACAGGTTGGGGATTTGACTCTCTTTTACAGATATTGTCATGGAAGGTGCTCGGCTGACCTTGCCCTCTTAATTCCGCCCGGAGCGACGAATAGCAGAAATAGACGACGAACCACTGCCGCCCATCCACATGTGGTTAAGCTTAGTACTCCTTGAACTTCATTATTTAAGAATTCTTTCATCTGGAGGACTTTCCCGAGGTCGTTCTTCCCAAAAATAAGATTATCGGAGTTTTAACATTGATACAGGACGAGTCGCGTGTTTGCGAAACACTTGTATGTATACATGTAACATTTGATGTTTCAAAGTTATTTAGTGTAATTATGCAGGTAGTCACTTTATTTTTCATTATCTTCTAATCTGAAATTTGAGTTTGGCAACACTGTATCCTGTCATATGTTTTGAGAATGAATTGAAATCGAAACGGAAAAAGAGCGAGCCATCGTGGTTCCGTAATTCCAACTACGCCTATGGGTTATGTCATTTAGGTAAATTATGCAAATTGGTTAACCCACAAAGTATGCTACGCCAGGCCCTTAACCTTATCAATAACCAGGTCCTGAAAGGTGCTACTTTGCTTCTAAGTTTATAATGATAGGTTGCCAAGTGGTATTGGTATTTAGGAAAGAAAAAATCGCTCATCTTCGTCGCAACGTTAACACTTCGAAGCGATTATGTCATTACGGTGTCTGACCTTTCGTAACAATTTTTCATAATTAGTGTCCATACACAGGGTACATCGTCCAGTAGTCCTTGTAATTCATAATTTAAGCAGTGCTATGGCCGGAAAAAATCTTAGTCATCATTTTCGATATTTTCTAGCATGTTATTAAAACGGAGCAGCAAAAATTGCACCTGTAGATGTTGCGCCCTATTTTGGGACAAATCAATGTTTCCTATTGATTTGCGGGTAACGGACCCATCACCAAAAAAACGACAATTCGGCTATAAAGCTATCGGGACGCGTGTTTGCAATGCCACACCACACAACTTTTTGTTTAAATTTTAAAATTAGCTGCTACATAGTAGGAAGTGTTGAAGTAGAATTACCATTGATTGGTTAAAAAATGTTTTTTCTATAACAATAAAACAATTTTCAATTCTCGTTTTGAATTTCAACAGAACAAACCCGAATTTACCATTTCCCATAATTATTAGGAAATCGAACTAACATGTGCTTTATAAGTTATAAGAGGAAAGAACATTCTTATAGCAAATCTTTTGAGCTTCAACCTGTATTAATTTTCCTTGAGACCGTGCTTACGATCATTAAATTAGATCTGTAAGGGTAGGAATCCCAGTTTTGCTATATAAAAGAACTTAGGTAACTCAACAAGCACGTTACATAGCAGCAAAGCTTACAAAAATATTTTGCTGTATGATGTTCTTAAAGCTTTTTAAGGAAAACTTCTATAAAACAGTTTTATAACTTGCTTGTAAGAAGATTCTTACGCCGTAATATTGTAGCTACTTAACCCTAAAAGCAAAAATGTATCATGAGAAGCCTTTATACAACAAATTTGGCAAATCGAGAGCTCTTATAAAACTGCTATAAATTATATCGCGACGGTTTTTCACCAATAACCACAAAAAACCACAAATCAACCAAAATGTATAAATAATCCGGTAGATCACAGCGAAAACGTTGTAATGTTTACGAGATTAGTATTCATTCGTATTTTGGCTCCTGGATCGTAGCGCAGTAGCAAAATAGAAATAGATGTTGCCAGAGTGCAGTTGGATTAGTTCAATATTCGTTGGATACTTTTAAGTATAATAATATTTTTTTAAAAAAGTTCTCATCGCCTTTTCACAGTTTATAGTAAAATTATTGGGAAATAAATTTATTTTAAGAGCAATTACGGATTAACCCTAAACCAGTTGTAATTATCAAATTAACAAATTTTCTCTCAGACACCTTCACCATCAATGCCGGTGTTCCTCAAGGGTCCATATTGTCTCCCACTCTCTTCTTACTCTACATTAACGACCTTCTAATGAAAACGAAAAATCCGTTATTTAGTTTTGCCGACGATAGCACACTTATCTCATCTTTCTCCTTGAATGCACAAACATCGGCTGGAAGAAATTTTGGCTTGGGGTGACAGTAACCAAGTCGAATTTAACGCTAAAAAAACCCAGGCAGCAGTTTTCTCTAAAAAGGTTAACATTACAGAACCTGATATAGTCATGGACGGACACGCAATCCCACTGGCTTCATCTATCAATTTGCTGGGCGTCAATCTGGGAGGAAATATGTCTTTGCATAATCACGTTGTGGCAATCGCCAAGATAGCTTCTCAGAAACTTGGTGTACTCTTCCGGACCAAAAAGTTGTACACACCTCAACAACTTTTGACACTATACAAAGCCCAGATTCGACCATCACTAGAGTACTGCTCTCATGTCTGGAGCTCTGCACCCGAACATACTCTTCGGCTACTGGATTCCATCGAAAGGAGGGTCATTCGTCTGATTGGAGACCACGAGCTGACGAAGAATCTCGACAGCCTAGAACATCGAAGACAGGTTGGGGATTTGACTCTCTCTTTTACAGATATTTTCATGGAAAGTGCTCGGCTGACCTTGCCCTCTTAATTCCGCTCGGAGCGGCGAATAGCAGAAATACGCGACGAACCACTGCAGCCCATCCATATGTGGTTAAGCTTAGTACTCCTCGAACTTTATTATTTAAGAATTCTTTCATCTGGAGGACTTGATCCTTATGGAACGACCTTCCCGAGGTCGTTTCTCCTAACGAATATAACCTCCAACGATTCAAGACCAACGTCAACCGCTTTTTGCGCACACGCACCACTCTCAGAGTGCCCTAAAGGATTTTTCCTATAGTGCTTGTTTGATCATAAAAAAATTTCATTGGGATTTTGCAAGATACTTTTGCGATAAATATGTCAATCTGGCTATGCTGCAATAAAGACCGAAAGTTGTTTTTATCTAATATTTCATATTGTATTTTTATGGTAAAAGGTTTGCTGGTGCGCCTACTGGCTTCCACCCCCTCAAACCACAACAAAAGGGTGCACGATGGCACGGTGGCATAATCAAAAAGCAGACAGGTGTCTCCAATGCAAATAATAGTCTGCCAGCCTATCATTATAAAGTTAAATATTTAAGAAGTAAGTAGCACCTTTCAATGAAGAGTTATTAATGAACTTTAAGGCCCGACTTTGCGGCTTTAGATCCATTAATTAATGTGTTTTGGGTAAATAGACTTAAAACAGGCTATAAAGATATAGTTTTCGATATACAGGGTGTTAAATAAATTTTTTTGGTTTTTATTAACAATTACAATAACAAAAAGAGAATCCGAACGTTTCCTTAGCAACGGATAAACGATTCTTATAAAATATTAGAACAAAAAGTGATGCATATTTATTATTAGGGGAGACCGAGGAGATTTGTGACAGAGTAGAGTTGTGACAATGACGATTTCTCGGAATCTATGGCCGTTAGCGAGCTGACAACAGTGCACGATTGTTTGTTTATAGACGCGCTACTTGACGCAGTACGCGCCAATGGCTCACGACAAGCGGTTGCGTGATTACGACGTCTGCATGAAAAAACGACCAAAAAGTAAATTTTTGATTGTATTTATATCGTGATATAAAAAATGACATATATTCACGTGGTTATGCTGTTTTTTCTTATATTGTGTGGGTTTGGAGTTTCAAAGCGTGACATTGTCTTGCTCTGTTTGCATCTTGCTTGGAAATTACGAATTATTATTCGGACCAGATCGCGATTTTTGGCACCTAGGAGAGTTGTGACAGCGTGTCACAACTCTCCTATTAAAGGCTATTTGCTGGTTACATAGCTTATTTTACACGTTTTTTGTAATGTTCTTTTCTGTTTCTTTCTGTTCCTGTTCGTTTGCTTTGGTCAATTCTTACAACCTAAGTTTGATATAATATTAATGAAGCCATGGTTACTTATACAAAATTTACTGTTATGTTAATGTTTCATGTTATTGTAGGTCCTACAATTATGCCTTATGATAATTAAAGTAATTTTATGCAAGGAAACGTGTGTTTTGTTTATAATTCATATAAAAGTAATTTTATCTATTAAATATAGTCTAGATACACAGCTGTCACAACTTACCTTGGTACCTGTCACAATTTACCTCGGTGTTAGGAGAGTTGTGACAAAGGGGAGTAGTTTCAGATTTCGTAAATTTTCTCAGAAACCTTATAACTTTTATTGACTGACTAAAAGTGTAAGGATTGAGCTTACATTGCGGCATACAATTCATAATGGTGGTATGTTACTTTATTGAGATATGTTCTTTGAAGTAAAAATTGTCACAACCCTCCTCGGTCTCCCCTACCATGTTATTAGTTTCGTGGTTTCGCCATCAGGTTTAATTGAATAGCCTAGGATTGGCTCACCAAAATATATTTAAAGTCGGCACATGGGTTCACCATATCGGCCTCTTCAAGAAGTTATAATGCAATTTTTCTATAAAGTGTACAGGGGAGCCAATATGCAACCACCTCAAAAAATCCATTGGATTTCCTATATTCAATTTAACGATGCATCGCCCAGCATATCAAATGTCCATAGAGTTTTTACCCTTAACTCTTTAAATGGTCGTAAGAACGATCTCTGGAAAAATTTATACAGTTTATACGGATACAAATTTTTTTGCAGGCAACTTTCAGTCCTTAACATATAACTTACTAAAATAAACTATTTGCCTGTAGAAACGATTATAATTTGCGAAATATATGTTCCTTCCTACATTAGAAAGCAATTGTAAAAGGTTTTTTTTTTTATTATAGCTGCAGTATTCAAATTTGAATTTAAAAATGTATCGCCGGTCACGTGTCCCAGTCAATAATTTCTTACTTTACCCTTTTATTTAAATTTCACGTCATTTTACAAAAGTTACTTTTATATATCGATACATGCATCGAATAACATTGTAAGTGACATTTGACCAATCTCAGAGTTCAAAATAAATTTCAATGTTTAAAACCTAAAATTTGTTTTTTTAGCTTAATTTTTTTTTTAAATGCTTTCATCTCTTTTGTATCTGATTATTGTGGTATTTTCCCTGTAGTATCATGGAAAAATATAAACTTTTATGTCTTCTCCCCTAAGAATACGATTTGTCACTTACAATGTTATTCGATACATGTATCGATATAAATAATTTACACTCCTACTACAATTTGTATTGAAAAAATAATGTTCAAAGATCAACAGTTTAGTTTCTCTAACGCAATTATTAACTACAAGTTCCGTCCTCGCAGCTGCATGTATCGCCGGTCACGGCAGAAATTACTTATAAATAACGCCACTACAGATCGGCCTAATAGTTTTAGAAATATGACCGTATATGTTTGAATTTGTGTAATGCGTGGGCTTGTGTAGGTAAGTTCCTTATTATATTTATTTAGGTATAAACTAGAACATTGCCTACTTTTAATGTTGTATCGCCGGTCACAGGGTTAACTCAGACCTAGTAGTCTTAATTAAGGGAAAAATTCTACACGAAGTTATTCTCTTGAGTACGATACTCATTTCAGTCTAAAAAAAGTTTAAGAAATAGCTTGTATTAGCTGTTATCCACGAATTTGTGCATTTTTGTATCTCCGTTCACGCATGAAAATGTTACCGGAGATAAATTGATGTGACGGTTTGTTATCCGAAGCTATATACAATAATTTTTTATTAACCATGTATAAACCATTAAGGAAAAATATATTTTGATGTGCAAATTTCGTTTACACCTTAGGTAGATTAAAAATATTATTAATTTTCTTAGTATTTTAACATTCTATAAGGAACATTCCAAAACTTTAAGCCAATATAAGACAGGGCTGTTAGAAATCATAGGAAAATGGTTATAGTGACTGATTAAAATAACTCAGTTCCAAATATTGGTGTTATATGATTGAGAAGAGTAAAATTAGCCATGTGACGGGCTTCACAAGATCTTTGTGACGATGATCTTTTGCACGCATATATATAATTTCTCTAATTAGATACTATAAGAGACCTATTAAAAAATTAACAGGTATTTTTGAGATTATTTATTTTTAAAGTCCGATTTACTGAAAGTTGTATGTAAGAAAATTTTGACCCATACTGAAAATATTGGTTTATCTGTTGTTGTCTCCTAACGACACCATGTCGCGACAAGGTACCTTAATATTGAGCGTCGCGTGCTTTCACAATGTTTACAATGTTTCTTAATGTCTTGTCTTTTATTAATTAGTTAATGAAGTTACTTATAATGGCCATTTAGAAGCTGCAAAAAAATGCAAAGCGGAATGTTTAGTAATTTTGTCGAAACAAAAGCTTTCATAATGTTTTTAACAATATGGAATTAATTAGCAGTTATTACAAAAACCATTGTTTAAAGTGGTTTATGAAGATTCTGAAATGTTGCTTTTATGCAAAATTTGTATTTTTTTTTTCGTTTCATATACGTATGGACTAGTAACCTAGATAAAGTAAATACGCCCACTCATATTTGCAGTTTCGTAATTTTAAATAATTGCATAGTTATCGAAGCTTCTTCAAATCTTCTAATTATACAGGGTGTTACATATAACAAAAAGTTGAAAGCTTAAAATTTAAAACCGATGGTGTTTAATTTATTATTTTGAATACCTTTTCTGTGTTGTACCCACCGACCTATAACTATGGTATGGTACAGTAAAAAGTTAAATCTTGAGTGAAAACATGGGTTGGTTGGTGCGCACGGTTTACCGGTCATATTTTTAAAGGTTGCTCGTCGGTTGTTTTGCGCACAATGTTGTCGCAGTCATATAGGCAACCCCGACGGCATAGGTGCCGGTTTGGTTGCCAACCAACGACGTGGACCAACGACGACCGTCCAGAACCGAAATCTGTCGTAGGGATGTAACGATATTAAAAATCTATCGATACGTGGACAATAGATATAAAAATTACGGTCAGCTTTGTTTATATGCGCAAGGTCATAAATTTGCCACCTTTGCTTTTAGAGTTTGGATATCCATAGATACAGCATTTCTGCAAACGCATTTTCCCTAAATTGAACCATTGAACAACTTTTCAATTAATATTGTTTGTAGATTAGTATATTACTAGTAAGTTATTCTTATGATGTTAATAATGTTTTTCACATATTACTTAGCAAATTCAAGATCTGTCAAAATGTCATAGGCGACTTGATTAATATTAAATTGATTATAATTAGCCTGCTTTGTGAATATTTGCATTTTTCATGAAAATGCGAGTAATTAGCTATGGGAGAGATTAATACTTTTTGATAGACAATTAAATTCTACATCTGCTAGTGACATAAAATACAGGGTGTTATATTTAAATTAAGCAAGTTATTACCATTTCAAACTTGTAATTATTTAGTAGTACCTTTTGGACACCGTGTATAAGTTGTATAAGTGAATTTTTCATAACTGATACACAAAACTTAATCAGTGAGTATAGTCCACTGAGAAATTGGGTTTAAAAACAAAATACATGTTGAGAATTTAATCATTAAAATTGTTACTACATTTTGACAAAATATGAAATACTTCACAAACCGTAAGGTTTAAGTACGGTAAACCTTAATAAAAGTAATATTTATTTTGATCGTAGAAACCGAAAATTAAATAATATACTGGGCATTCCAGCTAGTTAAAAAAATGCAACTTTGATACGTTTCGTGTTTCTGGGTACATTATGAAAATAATTTTAAAATGTACTTCAAATAGGCCCCTATCCATCCTGAATATTTGTTTTTATCCAAAACAAATAGCTTAGCTATAATATGTCGTCTCGAATAACGTGAATAACAATGTATATTTAATTTTTAAATGCTTAGAAACATTTGGTCAGAAAATTAGTCGCAAATGCCTAACCAAATGAAATATCAAAAAATCTTTGAACGTGTTTTTTGTTGAGAATATAAGAGGCTTTAACATATAAATCCCAATTATTTGAAAAATAAATAACTTATTTTTGCTACTTATTTAAAGTAAGTTCTTATTTTAACCTGCCCTGTATGATATTCTAATTCGACCTTATTATGCACCTTTTCCTTTAAATTCATTTTACGGAAACCTTGGTAAAGATTTCCTGCAAATTTGATTTAAAAATAATTTCAAACGATAACGTTATTTAGAAAAGAATATTGTGGTTACTTTTTTGGCCTACCGTGTACATAAAAGTAAATTAATATTGAAAAAATCATAAGTGTAATATAGTAAATAAAAAAAAATTATTTACGTCGCTCTTTTACTTCAGCAAAATTTGTTGTTATATCTTTTAATTCCAATTTTGTTGCCTCTTCAGCTTCCACGGCTAAAACTGAACGACCACTAAATCGTTGTTAACCACTTGTCTAGTTGAAATTTTTAGATTCCATAATTAGTACTCTCTAACAGTTGATAACCGACTAAAGGCTCTATGATGAAAAATACAAGTTTTCAATCCATAACCAAATTCTCAGTAAGAAATAATTATTACATCGATATATTTTTAAAGTTCGTGTTTTCAACCGCTCGAAAAACAAAAAAAAAACATGTAACGAAACAACAACTAAACGAATTTTCCACGGCCAACTTCAAGCGAAAATCGATTTGGAACACGATCGGTTAAAGCTGGTCGTCGGGAATTAACTCCGCGTCGCGTCGGCGAAAGCATTTATTCAGTGTCACATCACCAAACAAATGGGATGAGTGTACGGTAGAAATTGTCCGTCCGACCGTACTCATTAGCCTATGAAGGGACCCCATTCACCAGCGTACTCGGGTTAATTTTAATAAAAATCCACAGATCTTGTCAATTTTTGTTATGGTTGTATCGCGACAAGCATCTAAATCGTCGGTTTAGATCTAAAATTACAAAGACGAACATTAAGTCGACGAATGGCGTTGAGATCGTAGGAATTTAAACCCGGTAGATGATGGTCGACAAATATATTTTATATTTTTCTGTAGAATGTATGATGAAGACTATAACCCTCTGTTATTGCATGTCCAGCCGTTTCTGGACATCGGAAGGAATGTGGGCTCCTCGTAGCGCCGTTAAAATGCACAGGAACTTGTCTCTAATGGCGTGAAGCGAAGGCAGACAATTTTGTGTTAGTTTATTATATACATATATACATGGCCGGACACGCAATCCCACTGGCTTCATCTATTAATTTGCTTGACGTCAATCTGGGAGGAAATATGTCTTGGCATAACCACGTTGAGGCAATCGCCAAGATAGCTTCTCAGAAACTTGGTGTACTCTTCCGAACCGGAAAGTTGTACACACCTCAACAACTTTTGACACTATACAAAGCCCAGATTCGACCATCACTGGAGTACTGTTCTCATGTCTGGGAGCTCTGCACCCAAATATACTTTTCGGCTACTGGATTCCATCGAAAGGAGGGCCATTCGTCTGATCGGAGCCAACGAGCTGACGAAGAACTTCGACAGCATAGAACATCGAAGACAGGTTGGGGATTTGACTTTCTTTAATTATATTTCCATGGAAAATGCTCGGCTGATCTTGCCCTCTTATAAGAGCTGATCTTGTTCTATAAATAAAACAATAAACGTCTATGTCTGTGTATTCAGCGTAATTTATCTACCAACACCTAGCGCTTTCGGCCTCTAAAAGGCCATCATCAGGGCTAAGGCTCTACAAGAAACAAAAATAACAAAATAAAAAACAAAAACTTAGACATGTATCTACATATATAGACATAAAGAATTCAAATGTTAAAAAATTGTCATAAAAACAAGTTAAATTAAACAATTGAAGATTAATTGAGTACTTATACTCACTGGGGTGATTTTGACGAGTGGGTATACTCAGTTAATGTAACTTGCTTTTATGACAATTTTTTAACATTTGAATTCTTTATGTCTATATACATGTCTAAGTTTTTGCTTTACATTTTGTTATTTTTGTTTCTTGTAGAGCCTTAGCCCTGATGATGGCCTTTTAGAGGCCGAAATCGCTAGGCGTTGGTAGAATTAAAAATTACGCTGAATACAAGCTAGACGTTTTGTTTTGTTTTATTTATACTTGCCCTCTTAACCACTACCGCCCATTCATATGCGATTCAGTTTAGTACTCCTCGAACTTCATTATTTAAGAATTATTTCATCTGAAGGACTTCGTCCTTATGGAACGACCATCCCGAAGTCCAACGATTCAAAACCAACATGAATCGCTTTATGCGTACCACTCCCAGAGTGCCTTAAAAGATTTTTCCTATAGTGCTTGAACAAAAAGGCGTTGGCGTTTTCCTAAATTTTTTTTCTATCAATTACGCGATGGATGAGACAATAATTAGAAATAAACATTTTAAGAGTCAAGCAAAATGAATCTTGGCAAATATTTGCGATGTATGGAAAGAAAAGGGGGCTAATATTTAAATAATAATACCCGAAGAAGAACATTTTCCAGAAAAAAACTATAGTTTCGAATTTTCAGGAAGAATCCAACTGCGGAATCAACACAGCTTCTCCCCTCGCCCTTCATACAGAAACGTTCACAAATAAAACTGGGCAAACAATAATTTTATCGATTATTCCGAAACAGGTCCGGAGGATAGTGTTTTTTTCGGTTCCTGTTCTTATGTTTTTAAGTGTTTACGAAGAAAAACTACGTTTATAAATTTAGAGCCAGCGCGCGTGCAGCATTCTTTCCATCCCGATACCTGACTCAACCCCATCACAATCCCGAAACGCGGAAGGTCTATTTCCAGCATTATAGATGTCGCTGGCGATAACTACACGCTACCGCGCGGCGTGAACCCCGGTTCACCATTGTGTCTACAATATGAAAGATAGGGATCGGAGATGCAGATAAGTCGGGAAAGAATAGACTCCCAGAAAGCGTATGTCGAAAAACAGTACACAAAAGCCTTTGTGAGTTTACACAAATCAATTTACTTTAATGAAAAGTTTGTCTGTTTGGACCGGATGCATTTTTTCTGGGCAATATGGTAATTTTTAATGAGTTTATTTGTTAAACCGATCTCGTTCAATGGTCCATTCGAAAGCGGTTGGATGGAAATTTGTCGCAGGGATTGGCGGGCGATTAAACTTAATTTTTTTATCTTGTTGTTGGTGCTAACAGGAGATAGATATAGCCGGCCTCACTCAGTCACACGTCTTCACTTTAAAAGTGTCATTTCAATCATTCTAATCATTCGTCGTTCGCTACCACAATGAGGCGACATGGACCTTTTCCTCACGTCTCTTCCACTCTTATCGATATGGACCGAAGAACAGTGCCGCTAGAAACAGCGTGAAATCAGCTACACGTCGACGTGGTAGGCTGATACTTGTATTTATCTTTATACCTAAAGAGCGAGGAAATCCAGGCACAAACACAATCAGTTTTTTTTTCTCTTTCATGGGAACACTCCTGGAAACGCTTTATGTACACACAGTAATAGTGAAACAGAACCGATAGTTAACTTTTTATTAGCAGATTATACTACAGATTATTAGATTTTATTACACGCGACGAAATTTGACGTCCAGAAGAAACGCGTCAATAGAAACAATATTCAAAGATTATTTATGGACGGGCAAGATACACGCGTAAACCGAAAAAACAGAGCGGATTGCTGAGAGTGTGTTGGTGACCTAGTGACGTACGTGGCTATTACTATTCCATATGTTTTTTCGGGTTGTTTAAAACATAGTCCGTCGTAAATGTTCTTAAATTAATTGTACAAAAAGGTATTAGAGAATGGAAAAGTGTTTAAATTATTTTATTTTGGCTAAAGAGTTTAAGGTGTACATATGACAACACCGGCCAGAATTCCTTGATTGCTTACATGTATCGCAGTGCCACACAGGTGTTTTTCTGGTTAGACGTCAGGTCATTTTACCGCTGAATGAATTGAAAGCGCCATTTATGGGTATTTTTCTTCAATTTGTCTTTATCTCAGGAATTGCCGGTTTAAATATAATACGTCATTTTTATAACACCCTGTATAGTGGTATATAACATCGACATGGCATATAATATAAAAGGGGAGACAACTTTTGTAGCAAAACTCTCGATAATTTTGTCAAGTGTTTCCATTGTCAACGTCCGTTGGAAGTCCCAATATCTGACATACCAAAAAGAGTATATTATTACTTAGCACACACCTCTGGATTGCCTGCTCTTCACCTGTAAATCGACAAAAAATTTCTACCCTAGAGACAAACAAGAAACGTTCAAGAACACTCCCAATGCTCCAATAATGAAATATTACTAAAATATGCAATCGAAAGCTGTAATCAACTCCACTAAAAACAATGGCACTGGCCAGGCCAGGTGTTTATGGGCATCGGCCTCGAGGCGTCCAAAGATGATGATTAATTATGAACCTACCGTACGGTATCTTTACCATCTCGTCCAGAAATATAAATTCGCATGATGCAGGTTGTACTGGAGGTATTTATTTTACAGAAGCGAGTAAGCTAGCGATAAATACAGACTAAAAATACAGCGTACGTTTTAATTATTAAAATTCTAATATAGCATAATAAAGTACAAATATTTTATCCGCTATACAGGGTGTTATGAAAATGACGTACCTATTATATTTAAATGGGTGACTTCTTGGGTGTCCTAGAAAAGCACTATATATTTTATTTTTTTTAAATTGACCGTTTTAAAAGTGGGGTAATAAACACTCTTACTCACAGGTCAGTCCACGCTACTGTACAACATTCCATCCAGAGCCAATGGCAATGTTGCCAAACTTAATGTATAATTGAAATTCCATATAAAATTATAAAAATAAATTATTTTCTACCTACTTGTATTTATCCTTATACCTAAAGAGCGAGGAAATCCAGGCACAAACACAATCAGTTTTTTTTCTTTTTCATGGAATCACTCCTGGAAACACTTTATGTACACACAGTAATAGTGAAACAGAACCAATCGTTAGCTTTTGAAAATACAATAATACAGAAGAAACGCGTCAATAAAAACAATATTCAAAGATTATTTATGGACGGGCAAGATACACGCGTAAACCGAAAAACAGAGCGGATTGCTGAGAGTGTGTTAGTGATCGACGAGACACAACGTATCCGGCCGCTGGTTGATCTACAACTAACAGACGCACGCGTGCGGCGCTATATGAAACTACTTCGCTCAGCCGATGTAAGGCGTCAAGAGCTCATTGTCATTTGACCTAGTTACGCACGTGGCTATTACTATGCCATATGTTTTTTCGGGTTGTTTAAAACATAGTCCGTCGTAAATGTTCTTCAATTAATTGTACAAAAAGGTATAACAGAATGGAATAGTGTTTAAATTATTTTATTTTGTCTAAAGAGTTTAAGGTGTACATATGACAACACCGGCCAAAATTCCTTGATTGCTTACATGTATCGCAGTGCCACACAGATGTTTTTCTGGTTTGACGTCAGGTCACTTTTACCGCTGAATGAATTGAAAGCGCCTATTTTTCTTCAATTTGTCTTTATCTTAGGAATTGCCGGTTTAAATATCATACGTCATTTCCATAACACCCTGTATGTACTGGAGTTACCATAGATATATAATATAAAAGAGGAAACATTCCATTTATAAAACACCATTTATTTACAATCATACACAGTTCTACAAGGTGGCAACGGTGTAATATTCAGATAATGTAAAGAAATAATCCATAGTTTTGCAATATTTACTTAAGATATAGAATTAGCTACACCACTGCCTTACCTTAAAAAAACATAACCTCATTATTCTCACGTACCGACGAAATATTAATCCGGGATTAGAATAGTCGAATTTCTTACACACCACGCACTGACAAACCATCGTAGATAGCTAATCAATATCTGTAAATAGTTTTAGTTCGAAAAAACACTAAAAATGAATCCAAAAACACAATAGATCACAAACAATCACAAAAGCAGTAACGAATAAGCATCAACGAATAACAATCAATCCTAAACTTCAGGGTCATGTGTGTATATTCCGTTCAGTTTTATAACACCAGGTATAATATTAAAGTTAATTTTTTAACCAACACGATAAAGGCAGTGATATACTTAAGATAACCATTAGAAAAGAACTCAATTAAAGCCAACAACAAATTTCGAAAATACATAACATCAAATTTGAGACACATTTTTTGCGTTTGGAGTTGCGCTGTGTATAATAGACAATCCTTGGGCCAGATAAACCATGTCAATTGTTTCGTCTTTATTGGGACTCCTCAAACAACCTCAGTAAAGTCAACGTAAATCCTAAAGATTCGCAGGAATGATTTTGTGGAATTAAATCCCGATGATATATTTCCAAGAAGCCTTACTCGTTGTTCGTCTTAACGAAACAATTTTTCTTTTATACGCCTATGAAGAAGCGTAGAAAGCAAACAGTCCAGCATGGCCTCAGGGCCCTGAACTCACCGACAAAGATAATATGTGGAGCACATACATTATCATATATTACACGGACCTGGACACCAGTTCGCCTTATGTCCCGTCTATATAAGAGCCAGAATAGCGTCAAATGTAAACAAATACTGCGTTATGCCTTCCGACGGCCGAGCGACTATGAAAAAATGAAATACCTTATAGTCGGTTCTGTTTAAATGTCAAACCCATCATGTAGATTTTATTTTGTTGTTTGGCTGGTTCTTAACTGTGACCGGACTTCTTTATAGCATCATGCGCAAGGTAGATAGACTACAGAGTGTTTAAGTTTTAAAAACATAAATATGTTGTCCTGGAGACAAATTTTTTTCAAACCTCTACCGGGTCAAAATGTTTTTCCAGGCAACTTTCAGTCCTTAACATATAACTTACTAAAATAAACTATTTGCCTGTCGAAACGATTATAATTTGCGAAATATATGTTACTTCCTGCATTAGAAAGCAATTTTAAAAGTTTTTTTAGATTATAGCTGCAGTATTCAAATTTGAATTTAAAAATGTATCGCCGGTCACGTCTCCCCAGTCAATAATTCCTTACTTTACCCTTTAATTTAAATTTCAGTCATTCAAAGTCATTTTACTAAAGTTACTTTTATATATAAATAATTTACATACCTTCCAATTTGTATTGAAAAAATAATGTTCAAAGATCAACAGTTTAGTTTCTCTAACGCAATTAGTAAGCAGAAGTTCCGTCCCCGCAGCTGCATGCATCGCCGGTCACGGCAGAAATTGCTATTAAATAACGCCACTACAGGTCGGCCTAATAGTTTTACTATGTTTATTTAGGTATAAACTAGAACATTGCCTACTTTTTACCAGGCGTATGCTTTTATGTTGTATCGCCGGTCACAGGGTTAACTCAGACCTAGTAGACTTAATTAAGGAAAAAATACTACACGAAGTCATTCTCTTGAGTACAGATATTACTCATTTCAGTCTAAAAAAGTTTAAGAAATAGCTTGTATTAACTGTTATCCACGAATTTGTGCATTTTTCTATCGCCGGTCACGCATGAAAATGTTACCGGAGATACATTGGATGTTACGGCTTGTTATCCGAAGCTATATACAATATTTTTTTATTAACCATTTATAAACCATTAAGGAAAAATATATTTTGATGTGCAAGTTTCGTTTATACCTTAGGTAGATTAAAAATATGACTAATTTTCTTAATATTTTATTATTCTATAAGGAACATTCTAAAACTTTAAGCCAATATAAGACAGGGATGATATAAATAATAGGAAAATGGTTATAGTGACTGATTAAAATAACTCAGTTCCAAATATTGGCGTTATATGATTCAGAAGAGTAAAATTAGGCGTTAAATTATTAAAAAATCGATGCTATAGACCAAGATCTTTATGAGGATGATCTTTTGCGCGGGCATATATAATTCCTCTAATTAGATACCATAAGAAACCTATTAAAAAATTAACGGGTATTTTTGAGATTATTTATTTTTAAAATCCGATTTACTGAAAGTTGCCTGTAAAAAATTTTTGACCCTACCACCGTGTCTTGACACCAAGCCGGAGCTAGTCTTGTCAACTACAATGCAAAAGAAGTGTTAAACATTTTTTTTAAATGAAACAAAATCAAACCAAAAAAAAAGAGCACAGTAACCATGTCTTAACACTCGATAACAACGCGTGTCGTTTAAGAGACGTATAAGAGCCTCTCGGCATAAAACTCAACGATGTTTTTATTTGCCATTGTTATACGGTGGCTGAAGAGAGCAAACACTCGTCTGATTTTAACAATACTTTAATAAATACTTGAGGAAGAATAAGTTGAGTTTTAGACGAAAATAACTGGCCTTTGAAAAAGCTGGCGCCTTCCAAAATGAGCTGTAAGCTTCCTAAAAGGCTTAGACGGGCCGTCTCCATATTAGAAGGATTAATTGTTGTTAGGGAGTTGTTGAGTTTGAACGGTATTTTTGTTTTGTCGGAAGTGGGAACCTTATAATAACCGAGAATGAGCGATTTATTTGTTAGCGCCCACTAATAACGAAACAACAGAGTTGTGATGTTTCAATTATTCCTTTTTATCTACATAATCGCCCTTACCTCCTTATGTCGAACAATCGCGTCGACATTCTCTATTTAACATGATTGAATACGGCAGTGTTAAGACTCCCTAGTTTGTTTCTGAAGATTAAAACTCGTCCCAAGGCAAGATGTCAAAAAATCTTGAAACAATGACCTATAGTTAAAGACGCTTTAAACAAATTTGTTAGGTACCATCCTAAGTACTTAATGGTACTTATGGCCGAATTGATGACTACTGTTTATACAGGGTGTCAATTTGAAAACTTCCCTACATTATACTGCTTCCAGTTAATAATAATTATAAATCGAATCGACACGTCAATTTTATTATGAAGAGAGATGCATTAATAGTATATTAAGATACAAGTTTCATAAGACATTATCTTAGAGCACGCGTTTAAAGCTGGATTTATAAACTTGACGTTGACGATTGACGGTGCTGTTTGACGGTGACGTTACAGCTTAAACATATTGAAATGCATAAGACCATTTATATTTGACGACGACGGTGCAGTTTGACGGCCGACATAAACCAATTTTATGTTTTGACGGTGGATGATCGTAGCAACGTCCGTAGTAATTTTCCACAGCCAATCAAAATCGTGTTTGCCTGTCACGTGATATTTAGTAAATATTATTTTACTTTATACCATCTTATTAACCATTTTAAAGTGTACTGAGTGATAGACGTGTTTTGGACTTCCATTGTCTTTATTTCATTTAAATCACAACGTTTCAACTGGTAAGTATCTCCAGTCGTCTTCAGGTGAATACTGTATATACTGTGAATACAGTATTCACCTGAAGACGACTGGAGATACTTACAAGTTGAAACGTTGTGATTTAAATGAAATAAAGACAATGGAAGTCCAAAACACGTCTATCACTCATGATACAGCATTGTCTCTAACCTTTAAAGTGTACTGTTGATAAGTGTTGATAGTATCATTCAGATCACATAAACACCAAAATTAATATAATCACATAAAAATATAGAAAAGCCGAGAAAAACAGGTTATCGTCGTCACCGTCAAGTATATAAACCGGCCTTAAGTTAGAAAACGACCCGCGAAACGGGGAGTTTTCTAAAGTACAAGTGCTCTAATTGTCTTATGAACCGTGTATTTTATAATACTTTTTCTATTTGGGTCTTTAAAGTCTGAAAAACTTTAAAAATACAATAGATTTTTTCCATTTGAATTAATATTTTTTTTTTGGGTTGGCAATACATTTACAATTTCATAAAATGTTACAAGTAGTATCAAATATGCCACGATAGAAACAATTGAACACAACAAAGCTTCTTCCCATGGCCATCCGTCATAATTAAAAATATATATATTATTAAAGTTAATAAAAATGAGTCAGGAAGAAAGTTGTACTCCGTCAGAAATACGAGAATTTGCAGAAAATAATCTAGAAAAACTTTTATAAAGAATATGCAAAACTTTGAGTTATGGTGCGAGCAGAACAAAGTTGAAAATATTGAACAAAATAATAAATAATACTATTGAACAAAATAGAGCATAAACTGGAAGATATTTCTATTATTTTTAGGTTATGTATGTTGTTTTATAGTTGTGACTAGAAATTAGTTGACGGACACCGTCAGCATGTTATATATTTCCGAGTATAGGTATTTCGGATAAATATCTAGTAAACATGATCTATTTGCAAGGTTAAAGGTTAGTAGTTTAAAGGTTTCTATAAAAAAAATTTTGTCGAATCCATAATGCCTAGAAAACTAATTTCAACGAAATCGAAGTAAGGATAAATTTCGAACCCTTCTTGCTGCCAACATAAAAATGTAAAATTTCAGTTTCATAAAGTGGCAGGTTATTCAATTTTTTGCATTTCATAATGTAGCCATTATGAAACCCAAATAGAAAAAGAACATTTGCAGCCTTAGTGGTCTTCCATCAATCCTTGATGTTGGGGTGTCCTACCATACACCGCGAATCACCCTTTATAACTGTAATTTTATTATTAGAATGTAATAAGATAAATAAATATTTCTTCTTTATTTAGCGCAAGAAAAATATCAAAAGAAAGACTGATTTCATAAACATTATAATGGACGCACCTAACGTACCGATATATGTACGTATGACGGCAAAAAAAACTGGCGTTCTATTTTATATCATAAGAGCATCATAATCAAACCTTAGTTGCTATTTATTTCGCTTCCGAAATTCGATGTTTACATAATCCACTTTAAAACATCCATTTAAAAGACTTTTGCCAGCCCTTGAACTTTCGACATGTTATGACAAAACAAGGTTATGTAACAAATGCCCATAAATATCTACCGAAAACACAAAAGTACGATGAAATAAGGGTTGAAAACAAAACAAACAAGGTTATCTATTTAACATTCGTACTCTTGTTGTGTTGTCTAATCTAAGAAAAAGTGATTAATTTTCAAGTATGTGCCCCTAATGATGTCGGGGTGAATGTGTGGTGGGGGGGCTCGGGACCTGGCCCCCTCTTACGGGCACAACAACAAGTGTCAGAAAAACCTAACCACTGACTAGTTAACATGAACAAAAGGCATTTCTCGCAACTTAGAATATTACATGTTTCACGTGCCATTAAGCAAAATGGCAAGTAAAAGTACCAACAAACCCATCATAAAAAGACCATTAAATCTAATAAACTAATAACATTTTTGTAAACAACCTCAAAATGAGCACACACACACACGTTTGTAATTTACTAATTATAAGTGAGCGAGCGACCATCTAAGCAAAAACGTATAATTTTTTAATAAATTAAAAAAGCCGAAAGCTCATCCGCTTTCTTGTTAAATTACACATTAATAATAAAGCTATAATAATTAGTTTTAAATATGTATTTAATGTTTTCTGCTTAGAATTACAAGGTTAGCATTAGGTGCAATACTTGACGTGAAAGCGGTATATTATGTTGCTACACGAAAAAAGGAACAATTAAAATCTGCATTTTCGTTATGAAATGTTTAAACACTATTATGAATTAATTATTCCATAAAAAGATTAACTAATATTCTTGGTTCCGAAGGAAGCATACCTAGATATCTTATTTTATATGCCTATTATATGGTTATTTCCAACAATTTTAATGAAACAAAATTTATCATCATCAATGTTAATAATAATAATGAGTTTCAGTTTGAATTTGATTGTTTTAATCAAGACGAGAAAAACGCCAAATGCCGTTTTTATGTCGAATTGACTAGGCAAATTAGAAAAGTATCCACATGGAAAATGTCCAGTGGCGTGCCGATATGTACAGGGGAGCCAATATTCGATTTAACGATGCATCACCTGGTACATGTATACAGGGTGTTATGGAAATGACTTATTATATTTAAACCGGCAAATCCTGAGATGAAAATGAATTGAAAAAAAATAACCTTAAATGGCGCTTTGAATTATTAAGCGAAATATACACTTCATATGAAATCTTAAAATTTATGTGGCCGCTACTGAGGACGTTCGCAATCAATAGTTTATTGAGGCGGTGTTGTCATATATTGCAACAGAACGTCTTTGACTCGCGTTATTACTTCTTTTTCAAACTTTTTAGAAAAAAAATACTACAATTTTAAGGTACATGGTGTCCCAATTTCGACACTTTTATAGGGTATCTCCGTTATTGTTAGTGCTATCAAAAAAGTAATGTAGGTGTCATGTACTCTTTTTGGGTCAAACTTAAAATGATTTGAAAATTTGAAAATTTTCGCTCGCTTAAGATATACGGGGGAAAATCAACAAATTGACAATTTCTAAATTACCCTATATTTTCTTAGTTAAAAGAGATAGAAAAATGTTTAATACATAACTTTATTTATAATGATTGTTGAATAATCTACCGTTTTCAGAATAAGTATACGAGGCCAGGTAAGAAAGTTATCGGACCTAACCTCATTTTTTTAAATGTTTTGTATATTTTAATCTAAAAAGATAGTATTTAAACACTCTTTTCAAATTTATAACACACCATGGATGATAGATATCATCAAATTTTTCAAAATGTTGATAAGTATTTTTGACAAATGAATATGTAAAAAATGAAATTGACGTTAAATGTTAATAACAGCTAGAATGTCAACATAGTTGTCTCTGGATATTAGTTTTTGTTTCATGGCCTACTTTGGTTTAAAGTAATAAAGTTTAATAAATCGCCTAGGAAACCAATATCATCCAAGGTGTGTTATATATTTGAAACGAGAATTTAAAATAGTATATTTTTAGATTAAAATATACAGGGTGTTCCATTTAAAAAAATGAGGATAGGTCCGATAACTTTTTTACCTGACCCCGTATACTTATTCTGAAAACGGTAGATTATTCAACAATCAACTTAACAAAACTTCTGTATAAAACATTTTTCCATATCTCTTTTAACTAAGAAAATTTTTTGATTTTCCCCCGTATCTCTTAAACGAGCGAAAATTTTCTAATTATTATTTTATCATTTTAAGTTTGGCCCAAGAAGAGTACATGACACCTACATTACTTTTTTGACAGCACAGTTACGAAGATACCCTATACAAGTATCGAAAATGGGACACCCTGTATATACTTTTTCACAACAGTAAAAACATTCGGGTAATGCTACAACTCACAAAACGTTTAAATTTCGTATATATCAAGCACGTGGGACCCTCGACAGCGTCATTCCACCCCCCCGAGTCTCGAAACATACTGAAGCAACAAAAGTCGCGCGCGGCAGGTATCCAAGCAAGGGCGGAACATGCGGTGTGATCTGACAACCCTGTTAGTATACGCTAGTGATCCACATGGTTGCTAACTGAATCCAGATGGAACGGCGCGACAGTATGTGGGTAAAAAGGCTTATTACCTTAGTGTTTAGATATTCGATTAAAAAAAAAGTATGTAGACTTTCTCTAGGACACCCTAGGAGTCACCCATTTAAATACATCAAGCCATTTCTATAACACCCTGTATAGAGGGGGGGCCTTAAATATTTTTTTACGTATACAAAATTCTCCTAACTTAATCAAAGAGAAAATCGTAATAGCACAAAACAAAATAATATCTATCTAGAACAATTTTTGCCCACACGCATAATTCAAAACCGATTGCTGCTACCAACTAATGGTATACGCCCACCACCTTTCAGATAATACCAGAATAAACCTATTTATCTTTCTCTCTTCACGAAACTTCATTTAGTGCCATTTAAACTCCTAGATGGCTTTTAAGAGGCAGCTTATTGATAAATGATCCATTGTTGATGGTATAGTTTTCAATTATGGTCCTTCTGATACTAGGGAGTGTTCGATAATAGAAAATTTGGTATATTATGATGATAAAGTTCATTCGGCATAACCATATCTACTGCACTAATTGCACTTGTACCACACCCCGTAATACAGAAGTAAAATCTGTGACCGATGCCCAAAAATTCGGTGTTCGTAGAGCAAATTGTATCGGTTGCCAACTGATTGGCAGCCGTCAGAATATTTCGCTTACTGGTACGGAATTGTCGGTTTGGATTGTTGTTTTACCTTTAGTTATGGTTAAACTTACCCTCCGTTATTATTTAAATCACCATTCCCAAACGAGAGGGCTAGCGCCAAACAAAGCTGAAATGAGAAGAATAAGGACACTCTTAGGTTAAGTTAAGAAGTCAATTATCAGATTTGACAGTTGAAGGTTTGGCATTCGTACCCGTTCACACAGACAAAAGGAGCAACCAGTTAGAAACGCGTCGACAACCGAACATGCTCAGGACGAAATTTGCATCCGGTTTCACCCACATATATATAAACAGTATATTACTAATACCGTCTGCAATTATGTCCCCGCTATGGACATCGAAGGGGGCGTTGTGAGTTTGCGCAGTTCGGAAATTTCCTTGTGAAAGTAAACATTCGACAGGACCGGATTTCAACTTTTTTAATGTAAATTTCACTGGTTAGTTAGGAAAAATATTGCAATCAAAGTTTCGATTAGTTCGATATAAGACGGCGTTCCATGCATACGATTTCTGACGATATGATGATCCGACTGTGCCCTGATTGGTGTAAACTTTTGGTGCCAAATTCCGTCCGAATATTTGTAACAATCGACACGATCAGCTTTATTTTAACTTTCATCCGACGTCGTATGTTTCTTAACCTCACTTTTTCTGAACCAAAAATTAAGAATGAATGACTATATTGACTATTTTGGGAACTATTATCAGCTACTAATGCACCAAATTAAAAATACATTAATTTTAAGGTTAGGTAGTGACCACATATGTATTATATTGTATACGAGTGACACTCTCTTCTTTTTTTACAAGGTTTTTAGTGAAATTCGGTTCCGATGATCGGATAATGATGATAAGCAAAATATTTTCGTATATAGTATGTACATAAATGAAATACTTTATACCTGGTATTGATCCACGATTTTTGCAAAAAGCACCATGCACTTGTGTCCTTTCATCTTAAACAAAACAAGCCACTAATAAACTACCAAACAGCCAATCGAATCACCACAAATTAAAAACTCCTTTACAAAAATTGTTGTTAGGTAATGAAAGTTTATAAGCACTAATATACCGACAACAATGTGGATGAACCACTTTTTATTCTGTAATTTGAAAAAGCAGCCAGAACCAAAGACGGCGACGAATAACAACAAACAAATAATGTCGGGACGGCTCTCACGCGATCGATAAAATTTCCACAATACTCCGCAAACTCAATAGGCCCGCGCCATCTCCCATAGCGGGGACACTTTTTGTATTTTGAAACGTTCGTATTGGCAATATACTGTTTATATATATATGTGTGGTTTCACCCTGCGAACGAACCTAATATTTTCAACTCTGCATATTTCTGAAATCATTCTTCAAGCTGTGTCACTATACAGGGTGACAATTTAAATACTTGAAATGGCCATATATTAGAAACGAAAAACTGAAGAAAAAAACGCAAAAAACAGTTTCTATAAAACGAAGGGGGAACAAAAACAAGCGTATTAGCCCACCCCTATCTGCAACCCCTTGGACAGGGTGAGATAAACCCTTAAAATCTTAAATAGAAAGGGGGTCGAGTGATACATCATTTTGAAGCTCTTGAAAAATGATTTCCAGTGGTACCATAGAAAGGTACATTTCAGGAAATTCTTCTCTGTTTATTAAGGAAAACAATAAATGAAAAGACAATTTTGAAATTTTTTATTATTAGTTAATTAAAAGTTCAAAATGATTTCCGTTGTTTTGAAGACAATAATAAAGCCTACTTTCAAATTCTTCACGTACATTTGCAAAGGTTTCTCTGGATATAGCACGGCATTCCTGAACTATTCTATGCTGAAGTTGCTCTAGTGACTCAGGTTGCGTTTTAAAAACCACAGATTTTAGGTGACCCCACAAAAAGAAGTCAAGAGTTGTTAGGTCCGGGGTTCTAGGTGGCCATTCAACAGGACCTCTTCTTCCAATCCACCGGTTGGGATAATTATCATCCAACCACTGCCTAACGGGAACTACATAATGCGGAGGTGCTCCATCCTGTTGGAAATGTAGTAAGCGTTCTTCTAAAGATAAATTTCCGAGTATGTCCCTCTGATTTTCTAATTCTCGCACTATTAGTGGTTCGATAGACCTCTGTAGCATTTCAGCATACCTGTTGCCATTTAAATTTCCTTGTATAAATATTGGGCCGATAATACCATCTCCCAATATACCAGCCCAAACATTAAATTTCTGGGGGTACTGGGTATGCCCTTCTCTAAATACGTGGGGTTCTCGTCATTCCAGTAACGACAGTTTTGCTTATTAATATGCCTATTTAAATAAAAGGTACACTCATCACTGAAGCAAATATTTTTAACTAGTCGAAAAAAACTGTATTCTTCTGTCAGGGTCGTCGTCACCAGGTTCTTGCAGTATGTGCAGTTTATAGGGATAAAACTTATGAATTTTAAGTACCTTTCTTATTGATTCACGAGATAATCCAGTTGCTACAGCTGCTTGACGAGTTGATAAAGTTGAATTCATTGCAAACTGCCCCAGAATCTCAATTTGCGCTGCTTCGTCGGCTAGTCTCGGTTGATTTCTCTTTATATTCGCGACAGAACCAGTTTCTTTAAATTTGGCTACTAGTTGGCGAACATACTCCGGGCTTACATTTTGACCTGGATGCCTTTCGTTAAAACGTTGAGCTGTTCTTAAAAAACATTGATCCTGGGAACCATAAATGAAAATAATTTCTACCCGTTCAGCTGTGCTGTACACCATTGTTAAAGATAAGAAGTGCTGCTTTTCGTTTAAACTGAACCGAAAGTTAACTGTTCTTAAAATAATAATACTAGTAGAAGTTACCTTTAAGGTAAATTCTGTGATAATAAAATGCGAATATTTATAAACAAATTTTTTTTTTCGTTAAAAAAAAAAATAGCAAATAAACCAAAACGAAATACCGAGGCTTAAACTGTTTAGAATTCTTAAGAGATATCTCTTAATATGCCAGGATATTGGTAGCAATCATTTTGAACACGACCCCCTTTCTATTTAAGATTTTAAGGGTTTATCTCACCCTGTCCAAGGGGTTGCAGATAGGGGTGGGCTAATACGCTTGTTTTTGTTCCCCCTTCGTTTTATAGAAACTGTTTTTTGTGTTTTTTTCTTCAGTTTTTCGTTTCTAATATATGGCCATTTCAAGTTTTTAAATTGTCACCCTGTATCTTAAATAGAACTGTGCGGAGCAGGGCCTTTTTTCTAATTCCTTTCCGACCATATAACAATATATAAATTCGCTATATCTTTCTAATGTATGGAGTTGTACAGACATCCCGTACACGTATTCGTATAATTTTACTCTTAAACAAATTGCGAACAGCTTTTTTACGCGTCAAGAAACAATCCTTAAATCGATCAGTCTTATGTACCTTCCAGCGGTATCGGCAGCGTATATAGAAAAATGGGCAAGTGTTAAAATTGATATATAGCCTCAGTGGCGTCATCGATGATACGGCCCGATAAGGCGTGATTGATATAAAGGAAGTTGCACACTTTTTCTACATATTGAATATTACATTACCCTTCCATATACTCGGGCAGATGGGTCCTTCCAAGTTAATATGAGATTCGCATGTCCCTCTCAATTCTATTATACAGGGTGTTCCTTAATGACGTGCCGATATTTCAGGGTGTGATTCATTAGGTCATTTTATAAAGTAAAGTTCATATGAACATATGTCCGCAACGGCTTACATTTTTTTGCTACAGGGTGTTGAATTTTTATTTTTTAAATGGTTATTTTTTAATATCTCCGAAAGCACTTTAAATATCATTTTCAATTTTGGTATGTGTTAATAGAATATAGAACCACAAAATTTAGCTAGGAAAGTTATTCAATTGTTCCACCAGTGGCGTCCCTGCAAACATATCCTCTGATATTTTTTACAAAAAGGTGGTACGCCACTGACATTTTTCCATGTGGATTTTTTTTTGATTAGCCTGGTCAGTTCTGCATGTAAACGGTCTCTTGAGTTTTTCTCGTCAGAAGCACCGTTCTTGATTAAAACCACTAAGTTTTTTTTTTGTTCTTATGATCAAACACAAGCACTATAGGAAAAATCCTTTAGGGCACTCTGGGAGTGGTGCTTGTGCGCAAAAACCGATTCACGTTGGTTTTGAATCGTTGGAGGTTATATTCGTTTGAAAAAACGACCTCGGAAAGGTCGTTCCATAAGGATGAAGTCCTCCAGATGAAAGAATTCTTAAATAATGAAGTTCGAGGAGTACTAAGCTTAACCACATATGGATGGGCGGCAGTGGTTCGTCGTGTATTTCTGCTATTCGCTGCTCTGGGCGGAATTAGGAGGGCAAGGTCAGCTGAGCACTTTCCATGAAAGTATCTGTAAAAGAGAGTCAAGTCCCCAACATATCTTCGATATTCTAGGCTGTCGAAGTTCTTCGTCAGCTCGTGGTCTCCGATCAGACGAATGGCCCCCCTTTCAAATAAAGAATGAAGAGATTCATTTCAAAAACACACAGCCAAGTTGTCAAAAAAATAAATATGGCAGTAATTTTGGTATTTTCAATTTTATTCCACAAGTGAATATGAACTTTTTTGTTCTGTAAACGATAAAACGCCCAATTAATAATCCCATTCCATAAAATAAACATTTACTCAATATTAAAAAAAGATACGTATACGATTCTAATGAATTTTAAGAATTACAATTTGTTTCTCATTGATTTTGTTTTGTAACGTATCATCTCAGAACGACCCAGATATTTTTTATAGATCTTTTTCACACTTCTATTTCTAACGGATTTAATAGACTATTGCAACGTGATTGAAAAGATCATTAATTCTCGATCCATTGAGTTTCGATTTATTAGTGCTTAAATAATTTAAGTATCTATTATTGACAATTTTACTGCGTACCATTAAAACTTAAAGTAATGGACACTTCAGAATGTATTGTAAAGAAATGACGGACGATGTGGTTTTGGAAAGGACAAGAAAAATTTCGATTTCATAGTTTCGACACAAGAGAAAATAGCATGGATTTATTCATTATATATTTTTTTGAAGTAGTCCATCGCTCACTGGAATGAAATTAAGAACAGTTAAATAACTGCTCCTTTAGTTTAGAAAACGATATTTAAATTATTATTTCAAACATGTTTCGAAGGCATATACCACCATCTTCAGTGGAAAAATAAATACTATGGGGACACTTATGACATTGTCAAAGTAAACTTTTGTAGCAAAGAAAGGAGAATAAAAAATTTAAAGCAAATATTAAACCAGTAATAAATGAAGAAAAAAGTAAGAAAAACAATGTTAATTTAAAAATTTTTGGAGAAATTCTAAAAAGCAATTTCAAGGAAGGAAAAATTGATATTATATCATATCTACAGTCATGGCGATACCAGCCCAATTTGGGTTTGTTCCGAAAGTACTTAGATATCATACTTAGTTATTCTATCGATTCATCAGTGACGTCACCAATATTTTTTCAAAAAAGGGATCCACCACTGACATTTTTCCATGTGTATATATTTTCTGATTCGCCTGGTCAATTCTACGATGAAAACTGTATCTGGCGTTTTTCTCGCCAGGCGTACGGTTATTGATTAAAACAATTAACAACAACTTGTAGCTGATTGAGTAAAAACAAGTCAAAGGTATCGGGCCGATCGAGCAAATGCGTAGAATCCAAACGAACAATTCCGTACCAGTACGAGTACGCCGATTATTCTGACGGTCGCAAATCAGTTGGCAATCGATATATTTCGCTCTACGAACACCGAATTTTGGTCTACGGGCACTTTGTAACTATTTCTGCTCTGCGAATGAATGTTTTTTGTTCACAATAACATTGCCCTCTTAATTCTGCCCAGAGCGCCGAATAGCAGAAATACACGACGACCCACTGCTGCCCATCCAAATGTGGTGAAGCTTAGCACTCCTCGAACTTCATTATTTAAGAATTCTTTCATCTGGAGGACGTCATCCTTATGGAACGACCTTTCCGAGGTCGTTTTTCCCAACGAATATAACCTCCAACGATTCAAAACCAACATGAACCACTCCCAGAGTGCCCTAAAGCAGTGTTCTTCAACCTTTTTGCACCTGCGGACCGGTGAAAATAGGATAAATATTTCGCGGACCAACTGAAAGCTAAGACAAATAAAAACCAATATACTTGTAGATATTATTTTTTATTATAGAATATGTTATGCAATTACATTTTTTAGTGCGATATCTGGTGCTGCTTTTTTGATATAAGAGTTGATATTCGAGGCTGCAGCATTGTTTCTGAGAGACGAAGCACTGCATTAACATCTATTCTGTTTCTCTATTTGGTTTTTATTACAGGCATGGGTGAAAAAGTCTTTTCACATAACTAGGAAGTCAAAAAATTGACTAATAATTTGATAGCTTTATAACTCAAAGTTGGATATTCTTTTTCTAGCGATATCCAAAATTGAGACAATGAGTGCATTTTATGTCTGATGACCAGAGTGGCATCAGAAGACAACTCGATCAGCTTTTCTTTTTCATGAAGATCAAGTTCACATGAGTTTATATCTTCCAAGAATGGATTATTAATCCAGAGGTTACCTTTACGAGCATCTTCATTTTCTGGGAAATACTTATTCATATTTTCAGCTAAAGCTCTTAAATGTTGCTTTATTATGTTAAATATGACTTTCGTGTTCACATTAGCAGCAATCAAAAATTCATCCAAAAGAGAAAACATTTCTACATGTTCCTCTTGTAAGCGACTATTCCAAGAGCTAGACTTGGTTTCATTAGAGAAGATCAGGCCGACATAATTCGCCATAACCTATTTTTGTAGATGAGCGGTCGTTGCTAGCGGCCATTTTAGTAGCGGCGTCCATAGTTTCTGCTGTGTTTTGTTAGAAAATAACTTCTTTCAACAGTATTTTTATAATTCATAGTTTTATAAATATTTGGTAAGTAATACATTAATTTTTGATATTATATTGTTATTATACATTGTATTTGTATTGTTTTATACGATTTGACCGAAATTTTTCGCGGACCGGCAAGAAATTTCTACGACCCGGTACTGGGCCGTGGACCGGCGGTTGAAGAACACTGCCCTAAAGGATTTTTCCTATAGTGCTTGTGTTTGATCATAAAAAAAAACAATTGTGTCACGGATACTGAAACCAAAAAAATGTTCATCTACTTTATGTAACAATGGTACTTACGCCGGTTTCACAAACCCGAACCATTGAGAATCCGAAATATTCGACTGGACAATACGAATAATTGCAATTGAATAGCCGAAATTTAAATGTCCGAACAGAGGAACGTCGGTTTTTCATGTTACGCGACTGATTATTAATAATATTGACTTTGATCGATGGTGAACCTCCACATACCACTCTTTCGACTGTCAGTTAGTACCGGGTACTAGCGCTAAATCCCTTTGATGTATTCGCGTCGTGATATTTACCAAAATCATGTCTGTTTTTTTTTGTTTAAAAAAATCCAATAAAAATTGATAAAGTTAGGGTGTGTAGGTATTGTTTGTCTAGTGGTATTTGGACGTTTCCCTATGAGGAGCGAGGAGTGAAAAATGTATAAACACTATGCTAGAGAGTTTTACCATAGGCGTGCTCGAACAATAATTTATTAAGTGGGAAATAAATAAATACCGCAGTAGGATTCTTCCTGAAAATTTAAAACTGTAGTTTTTTTTCGAAATGTCCTTCTGACGAGTATTATTATTTAATTATTGGTCCCCCTCTTCTTTACATGCGTTATAGATATTTGCCACGATTTATTTTGCCTGACTTTTCAAATGTTTATTTCTAATTATTGTCTGATCTATCACGTAATTGATAGAAAACGGATATTAGCAAAACGCCAACGTCGTTATAATAAACAAACGCAAGATATCCTCCCCGCGTTTCACGCCACTGTAGACGCAAATTTCTGTGCGTTTTAATGGCGCTATGAAGAGCGGAAATGCATAAGAAATAAAGTTGATAAATGATATATTTTATGAAACGTATAATAAGTCAGTATAAGAGATGGTCTTGAGTTTATTTACATTTCAGTCAATTTTCACCTAATTATTTCTGTTAGCATAATGAAAGGCCGTGGAAAAATAATGCGTAAAGTCTGTTTCGTTGCCGTTGATAGCTCGATACCCTCATTAAAGATTCAAAACAAGGGCCCGGTGGCCTAAAATATTTTACCTATAAAATGGTCTTTTTACGTACATCTAGCATAAAGATGAAGAAATTTTGACCTATTCCACCGGGTAACAGATAAAGTAACAATAGAGCCATAAAATGAAATGAAAGGATAATGATTAAAACGGCCCATCATGGTCGGAGAGTTGGGTTTTTAATGTAACCGCTTATTATTTTATTTAAATGTAATAGATTTTATGATTTTATGAATTTATTTACAAGAAAACTAATTTATTTACAGATCAAAAAATATTGACAATTTCAATAATTATAACTCGATAAAATGGTCCTCAGAAGAATCTGAAGAGTCATCATGTCCTACGCTTATTACTAAAGGCTCAATTTCCATAGTTGTGTCAATTACGTTGTCAAGTTCCCACATTTTTTGTTCCTCTACTATAGCATGTTTTATGGCGTTTTGCCAATTTTCTGATGACACATTTGCTAAAGAATGAAGCAAGAGGTGTCGCACTTCTTGCATTTTAAAAGTTTTGTTATTTCTAGCAACATATCCTTTTACTTGAGCCCATATTAATTCGATAGGATTTAGCTCACAATGGTAAGGTGGTAAACGGAGCACTATAATACCTCGATCTCTTGCCATCTCGTCAATAACATACTTTTTATACTGTGATTTATGTAGCCTAACAATATCCAAAAGTTCTTTTTTTACCATGGTATTATCGTAACTCAATTCCTTTCGTTGTAACCAGTTTACGATTTCCGCCTTTTTCCATGAAGTTGTGGGAAGATTCTCTTTTAGCCTAGAGTGATAGCTGGCATTATCCATCACTATTACAGAATTAGCGGGAATGTATTCTATCATTTGCTTAAAATATTCCTCGAAAACATCAGCAGTCATTTCTTCATGATAGTCTTTAGTAGAATTCGACTGGAATTGTAATAATCCTTGATCCAAAAAGCCATTTGAACTTCCTATATGAGTTATAATAAGTCTGCGTCCCTTTCCAGATGGTGGTCTAAGTCCTGTTGACCAGCCTTCCATGACAGCTTGTCGAGAACTTAGGACATTTTTATCTTGCCAAACTTTAGATACGGTGTGCCCTTCGTTCAGCCAAGTTTCATCCAAATAGAAAATGTTTTTGCCTTCGCTGCGGTATTTTCGGATGGACCTTAAGTATTGACGTCTCCAGCAAATAATATCTGCTCTATCAATAAGAAAAGATTTTCTGTTTTGCTTCTCCCATCGAAAGTTCATATCATGAAGTATTTTCCATAGTTTCGTTCGTGATAGCTGTGGTAAGTCCTCGTCGTAGTTAATGGCTTGTAAAATTTTGTCTATAGTTGGTATTTCCTTGGCAAAATAAAAACTATGTACTTTTCTTCTAATACCATTTTTAATGAAATTGTCAATTTCTAACGGTTTCTTTCCTGGGAGTGGTTTTGGCTCACTGAGGTTCTTAGATTTTCTTTCACGCAAGAACCTATATATAGTAACCTCTCCAACTCCTACCATATTGGCACAATCTGCAATGATGCTACGAACATCCCTTGCAGGTTTCTGGTACACTAGAGCATCATGCACGTTTAATATTAATGTCTTTTCTCGGAGAGAATATGCACTCTTGCTAATTTGACGAAGACACGTTGGCGAAAAACTTGAAGCCATTGTTACAAGTATAGGAAATAATTCAACTTTGAGATAATGCAGTATCTAAATACAACTAAATACATAGTTTGACAAACGCACATCAAATGGCGTAATAACATCCTAAAGCAGGCAAAAATAGGTAAATTAATTACCCCTGTTGTACCTACTTTAACCCTAATCCTACTTAACAATGGACAGAGGCCAATTTTCTTATTAAATAAGGTAATTACTATTGGCAACGCCTATGGTTTACGGTTGTTTTATGGCTTCAACCCTCGATATGAGCTATCAACTGCAACAAAACGGACTTTAGTTTCGCCACATATATTATATAAATAGTATATTGCCAATACGAACGTTTCAAAATACAAAAAGTGTCCCAGCTATGGGAGATGGCGCGGGCCTATTGAGTTTGCGCATTATGGTGGAAATTTTATCGATCGCGTTAGAACCGGCCCGACACTATTTGTTTGTTGTTATTCGTCGCCATCTTTGGTTCTGGATGCGTTTCAAATTACAGAATTAGTGCTTATAAACTTTCATTTCCTAACAACAATTTTTGTGAAGGAGTTTTTAATTTGTGGTGATCCGATTCGCTGTTTGGTATGTTAGTGGCTTGTTTTGTTTAAGATGAAAGGACTCAAGTGCATAGTGCTTTTTTGTAAAAGTCGTGGATCAATACCAGGCATAAAGTATTTCACTAAAAAGCTTGTAAAAAAGAAGAGAGTGTCACTCGTATACAATATAATGTATATGTGGTCACTACCTAACCTTAAAATGAATGCATTTTTAATTTGGTGCATTAGTAGCTGATAATAATTCCCAAAATAGTCAATATAGCCATTCATTATTAATTTTTGGTTTAGAAAAAAGTGAGGTTAAGAAACATACGATGTCGGATTAAAGTTAAAATAAAGCTCATTGTGTCGATTGTTACAAATATTCGGACGGAATTTTGCACCAATCAGGGCACCGTCGGATCGTCAGAAATCGTATGCATGGATCGCCGTCTTAAAACGAACTAATCGAAATTTTGATTGCAATATTTTTCCTAACTAACCAGTGAAATTTACATTAAAAAAGTTGAAATCCGGTCCTGTCGAATGTTTACTTTCACTAGGAAATTTCCGAACTGCGCAAACTCACAACGCCCCCGTTCGATGCCCATAGCGGGGACATAATTGCAGATGGTATTAGCAATACACTGTTTATATATATGTGGGTTTTACCCCTTCGCAAAAAACAGACCGCGGGTACAACGTTGCCATATAGCTGAAGATAATCAATAGAGATTTATTTTATTCATTAATAATAATAATAATTTTTACACATCTTCACGTTTGTCTAGGTGGATTTGATAACACCATTCATAACATTATATTAAAGTTTATTATATTACTAGTAAGTTTAGTTGTTCTAATTGAAAACTACATGATTATTTTCTATTAACGATTTTTTACAACTAACGGCATCATAGCCTAATTTTTTGCTTCCGATGCTCAGAAACGGCCGGGCATAGATCTCCTACTAATTTTATAATTTTTATAAATAAAAAATATACAGGGTGTTACATTAGCGAACAAACCCAATCCCCAATCAGTCTTGGTTGGTTGGATGACCCTGTACATTTTCACATCAAACGATATATCGTTTTATTCAATAAAAAGCATCATTTTCGGGGTTTTGTAATTATTATTTTTGTCTAACGCGCGATCGTGATCCGCCTACTTAAATTTTTATTATGATCGTCGTAATAATTAGTGATGATCGTGATCAGAAAATAATTAATATTTGTCGGGTAAATGACACACACGACACTAATAGCGATTGATGTATTGTAATTTAATTATGTAAAATCAAGGAATGTAGAAAATTTCGATTTCACGAAAAAATAATATAGAAAAATGATGTGTCTACTCTCGCGTTTATAGTGTGTATTTTTTAAACTTCATGGAAGCTGTTTTAAGTGAGATATAATTAAAGGAAAATGTATGATTGTGTTTTGGCTATATAAAAATATGCCATAGTTTGTTCATAACAATCGCAAACTTTAGTTAATTTTTTTGATAAAGCTAGTTACTCCAAACTGAAAAAAATGGCGTTCAACTTTATCTATTGTTATTCGAGTTCTCGAACAATAGTGCCTTTGAAAAACACACCTTTGAAAAATACCTATCACAGTGCCATGTCACGAGACACAATGGCGTGAAAAGTCGATATTTACCGTTGCCAAGGAAAAGGGGTTTAAATGGCCCCCCCAACCCTTCGCGCTTGCACCCCTGGAGGAAGGGCGCATGTCCACGCATGTTAAAATGTACACGTATAACACGTTGTTGGTTTTCGATCGAAAACAAGACAGATAATAGACAGGTTATATCTGTTGTATGCGTACAGGATGTCCGAAAAGTAACAAAGTAACACACTCTAAAAAATGGTCTAGTTTAGGATAACAAGAAAATTTAGTGAAATTGGCGATAAGAGGAAATTTAGTATCGAAGGCCAAATTTTATTGCTACGAAGTCACTAATAACTCTTTTTAAGTCAACCAATTTTAATATTTAATTAAAACTTAAACAAATCTTTTTGTGTGGCATATTGTAAGCGCTTTTCATAGCGATACTTTTTCCCAATTTAATCGTGGATCTGCTACAATTAACGAGATCCCCACAGAGGGCATCCTGTATACCATAATATTCAGTTCTTCCTTGAAGTTTTATTTCAAAAGCTTTTAAAATCTGATGTGGATGCTTTGTTTTCTGAAAAGTAAAGGACAGTTGCTCTTTAGTTAATTCAGTGTGCACGAATGGCTTCGTAGCGGCTTCTGTAATCTGACATTTAATAACGTTTTTTTAAAATGTTTTCTGCTACGTGAAAATAAAAAAATATATAGGGTAACACCAAGTAAAGTGGCCTATCAGAAGTCTCTCGAAAACTAAATGAGATTTTATTTTGAAAATTTCATCTCTTATAGCTACAGCCAAATTTTCAAAATAAAATCTAATTTATTTCTTGATATACTTCTAATAGGCCACTTTAGTTGGTGTACCCTGTATATTAAATCCCGCCTGGATTTAGCAATTGTAAATTTTAGTCAAAATATCAGTCACTACTGAAAAAATATGAAATTGTGCTATTATTAACCATGAAGCCTTCAAATATTTCTTAAAAGAGTCACCACCCTTCACAGTAAAATTGACGTGTCGTTCCGATTTTTAGTATTATTTACTTGAGGTGAGATTTTAAGAGTGAGAAGTTTTCAAATTCACACCCTGTATACTATTAAGTGGAAACGTGTCATATAGTGCCCGATGAGGTAATGCACGATTAAACTACATTGCACATACTCAGACGTTTCAAGAAATGACCTACACATTCAATATGGCTTGTAATATTTTTTTCTCACATTATATTTACCCCAATCAGGTATTATTCCTTTATTACAATTACATGCAAGCGTGTTGTAAATTTTTACCGAGCTATAATATAATCTGACTAACGAGCAATCATTTTATTTACAAGCGAAATTAGTCCATATATGGCTAATAAAATTATTCATCATTTAATTCGTTAATAATTCATGATTCAACCGATATTTTAAGAGCTTCCGACCTTCCTTCTTCCCTGAGCAAACACTTCCGAAAATCCGTCGCGACTCAAAGAAAAAATATTCGCATGTATCTCCGTCGTTACTATTTTGATTCATGATTTCAGAGAGAGAGAATGTTTATTTAAAAGTCTGGAGTACCTCAAGGGAGTGTACCGTGACCACGGCCGTTTACTCGCTAGACGTCAGTGACATTTCAGTTCTAGAAAACAACTCTTGATTTCGATTTCTTCGAAACTACTACATACTCAAAAAATTAGAAACTATGGTATTATTGGACCTAAAATGAACTTTCACTTGACCCCTTCGCATTTAAGATTTTAAGGGTAACGAAACCCCTCGCAGGGGGTTAAATCCCAATATAATTGATTTGTTTTTCCGATTTTTAATATTATTTACTGGAAGCTAGATAGTAATTAAGGGTGCGTAGTTTTCAAACTAACACCCTGTATAGGAATGAAAGAAACTGTGCGAAAGGAATTTGTAAAAAAATTGTGTTTTTTTTAAATCATAATACAGGGTGTTCCTTAATGACGTGCTAATATTTAAGGGCGTGATTTCATAAAGAACAGTTCATATGAACATATGTCCGCCTTAAATTTTTTGTTACTGGGTGTTGAATTTTTATTTTTTAATATCTCGGAAAGTACTTTAGATATTATTTTCAATTTTGGTATGTAGTAATAGGATATAGAACCACAAATTTTAGTTAGAAAAGTTGTTCAATTGTTGTGTGGCGTCCCTGCAAACGTGTCCTCTGATAGTTTTTACAAAAAAGATGGTACGCCACTGACATTCTTCCATGTGGATATTTTCTCTGATTAGCCTGGTCAATTCCACATGAAAACGGTCTCTTGAGCTTTTCTCGTCTCGTTCTTAATTAAACCCACTAAATTCATATTGAAACTCATTAATATTAACATTGATAAAATAATTAATGATAAATTTTCCTTCATAAAAATTGTTGGAGTGGGCAATTCGATGCGAAGACGGGCGGAAGCATCTTTTAAGTAAAGGTGGCCATTTCCAACAATTTTTATAAAACAAAATTTATCATTAATTATTTTATCAATGTTAATAATAATGAGTTTCAATATCAATTTAGTGCTTTTAATCAAGTCTGACGAGAAAAACTTAAGCGACCGTTTTCATCTAGAATTGACCAGTCTAATCAGAAAAAATATCCACATGGAAAAATGTCAGTGGCGTGCCATCTTTTTTGTAAAAAATATCAGAGGACATGTTTGCAGGGACGCCACTGGTGGAACAATTGAATACTTTTCTAACTAAAATTTGTGATTCTATATCCTATTACCACATACCAGAATTGAAAATAATATCTAAAGTACTTTCGGAGATATTAAAAGATAACCATTTAAAAAATAAAAATTCAACACCCTGTAGCAAAAAATTTAAGCCGTTGCGGACATATTATTATGTTCATATGAACTTTTCTTTATAAAATGACCTGAAATATTAGTTCGTCATTAAGGAACACCCTGTATATGTCGTGCCTTCTTAACATTTAATTTGTTCATGATTCATGATTAAATCAATGAAAACCATGATTGCATTTAAGCAAACATGTATGACAAGTCAATATTCTTTAAAAAAATACAATTTGACGAAACGTCGGTATATTAGAGAACAAATCGACCATGTACAGAAATTATTCTGAATTATCTAAAACACGTTTTCGTCATCTCGATTCTTCTCGTCTATGTTATTAACCGTGATGGTTATTATTTTATAGCGGGTAATTAAATCGGAATATATCCATAAATTTCTTGTTTTTATGTTCAGGACATTTCACAAATTGGTAAATGTATAATATATTATTTTATCTCCTTATTTAGTGAGGTAGGGAGAATACTTGCGAATATATGAGAGAGCAAATTTGTGTTTATACAGGAAATTATAATGATATATTTAATCGATTTATCATTGTAGTGTCAAATAAGTTTAACATCAATCGTTGCTAAGAGAATGAGATATTGCCTCGTTATTTTGAGTTTCTTGCAATTATTTTTCTACTTTTCATGTTGTTGTATCCTCTAAAGTGAGAAGCAACTGGTGAATTCAGATTAGGCTGCTTCCGTTTTTTTAATTATTAAGCACAATAGGAAAAATCCTTTAAGGCACTCGGGAGTGGGTGCTTGCAGGACTCCCATGACCCCCCCCCCCTGTATTCGCGTTTGACCGGTATAGCAGGTGTATCAATGATACAGCCCCCCCCCCCCCCCCCCCTCGAGCCACAGGGACTCCAACAACAAGCAAAAAAACCATGACTATTTTCGCTATTCTACTTTGAGTTTGTTAAGTTTTTAATACCTGTACTGTTGTTTTTGACCCTTTCAAATATATTTTGTTTATGCGTATGTTTTTGCTTATTTTTCAAAAATGCCCCCCTAAGAAAAGTTGCGCTACGCTACTGTCTGTACTACCAATTATGGTAGGGTTACCGAAACCAGTATGCAGGTGTTGACATCCCACTAAAACTAAACGAGTTGTTCTCGTTTAGAACAAAAATGTTACTTTATCCTATGTATGTTTTAGGACAACGTCTACATTTGTCAAAACTTTCGAAAATTGCTTAAGACGGCCGTTTAATGAGCCTAAATCCATAGCAACCACCGATGGCGTTAACGGCGCATTATAATGAATATATTTTATATCGTCCTTATACCAAACACATATAACACATACATATAATTTTGAACAAGTTAGTTTCTGGTATCACTATTCCGCATAATGTTATCCCTCCAAGTTCATGTAGTAAGTCTAGCAATAGATGGCGCAACATAATTATTTTATTTTGAACGACGAAAGCTTGGATTTGTGTTTTAATTTTTACAAGGACTATTTGCCTACGGGTGTATGTGAAAACGTTGGTGGTATGGTGGTCAATTAAATGTTATACAGTAAAGTCGAAATAAAAGAAATAAATAAATATAAAAAATTTAAACTTTTATTGGCTATGACTATATCATAACTTGGAACTTATAAACATAATAGACTTTAAAAAATACGGTTAACAATTAATTAGACGGTAGTCGATGAAATCGAACGACAACAAATTTTGGTTAAAAGTGTTGAGTCGTATTTAATATTCTTGGAATGAAAAACATAATTTAGAAAAATACATTTTAAAAAAAGGGAGGGGGTAAGAAGGAATGAGTTTAAAGGAAAGTTGATGTCATTTTCAGGGTTATTACTATTCACATTAGGTATTAACTTTCTAACAGGCTCTGTTGTATTTCAAAGCATAAAACATATTATTTAAAAATTCGACAAATTAATTATTATTTTCTTATATTTGTACGGTAGACTACTATGACTAGTGAATTTTAACAGTAATCGTGTTTTACTTTTTCTGTAGCCGATTAATGACCTAATAAAAAGTACTTGTGATAATAAAGGTATATTTTAGGTATATTCTACTTAGTGCCAGTAATTTTATTTTAATAATACAAATAAAATTAAATCTTTTAGAAAAATCATCGAGTTTACATTTTTAAATTATAGCAAATTAAAAAAAAAAATTAATTACAGGAACGTAGGCTAGGGGTATTTTATTATTATTTTATTATATTTGCAATGCTCCTATTTCTAAAATTTATAAGAATTGTTGAAATTATTTTATAAAAATCATTTTGTACTTAACAATGCGAACTAAAATGTCAACATTGGTATTGCAATGAAAAATAAAATACACATACAAAAAACCTTTTTTTGTGTAATACCTAACACAAATAATACTTACAGAACATTTATTTCTTCTGCTTATACGAGCAGCTTTGGAAGCTTTGCTGCGTTTTTAATCTCTTCTAGTACTTCTCGTCATAATTTAATATCAATGAAAAAGACTAATCACGAAAATAATATTACGGTATACCTATTTCCACTATCTTATAATCTGCCACATAAAACACACCAATAATTGAAAACGATTTATAGATAGAAACCCTAAAATTTCCTTCGACAATCATACACATGTGCGGGTGCAACGTTACGTAGAGGTATACCGTGACCGTGAATAATTGGCGACTTTTCACCGTAGCACGTGATCTATGCCGGCGCAACGTTATGTTCCTTGATGTTTGGAACAGTGTTGCCGTTTTGCTGGGAACGTGATAACTAAATAATATCTTATTTTTGCCTCAATAAATCCGATCTGATTGGACAGGTAAAATGCTGTCTTCCTTTAATTATTACATAGCTATTATCGATGAGTACTTCAACTGGTAAAAGGCCGATCGACACACCGATGTCATTTTAAGTATCACAAATCACTCCTCACTCACTGCCTACGACAAAATGCGGTGGCAACAAAAACTTTAAAAAACTGTTAGGCTGTATGGTCAATAATTTTAATATTTTATCGGACTAGAACCAACTAATTTAAAACAAATTATAAGGTGAACAGTTTTCGAGTTAGGAATTACATGTATTCCAGTGGTGATAAAATAAATTTGATCATATAACTACTAATTCTGTACTAATTTGTATGTGGCCGGCGCCGGCGCGGCGTGGCGTTCTATTTCTTGATGTTTGAAACAGTGTTGCCGCGGGAACATGATAACAAAATAACCAAATTTTACATGAAGATTATTCGATCGGTTTGGAGCGGTAAAATGCTAAATTTCCTTAGTTATTACCTATGGCTTATTACCAATAAGTACGTCATAATCCCTACTCGTAAAAGTTCGCACGTCATACCCGATGCCATTGTTTAGGTATAAAATGTACCTCGTCTCAAGAAATTATTAACAAATTGTGTCTTCTGTCAATACTTACAAAAAATATTAAACGGGATTTGTTCGAAAATCAGAAAAAATGTTTTTGCTAAAATAACCAAAATTATTAGCAATAGATATTTTTAAGTCTGAAAAATATACTGTACTCATTATGTCAATTTAATGTGTGCACTGCCAGGTATATATTTTTTCTACTTCCCAATGACCATGGCACAACCTAATTAAATAGAAAGCCCACAATGGAGAAATTGTAGTGTTAATAGTTTTTAACACAAAAGAGACAATTAATATATAATTGTAATGTAATTTGTCATTCCTGGCTAAATAACTGGCCGGACCGATAATCCTGACAATTTCCAGTAATTTCTGATATATCGGCAACCCTGTTAAAGACTTTGGTCAAAAATACATTAGGTTTATAAAATGGAGACAAATACCACTACATTGAGGAATGTAGGGGAGTATGAATACCGTTGTAACAAAAACTCCCTTCCTGATATTTTATTCTGCTAGCCGGTACCTATATTACAGGTATCTTTTATTCTGCTGCGGTATGTTACAGGTATCTTTTATGAAAACTAGTGTTGCACCCTGGAAGAGAATGTCCAAACTTTAGACGTGCTTGGGTTACGACACAATTACGTCTCTAACGAAGTTATCATTGACAGTTTATGTAAACAGCTGATCAATATTTATTTTATTATTATTTATCGGAGTTTTAGCCGTTATTAATAAAGATATTTATTTAATTTGTTGATATTTAGATTGTCTGACATTTTAGTTAGGCATTAAGCAAGTTTCGAGAATATCTGTGACAAAAAGTTGCAAATTATTCATATTTCTAATTGTTATTATTATTCTTATTACATTATGTATTTTAACGCTATTTTCTCATTTCCTTCTCCAATCCTTTAACTGTACAAATAATGTTTCAGATTAGAAGAAAATTAAGTATATTTGGCTAAAACTCTGATAAAAGTAGTGCCTGCTTGGCGATCTTTGATTAAACGGCCGTCTTAAAGAATACAAATAATTAAAAAAAATACACCATTTCTAAATATTTTGGCAATTTTTCCTAAAAATGTTGCTACAATTTTATGGCACTTCTTACTAAAACTTATTTCAGTCAAATATACAGCACATAAATTATGGTTAGCTTTACTATTTTTATGTCATACCAGTGCTTTATTGTGTTTTTATGCCCGTGCGGGCATAAAGTACACACTATGCCCCGCGCTGGCATTAAGACGCAAAAAACACTTTTCGATTAACTTAATTTTTATTAACAACATAACAAAATATAAATTTAAATTTATTTGATTGTATTTACATAGAACTGGCAATTCTGGAAGGTTCCGCTGATAGCTAAATTTCCTGCAGCAAAGGTTGACTCATGAATCATTGTCTGGGTCTCTAATTTCTGAAAGAAAATGCGAGATGGTACGCCTACAAACATCCTCGAAACCTCATTTTTTGAGGATATACTATCCTCTAAATATCCTTCTGCAACTGTGGTACTCTTCCATCCACCATGGCGCTTCAGCGTAGTCATACTTGTTCCAGCTTCAACAGCACAGTTTCGTTAATGTTTTCTACAGCATTTTCTAATATCCACTTCAAAAATTGGTCATATTCTTTGTCGTATCAGTCTCTGGATTTTTTCGGTAACAGTTTTGCTTTGCCTTTTCAGCCTTTTCTTCAACTTCGTCGGAAATTTTTGAGTTTTGACTTTGATACATTCAAGATTTGAATACTTATCTCCCTAGCAACAAGAACGCAAGCTATAATAATGTCAAGGTAATGTCGCAGGTAAAAATAAAAAATTGGTAAATCAAATTAAATTTTTAAAAAATATTTATTATTTAAAACATGTATGCACCACGGGTACTAATAGATATATACCCTCGAGCGACTTACGAACCCTCTGGCCAGAGGCCGTCGGCTTTGTAAGACTGTCTCCCTCAGGGCATAATCATCTACTTAGTACCCTTGATACATAAATAACTATTATAGTACATCTTTCCGTGTAACGGGTACTTAAAAACCGAACAAACCCGAATCTACATACTGTATTACTGTAGCTTAGTAACGCGCATAATATTATTATTCAATTTCAACATGGGAGACTGAATTTTAAGAGGACCACCTTCCTGAGCTGCTCAGGCCCTATCAACAACAAAGACGTCAAAAGATTATATTAACCAAAATATTGTGATTATGATAATAAAACGACGCTATAAATTTCAATAAAATCGTCACCGTTTTTTGTATGGTAATTTATAGCGGGCCATAAATATCGTTCCCAATGGCCTGGATGGCGTTCACAACAAGAATAAGAAACTGTGTTGGGTGAGGAGGGTGCCACTCTGTAAGCGTTTTTTAATCGTTATGTGGTGGGGGATCTACACTGCGCAACTTAGTTAACACACAGACAAAAATTCGCCGTAACTTTGATGATTTCTATTTTCGAAATTTGTTGGTCGATTTAATTGAATGAATGAAAAAAAAATGGAAGCAATTTAACACTGAATTTAAATATCCGATCCCAAGGTCACCGGCAAATTTGTTCCTGCCGGAATGTGAAGTAATAGCGGCGCGCTTTGTTTTCGATTTTCTTAAAGATACTTGGTGTTATGGAAATGACTAATTATATTTAAACCGGCAAATCCTGAGATGAAAATAAATTGAAGAAAAATAACCTTAAATGGCGCGTTGAATTATTGTACGAATTATACACTTTATATGGAATCTGAAATTTTACGTGGCGGTGTTGTCATATATTGCAACACAGAATTGTAAACGCACGTGTTCAGTTTTTGACAACAAGACGTCTTTGACCTGCGTTATCACTTCTTTTTTAAACTTTTTGGAAAAAAATACTACAATTTTAAGATACATACTCTCTTACCTTCGATCTTATAATCCGTTTTATAATTAAATTCCATAAAAGAAAATAAAACACAAAAGTATGTTTTGCAACAGCGCCAACAATAGCCAATATCACACAAATTTGAAATCACATCACAATATTTCTTATTATGAATTATTTCACAACAGAAAATCGGGTAATGCGACTACTAACAAAACGTTTAAAATTCGTATACATCAAGCACGTGGAACCCTCGACAGCGTCATTCCACGCCCGAATCTCGAAACATACTGAAGCAACGATAGTCGCGCGCGGCAGGTATCCAAGCTAGGGCGAGCACCGAACACGAGATGTGATCTGACAACACTGTTAGTATACACTAGTGACCCACATTGATGCTAACTGAATCCAGATGGAACGGCGCGACAGTATGTGGGTAAAAAGGGTTTTAACCTTAGTATTTAGTTATTCCATTTAAAAATAAAATTATGTAGTCTTTCTCTAGGACACCCTAGGAGTCATCCATTTAAATATAATAAGTCATTTCCATAACACCCTGTATACGGACTATTTTTCCAAAATTATTAAGTGTTAAAGTTACTTTCATGTACTTTCGTGGTTTGTATTTAATGTTGTATGTTTGTTTATAATTTTGAGCGTCCATCTTAATGACACAAACAGCCAAAAATAATGTCAAGAAAAAGAACCCAAATCAATTACATGGTACCGGTTCTTAGACCACCAAATGTGACAATTTATAATATTTTAACAAAGCAGAAGCCAACCTGTGTTATGAAGTTATTAATGTTTGATGGTATTATTTTCTCCGTGTGACATCGTACGTGAATAACACCTATTATTTGATAAATTATGGATATACGAACGTAAAAAAGTTTGCGCACCTCGTAGAGTCGTGTACGACCTTTTTTGGGTCCGCATTTTAAGTGATTTATAACGGGTACCCGAACACTCGCACCCAAACCCGAGACAAAGTCGTTTATGAGATATACAGTGTCACCATTAAAGTTGAATCCATGCGGGGAAAAAACGTATTGTTCGATTTCGGTAAAATGTGACTTCAACATAAGTTTTGCTTCAATAAAGTCCAAAAATGACATAATTAAATGGGACCATGCGGCTTTTGTTAGTGTAAAATTTGACATTTTGTCCACAAAATGACGAAAAATGACCTTTATGGATCGAATTAAAAAAAATTAGTACTCCTCGAACTTCATTATTTCAGAATTCTAACCAAAAGACTATAACATTCACTTAAAAGCCGCGCGCTTTTCAATAGGTCCAAATGCGCCGTCTTTTGCCAGAAAACTTTAATTCTTTTGTTGTAAGTTCTTTCTTTTCTTTCTATCCAAAGGCAGTATTTTTTTAGCCAACAGCGATGGCATTTAGGACAATGTCTTAAGGAGTTAAGTAATGACGCCATGCAGGCAACATACGAGATTCTATTAGCACAATATCGATAATCTGTTGTCTCAAGTTCTTTGGAATTTAGGTCAAACATAAAGCACTTGCTCCAAGAGAAAAAGTTCCTGAATCAAAATCAATCAAAAAAATGTTCTCGAATAATGAATTTTCGGTTTTGGTTCCAAACCCCGAATATTCTGTTTCTGTTACTTTTTATATTGAGTCAATTAAAAGTGCTCTTGAACCAAAAGCTCGACGTTTTTCGTTTAAGAGCAGGTTTCTTGAGAACCGATTTGTAGTTGCGTATTCAACATTTTATTATCTTGGCTCAATTCCTAAGCTGTTGAACTAAAGCCTTAAGTATTTTCTGTCTCCTTTTTTACATTGATTCAATTGAAAATGCGCTTGGCACAAGCTTCAGCGGTCTTCCATCAAGAACATAATTATTGGAAGCCCGCTACCTAGCAGTGCCCTCGCGCCCCTCGATAATTTTAGTTTCATAGGAGTCGTTATATATGAACTTTTAAAATAATCTTGCTACTGTTATTACTATTTTTAACACAATAAGTACAAAACGACGAGAAGCAAAAATGAATTGGGAAACAGTGAAATTTGGAAATTGATTAACTATTTAGGAACATACATTTATTTCTTATTTCTATTACTAAAAAAATTCATTTTTGCTTCTCGTCGATTTGTATGTTGTGTTAAAAATAGTAATAACTAGTAGCAAGATTATTTTAAAAGTTCATATATAACGACTCATATAAAACTAAAATTATTGAGGGGCGCGAGGGCGCTGCTAGGTAGTGGGTTTCCAATAATATTTTAATTGTGGAGTTACGATATATTGAGATGAGTGATGATAGGCAAAAAAAATCCGAATTTTTTTTTGTTGTTTATTTATATTCTAATAAACACCAAATATAACAGTAACTGTTTCTTTTATTATTTTTCACTAACATTTGGGCTATGGAATAGTTGGGAACTGTTAAAAATTGCGGAGGGTGACTCTCGTCATCTCTGGGTCTTTTCGCTAGGGGTTGCTCATCTTCTTCTTGCTAAAACCAAATATGAGTATTATTATTAGATATGTACCTAAAAAGCTAATGCGCTATGCATAAATTCTTTGTTGCTCGTTTGTCCCTTAAAAATTGGTGTTTTTAGTTATGGCCCAAGAACTCACTTTCCCAAAAGTTACAGTTCCAGGTTAGGTTAGGTTAAATAAATTAAAAACTAATCAGTGCCTATATTATTTTTATATTTTGTAAAACAAATTTGTTTTGCTCTAAAATCTTAGGGTTTTATAGTAAAAGCTATCGATCTCCAGCACTTTATTATGCTATTACTACAAATCATTAATATCTTATGAGAAGATCTACGGGGCTTGCCATAACAGAATACTCTTTTAATTTGAACTAGTGTACAATGGCTAGTCTGTTTGCAGGTTTAGAACGCGCTGGGATTCCAAGTCAGCCATTTTGCAAAATTAAAGAAAACGTCTTAAAAACCTTTAATTTTATAACCTGTACGATACATCCATTCCTAAATATACACCGACTATGTTTGGTAATTTTAAAATCGTCATTCAAGAAGGACGTCATTGTTGAGTTTTGTTTTATGTTTATAAATGAATTACATTATTTATTCTTACCTTCAAAGACAGGCTCTAATCTTTCCACTTTCAATTTTCTTAATAGAGACTTGACCTCGTATTCTTGAATGCTCATTATATAAAAAAATCTCAAATTTGCACTACCACAAACACAGCCACTTAATGGTCGTTGCCAACGACAGGCAGAGCGAAAGACAAGTGAAGACGCAACACGGAAAGTGGTATGATTTACCCCTTCCTTGACACACGCATCGCCGAACGGTAGTGATTGTGTCAAGAGAAAATTCTCTTCCCATGAAACCGAAATATTTTATTGCGGCTTACTACCAAGAGTTTTTAATTCACTGTTTTCTTCCTATAAGACCCAGCGGGTTTTCATCTTACGTCCCTTAATTTGTAGGTTTATCATGAAGAGATTCCGCTCTTGGTTCAAGGTATTGCTTTATTTTATTTATAACATGTCTTTCCCCAAGATATTTCGACTTGCCCCAAGAGAACTCTAAACCAAGAGAATTTAAAAAATATTTCAAGAGCGACTGTTCACTTATAGCAAGACACTTTACCTTGCATTAAGAGAGTTGCTCTTGTAACCAGAAGAAATTGGTCAAGAGCGTCAAAGACATTGGGCCAAGAAACCCATTTTTATCAGTGTGGAGGACTTCATCTTTGTGGAACGACCTTCCCGAGGTCGTTCTTCCAAATGAATATAACCTCCAACGATTCAAAAACCAACGTGAATCGCTTTTTGCGCACACGCACCACTCCCAGAGTGCCCTAAAGGATTTTTCCTATAGTACTTGTGTTTGATCATAAAAAAAAAAAAAAAACTTATCACTTATTATAATTTCTGTTTTCTATCTATTTTTGGCCAATATCTACTCGTATCTATATTCATTGAAAACGGAAGTAGATCTTACCACCGTAAATATATTTATTCGTACAATAATCATCATCTAATTTCGTTCCTTCTACCAAAAATTCTACCAAATTATTAATTTTCCGTAAAAAATTAAATTGCACTTTAAAGATGTTGCAATCTGTAGAGCAAACTCCTCATAATTTAAATAAAATAACAAACGAAGAGGAGAGTTTTACTTTTTAAAGAGAAATAATTAAATGGTTTGCCGTTATTAACAGTCGAGCTGCGAAATGATTACTTGGTCAGCAAGAGTTTACAATTGGTCAGTAGAAACAAACATGTCTAGAAGTAGTTTACTTCGGAGGTCCCAGGGCACTGTCAATTTATGTAACTTTCTTGTGTTTTCTTCTGCCGGATACGGAAGGAAATCGGCTACAAAAGGTGTAGCGGGGGCGGTTTTTCACTTGTTTTCCCAGGGCACTGTCACGATTCAGAAATGTTTGCTGTCCATAAGTTGCTGACCAACTAGCCATTTTGGCTGACCGATTACATTTTTCTGTTCGCAAAAATAAGAATATTTTGCTAACCTGTTAAATGATACCCCTTTTTAAATACGAAATTAATAAATTAAAAGTGTCTTTGTTTATATATAATTAAGTAAATAAATATATTTACAGTAGTGGACTCACATATATATGAACAGTATATTGCTAATTCCATCTGCAATTATGTCCCCGCTATGGGCATCGAAGGGAGCGTTGTGAGTTTGCGCAGTTCGGAAATTTCCTTGTGAAAGTAAGCATTCGACAGGACCGGATTTCAACTTTTTTAATGTAAATTTCACTGGTTAGTAAGGAAAAATATTACAATCAACATTTCGATTAGTTTGATTTAAGATAGCCTTCCATGCATACGATTTCTGACGATATGATGATCCGACGGTGCCCTGATTGGTGTCAACTTTTTGTCCCAAATTCCGTCCGAATATTTGTAACAATCGACACGATGAGCTTTATTTTGACTTTCATCCGACGTCGTATGTTTCTTAACCTCACTTTTTTCTGAACCAAAAATTAAGAATGAATGACTATATTGACTATTTTGGGAATTATTATCAGCTACTAATGCACCAAATTAAAAATACATTAATTTTAAGGTTAGGTAGTGACCACATCTATATTACATTGTATACGAGTGACACTCTCTTCTTTTTTAAAAGCTTTTTAGTGAAATTCGGTTCCGAAGATCGGATAATGTGATAAGCAAAATATTTTCGTATATATGTACATATATACCTGAAATACTTTATACCTGGTATTGATCCACGACTTTTGCAAAAAAGCACCATGCACTTGTATCCTTTCATCTTAAACAAAACAAGTCACTAACCTACCAAACATCGAATCGAATCACCACAAATTAGAAACTCCTTTACAAAAATTGTTGTTAGGTAATGAACATTTATAAACACTAATATACCGACAACAATGTGGATGGACCACTTTTTATTCTGTAATTTGAAAAAGCATCCGGAACCAAAGATGGCGACGAATAACAACAAACAAATAATGTCGGGCCGGCTCTGATGCGATCGATAAAATTTCCACCCTACTGCGCAAACTCAATAGGCCCGCGCCATATCCCATAGCGGGGACACTTTTTGTATTTTGGGGTGTTCGTATTGGCAATATACTGTTTATATATATTTGGGTGGACCCTACTTACAATACAAATAACTTTGTCAAATACATGTTTTGAAATTTCGATTATAAATGCAATTCTTTGATATTTAGTTCTGTCCTTTTTTGTCCTTTGTTGAGGCAAAATTGTATGGTAAAATAAAAAATGATAAAAAGAAATTGTAATTTTAAATTTGACTCAAATCGAAAAATAAATATACCAACTTTAATGGTTGACACTGTATATTGGATCGGGCCTTTTGGAATTTTCGAATAAAAATGTGTTAAATTCTGACAGTTAATATTGACCGGGTTCTACCTGTTTGGAATGTGGAACCGACAATGCTGCGGTCATCACTTTTACTTTTACGAAATATATCAAGGGAAAATGGACTAGTTTATTTTTTAATTAAACAGCACACAGCGTTTTGTAACAATCATGTAGTGATTAAACAGTTTTTAATTTTATCGATGGTGTTATGTTATTAAAGTTGACGTCAGTGGCGGGCTCGCGCCTTAAAAATTCGGGAGCCGCGTCCAATGGTATAAAAATACAGGGCAGCCTTCGTGGTTTATCCTCCTGGAGAACGGGTAGATGTTACCCTTAAAATCTTAAATGGCAAATCATTTTAAAGGTCGCCTTTATAAAGAAAATCAGGATTAGAATTTTTTAAAATAAATCAGTCTATTTTTGTTCATGAATATTCTCAATTTCAGAAATCCCCTGTGCGCCTCTTATCGCCGCCTGTGATAACCGTGCCTGCTAGAGTACACTCTGTATAATAGATAATTGTTTTGCTTAAAAATCACCATCGATCAGTCAATTTTGACCCTAAATGTAGATAGTCGGTAAAACTGTAAGATTATAAAAACAATATTGATGCTGATTAAGTTTGTCAGTTCATTGAAATCAACATTTAATTGTTGACTTATAGGAACATTAGTTGTTGTTCGAAAAAACTCGTTCTTTTATTCTTTTGTGTTACATAATACGATCTACAGTGATTTTGCCAGTTTTCCTTCTCCTTCTTTAAATAATCTTTTCGAACATGAAAGAAAATTGACGGGTAAGTTTCTATTGTCGCCGAATTTAGGAAAATGATTTAGTGTAGATTAACGTACGTGATAAAAGTGGAGTACGTAACCCGTAACGTCCGTCCGTTTTGCGCTTAATCAATGGTAGGTAACTCTAAGCGTTCTCCTACGGCGCATTTTACGCAAGACGTTTTTTGATAACCCCCCGTATAACCAATTTACCCCTTTAATTATCTTAAATATCACAGTATTATTTATACTCGTACGGAAGGCTACGAGTTTTCGAAGATCAATTTTAGTTTTTATTTAGACTCGCACTAAAATACACGAGTGTTTGAAGACGAGTCAGCGTTATTTATACTCGCACTGAAACGTACGAGTGTTTGAAAATAAAATTTAATGAGGGAAAGATCCGCGGTTGACTATTCTCGGAATTTTCGGTGATGAACGCTCTAAAACCTGTAGCCGAAAATACGGACCCCCCCCCCCCCCTCGTAAAAAACGAAACCGCGTTTGAGTACGATTCTGGGAACCCCAATCAGCGGTCGACCGCGCAGAGATTTACATCTTGAAGCACGCAAATATCGGCTGACTGTACTGGACTTTTTTACATGTTAGTTTGCGTCATTCTAGACCATCTAATCTCCTGCTGACGATGCCTGTTAGATAAGAGAGAGAGCAAGAACCAAACGGTTAACATTTCAAAATTATAAAAAGCCAGTCACACAACACTACATACAATGGTAAATTCTATTCCTTGGGAATAAAGATATTTCTATTATAAATGTTGTTGACATTAAATTCATCATGAAAATTATTATTAAATATCTATTGATATAGTTGACGTTGACGCTTCATTGGCTTTGTTGATTATTTCATCTGGAGCGCATTGAAATGGGTTTACTTCTTCGGAATCGGAATTATTTTGAATCTTTCAAATATTGATGTTTCCAAGTATTATATTGACCTTTGTAAGGTAACAACAATAACAATGCGACGCCCAGGCAACGAACGACGCGGGTGCTGTTTTTATGGTAACTTGATATTATAAGCGTTCAGACAGAAGTGAATTACTTTTCTTAACTCGTTAAGAAATTACCAATTTTATTCATTCATTTGCGTAAGGAATTAAGTCTTTTATAACGATCTTAGAAAAAAAAGTCATTAGGTATTCGTAATGAGGTGAGGCCACGATAAAGGTACATTTTTCCTCCTTTACCATTAAAAGAGGTATGTAAGCGTAAAACCCCCATATTTGCAACAAAAAAGTTGTGTAACAGCATTTATAAAACTTCCTCAACCAAGTTATACATGGTCGCTTTTATGTATGGAAACGGTCGATTATTTGCTAAAGTAAGATAGCTAGCGAAGAATGTTAAATACAAAACTTTTTAGAAATCTATTATACTACACATAAACATACCCAACGACCACAAAAAAACAGTGTTTGGTGTGGCATTATTGGCGGAAACGTCATAGGACCCTATTTTATACATGGAAATTTGAACTCTGAACAATATTTATTACTTTTACAAGAGAATATTGTTCCACAACTACTCCCGAACCATAATAATTTACCGGCTGAACAAATATGGTTTCAACAAGATGGGGCTCCACCACATTTTGGACGGATGGTGAGGGAATATCTAGAGGAAACTTTTCCTGGTAAATGGATTGGGCGCAGAGGTGCAATTAAATGGCCTGCTAGGTCTCCTGATATGACCCCTCTTGACTTTTTCCTGTGGGGCCATATCAAAAATTTAGTGTACAAAAATAAGCCACAAAATATCGAAGATTTGCAACAAAGAATAATGCATGAAATTTCCAGTATTGCTCCAAATATCCTTTTAGATTCGCTACAAGATTTTGTTCACCGAATTCATTACTGCCAGGAGGTAAACAGTGGACACAAACAAAACAGTTTGAGCACCTTATAAAATAGGATTTTAAATTGTTGTTTACTAAAACTTAGTTTGTCTTTTTTATTATTGTTATTAGATTTATTTGAAAACGAAATTCGAAACTCGATATCTCGAAAACGGTTAAGATTGGGTATGTGGTGTGCTTAACATTTTTTTTTAGAATCTAGAATTGAAATATTGAATAATATACAGGGGTTCCATTTAAAATAAAGTAACTTTGTTCTTCCATGGCTTTTTGACTGATCATGTATACTTAGTTTATGTAGTATAATAGATTTCTAAAAACTATAAAAGTTTTGTATTTAACATTCTTCGCTAGCTATCTTACTTTAGCAAATAATCGACCTTTTCCATACATAAAAGCGACCCTGTATATCAATAAATTTTACAAGGACAACATTTTTGGAGTACTTAGACTTTGTTCTTTTTTGACACTTTAGAATTTAGATGGCTAAGAACATGAAGCAGTTTAAATGAGGTATTCCTCCATATTTTTCTCCTAATAATTAATTATATTCTTGGTTCCATCGTTGAATTCAGAATCGCTCAAAGTTCGACTTGCTTCTCACTGAGATAAGTTCTACATGTAGACACTTAAATAAAATACCTTTTACAAGAGGGAGTGTATTTTTCAACCTCCGATACCAGGAATGCCAGTTTCGATTAGTAAACCGGCGTTTAATTTTCCGCTTAACAAAAGAAACAAAAGTGCGCGAGAACTGCCGATATTCCATTAAGAAACGCGTTCGGCATAAATCTCGTTTTAATATATTAAATTCCCGTGCAGGATGGGGTGGATCTGTCTTATGGGAGTCGGCGTTAAACATGAGCGCCACATCGTTGAAGTCATCGCATTTATTTAGTCATCAATAAGTTTCTCAAGAACTGCTTTGAAGATAATAGTTTTCTGGAAGCTATTGGAAGCATATTTGTTGTATAATAGGTCTAAATAGCTATGTGGAAAGAAAAACTTCGTTAAATTTACTATATACATATATAGCAATAAAAATAGCAAATCTAACCATAATTTACGGCTCTACATGTGTGTACAACGGGAAATTGAAAATAACTCAGCCGGTTTTGATGTTACAAAAAAAATGTGAAAACAAAATTGAAGAGCTTGACAGAGCGCTTAAGCTCGAACAAACCCGATCCCGATATCTCAATGAGTTCACGAATTAACGCGATTTTCAACTGCAAAAACAATAAAATTTAATTAATCATATCTCGAGAAGGAGCGGAGTTGGGGCATCATTTTTTATATGGCATGGAGAAATGTCAGTGGCGTACCATCTTTTCTGTAAAAAATATCAGAGGACATGTTTGCAGGGACGCCACTGGTGGAACAATTGAATGAATAACTTTTCTAACTAAAATTTGAGGTTTATATCCTATTAACACATACCAAAATTAAACATAATATCTAAAGTATTTTCGGAGATGGCCATTTCTTGTATGCCGCGCCCAGCGCGCATTTGGGAAAATATAAATTTTTCGCCAATCCCACCTCGTAGCTGATAAAAAAATGAACAAATTGAATCCAGCCTGATCCCCGTAGTTCGATTAATAAACTACTTATTAGCATTTATGTAAAAAATTTCCCTCCTAATTGCCCCACCAACCCCAGCCTCCGGCCCATCAAAGTATGTACTCGGTATCACCGGTTGATTCACAAAAAAATGATGCCCCAACTCCGCCCCTTCTCGAGAAATGATTAATTAAATTTTATTGTTTTTGCAGTTGAAAATCGCGTTAACTCACGAACTTATTGAGATATCGTTCGAGCTCACGCGCTCTGTCAAGCTCTTCAATTTTGCTTTTCACATTTTTTTGTAGCATCAAAACCGGCTGAGTTATTTTCAATTTCCCGTTGTAGGTTAGATTTACGGGGCGTGCCCCCCCCCCCATGCGGTGCCCTACACAAATCATTGTATCGATGTAAAATAATATCGAGTATCATTTATCGAAATACACAACATTTCAACATTTATCGAACCTACGCAATAGTGCTTCAACGTAAAGTCCATTCTTCGGTTCTTAATTGTAGAAAATTGATCAATAACAGCCTAACTTTGGAATACCCTCTATAAATTTTTTTTCATATATTTCAGTTTTAAACTTTCTAATAAAGTCCCTAGATTTACCCTTTGTAGTCTGCGTTAAATTAATTTCGGGTTTAGGTGTTCCCGCATTCTTCACTTCAATTTCTTGCTCCAAACTTATAAAGAGCTAAAGCTATTTCTTAAATAGTCCACCGTCAACTATTCATTTTAACTTAATAAATATATAATATTAAAACATACACGCTCGAATTTCTAACTAGATGCACGAACAGACGACAGCGCGAGCACACAAAAACTGTGCGCCTTTTCCATGTTAAATCGCCATAGCCTCGCTATCCCCCGCTGCCACCAGCCACCTGTTACTACAGAGAAACTGCACTACTTAATCGCACGCGCGAGCAAGTCTCGTCATAATCGTAATTTACCTCGACCGAGGCACGGTTGCCGGATCTATACAGTTTGGTTTGACGGGATGATAAAATATTAGGGAGGGTCGGACTTTATACGATAAATAATATTGAATGAATATAAATTAATATTTTTTATTCGTTTTGTTTTGGGGGTGCACGTGGGCATGTGCTCCTGTGTAAGAACCGCCACTGCTCTCGGTACAGACTTGGCATCATTGATTGGTGTTTATAACTTCGTATGATTCTGACAGAATAAAAACAATCCTGTCTATTTATTAATTAAATGTTTTCGGTTATGTACTTTGAAACTACGCAAGAGGGGCTCAGTTTAAGATGGGTCAAGTAGCGATCTATATTTGATACCCGCATCTACGCCAGCACGGTACATTTTTTTTTGTTCCCTATTTCCGCACGCCATTGGAGTATAGTTCGTTATTGACGAAGGACTTTCTCATACTCTCGGAGGCTCTGCACCGTGAAACCCGTAATATATAGATCCATTTTTTTACTATTTATTTATGCTACATGTATCGGGGCGATTTTTAATAAAAATACTTACTTTCGAGCGCGCTCTGTAATTATAGACTAAAATTAAAACGGATCACAATGTGAAAAAACAAAGCGATCGTGGCCGCGATCGGTATAACGTGGACCTAAATACAGTCTTAAGGTATATCGGAGTTAATAAGTTGCCGCCCAACTATTTGAAATATGATTTACGGCGATTTTTGAGCAGGTGAGGGGTAAAGGAACTATCGAGGGGTTAGATTTCACCTGTCGGAGAGTATCGGAATTATGTTTTAACTACTTCCGGTCGGGCAGATGTCTCGCATGCGCCGACTATTACGGCTAATTGAGATGCGCATAACTTTACATATGAAATCAAGTATCGATAATGTTTGTAAACATCAAGTAATGTGTATCATCGATGAGGATTATTCGAAAAATATTTGAATTGCAGCCCAACGAATACTTATAACCAGGAAGAAGACAAACTGCCGTGTTAAATATTCGAAGCAGGCGATGATACGGCGACATCCATTATGCCTGACGCGCACGTGCTTTTCAAATGTCACTTTTGTCCAAATTTTTATTACTGTCAATATTTTAAAGTGACATTTAAGCAAAGAAAACATTAAAACCCTTTCATTTGATTTACTAAGTAGAGAAAATCAAATATTAGGATTTTGACATAGGTTTTCAGCTGTAAATATCGCTTTAAAATTGTCCTTACATACTTTTATATTATTATTGAACTAGTAACAATACTAGAAATACAGAATTCAGAGATTGAAGGTTGTAATTAGTTTTATTAAAAAATAGGAAATAAATCAAAATTTACATAAAATATTTTACCATCTTCAACTTCAAACAAATCAAGGTAAATACAATACTATATGTACAGCTACTAACCAAGTAAATATATGCACCATCATTATGATTATTGGCTTCCAATTTGTTTGTTTCGTAGCATACTCCTGGCAACATTAGTGATCGAACTCCTCTTTAATGTTCAGTCATTATGGGATTCTCAATTAAACTATGAAAAGAAAGAATTATTATAATAATATATTACCGGACTTATCAAAATTCTGACTACGGGTTAATATAACTTATATAGCTGTAAATATTATGTTGTAGCTTTTGACTTTTAGATTGTAAAATTTAAGTAAAATTCTTTAAAAATGTGTTTGTTGCTAGTTTGCGTGAGAAGTTTGGGACATAATGGGACAATTTTATAATGTAAAATAACAATAACGAATAAAAATTAATAAAAAAATATTTCAATCATGAATTACTTACCAGCAACAAAACGAAAAGGTCCGCTTTCGTGAAAAGAATAGAAAATTAAAAATTATTTTAGAATTTAATGACGTTTCCTCCACCATTTTCAATCACATTATAAATCATATGTTACTTGATTTTTATTCCATTCCAGACGAAGGATGTTCGGTTGTAAAATAATTTAAGAACTTGTGCTGCTCGCATTCTATGTCTGTCTCTGTCTGCATCAACCTACTCCGATTAATTAAAGGGAGATAAATATGGCCTAGGTCAAATCGAACAAACCCGAGTCTGATATTGACACAGAACGATAGACACAAAAGGATAAACGTATGGAGTAACCTGCCTGGCTGTGACGTCACTTGCACGGCCTACTTATATGCTTCGATCCCCGCCATAAGAGGTCTCCCCGGGCTGTTGCAGCCTCTGGAGTCTTATAGACCGACCTGTATAAAACATTAAATTCAATCAGTGCCACCCTGATATGTTTGTGAGATGTTATCCCAAAATATTCGAGGTTATGTTATCTGTCAGTCTAAAGTCGGTGTTAACTTGCTTATTTTGAATGGCACATCCTATATATTATCACATTTTTGGATTCTACACAAAGATATTGTAAACTACCATAATCCATCCATAAAACTCTTGGAAAGTGAAGCTGTCATTGTCTGAAATATTATTGAAAATCGGTAATGAGTGGAAGAGAGAACTACATGTTTGTTGGCTGAATGGCAACAACGTTGAAGTCGGGTTATATCAGATGGATAAATATTAAAACATAATCCTACTTACGGATGAAAAGATAAATCCTTATTTAAATGATCCACTCTTTTACAAACTACACCTGAATGCACCATGATTGTTTATAATAAAAACGATTTTTCACCAATAATCACAAAAAAACCCAAATCGACCGAAATATATAAGGAATCCATTAGATCACAGCGCCAACGTTGTAATGTTTACGAGATTAGTATTCATTCATATTTTGGCTGCTGGATCGTAGCGCAGTAGTAAAGTAGAAATAGATGTTGCCAGAGTGCAGTTGTATTAGATTTGTTTGATACTTATAAGTATAATAATATTTTTTTAAACAATTTCTCATCGCCTTTTCACAGTTTATAGTAAAATTATTGGGAAATAAATTTATTTTAAGAGCAATTTTTAATTGGGATTTTCCAACATATCTTTGCGATAAATATGTCAATCTGGCTATGGAGGACCGCAAGAGGTGGGAAATACTGTTTGTATTCGTTGCGTATGCTAGAAATGTACATTTTTCCATCTGTAGTTTGTAATATCTTTGATTCTACGCAAGATTCTAGGCAGTTTGGTATATCATGTCCTATATCTAAGCACTAAGCACATATTTTAGATTTTAAGTCAAAAATGACGTAAAAAATTAGGAAGTTTCCATTTGAAAATGTAGATTTTTTGCAGTTTTCTCAATTTCATTTTTAATCTTTTTGTTTGAACAGGGAATCCGACCCAAATTAAATAATGAAGGCTTCCTTATAGGATGGATTAATAAATTATCTTCAGGTCTGTAAACTTCATTTTAGCCATAAAACCTTAAATATGTCAAACACGATTAGACTGAGGTATAGGACAGGATATACCAAAGCTGCCTAGAATCTCGCGTAGAATCCAAAAATCTAATAATATGTAGGGTGTTTCATTTTCAATAAGCAACTTCCGGTATAACCGGAAGTGCCATCATATTGCGTAATATTTGAACCGAGTTGCCCCCATCAACTGTCAAAATATTGAACACCCTGGGCCAGCTAGATAATGAGGAAACCGTGTTATCCTGCCACGTAAGTGTACAAACCATAGATTTGCTACATAAAATATGTATAACGAAGAAACATCTAAATTATACGCAGCAGAAAGCTTATATACTATAGAACCATTTTGCTATATAATGTATAATTCTCACAGGCAGTTAAATTTGTATACAACAAATTTGCAAATTGAGATATTTTATAACAGTGTTTATAAATCAAATGAAGATGTGCTTACTAAAAGAACATTGTACGGAATACTATTAGGCGAAGAAGAGAGGTGGAACTGGCAACGCCTGTGAAATAGCTACAGCCGAAGGATTTAACGTAGAAGAAGAAAATATGCCCAGACGTGTTCGTTAACTAGAGAACATTTTATCAAGAATATTTGTTAGATCGTTACTTTGGCTCATGCACGCACGTCTTGTAGAGCTCCATGTAACGATTCTGTCAATACCAAAATCGAAACGAATCTCCGATAAAAATGGATCAGATCGCTCCGCTCAACCTGAAAAAGCAACCTCACAGCCGTATAGGACGTGCAGGACAACTCTCAACAACTTCGTCAATGATTGAACACGTAAAAGGCATTGGCCGATGCGATTGATCTCCATCAGTGTAGCTCACGACGATACAATGGCGAACCTTTTTTGGTTTTCGAGATTTTTTGATATTATTCGGTCTCTATCGTATTTCAGCTGAAAGGCTTGAACAATGGGTCATTTGCCGGATCCGATTTTTCGCGGAATTCATGGATAGTTTTTTCCAGTTGCGTTCAATTTATCAATGTTAAATATTTTCCATAAGGGAAAATTATAAAAACTATGGATACTACTTTGTAACAGGTTGAAATTAAACCCATAAAATTATTCTAAAATAAATAAATAAAAGTGCATTCATTACGTATAATTGTATAGCATGTGAAAAACAACCTGCATTTTCATCTTGAAATAGAGTCTTTGTTTACGTAGCATGCCATATTAACAATATATAACAATTTCAACGAGTTTACAGTGCAAGAGGTAATCTGTATTTTAATGAAAAAAGACAATTAGTCGTCTCGTTCTCTGAACTACATCTCTGCCGTGCAATACTAGATCCTAATAAGTCGACTTACTAGAAAATAGGGTAGTAAGTTTTAAATATTTATTTAACTGTTTATTTGTTAATAAAAATCAATGATTTTTTTTGGAAAATGAAACTATGTAACAAGAGCTAACTGTGTATAAAATTTTAGAACAATAAATTCCATATTATAGAAGTTGAGCCATTTTTAAATGGAATGTCTTAAAATTTACTTTTACTACTTACTAGGTTCTTGTATTGCACGGCAGATCTGGATGGGTGGCAGTGGAATGTCCTCGCTGTGAAGTTAAGCGGGCAATGAAAGTTAAACATTTGAAATCTTCGATACTCTAAGCTCTTGAGGTTCTTCGTCAGCTCGTGGTCTCCGATCAGATGAATGGCTCCCCTTTCGATTGAATCAAGTACCCGGGGTGCAGTGCCTTAGATATGAGAGCAGTTTTCTAGTGATGTCAAAAGTTGTTGAAGTGTATACAACTTTTTGATCCGAAACAGTACACCAAGTTTCTGCGCAGCTGGCTTGGCGATTGCCACAACGTGGTTATGCCAAGACATAGTTCTTCCCAGATTGACGCCCAGCAAATTAATAGATGAAGCCAGTGGAATTGCGTGTGCTGCCATTACTATATCCGGTTCTGCAATGTTAATCATTTTAAAGACAACTGCAGCCTGGGTTCTCTTATCATTAACGACTTGGTTACCGTCACTCTAAGACGAAATTTCTTCCAGGCCTTTGTTAAGGCGTGATACTTCATGTTGTTTGCGAAGATGTGCGTCGGCAGCCGATGTTTGTGAACAATCGCACTGGACATATTTCTATTTAACCGAAAATTTAAAAAAATATATAATGCTCTAACCCTCCAAATTCAGAAGCCAACCGCTTCTTTGCTCAAGCACGATCGCCTTGTTATTTCCGTAATAAAAAGTTGGATGTACAAATAACAAAAACGTTAACAACAGACCGGGTACATGGGTCTATGACTGTAATTTTGTTCGGAATCATCGAAAGAAACGAGAACATGTTATGGAAGCCCGAAGAGATACTGTGGTGCGTGGATATACCATCGTCAATACGAAGATCGAAGATTGCGGTGATCTCGCTGCCATCTTCTTATAGTCGATTCGTCCTAAGAGTCTGGCCCATGGATAAGGGAAAATTTTGCAATAATTACTGGTAGAATATTTCATTTTAATCACAAGAGACCGGTTTTATGTAGAATAGACCAGCTGATCAGAAAAATATACACATGGAAAAATGTCAGTGGCCTTTTTTGCAAAAAAATATTATCGCAGGATATGTTTGCAGGGAAAACTTTGTCCCAGAAAATTCAATTTTTTCAACTTTGAACATACTTTTTTTCCAATAATTTGACATCACACACCCTTACGTCAAGTTAGAAAAGGAGAGATAATTTATTAAAAATACCAATTCTTGACAAGAAATACAACGCAAACGGCTTCGCATGACGCCAACAAACAAATGAACATAAAAGTGTCAAAAACTGGCGTATGGGGTGTCGTTAAATTTGCAATGGTGTTCTGAATCGATATAGCAAAAAATATACTGGGTGTATCCAGTGACGGTTCTTTCACAGGAGCATATGCGTACGTGCACCCCCAAAACGAATAAAAAAATATTAATTTATATTCATTGAATATTATTTATTGTATAAAGGACGACGTTCCCTAATATTTTATCGTACCGTCAACCAAACTGTATATTATAGGCTCTCGATCCGGCAACCGTGCCTCGGTCGAGGTTAGTAACAGGTGGCGGGAGACAGCGGGGGATAGCGAGGCTATGGCGATTTAACATGGGAAAGTCGCACAATTTTAGTGTGCGCCGCGCCGTTGTCTGTTCGTGCATCTAGTTAGAAATTCGAGCGTGTATGTTTTAATATTTTAATATTATATATTTATTAAGTTAAAATGAATAGTTTGACGGTGGACTATTTAAGAAATATCTTTAGCTCTTTGAGTTTGGAGCAAAAAATTGAAGTGAAGGCTGCGGGAAGACCTAAACCCGAAATTAATTTAATGCAGACCGCAAAGGGTAAATCTAGGGACTTTATTAGAAAGTTTAAAAATTAAATATATGAATAAAAAAATTATAGAGGGTATTCCAAACTTTAATGAGGCTGTTATTGATCAATTTTCTACAATTAAGAACCGAAGAACGGACTATACACTATACACACTAAGAAAACCTTTCTTATTTTCCAAAAGTTGTATTTCCTTGTGTAAAATTAAAAAATAAATAAAAATATGTTTTACCTAACGCATTTTCTTAGTACTTTTTTTCTTTCTACATTTAAAACGCCTAGAAAGTAATTGTTTGGTCGTTACACAAAAATAAAATTTTAAAAATAATTTCACCATACTTGTGAACCCCCTCTATCATAGGTCACGTACATACATCACACATACTGGGTGGATCATACCAAAGTTAGGGTAATTTCCGGTTAAATCGGAAGTGGCAATGCAAAATATTATTACACACAAACCCACTAAATTTTATTTCTCTAATTTAAGCAATAAAAGTTATAGGGGTGCGCGTTCCTCCTGAAACACCCGGTATAATAAAATACTGTCTGATAATTAAATAATAACGATTTAAAAAAAAATTCAACACCCTGTAGCAAGAATTCAAGCCGTTGCTGACATATGTTCAGATATGAACTTTTCGTCATACTTGTACCTAAATACCTAAGAAATCGCACTCTGAAATATTAGTACGCGATTACAAGGAACACCCTGTCTAAAGCATAGCAAGCTTAATGCTACTCGAGTATACCTTCATCAATACGACGATCGAAGATTGCCCCGATAATGCTGCCATCTTGTTAACTTGTTAACGAAACAACTAATGACTTATCCCATAATGGGTCAGCTCGCGCCATGCAAGTCATACTTGGACCAGTTTTTGTTTCCTCTTTTCGATTCTAATTTCTTGTAGTGTGATGATGGTGATGTTTACATTACCATAATCGAAAATTGTCAAAGGTTTAATGACTTTTACGATTGGTTTTTTTACAGCGATAATTTCGGTAATAAATTTACATTTATAATGTCTTGTCTTGTCAGGTTGTTAAAAATTATTATTTTTTTCCAATGACCACCTACGATAATGAGATAAAAGCAATGGCTAACTTGACTAGAAAGCCGGGTGTTAAAATAGTATATTAAGATACAAGTTTCATAAGACATTATCTTAGAGCATGCGTACAAGTACAAGTGCTCTAATTGTCTTGAATGAACCTTGTATTTTATAATACTTTTTCTATTTGGGTCTTTAAGGTCTGAAAAACTTTAAAACCTATAGTAGATTTTTTCCATTTGAATTAATATTTTATTTTTGGGTTGGCCATACTTTTACAATTTCATAAAATGTTACGAGTATCAAATATGCCATAATAGAAACAATTGAACACAACAAAGATTCTTCCCATCCGTCAAATTAAAAATAAATATATTATTAAAGTTAATAAAAATGAGCCAGGAAGAAAGTTGTACTCCGTCAGAAATACGAGAAATTGCAGAAAATAATCTAGAAAAACTTTTAAAAAGAATATGCAAAATTTGAGTTATGGTGCGAGCAGAACAAAGTTCAAAATATTGAATAAAATAATAAATAGTAGGTACTATTGAACAAAATATTGTGTCGATACAGAATCTGGCAGGAATAACAATTAAAGCCCAGGAAATGGCTACAGTAACTATAAATATGTATATATAAAGTAGTATGTATAATACTATCTTGAATTAAAAATAAAAATAGTACTTTATTGAATAAAAGTATAGACATAGAGCATAAACTGGAAGATATTTCTACTATTTTTAGGTTATGTTGTTTTATAGTTGTGACTAGAAATTAGTTGACGGACACCGTCAGCATGTTATATATTTCCGAGTATAGGTAAATATGATCTATTTGCAAGGTTAAAAGTTAGTATTTTAAAGTTTTCTATAAAAATTTTTGTCGAATCCATAATGTCAAAAAAACTAATTTCAACGAAATCAAAGTAAGCCCAAAATTCGAACCCTAGTTGCTGCCAACATAAAAAAATAAAATTTCAGTTCCATAAAGTGGCAGGTTATTCAATTTTTTTGCATTGCATAATGTAGCCATTATGAAAACAAATAGAAAAACGATTGTTAACAAATACTTTTCAAATAACTGTGTTGAACAGTGATGTCAGATGGTGCAAATTTGATAATAAATTGGTCCTTTTTTTTAATTGTGGGGATCCGTTTAGGTTTTTTATGATAAATATAAGTGGTAAGTAACAAAGAATTGATAGGCAACAGATTCAACATAATCACTGCTTGGGTAAAGTAGAAATCATCTATCATGGATATAATATCCATACAGGATAAGTAAACGTGACTTATGTACTAATTATACAGGGTGGCCCATCGAAAACAGTCCAGTAAGGTTTACGGCTGTGTACGTGAAAAAAAAACCTCGCACCCGTAAACTTGTGTTTTCAGGGGGACACGTTTCACTATTAATTTCATCCCTGTAATCTCAACCCCCCTAGCGGAGGCGGCTACTGCCCTTGTTTCTTCAAATGGGAGCAACGGAATTTGAAACATTTCACTCCACCTCTTATCAAGTACACAGGTTTGTGCGTAAACCATTTTTTGTCAACAAATTACACCAGATGTTCTTCACAATGTCCGAGAACACTTTGAACAGTTGTTGTACTATTGTATGGAGGTGAATGGCGGACATTTTAAACATTTAATAAGATAACATGTAAGTATTACTCGATAAAATTACATTTTTTAAAACGCAATTTCTCGGCGGCGCCTAGCTCAAATTTACAAAACAAAGCGCCATTTTAAAGAGAATTTAATGCCCTTTAAAAAGATGTATCACAACATACCCATTCCCATTTGAAAAAACAAGGGCAGTAACCGCCCCCGCTAGGGGGGTTGAGGTTACAGGGATGAAATTAATAGTGAAACGTGTCCCCCTGAAAACACAAGTTTACGGGTCCGAGTTTTTTTTTTAATTTTCACGTACACAACCGTAAACGTTGCTGGACTGTTTTCGATGGGCCACCCTGTATTTGTTTTAATAATAATTTGTATATTGTTTTAAGCATAGTTGTAAAATCAACCATTTTCTATGCTAGAAATTGTAACAAGAAATTTCAGCAAATTATATGCGCCGAAACTCGACGAGCATAAAAATTTTTGTTCCAATTACGGCATCATTAATTTGCCACAATACTATAATAATTTACTTAATATTCGTAAGTCGTGACGTTTTTTGCCCATGGGTTAATTAAAATTGTCTTTTGCATACAAGGAAACGGTGACCAAGGTATTTGCGATTCATTATGGTAATGAGTTTAACGTCTTTGTTGTTCTAAGGACCTTTTGTGACCAGAACGGTACTAAGGCTATTAAATAGCTATTAAAATAATGTTAAAATTAATGAGCCGATGAATAAAATTGAAAATGACAAAGGGGGGTAGGATTTAGGCCTGAGCAATGGTAAATTTGAACTCAAATATGGGCCTCTGAGTGTCTTGTAGACTTTTAGAAGAAATTATAGAAATGTGTACACATTTATTTTAAAAAAATCTAGCTCCGGTTTGGATTAATTAAAGCAACCGAATTTAGTTTCATTATAAATTTGTATTATTATTTGTATTATAAGTCACATCTAGAGAATCCAATCCTGCACCCAAACTTTAATCCCGCAAACCTGCGGGATTAAGCCCATCGATCCCGCGGATCCACGGGATTTGCGGCATAGCAAACAATGAACTGCGGTATTTTTGGTCGACTCGTCGGGGATTCCCCGCAATGCTGGGCTATTGAAAAAACGTTAAACAGAACAGTTTTCTTGCGTACGTGTGAAAGTAAGGGCGTTATTCTACTAGTATCTAGTGACATTTATCAAGTGGTTGAATATAATAGATGGAATTTAAACAGCAATCACAAAAATGAGTGTCAGTGTAGTTTACAAAGACAATAAAGGTTCAAGTTTAGTTTGGAATTATTTTTTAAAGTCTGAAGATGGTCTTACAGCTAAATGTAAGTTATGCCCTAGCATTATCAAAATCTCTGCTCGTTCCACCAAAGGTCTTCACACCCACTTACAAACAAAGCATAATATTAATTTGAAAGTCCAGATTAGCAGCGGTAGTGTTGATATTGATAAAACAACACAGGAAATGAAAGCTAGTACGAGCAGTTCGAGTAGTTCGTTTAGTTCTATTGCTAAGCGCTCATATGTTAGTGGTTCTTCTGTGCTACCTAAATTACAGATTTTTTTTCATCTGCGATGTAGGAAAGAGTGTCTCGAATGGTAGCTAAAGATGGTATACCCTTTGGAAAGTTTATCACATCGACCGATATGCGCCAACTATTCGAATCAGAGGGCAACAAATTGAATCTATTCCGCCGGCAAGTTTCGAAGCTGAACGTTCGTTTTCAGCCGCAGGATATAGGTGCAATAAAATAAGATTAAATCTAAAAGATGAAACATTAAACATGTTATCTTTTCTTCGAAAATACTTTCAAAATCAATGTAACATGTAACCGTTAAACTAGTCGTACAATTGTATTCTGCCTATATGCAATAAATATTTTCCTGCTACTCTACTCTGTTTTTAATTGCATAAAACAGCACCCACATCGAGTCCAGCAAATCCCGCGAACCCCGCACGTTTAATCCCGCAATGTCAATCTCGCGAAATCACCGCAGGATCTAGCATTTGCGGGATTGGATTCCCTCGTCACATCGTTTAAGTTCAGTTAAAAAAATTATAGCTCTCGGTGTCAAACGATCTCTGAGAAGAATGGCTGCTACACAATTCACTTTTAATACTCGTTTTCTCAAAATTGCGATCGGAATACTCAAATCAACGTCACATTCCGTCTCTGTATCTCGTTATTACGTATTTTTGGTCATTCTACCTTGTTTCCAGGGTGGCGTTCGTCTTCTCTTAAAGGTGCAGGCGACCACGGTGGCTCTCGACAGCAGCAGCGAAAATATTCAGGTTTTTTGTCTGGGACTGAATTATTCTTGTCGAGTGTGTTCGGTTGAATGTAAACCTTTTGGAACTCGCGGGTTAGTTAAAATATGCTGTCAGGTTGTCGGGGAACCGCATATTTACTAACTCGCTGGCACTTTAAAACATTTTTACCGAGGAACGTATTTTATACGGGGTGTAACAAACTCATTCTTCACCATTGGGAATTCGGAAACGGTGGGCGATAAGAAGGCGGTTAAATTGGGTTTGTTCAAAGTTGTGTGATTATAGGCCCAATAATATGCCGCAAAAAAATAAATACAGGGTCTTTTAAGATATTTGGAAACATCTAATATTTTACTTTGCTTGTTTTTATTTCGTTCTGACTTTGTTGCTGCCTAACAACTATCGACCAGTCGCATTGCTTTCAGTTATATCAAGAGTAATGGAAAAAGCTATTAGCCAGCAGCTGCTAAAGTACCTGGAAGGCTTCTACATTATCAGCGATCATTCATATGGTTTTCGAAAGTCCAGGTCTACTGGAGATCTTCTAGCCTATGTCACCCATCTTTGGAACAACGCAATCGAACATCATGGGGAGTCTCGGGTTTGGCATGAGGGACTTCTAAGTAAACCGCCATCTTATGGTATGCCCAGTCGATTCTGTGGATGGTTGTCTAGCTTTCTTCAGGGCCGCTCTCTGCAAGTGGCGATTGACAGATTTCTCTCAGACACCTTCACCATCAATGCCGGTGTTCCTCAAGGGTCCATATTGTCTCCCACCCTCTTCTTACTCTACATTAACGACCTTCTAGTGAAAACTAAAAATCCGATATTTAGCTTTGCTGAACTATAGCACACTTGTATCATCTTTGGATGCACAAAAATCGGCTGCCGACGCACATTTTCGCAGACAGCATGAAGTATCACGCCTCAACAAAGACCTGGAAGACATTTTGGCTTGGGGTGGCAGGCAGCAGTCTCCTCTAAAAAGGTTAACATCATAGAACCCGATATAGTCATGGACACGCAATTCCACTGGCTTCATGTATTAATTTTCTGGGCGTCAATCTGGGAGGAAATATGTCTGGGCATAATCACGTTGTGGCAATAGCCAAGATAGCTTCTCAGACACTTGGTGTACTCTTCCGAACCAAATAGTTGTACACACCTCAGCAATTTTTGATACTATACAAAGTCCAGATTCGACCATACTGAGTACTGCTCTCATGTCTGGAGCTCTGCGCCCAAACATACTCTTCGGCTACTGGATTCCATCGAAAGGAGGGCCATTCGTCTGATCAGAGACCACGTATTGACGAAGAACCTCGATAGCCTAGAACATCGAAGACAGGTTGGGGATTTGATTCTCTATTACAGATATTTTTATGGAAAGTGCTCGGCTGACCTAGTCCCCTTAATTCCGCCCAGAGCGGCGAACAGCAGAAATACACGACGAACCACTGCCGCCCATTCATATGTGGTTAAGCTTAGTACTCCTCGAACTTCATTATTTAAGAATTGTTTCATCTGGTGGCTTCATCATTATGGAACGACCTTTCCGAGATCGTTTTTCCCAACGAATATAACCTCCAACGATTCAAAACCAACGTGAATCGCAACGTCGAGAGTGCCTTAACGGATTTTTCCTATAGTGCTTGTGTTTGATCATTAAAAAAAAAATACGAGTTATATAAGAGTAAATCTTCAAATCTTACCGTGCTTTATCTTGAACTAAAATTTGCGTTTACAAACCCGTCAAATCCACGACGGTGTTCCCTCAAAAAGTAAAGAACCGACATTCTTTAATAATATCAATAACAAAAAAATTGTTTCTTATTGTACAACATTTAAAATAACAAAAAATATGTATTTCTCCGACACCTGATATGAAACGGAGCTACCCCATAACAAATTGCTCCTTTGACTGCATCAAAAATCAAACCTCTGACATATTCCGAGGATTTTATTTTATTTTTAGTTGTAATCTGGTTGTGAGATCTGTCAGGCTTAAAAGGAGTACATTCCGACCGACGTTCGATTTGGTCTGAGTAATCGAATAAAAACAAATTTGACATTAATTCTGATTGATACTTGAAAAATGACGCTGGAGTGAAGAGAAGGAAAGGAGAAATAGCGAATATGAAGGCACCATCGGGCAGCGGCGTTTCTCTCGTGAAGGTGGTCAGAAAAATTATTCTTTCCTCAAATCATACTTATTATATGAGAAACCAAGTAAATTGTATCAATGCTTGTAACGTAGCACATAACACCAGGCATCTTTTAGTGTTTTTTATTGCGTATCCATGTCTTTAGTGAATTTTTGCTGAAAACTGAAACACAACTAATATACCATTATCTATATTAATCATCCTTTAAATTGCTACAAAGGCTCTACTCCAACAAATGAACTCTAAAAAAACATATACAATTCTAAATAAAGAAGCTATTATAACAGCGAAAAGTTCGAGTTTTTTTACAGGTCTTCGGCACACCGAAGACATAGTTTCTTCACACACTGGAGACAGATTGGATTATAGCATGAATGACAAAGACATTTCGTCATTCTTCTTTTTCTGCTAAGGCAAATGGAGCATATTTTTCGCTTTTCCAGAATCTGTTCAGGAGCAGGAGTCAAATTAGATTCCTCTTCAATGCCAAGATATAGTTACATTCGTACTGACGCGTAGTCTAAGTCGGGAAATTTCGGTTACACTCGACCTAGGCTGCTCTTGCCTAGGCAGCATACTTGACTAACCTCTACTTGAGAGTACACTGACAGAAAATTATTAAACGAAATAAATAACGGTAATACTAGTAAACTTACCCTTATTTTTAATGCTAAATAGAAAATAATTATAAAATTTGGGGGTTTCCATTTGAAAATGTAGATTTTTACAGTTTGGTCAGTTTCATTTTTATTTTAAATTATAAAAAATCTATTCAAGCAGGTTCTTGTCAACAAGAAATCCAACTCCAAGTAAATAATAAAGGCTTCCTAATAGAAAAACTTAATATTTCAAACTGCAAACGTCATTTTAGACCTAAAACCTTAAATATGCCAAACATGCTTAGTTGTAGACTTAGTTATGATATATGAAATCTGCCTAGAATCTTGTGTAGAATCCAAAAATGTAATAATATATAGGGTGTTCCGTTTAACATAAGCAAGTTGGCACCGACTTCCGTCATAACCATATTGAAGCCGAATTGCCCCCATCAACATTAGCTTATTGTACAATTTTCACAATTCTCGGTGGGACACCCTGTATATTGAATAGTCTTTAAGAAAAAACTGCAAATGAAAGATGATGAGGATTGCAGATCAGTAACTGATATTCATTAAACGTTCAGGAAATACTCTCCAGCAGGAACAAACACCACCACTACAAGAAAAATCATTTAAGGCACTCTGAGCAGTGCCCTCTTAACCCATGGCAAGGCCCATAGGCTTCGAGCTTCTTTAGGCCCCTAATCTGTCAACAAACTGATCCAAAATAGTATTAAAATTTAATTTCCGGAGCACCGACGATTCTACATGCATTAATGCCAAATGATTGAGTTTCACATCTTTTAGACTGGATCGCAGGTACATTTTAATACGTTTCAGGGCAGAAAAAGATCTCTCTCCAGAACAGTTTGTGACTAGAAGTGACAAGTAAATCCGTAAACAGATGTACATGTTTGGAAAAGTATCCTGCATTTCATTGTTAAAAATTGTTTGAAATATTCTCAATGCAATAGAGGTCCCTTTATTTTGACTTTTACGTTGAGGTTCATTCACGTATTCTTGGAAATGAACAATCTCCTCGGGGAAGCTGGTATAGAGATCTTCTGGGTAGGCTTTCACCATCCTCTCTGCCGCAACCTTCAGTTGATCACATTTTACTGTGGACATGTGTGAAAGGAAACCAGGAACTGCATCATATGCCTCCAGCCTATTCTGAAGTGCTGTTAACAAGTGATCGATCATGGGAAGAAACACAGTGACCCTAAAATTCTCCCTCCCTGAAAAAGCAGTAAGCTCGTCGTTTTGGATCAGACGCTTACGCTGCTCTCCTCTCGATGGAATCTGGTATATTTGAAAGCAGAACTCCAGCGCTTCATGATTGTAAACACCTAATTTTAAACTAACAAAATTTAATTTGTATGTTAAAACTGATTGTGTAAAAACGCGCAATCGTTGGATACGCCTATGCCGAGAGATCAGGTAGAAAAATACGCTCGATCCCATCAAGGATGACAATAAACCACTTAGTTAGAATGATTCTGGTGATCGGCCACACGTTTGTTCGACTGACATTTCGAAAAAAAAAAAACGCTCTTTGTCGCTGTAAAAGCTTTTTGACACAATTGGAAGGCTTTTTACTTTTTATGCCTTTGCGCGGAACGATGCGCCATTGTTTATCAAATAGCGGCAAGTGCCTTAATCCATTCAAATCGGCAGAGTCTTAACGGACGGATCATTGAACCGCGAGTAAAGCACTTTTCTAGTCGCTCTCGAGATATCTGTGACAATCTTTGTATTGGTACACCCAGACGTTATCGTGGGAGAGATACCATCAATTTCGCCGATAAAAGACCTATCGTTGGACATCAATGATTTTGTTTTCATTCTGTAAAATGTTTTTTGGGACCTTTGTTTCGGTGATGCCGATGGGGACGGTGCGATAAGATTCATGCTAGTCATTTGGATGGGTATAATGCCAAAAAGAAATCAAAAAGTGTATTCAAAAAATACCTCTATAGGATACACATCGTAATTAGAGCGTGAAAAATAAGCGGTGACGACGGAAAACTTGACTAACCAGTTAAAACGATTGGACCTACATCTGTCGGGTCCCTGGTCACTCTGGGATATTAGGAAATGAAAAAGCGGATGAACTAGCGAGAGCCGGATCCGCTCAAAATCTCAGGGGCAAAACAGGTAACAAAAACAACATTAGATAGATGGTCGAAAAACAACACATATCTCGATGGCAAGGGTTACCTGGTCAAAGACACGCACGGGCCGGAATTGGAAAACCATCGGAAATACAATCGAATGGGATGCTAGCCCTAACACTGCCCCAGTTGAAACAAGTGATGGGTCTGCTAACAGGCCACTGCCACTTGCGAAAACACCTTCAACGGATAGGTATAAACAACGGATCCATGAATGCAGACTCTGCGGCGAAGAGGATGAAACCGTCTCACACATAATATACCGCTGCGTAGCGCTGTCTCGTAGAAGACAAAATATCTTCGGGAACATACAACGTGGTGACAACCTCCAACATGACAAGCTTGGTTACTGGACCTTATAGACGGAACAAACATCTTCTAACAAGATCGGGGTACACAATAAGCCGAAAGGCTTCAGTGATAGAAGTTCGGGCCTTTAAACCGACCCCCTCCTTTAACCAACCAAGAACATCTATCGAATCCATTAAGCTATCGACAATTGCAATAGCAAGATATTATCTCGAGGAAATTAGTATTTCCAGCACGTCCTCCAGACGAAAGAGTTCTTGAACAAAGAATTTCGATGAGTACTAAGCTGAACGACATATGGATGGGCGTTAGTCGTTCGTCGTGTATTTATGTTATTCGTCGCTCTAATAACCATAATAATAAACATTCTTTATTTCCGAATTACATTACTTAACATAAAATGAAATAGTGTCAAAAATACAGCAGATTATTGCGAATCATAGATTTGACGTGTTTGTTAAATATTATCAATATTGTAGGGTTCAATGTCGTTAAGTAGTTTAAATACACTTTTTTTTTAACTTTTTTAATATTGTCACAATTTTTAGTATGATGTGGAAGTCTATTGTATAGTTTTATACAGTTGTAATACGCACCACTTTCGTACAATGTTAGTCTGTGTTTGGGAAGGGACAGTAAGAAGCCCATTCGCTTTAAATTTATCTCTGCAACTTTCTCTAATATTGTAACCAAATATGGTTCTCACTACTCTTTTTTGACATACAAACAACTGTTCTGCATCCCTACATTTTCCATACAGAATAATTCCATATCTAATACGTGATTCGACGTTTGTGTAGTACACCATTCTACACGTTTGTCTATCCAAGTATTTAGATAAAATACGCAAGGTGTAGCACACCTTATTCAATTTACCAATCACATACTGTACATGGTGATCCCATGACAGAGTATTATCCAAAACCATTCCCAAAAATTTAGTTGTTCGTGATATTTTTAGTTGCTGGTGGTTGCTGAGGTGTTTAGTATGAGCTTATTTTTGACAAACCACTCATTTGCTTCCATTATGACTTATTTAGTCCTTATGCCAAGAGTAAACTGACTTGGAGCCGTAATAAGAAAACTGGTATCATCTGCATTATTCGTTAGTGTATTTTTGGTAGAAAGACAGGTCGGTAATATCATTCACATAGATAGTAGTAGTAATACACAAATAATAGTGGTCCCAATACACTTCCCTGTGGTATTCCCAGTTTTATGTCCGCTCTACTAGATGTTACTCGATCCTTTCCCTTACCCATTACTACTTTTTGACATCTTTCCATCAGATACGATCTGATCCATTGCAAGGCAGGTCCTCGAACTCCATACAGTTCTAATTTATCAAGTAAGATACTATAATTTATTGTGTCATGCGCCTTCGAGAGATCGAGAAATACCCCCAAAGAGATCACTCCGTTATCCAAAGACACCAAATTCTGCTCTGTAAACTGAAACAAAGCTGTTTGCGTCGATCTACCCTTCTAGGTGGAAATCGATGTTCTAGGCTGTCCAGGTTCCTGGGTCAGAACGGCGAAAATAAGCGATGATAACAGAAAACTTGACTAGCAAGGTAAAACGATTAAATCCACATCAAATGGAATCCGTCAAGTTATCAGCAATTGCAACATCAAGAAATTATCGCCCAAAACTCATCATTTACTAATTTTCAAAACAGTTCACTTATTAATGTTAAAAGATGTATACTCTTAACTACAGGTTATTTTATCGTCCATTTATTAAACCTGTAGGCTTGATGCTAAACCAGAATGACATCTGGCGATTAGAGAACGAGGATTGTGGTAAAATCAATCAAGAGTAAAAGTCATTGGTCAATTATTACCGCACCCTTAGGGCTAACGAGTGGTAGAAATTATCATTAATTCAATCCGAAAGGAACGGTAAGGGTAGACACCATGTCTCGTTGCGTTACACAGCGTTTCCCATAACTTATGAAAACATGGAAATATCTCCAAAATGGTTAGATATTTAAGATCTAGCAAGTATGCCTTCTTAATTTAGAAATTCCCCTTCTTTGTGAACCTTGGATTAAAATTACCTAATAACATGTATGCTCCCTTAAATTCAAAATTGTTTGAAAAAATACTTAAAAGATTAAAACCAATTATTGAAGACAAAAACATAATCCCTGACCATCAGTTTGGCTTCAGAGAGGTGCACTCAACTATAGATCAGGTCCACAGAATTACACACATAATAGAAACGTCGTTGGAAGAAAGAAAAGTTTGCTCTACCGTCTTCCTTGATGCAGCTCAGGCTTTTGATGTGGCACTAGGGACTGCATTAAAAATTATGCAAGCTCTTGCCTAATCAGTTCGCACAATTATTGAAGTCATATATGTCTGATCGAGCCCTTAGAATTAAACAGGGAGACGCTTACTCTGAACTTAACGAAATTAAAGCAAGGGTACCACAAGGCACTGTATTAGGGCCAGTCCATTATCTACTATACACCAGCGATATTCCTGAACTAGAGCATGATACGATAGCCACCTTTGCTGATGATACTGCTATAATGACCGTAGGCAAAGATCACGAAGAAGCGGCAATAAAACTGCAAAGATCAGTTAACAAAATTAACAACTGGACTAAGCAATGGAGAATCAAATTAAATGAGGCTAAATCTGCCCATGTGAATTTCACAAACAAAAGAGATCAATATATTCCTGTTAACATGAACAATATCCAAGTACCATATGCTGATACAGCAAAATATTTGGGTATAACACTGGACGCTAAGCTACGCTGGAGAGCTCATATCAAAAAGAAAAAAAGAAGAATTAGACATTAAATGTAAGAAAATATATTGGCTGGTTGGACGAAGTTCTACTCTGTCAATATAACAAAGTACTTCTGTACAAACAAATTCTCAAGCCAGTATGGACATGTGGCATCCAGCTGTGGGGTTGTGCCAGTAAGAGCAATTTAGCAATAATCCAGCGATTCCAAAACCCCTTGGTACTGCAGAAATAGTGACCTCCATAGGGACATGGAAATTGTTACCGTTAGTCGTTCGTCAAGAGTCATGAACAGCGACTTCTTCATCACGTCAATGTCGAGGCTATCCAGCTCCTTCACAATACGAACCAGACCAGGAGACTCAAGAGGATCAACCCCTTTGAGCTGGTGTAATTGTGTTGGTACAAAAGCAGAGATCAGTGCTTGGGTACACATTAACATTAGTGTAATTAGGATATTAGAAAATAATAAGGAACTCTAGTGAGTAAGTCCTTAGTTATAAGTTTCGTAGCTGTACTAAATTAGGTTTGAAAAATATTGCTCATTGATCTAAGTTGTGATCAGATTGTAATTTCAGTAAATGCCAATGGAGGTGTTTTATAAATAATAAAAAAATAACATGTTAGAAAAAAAATCATAGATTTATTAAATCCGGTGTATGTAACTAGCACCTTCTAATGTGAAACTAAAAATGCTACAAATTCTTATTTTTTACTCATAAAAACATCGTGCCGCCAACTTTCAATCCGATTTAAACACCCTGTATTTCTGGAACAAGAAACATCTCGAAAAATCTCATGCGACTTAATCGGCTTACTTTGATCTTTAGTATCTCCACTTGCTCTATAACCCATAAGTTATGGAATACCCTGTATGCGTATTTATGACATTAATACAATAACAAATTGTTTAACAACGGCCTGCCACATAGCCTATTTATCCGTTATTTACAAGAAGCCAGAAATTTCGTTTAATAACACCCTTAAACATCCACTTAAAAGCTAAAATATAACAGCAAAGACGGCTACCGAGCATGTTATTACTCATTCCGAGGCAGTTTATCATTTTTTCCATTTCGCTGGCGATAAAGAACTCTTTCTCGTTCTCAAAACTCATAAATATAGACACTTGATGATAACTTATTACCATGAGAAATGGAATGGTAAAATCAATTTTTAAAGATGATATACATTCGCTTCCTCGTAGCGATGTTAGCCTCATTTACACACGAAAGCTATGGTCAGTACGTTCTTCGTACGTGTCCCGGTATTGGCGATATTTCTAGGCTATGGTGTATCTAGACTAGATGGATTTCTCTCAGACACCCTTACCATCAATGCCGGTGTCTCTCAAGGGTCCATATTGTCTCCCACTCTCTTCTTACTACATTAACGACCTTCTAGTGAAAACGAAAAATCCGATATTTAGTTTTGCTGACGATAGCACACTTATCTCATCTTTCTCTTTGAATGCGCAAACATCGGCTGCCGACGCACATCTTCGCAGGCAGCATGAAGTATCACGCCTCAACAAAGACCTGGAAGAGATTTTGGCTTGGGGTGACAGTAACCAGGTCGAATTTAACGCTAAAAAAACACAGGCAGCAGTTTTTTCTAAAAAGGTTAACATTACAGAACCGGAAATGGTCATGGCCGGACACGCAATTCCACTGACTTCATCTATTAATTTGCTGGGCGTCAATCAGGGAGGAAATAAAAAAAAGGCTCTAACTCAAGAACTATTGAGTTTTCAACTTCTTGTTATATGACTACTACCTTTATTTTAGCACCCTGTATTGACTCTACGTACGTACCGGCCGTAGATCTCTAGCTTTAATTACAAAATTACTAATTACACATTTAAATTATCAGTTACGAAGTTCTGTACTCGCAATCAACACGTCTGGCATTATCGGGTAAAGCTATCGACAGTTGAAAAATGAGAAACCGTGTCGCCGCATGCCCGGGTAAACTGTTGGTCCTCCATGAGCCGAATTAAGATAGAAGGAGATAAAAAAAAGATAACGAGATAACTGGACGCGATTAAATGATAAAGATTAAAAGATAATTTATCTGATCTGTTTTGCGGTTTTAACGCTACCAAGTGTTTGAATATCGATGATTCTTGATTTGTGAGATTTGTTTTAACGACTCGTAGAATTATAATTGGCGCCCTCTTTATGATTGGCGGTACACAATTGATTATTGGTATAATTACATAACGAGTGGTGAAAGTGGTAGATCACTTTTACACAAGTAATGTACACAATTTCTACGACCACAAATACAGTGCCCAATTATTTGAACATATTACCTTATAGTTGTTGCAGAATTATAGCGTTGACTCTTGCTGCCATAAATAAACTACCTGATTAAACCCTATTGCATACGCATCAACCTCTTCAAAGCTCAATAAATGGGATCAGGGCCGGCTTGAAAATGTATACCACACCACATGATTTATTTTTATAATTTAAAATAAATAGCTAGGTATTCTTAGTTTTAGGTATAATAAATGTAAAATAATGATAACAATTAATGATAATTGAAAATAATATAATTTAAAAGTATAACTATTAGGATAACAAGTACAATACAAATTAATTAAATTCTAAGAAACATTGATAGTTTATTCAAAATTTAACTCTGTATCACTATCACTATCTTCATCTAAGCCTAAACTTATAATTAAGGGTTGAACATTTGTAATCATACAATTGTAAGAATTTTCCACCTTAAGTACATGCTGTACACAGTTTTTCCAGCTGTCTGCACAAATGTTTCTTACTTCGTTTTTAATTAATTCTACTACAGATGAAGAAATATAGATCATTTTCAATCATAAAATTTTGAATTTCAGCTTTTGTATTATTAGAAATGGGAATGATTTTTGCTTGCCGACTATGATAACTAGCATTGTCCATTACAATGACGCTATTGTCAGGTATATTTTTAAGGAGTTATGTTTAAACCAATCTTCAAAAAGTTGTGCGTCGGTATCTTGATGGTAATCTAAAATATTGATTGTTGAATAATCTGCCGTTTTCAGAATAAGTATACGGGGTCAGGTAGGAAAGTTATCGGACCTAACCTCATTTTTTTAAATGGAATAATGTAGCTAAGCTTAATAAGATTCGTTTTTCTATTTCGGTTTCATAATGGCTACATTATGAAATGCAAAAAAATTGAATAACTTGTCACTTTATGAAACTGAAATTTTATTTTTTTCATGTTGGCAACAAGGTTCGAATTTTAGGCCTACTTAGATTTCGTTGAAATTAGTTTTCTAGGCATTATCGATTCGACAGAAATTTTTTATAGGAAACTTTAAAATACTAACTTTTAACCTTGCAAATAGATCATTTTTACTAGATATTTATCCGAAAAACCTATACTCGGAAATATATAACATACTGATGGTGTCCGTCAACTAATTGGTAGTCACAACTATAAAACAACATAACCTAAAAATAATAAAAATATCTTTCAGTTTATGCTCTATTTCTAAAGTTTTATTCAATAAAGTACTATTTTTATTTTTAATTAAATATAATATTATACATATTACTTTATGTATACATACTTATAGTTACTGTATTGGGAATTGTTATTCCTGTCAGATTCTGTGTCGACACAATATCTTATTCACTAGTATTATTTATTATTTTGTTCAATATTTTGAACTTTGTTCTGCTCGCACCATAACTTAAAGTTTTGCATATTCTTTTTAAAAGTTTTTCTAGATTATTTTCTGCAATTTCTCGTATTTCTGACGGAGTACAACTTTCTTCTTGACTCATTTATATTAACTTTAATAATATATTTATTTTTAATTATGACTAATGGGAAGAAACTTTTTTGTGTTCAATTATTTCTATCATGGCATATTTGATAAGTGTAACATTTCATTAAATTGTAAAAGTATTGCCAACAAGAAAATATTAATTGAAATGGAAAAAATCTACTATATTTTTAAAAGTTTTCCAGACTTTAAAGATCCAAATAGAAAAAGTATTATAAAATACACGGATCATTCATAAGACTTAGAGCACTTATATACGCGTGCTCTAAGATAATGTCTTATGAAACTTGTATCTTAATATACTATTTTCGTATACGCGGTACATCTTGAAGGTCAGACAGATTTCTGCTCAGATTACATGAAACCACCATTAGATAGCGCTGATATAGTTGATACTACCCACTAGGGTTAATAGGATTCGTTTTTCTTAGTTGAGAAAGTGGCCCTTCTTCCCCTACTTCCCCCGACGAGACGCCACTGCCGCAGATATAAAATAACCGCTCATTCCATCCGACATTTATCAGTCGCCTTCCATTCTCCCAGAGTCCGAATACGCTCTAAAACTTGTGTCACTGAAGTAAACCCATTGTCAGATTTAATTGGATAGCGATCTTGGAACGATAAGAATCCTCGAGCCATAAAGACCAGAATCGTCTGCGTTGCAATTCGATTACGTTGCCGGTCTAGATGCAGTTTTCTTAAATTGGCGCAAGCGAATTTGACCTCAATCAATTGCTGATGGAATCCTCGGGCAGCTCGGTCTTGATTGATTAGAAGATAAATCGGTTTTAACTGTCCTCTGGGTGGGATGATCGGAAAAAGGAACGTAGTGCAGTCGATGGAACTCTTTCGCGGGACAATAATTAAATTTTCATAAGGAAGTAAAATACACAATATTTACAAAAAATATAAACTGTACCCATTTTCGACACTTTTATAGGGTATCTCCGTTATTGTTAGTGCTATCAAAAAAGTAATGTAGGTGTCATGTGCTCCTTTTGGGTCAAACTTAAAATGGCAAAATCACAATTCGAAAATTTTTGCTCGCTTAAGAGATACGGGGGAAAATCAACAAATTGACAATTTCTAAATTACCCTATATTTTCTTAGTTAAAAGAGATACAGAAAAATGTTCTATACAGAAGTTTCTTTATATTGATTGTTGAATAATCTGCCGTTTTCAGAATAACTATACAGGGTCAGGTAAGAAAGTTATCGGACCTATCCTCATTTTTTAAAATGGGACCCCCTGTATATTTTAATCTAAAAAGCATTTTAAACTCTCTTCTCAAAATTATAACACACCATGGATGATAGATATCATATAAAATTTTTCAAAATGTTTATAAGACATTTTCACAAATGAATATGTAAGAATTAAATTGACGTTAAATGTTAATAACAACTAGAATGTCAATATAGTTATCTCTAGGATATTAGCTTTTGTTTCATGGCCTACTATGGTTTAAAATAATAAAGTTTTAATAAATCTCCTAGGAAACCAATATTATCCATTATATATTTGAAAATAGAATTTAAAATGCATTTTACATTAAAATATACAGAGTGTTCCACTTTAAAAAAGTGAGGTTAGGTCAGATAACGTTGTTACCTGACCCCCGCCCGTGGAATACAAACAACTTTTTCCACGTGCATTTTTTAGTACAAGACAGAGAAAAAGAGTATTTCCGGGATAAAACTTGATTTTCGCACGGCTCTGATTTTGTCTTTCTCATGGTGATTATTGGTAAAGGATGGGCCCGGATAAAAACATTTTTCGGACAAAAGCTGTTTATTTTTGGTCAGAGAACACGATACGCCAATAAAAAATATGGGGTTCCATTTGAAAATCTGAACTTATCCCCACCCGCGCCCGGGGGGTTAGGGGGTGGGGGTGGTTTAAATTGCAAACTATTCCTCCTTCAAAACCAAACAACTTTTTCCCCAGACATTTTCCTCTTCAATGCGATGCACCGGAGTGATTCCGGGGTATCGACCTTTTTTCAACACCGTGTATAACAAAAGTCTTAAATTTAATACTTTTTTGCGATTCCATTTGAAAGGCTTCTTTCTGAAAGGCTGATTTTACTGCTAACAAAAACTTTAATTACACTTTTGCGCCGAAACGATGTGGTTTATCGACTCGCATAAAAAGTACTTTTTTAATAGATTATTTTGCCGTTAAAATGACAGTTTCTTTTTTCCAACAACTGTCGGAACAAAAAATATATGCCAAAAATTAAATTTGAACTGCCGGTAAAGCGGCATTTACTATAAGAAATGATTTAGAAGATGGTAAAATGGAAGTGTGTTTGCAACTTTGGTGATTTGTCTAAAGCGTGTTTTACATTATCCCATTTCTTGTTCAAGAAATTGTACAATTTCTTGTGCAATAAATGCAAATAAATTCTCTCCAGTTGCCATTTCCACGTTTTAAAACAAAGTTCTGAAATATCAGATTATTTGAATAAAAATAGATAAATAATACAAACATTAAAAACCTTAGTTAAAATTAAAAACACATTTATTTAGGTCATAAGCCTTACCAACATTTCTGTTGTTACCAACATAAAAACAAACATTACTCTAAAATCACTGACTTAAAGCGCAGAATTCTAGGACATTTATTGTACAATAAATTTGATAAGTTTAAAACAGACAACACTACAAACTATTTACCATCCCAATAATATTGTTGAACAATATTATTTATTGCACAAGAAATTGTACAATTTCTTGGACAAGAAATGGGATAATGTAAAACAGCTTTATTAAGACATTTGACAACATTTCATATAAAAAATTTGCCACGATATTATATAAGAAGCAATTTTTCAAAAAGGGATTTTATTTTTGTTCCAGAGTTTACAAAGTGCAGCAAGACGAGCGGGAACGAGTTGTGCAAACTGTAAAACCACCACGACGACGTTATGGAGGCGGAATCAAAACGGCGAACCTGTATGTAACGCGTGCGGATTGTACTACAAATTACATAATGTAAGTATATAAAGAAAGTATTAAAAATCCTATCCTTAATATCCCACTTCCAGTAAGAAATATTGAAAATCGGAAAGACACGTGGATTTTATTGTAAAAAGGGAATGATATTTATTACCCTTAAAATCTTAAATGGGAAGGGGGGGGGGGGGGGAGGGGGGGGGGTTCCAAGTGGCACATCATATAATCCAGTAATTAAAAACACATATATCTTGGGATAGCTCTATTTTTTTTATAATCAAACACAAGCACAATAGGAAGCATCCTTTAAGGCACTCTGGGAGTGGTGTGTGTGCGCATAAAGCGATTCACGTTGGTTTTGAATCGTTGGAGGTCATACTCGTTGGGAAACATGACCTCGGGATGGTCGTTCCATAAGAATGAAGTCCTCCAGATGAAAGAATTCTGAAATAATAAAGTACTAAGATATTATTTATTTAGTTATTTATTTACTAAGCTGAACGACATGATGGGAGGAGGTGGTTCGTCGTGTATTTCTCCTATTCGTCGCTCTGGGCGGAATTAAGAGGGCAAGGTCAGCCGAGCACTTCATATGAAAATATCTGTAAAAGAGAGTAATTTCACCAACCTGTCTTCGATGTTCTATGCTGTCGATGCTCTTTGTCAGGTTGTGATCTCTGATCATCATACGAAATGTCCTCCTTTCGATGGAATCCAGTAGCCGAAGAGTATGTTTGGGTGCAGAGCTCCAGACATGCGAGTAGTACTCTAGTGATGGTCGAATTTGGGCTTTGCATAGTGTCAAAAGTTGTTGAGGTGTGTACAACTTTTTGGGTCGGAAGAGTACACCTTGTCACAGCGTGGTTATGGCAAGACATATTTCCTCCCAGATCGACGCCCAGCAAATTAATAGATGAAGACAGTGGAATTACGTGTCCTGCCATGACTATATCCGGTTCTATAATGTTAACCTTTTTAGAGAAAACTGGTGCCTGGGATTTCTTAGCGCTAAATTCGACGTGGTTACTGTCACCCCAAGTCAACATTTCTTCCAGGTCAATGTACAACAGAAAGTATGCTAGTTGAGTTGTTTAGAGTTTAGGTATTACTACTATATTTTTGAAACGATTATTGTATTAATATTGAGCTGGAAAGCATTAATTCCACGTAGAGTCATTTGAATGAGCAATAAAAATATTTAAATAAAGACCTGTTACTCACAAACATATTTAAGAACCGCATACTTTAACTTGTATTTTTTCGCATCCTTTAAGACTATGCAAATAAAGCTTTGTCCGTGGCTAGCAGACCGCATTAAAAAATCCGAATAAAGAGACAGTTGTTCACATTAAAGGAGTTTTCGAGATATTTATGATGAATGCCGGTATTGTACAATTCTTATTGCTCCGTATACCGACGTCGGATGCGTAAACTGTTCTCCTCCAAAACCCTTTGTGGATGAAAAAGGCTTTTTTGCTTTAATTCTGTGAAGGCAAAGGCAAAATTGTTGATACTTATTCTTTATAGAGGGTGAGTAGTATCACGTCTGTCTTTAATATCGACTGCAGTATTTCAAATACATCGAATTAGTCGAGCTTCACTCGATTTCGGTTCTGGACGGTCGTCGTTGGTTTGCAACCAAACCGGCATCAATACAGCGGGGTTGCCTATGTGACGGCGACAACATTATGCGCAAGACAACCGACGAGCAACCGTTAAAAATATGACCGGTAAACCGTCGTGTTTGATAATTCCAACCAGGCGCCATGAATATCGATGAAAAATCACGAGGTCTGTGGGTTTAGTTTCCCATCGAGGAGTGCGGCCAGGGGCCAGGGTATATCCACCCGCTACCCATTAACCTTCACGTTCTACCCACCACCCACCTGCAGTGCGGCATCAAGTTAAGAGCCACCCCCCAAACGAAAGCCTTGGAAGACTTTCAACCAAAGGTTGAGGACAAGCACCTGTTGTTTACAGGAACATCCTCTAGTACTCCTTGTAATTTATTTTGTTAAAATTTCTGTAGTGCTCTTCCATGAGGCGATTCTCCATTATGGACCATACCACTATTACCATAACCGAGAATTTGTGCTTAAAACCAAAAAAAACTTGGAAGTAATAGAAAATCGGATAAGCACGAGTTTCTTACATTATTTTCACTTGCACGGTACGCTCCCGGAGTTTGGTCCATTCCACCCGACTCACCCTGTATACCGGATTGACTTAACTTAATCGAATTAAAACTAATATTTAATCCAATTTAGCTCTTTCTTCGCAAAAATTCACCCACATTAATCCTACGTCAAATGTCTGATGCTATACATCCAGTAAAGTACGTGACATTGGAGAAATGTCGGCAACATTAAAACGGCTAAAACGGGCAACTTATGAGGAATTGCATACAGGTCCAGTGACCGCACCGCGTTTAATACACTGAATTTGTGATTAGTTCATTAGAGCTGGAATTAATCTACCGAATTAAATACTCGAGTACTCGAAGTAAAGCCATGTATGTTCGTAGACTTCCTGTTGTGGATTATTTATTTGCTTCCTGACGTTTCCTAGACTAGTGTGGCTAGTGGGAAGTAAACCTTCTTCCTTTGGGGACCTAACATGAGACTCAAAGGCACAATAGCAGGAAAAAATAAAGATGTCATTCTTCTTTTTCATTGTTAGGGAAAAACTTTTCTAGTATATTATGTCTTGTAGCTATACCTAAATCTATAGTACTCTTATTAGTGAAATTATCCCATTCCTAAGTTTATCCGCACAACAAAACACTGACGAGTGACAACGCACTGTGGGGTATAATTCAATTAATTCAAACGATTTGCCGACATTGTCAGACGTTTCGAGTAATTTTGGCGTCGGAGAATTTTCCTGGAGGTGTCGAGGAATCCCAGAAGTGCAATTGTCTGTGCGTGCAATGCCAATGAATATAATAAGACCGACAAAGAGGATACATTGAAGTGGCAGACGGAAAATTGCGGGCAATTGTCGCATGATAGGTATAATAATTTGAAAGCGCAACGAATTGTTTATCCTGATTTATTATATTATAAAGAATTGTCATGTAATCGTGTGGTATGGTTTATAGTTAGTTTCATATTGGAGAATCGCCTCGCGGGAAAGCACTACTGAAATTTCATACAAAATTTGGACGAAAGGTTTCCTAAGTGTGCTATTCCAGGGCTTTGGATTGGTCCTATTGATTGGCCTCCAAGATCTCCATATCTCACACCACTAGACTTTTGATTTTTTTTATGATCAAACACAAGCACTATAGGAAAAATCCTTTAGGGCACTCTAGGAGTGGTGCGTGTGCGCAAAAAGCGATTCACGTTGGTTTTGAATCGTCGGAGGTTACATTCGTTTGGAAAAACGACCTCGGGAAGGTCATTCCATAAGGATGAAGTCCTCCAGATGAAAGAATTCTTAAATAATGAAGTTCGAGGAGTACTAAGCTTAACCACATATGGAGGCAGTGATTCGTCGTGTATTTCTGCTATTCGCCGCTCTGGGCGGAATTAAGACGGCAAGGTCAGCCGAGCACTTTCCATGAAAATATCTGTAAAAGAGTCAAATCCCCAACATGTCTTCGATGTTCTAGGCTGTCGAGGTTCTTCGTCAGCTCGTGGTCTCCAATCAGACGAATGGTCCTCCTTTCGATGGAATCCAGTAGCCGAAGAGTATGTTTGGGTGCAGAGCTCCAGACATGAGGGCAGTACTCTAGTGATTGTCGAATCTGGGCTTAGTATAGTGTCAATAGTTGTTGAGGTGTGTACAATTTTCTGGTTCGGAAGAGTACACCAAGTTTCTGAGAAGCTATCTTGGCGATTGCCACAATGTGGTTATGCCAAGGCATATTTCCTCCCAGATTGACACCCAGCAAATTAATAGATGAAGCCAGTGTAATTGCGTGTCCGTCCATGACTATATCCGGTTCTGTAATGTTAACCTTTTTAGAGAAAACTGCTGCCTGTTTTTTTTTTAGCGTTCAATTCGACTTGGTTACTGTCACCCCAAGCCAAAATTTCTTCCAGGTCTTTGTTGAGACTTGATACTTCATGCTGTCTGCGAAGATGTGCGTCGGCAGCCGATGTTTGTGTATTCAAAGAGAAAGATGAGATAAGTGTGCTATCGTCGGCAAAACTAAATATCGGATTTCTCGTTTTCACTAGAAGGTCGTTAATGTAGAGTAAGAAGAGAGTGGGAGATAATATGGACCCTTGAGGAACACCGGCATTGATGGTGAAGGTGTCTGAGAGAAATCCGTCAATCGCCACTTGCAGAGTCCTTAAGAAAGCTAGACAACCATGCACAGAATCGTCTGGGCATACCATAGGATCGCAGTTTACTTAGAAGTCCCTCATGCCAAACACGATCAAAATATTCAGTGCAACAGCCCGAGACTCCCCATGATGTTCGATTGCGTTGTCCCAAAAATGGGTGACATAGGCTAGAAGATCTCCAGTTGATGTGGAATGTTGAAGCCTTCCAGGTACTTTAGAAGATGTTGGTTAATAGCTTTCTCCATTACTTTTGATATAACTGAAAGCAATGCGACTGGTCTAGGCAGGGTTCTCTTACCTTTCTTTGGTGGACGGAAATATCCCTTTTTTGTAGGATAAGTTGAAAAGTCTACAAAATACTGGTGTTAGTTCATCGGCCCATCTCTTGAGAACTATAACAGGAATTTCGTCTGGACCAGAAGCTTTCTTGACGTCGAGCCCTTTCAGGATTCGTTTGACGGGACGCTGATTATCGGACTGGTTCAACAATGAAGTTTGCAAAGTAAAAGTCGACAATCGGGATATTAAAGAAAGACATGAAGCAATCTTCGCCCTTCGTAGACGAAGCCGAGAATATTTAGAGGCCATATTTTTGAACATTTAATAAAATAATGCTATGATGAAAAAAATTAATACACATGATCTATAAACCACAAGCTATAGGTAATTATAGAATTTCGCTGTAGAAAAAATACAAAAGTGGTACCCTTTGTGCATCATATAATGACACGTTGTGTGGCGACGGACGGGTATGCCGGGTGCCCCAAGCCGATCTGCGTACAGTATATCATACCACGGTTGCCCACGCCCATTCCGAACAACGTCGTTACCCAACAACAATAACAATTTGTTACGGAGAGCAGTAATAAGCTCCATTCTAGATGTGGAGATAGCAGCACGTCGTTTTACTTTACTACTGAAAGCAATTTTGAAGCTGTTTTGTCACAAATTAGTTATAAGTTTCATTAATCACCAAATTGCTGCTCATTTATTTCATGTACAGAGCATGTGCTTTTGCAGTGTTAAATAAGCCTGATTTTTTTATTTAATAGGCGGTTTTTTTACATGCGAGGAAACATTTTTTAATTTAGGGGAACATATACAGTTTTAATATACAGGGTGTTATGGAAATGACGTATTATATTTAAACCGGCAATTCCTGAGATAAAGACAAATTGAAGAAAAATAGCCATAAATGGCGCTTTCAATTCATTCAGCGGTAAAAGTGACCTGACGTCAAACCAGAAAAACACCTGTGTGGCACTGCGATACATGTAAGCAATCAAGGAATTCTGTCCGGTGTTGTCATATGTACACCTTAAACTCTTTGGACAATATAAAATAATTTAAACACTTTTCCATTCTGTAATACCTTTTTGTACAATTAATTGACAAACATTTACGACGGACTATGTTTTAAACAACCCGAAAAAACATATGGTATAGTAATAGCCACGTACGTCACTAGGTCAAATGCCAATGACCTCTTGACGCTTTACATCGGCTGAGCGAAGTAGGTTCATATAGCGCCGCAGGGTTGCGTCTGTTAGTTGAAGACCAACCAGCGGCCGGGGACGTTGTGTCTCATCGATCACCAACACACTCTCAGCAATCCGCTCAATTTTTTCAGTTTACGCTTGTATCCTGCCCATCCATAAATAATCTTTGAATATTGTTTTTATTGACGCGTTTCTTCTGGACGTCAAATTTCTCGCGTGTAATAAGATCTAATAATCTTTAGTATAATCTGTATTATCGTATTTTCAAAAGCTAACTATCGGTTCTGTTTCGCTATTACTGTGTGTACATACGGTGTTTGTAGGAGTGTTCCCATGGAAAAGAAAAAAACCTGATTGTGTTTGTGCCTGGATTTCCTCGCTCTTTATCTATAAGGATAAATACAAGTAGGTAGAAAATAATTTATTTTTATAATCTTATATGGAATTTCAGTTTTACATTAAGTTTGGCAACATTGCCATTGGCTCTGGGTGAAATGTTGTACAGTAGCGCGTACTGACCTGTGAGTAAGAGTGTTTATTACCCCACTTTTAAAACGGTAGATTTAAAAAAATATAAAATATGTAGCGCTTCACTAGGACACCCAAGGAGTCAGCCATGTAAATATAATACGTCATTTCCATAACACCCTGTATTACGGTAGGAGACCAAAAGATTTCAATTAATCCATTAATTTTTAAAATAAATAAATAATTTCACATTTTGAAAATATATATTTTTGTCTTGATCCTGTTAATTAAAATAATTTTTTGTTTCAAATAAAAAATAACTATAACTGACCAGGTTTTTATGTTAATCAATAATAAAAATATTTTGTTAAAATTAGAACAAAAATATGAGTATTTTAAATGTTACTGTTGAAAAATTGGTTTTATTCAAAAGGAATATTTTTTTCCGAAAATCGTTCAGAAATATTGACCTTTTTGATAACATTTTTGACAGAAAAAGTAAATATTTCCCTACACTTAGTCGTTGCTAGGCAACGGAAAATAACTGTTAGGAAATATTAATTTCCTTACTGTAAGGAAATTATATTTCCTTACAGTTGTTAGTATTCTAAATAAATGATTGAAAACACGTTGTTCATAAGGAATTAATTAATATTTTGAAAACCTCAATGCATTGCAGAATACATTTTGAAATTAGTTTGTTATATTCACAGTTATTTGACAGTTAGTACAATTATTGAAAATTGGAGGAACATTATTAGAATTATGGGAAACATTCTGGACAACATGCGAGATAGTAGGGTTATTTTGTTGAATATTTTGTACTGTGAGAATTATTTGCCACCTCAACCTTATTGTTCAATATATCCTTCAGCAACGTTTTATGACTTCCATCTGCCATGCCTCTTCAAACTAGTTATGTTGGCACCAGAGTCAACCAATATTGTTGCAGAAGACCGACGAAAGCAGTGACCAATATATTCTGTCGGATTTAACATGTTCAAATAAGTAGCAACTATTTTAGGCATTTTTCTAAATCGATGTATTCCTACCACTTGTCTACAACCCTTTCCGCTTTGATATTTAATGAAAAATCGGTCATTGTTCATTTGTTCTGGTCTTAACGAAACATACTTTCGATAAACATTCAAGTACATGTGATTAACGACAAATGATCTTGGTTTGCTGGTCTTCGAAACAGGTATACTAATTAAAAGCTTAGTTTCTAGGTCTTCTACATCGTGTCGGGTCATTCGGACTAACTCATCCATTCTACATGCCTCAGAAATACCAAATATTAAAGCCACCTAAAAAATAAATAAATGTGTAATCTAAATAGAAATTAAAACCTTGTAAATTACCTTAATCATTAAATTGTTTTTATCTGGAGCGTCCAGGATAATTTTGTCGATCTCTTCCTTCGTTCAAATCTTAGATTTCTTTGCCCTATAACTTTGAGCTTGCCGTTTCAATAAAGCACTAAGTTTTGAATATGTAGATATATCTACATTGTGTATAATTGCAAGGGTTGACTTTAACATTGCATAATTGGCCCATAATGTTGAAGATCTTTAAACAAAGCTCTAGGAAGTATGCCATTACAACAATTTCCGAGAAAGAACTCGTGTTTACTCTTGCGATAGTTCATAAAACGTTTATATGCATATTGGTACTTTTCTCTTGATTTCTTTGGCAATAATTCTAATGAAGCAGTATTCACTGCCCCAACCAGCTCTGGAGGAGTCCCAGAAATGGAAAATTCATCATCACTTATCATTCTATACTGCTTTGCTTTCGGAAACACCAACAATTAAATTTAAATGCATCAAGTTTAACAATTCAACATTAATATGTTACCGGTTTCTGTTCTGTTCTCATCAGCAACATGTGTATTCAACCCTAATGGGTAGAACGCATTGCCTTGTTTCCAACAAACTTAATCCACGAATCGAGAAAATTAAAAATATTTCAAGCAGGTCCAAAGTACACTTCATTATTTTTACGCAATCCAACCAATTTACTCAAATTGAAATTTTATTCAGCAATTTCACCATAACAACAATTCGTTAACTTGAAATGACATACATAACAACCCGAACAAATTGAATCATTCTCAAACTCAAGATTTACTTAAGATACCATCGCATAATTTCTGTCAGCCCACTGGAATTCATCTTAAGGTTGATGGTAATCTTTTATTCTTTCATATTTTCTTCATTCAAAATTTGGATGAACCAAATATGGACGGGAAAAATTGGTAGTAGACATTGTTAAAATTTATCGTCTTTTTGCCGAAGCAAATCGAAATAAAATAAATGACAGACACAGAGATAGTTGGAATATTTAAAAATTACATGAGAATGAAAATTGGATTCGACTGGAGAAGCGCGAATATTTTTTGTAACATTAAGGGGACGATATTAGGGGACTATATTACATTTTATCTGGGATTGTACAATTCTCTTGGATACTATCAATGATCAAACACAAACATACTCTTCGGCTACTGGATTCCATCGAAAGGAGGGCTATTCGTCTGATCGGAGACCACGAGCTGACGAAGAACCTCGACAGCCTAGAACATCGAAGACAGGTTGGGGATTTGACTCTCTTTTACAGATATTTTCATGGAAAGTGCTCGGCTGACCTTGCCCTCTTAATTCCGCCCAGAGCGGCGAATAGCAGAAATACACGACGAACCACTACCGCCCATCGATATGTGGTTAAGCTTAGTAGTCCTCGAACTTCATTATTTAAGAATTCTTTCATCTGGAGGACTACATCCTTGTGGAACGGCCTTCCCGAGGTCGTTCTTCCCAACGAATATAACCTCCAACGATTCAAAACCAACGTGAATCGCTTTTTGCGCACACGCACCACTCCCAGAATGCCCTAAAGGGGTTTTCCCTATAGTGCTTGTGTTTGTTCATAAAAAAAAACTGACATGAGGAAAAATCCTTTTATTTACAACCATGACATTTCATCTATCTTTGAAAGGTGGAAAGGTTGACTTTTGTTACTTTTACTTTCCACCCGGGTGGAAAGTGAATTATTTTTTTGTAATTTTTTTAAAAATCGATATCTCAAAATAATATACGAACACACTTTTTTAAAATGTTAAAGCTTTGCGTGTTTAGATATGTCTACTTTTTCCCTAATTGATAGAGTGGTCCTCAGCATTGAATACTCGTATTATGACCAAATTCTTTGATATCGTCTTTATCTTAGCATTTTCAATGAAATAACTTAGCAGGATTTTGAACTTTGTTTCCCGTACACCATTCTTTGAAACAGTTATATGCCTTGTCATATCTCGGGCGGCTTCTAGTTGGCAGAAGATCTTCTTCTACTATTTTTGCTGCTTCTCGAGTTTCTGATGGAGTAGCAGCAAAATCAAATTCTCATCTGATAGCAGTTTTCTGTTGTTAAAATAATATATTGTTTAGTGACATGGAAACCATATTCAAAAAATGATATTTGCCATCTTGATGTGTATTTTACCACCTGCGGTTATTTGAAATTTATGTTTAATTTTTCAATGGAATAGTCAAAATGACATTTATCTTTTATTATTAATTTTAATTCAAAATAATAAGAAGTGGATGTTAGATGTGGTTGTAAATAAAATAGTATACAAACCTCGGTGAAAAGTTTCATTACTGTCTCGAGATTTAACTACCGACTCTCTCGACAGGAATGAAACACTTTTCACCTCGGTACGTAATATACTATTACATAACTCTGTGAGTGGTGCGTGGTCAAATAATGCGATTCACATTAGTTTTGAATCATTGGAGGTTATATTCGTTGGAAACGCGACCTCGGAATGGTCGCTACACAAGAATGACGTCCTTCAGATGAAAGAATTCTTAAATAAAGTTCGAGGAGCACCTACTAAGCGGATAGATGGACGACAGTGATTCGTGATATATTATTGCTCTTCGTCGCTCCAGGTGGAATTAAGTGGGCAATGTGAGTCGAACATTTCTCATAAAAATATCTGTAAAAAAGTCAAATCACCAACCTGCCTTCGACGTTCTCGGTTGTCGAGTTGACGAGGTTCTTTGTCAGCTCGTAGTCTCCAATCAGACGAATGGATCTCCTTCCGATGGAATCCAGTTAGCCGAAGAGTATGCTTGAGTAGAGAGCTCCAGACATCAGACCAGTATTCTAGTGATTATCGAATCTGGGCCTTGTAGATTGTCAAGAATTGTTGAGCTGTATTCAACTTGTCATTTTGCTCGCTTTCCACATTAAAAGTTGCTAGCATTTTGCTTGTGACATTGACGAGAAATACGTTTGATTCCGCTTTAAACCAGCACAATTATGATATTTCCCAAAATCATTCTTTAATCATATTTGTTTATTAACTTGGTAAAAAGTTCCGTATACTATACATAATAACAGTGATATTGACCTTATAATATGTTCTCTTTATTATCCAACAGGCATTTCAGATACTAATCTAAATATGGGAAATTATGTACATTTCGGATTTTTATTGAATTATAATAGTTCCAAGCCACAAGTCATTATACATATTCATGAAAATAGATGTTTATCCTCGGGCAACATTTTGCGTCGGTAGTTGCTTTATTAGTTGCCTAGTAAAGGAAAATGTTTCGTATTTATAGTATGCGATTAGTGTGCAAATTATCGATTACATTTGATTAGATAGACGGCAAGGCAAACAGAGTATTAATATTATTAAATCTTCGATGGTTAAATAATGGATTTTTTCTGATTTATTAATAGATACCAGCAAAAAGTACTTTTTCAACTTTTCTTGCATCTTTATTTTTTTATTCTTCTTCTTCTCTAGGTGCCATCTCCGCTGCGAAGGTTGGCAATCATCAAGGTGATTCTTATTTTTGAGACCGCAGCCCTAAATAGTTCGTTGCTGCTACATCCGAACCATTCCCTCAGGTTCTTCAGCCATGAATTACGTCTCCTTCCTACCGATCTTCTTCCTTGGATTTTTCCTTGCATAATGATTTGCAATACTCTATATTTCTCTCCTCTCATAACATGTCCCATATACAACAGTTTCCTTCTTTTAATTGTTGGAATCACTTCTTTCTGTTTGTGCATAAGCATTATTACTTCCACATTGGTTACTCTCTCCACCCATGAAATCCTCAATATTCTCCGGTATATCCACATCTCAAATGCCTCCAATCTTCTCTCGTCAGCCACCTTCAGTGTCCAGGACTCCATCCCATAATACAGTATAGACAACACGTAGCATCTTATCATTCGAATTTTTAATTCTAGGTTTAGATCCCTACAATAGAAAAGTCTTTTCATTCTTGTAAATGTGTTTCTGGCCTGTTCGATTCTAATTCGTATTTCTTGGGAGCTGTCATTGTTTTCATTAATGATTGTGCCTAGGTATTTGTATTGTCTTAATCTTTCAATAGGTTGATTCTTGTTTTTGTTATAAGCATATATTTTGTTTTGCTTATGTTCAGTGACAGTCCATAATCTTCGCTCACTGTGATCATTCTATCAATTAGCGTCTGTAAGTCTTCGTGTGTTTCAGCCAAAATAACCGTATCATCAGCGTACCTCAGATTGTTTATTGTCATGCCATTAATTTTAATGCCTATGTCCTGATCATCAAGTGCTCTATTTACTATGTCCTCCGAGTACAGGTTATTTTATTTTATTAAAAACGAATAATAGGTGCACACAAAATAGTATATTACGTACCGAGGTGGAAAGTGTTTCATTCCTGTCAAGAGAGTCGGTAGTAGCTAAATATCGAGACAGTAATGAAACTTTTCACCGAGGTTTGTATACTATTTTATTTACAACCACATCTAACATCCACTTCTTATTATTTTGAATTAAAATTATTAATAAAAGAAGACTTTTCCATTGAAAAATTAGACAAAAATTTCAAATAACCGCGAGAGGTGAAATAACGTATGTAGGTAATAATACACATCAAGATGGCAAATATCATTTTTTGAATATGGGATCCATGTCACTAAACAATATATTATTTTAACAACAGAAAAATCAGATGAGGAATTTGATTTTGCTGACTTTTTCTGACAACTAAAAGCCGCCCGAGATATGACAAGGCATATAACTGTTTCAAAGAATGGTATACGGGAAACAAAGTTCAAAATCCTGGTTCTGATTCGGCGCTACTAGCTTATTTCAGTGAAAATGCCAAGACAAAGAAGATATCAACGATTTGGTCACAATATTCAATGCTGAGGACCACTCTATCAATTAGGGAAAAAGTAGACATATCTAAACAAGCAATGCTATTAGCATTTTTAAAAAAGTCCACCCGGGTGGAAAGTAAAAGTAAAAAAGCGTCAACTTTCCACCTTTCAAAGACATATGAAATGTATGTATGCATGTATTACATGCATGGTTGTAAATAAAAATAAATACTCACTTAATGTATTCTATCTACCTATCCTCTAGCTTCTATTAATGTTTTTTATTTATTGTTTACGGACATACCCGATTCATATTCCACCCTCATATATTATTCGGCAAAAAGAAACACATTCAACAGTATCAATCGCCTTTAAAACATCCGGAGGACAACACCCGGGGATCTATTGAAATCCACAGATGAAACCGTCTTATCGGGGGTAATTCAAAGACAACTTGCCACTGTCGGGTGGCTAAATTATAGAGCAGGGACCCCTTATTCTTATGCCATTCTTCTCGTTACAATTGCAGTTATTCTCGCAAAGATTGGCCCTATAGATTACGACAATTACTGCATAATGTTGGTTGTTTGAACACTCGAGAACACGGGTGGAGAATTTCATTTTTTCTTTCTTTGTTTCGAGTACATTATTCGGCTCAATAAAATTGTCAGTCTGTTACTTTCTTAAGTAGCTTGGGTTTCTTTGTATGTAAGCGCAGTAGAATTTGTTCCATGACTGCTACAGGGTGTTCCATTTTCGACGCTTTCTGGGGGGTATTAGGCTTATTATATTTTTAATTAATTAAGCATATTTTGGGCTTTACAAAAATATATAGTTATTTATATTCAAAAATAACCTAAAAATGCGATATTCTTAGTAATTTACGATACATACAACGGTAGGCCATGGTCAATTTATTAGAAAGTTAAGTCAATACAGGGTACGTCATCAAAGATGACTTAACTTAAGTTAAAGTCCTCTCTGATGATAGGTATCTACGCTACCCTGTACTGACGAGAACAAAAGAGAAAACGGTCTGCAGGTGGTTACATCCTATCAATGGAGAGGGCTTCCTTTTCTTGTTAGTACCATTCAATCTGAAAGAGTATTTTAGAGTACCACTGTGTAGAGAAAAATACACCCTTATTGTATAAGGATCATCGGGTGGTCTGGGAAATAATAATTTTGCATATTGGTATTTGATATATTAAGATGATCAGCAGATCTATGCTCATCTTTTGGGCCAATAATATACAGTGTCCATTTTAAAAAATAGAAATTATGTTGGGTACACTTTTTTTAAGCCACCCTGTAATGTAAAACCTTATTAAAATAGTCCGCTTTTCGTTCATGCACTCACAACAGTTTGCGAATATAAACAAACATTGCGTTTGCAAACGTTTGCTAACAATCACAAATATTTCGTACGCTTAATGGGTATGCACCTTAAGAAGTAATTGTATTTCCTCAAAATAAACAAATATTACTTTTAGAATTTAATAATTCGGACTGACGTAAATGCCAACTGACACTGACGACCCGAAATATAATTGACTCTTTTTTTACCGGCCAAACCATATCCGGATCGAATTATACCGTGAAGATATTTTATCACAGATATATTCAAACGTAGTACCGTACCACTCCCGCATAAATCTTGAGAACCATTTAAATTATACACTTGATCGTTTCAGTAGTTGTAGAGTTGACAGATAGCAAGATTTCTTATAGGCGAGCTCCGCAGGATATCTGGCTACCTTATTAATATTTTTTGTTGATGGGAGTTAATTTTAATAGGCGTGTGAATTATTGCGGGTATGTTCTGATTTTAATAATTGTGTAATAATGGCGCATGTTTAAGTATTTTCTATTGAAATTGGGATATCAATATTACCGACAAGTGCTCGTCGGCCTAACATGAAAATTGCACAAGTCCGAAATGAACAATTTTCTTTGCGTTATCAACGTCGTAATTGTTCTGGACACACTTTTGAAAATAAATATTGTACAGCACTTGGCACTGCTCCTTAGCCACACTCTATCGTCCGTCGAGTTATTTACGTTAGTTGTTCAAAAATACTATTTGTAAGTTCGCAGGAAATCTTTAAGTAATCGCAAGTGTCAGTCGGTGACCTCGCAGCGAGTGGACTTTTATCCCGCAAATCCGGGCCCATAAAATAAAAGCAATGGCTCGGAACTTTTCTCATCATCGCTAAGTGACTCCGGAAACAGGAATAGTGGAGACAAATTCAGCATTATTCCGGTCACTTGCGACGGAGCGTCGATCCTCTACGAGATAGCTAATTCTTTGATTCTTTCTTATAGAGTTGCTGGCTCCGAGTTTTATAAATAGGCGATTTAAGTCGCTTTGGTGTCCGGTATACATAAATCTGCGATCGTGCGGAGATCTACTTAATTTTATACGTCGTTTTTCTTGAGGAAAGTGTATTTCAACCATAAGGAACTATTGATTGAGTCAAATTCAATAAGAAGTTTTTTTTTATGATCAAACACAAGCACTATAAGAAAAATCCTTTAGGGCACTCTGGGAGTGGTGTGTGTGCGAAAAAAGCGATTCACGTTGGTTTTGAATCGTTGGAGGTTGTATTCGTTGGGAAAAACGACCTCGGGAAGATCGTTCGATAAGGATGAAGTCCTCCAGATGAAAGAATTCTTAAATAATGAAGTTCGAGGAGTACTAAGCTTAACCACATATGGATGTTCGTCGTGTATTTCTACTATTCGCCGCTCTGGGCGGAATTAGGAGGGCAAGGTCAGCCGAGCACTTTCCATGAAAATATCTGTAAAAGACAGTCAAATCCCCAACCTGTCTTCGATGTTCTAGGTTGTCGAGGTTCTTCGTCAGTTCGTGGTCTCCAATCAGACGAATGGCCCTCCTTTCGATGGAATCCAGTAGCCGAAGAGTATGTTTGGGTGCAGAGCTCCAGACATGAGAGCAGTATTCTAGTGATGGTCGAATCTGGGCTTTGTATAGTGTCAAAAGTTGTTGAGGTGTGTACAACTTTCTGGTGCGGAAGAGTACACCAAGTTTCTGAGAAGCTATCTTGGCGATTGCCACAACGTGATTATGCAAAGACATATTTCCTCCCAGATTGACGCCGAGCAAATTAATAGATGAAGCCAGTGGAATTGCGTGTCCGTCCATGACTATATCCGGCCTGGGTTTTTTTAACGTTAAATTCGACTTGGTTACTGTCATCCCAAGCCAAAGTAAACATTAAAGACTAAATACGGTTTTACCAAGAACGTAGCCCAACACAAGTTAACTAAAATTTCAAAAAAATAGAAGAGATACTCCAATTTTCATTTTATTAACAATATTTTATAGAACTGATGTTGTATTTAACATTTGCATCTATTTGTTGCAGGTTAACCGACCTCTAACGATGAAGAAAGAAGGCATTCAAACTCGAAATCGAAAACTCTCCTCCAAAAGCAAAAAGAAAAAATCGGGAGCAGCTTGTTTAGCACTTGGAGGTATGATGGGCGATATGATGAAGCCGTTAGATTCATCAAAAGGTAAGAGAAAATACACATACAAACCGGTATGTGTGGTATTTTTCGCAATAATATATATAGTATTTTTCGGGCAATGATAAAATGAGTAATTTTATAAACTTAAAAATCAGGACACAAGCGGTATCAACAAGGGGAAAAAGCTCGTTGCGAACGAAAGCGCCGCAGGTGAAATTATTTACGGAACAAGCCCCACGAGCAAACCCAAAATACACATCTAAATTCAGTACATAACTTATAGTAAATACTAGAAAAACCGAGCGGTAAGGTGTTCTCATTATACTCAATTTAAAAAGCGCGACATTTTTACTTAAATTACAGCAGACGAACAAAAGGAATTTTTTTTTAAGAAGAGTTTTCCATTTTCTGATGATTTTTCAGTATTTTTAAAATGATCCCGATTTTACGAGCTATATACAGAAAGAGACAGCGGAAAACAAACCAAAAAAATAACTCCATGCCTATTTATTTTAAGTAACATTGATTAGTATATGCTTATTTGTATTTTAACGGTATTATACGGTTGTAATGCCAAATATGCAATAATTTCATCGTAAATTGCTTCAATGTCAAATAGTTCTTGCGGAAACAAATGTGAATAGGATTAAAAATTATTTTTGGTCAATAAATGAAAATTTTATCGACTGATGTCCGAAAATCTAGATTTAATTTAAGTAATAACGGTGCCAAAAATTTCTTTATAAATTTGTTTATATAGTTTGTCTACTTAAGTTGGAATCACATGGAAAACTTTTCTATTATTGGTTTTATGAAAAAAGTTATTCTTCATAAAAGGTTCTGCATGGTCTTAAACTCAAAATTCAACCTTCATTTATCAAAATTTCCCAGTCATATACGAGGTATATCAGAAATTACGAATTTTGCTCAAGAGTAAAGTACCTTTATTTTTGACAATACAGAAGAATGTTATGAAGAAAAGTTATTTTGAATTAAAAGTTATATTCAAATATGTAATTACAGTTATTTAGCATGCAAATTTAGGTTTTGTGATTATTTACTAATCATTCCGTATTAATTATTATTAAAACGATTTCTGTTTTTTCTTCACAACTTAGTAAAGCTGCTATTTCTCATGTATTACAACGTAAGTAGACACACTGTCTAGCAGCTTCGGATCCGCTATATTAGAATTTTTCTTCGTTTGGCTTAGCTTCGATTAAGAGAAATATTTTTGAAGAAACAATATCCGACTATGCACCGCCTCGAATGTCAAATTTACTTTAGACTTTAAAAAAACGTCCAAATTTGAGAAAAAATAGAAAAACATACGAACTAAAGTCCGTTTTGTTGCAGTTGATAGCTCATATCGAGGGTTGAAGCCATAAAACAACCGTAAACCATAGGCGTTGCCAATAGTAATTACCTTATTTAATAAGAAAATTGGCCTCTGTCCATTGTTAAGTAGGATTAGGGTTAAAGTAGGTACAACAGGGGTAATTAATTTACCTATTTTTGCCTGCTTTAGGATGTTATTACGCCATTTGATGTGCGTTTGTCAAACTATGTATTTAGTTGTATTTAGATACTGCATTATCTCAAAGTTGAATTATTTCCTATACTTGTAACAATGGCTTCAAGTTTTTCGCCAACGTGTCTTCGTCAAATTAGCAAGAGTGCATATTCTCTCCGAGAAAAGACATTAATATTAAACGTGCATGATGCTCTAGTGTACCAGAAACCTGCAAGTGATGTTCGTAGCATCATTGCAGAGTGTGCCAATATGGTAGGAGTTGGAGAGGCTACTATATATAGGTTCTTGCGTGAAAGAAAATCTAAGAACCTCAGTGAGCCAAAACCACTCCCAGGAAAGAAACCGTTAGAAATTGACAATTTCATTAAAAATGGTATTAGAAGAAAAGTACATAGTTTTTATTTTGCCAAGGAAATACCAACTATAGACAAAATTTTACAAGCCATTAACTACGACGAGGACTTACCACAGCTATCACGAACGAAACGATGGAAAATACTTCATGATATGAACTTTCGATGGGAGAAGCAAAACAGAAAATCTTTTCTTATTGATAGAGCAGATATTATTTGCTGGAGACGTCAATACTTAAGGTCCATCCGAAAATACCGCAGCGAAGGCAAAAACATTTTCTATTTGGATGAAACTTGGCTGAACGAAGGGCACACCGTATCTAAAGTTTGGCAAGATAAAAATGTCCTAAGTTCTCGACAAGCTGTCATGGAAGGCTGGTCAACAGGACTTAGACCACCATCTGGAAAGGGACGCAGACTTATTATAACTCATATAGGAAGTTCAAATGGCTTTTTGGATCAAGGATTATTACAATTCCAGTCGAATTCTACTAAAGACTATCATGAAGAAATGACTGCTGATGTTTTCGAGGAATATTTTAAGCAAATGATAGAATACATTCCCGCTAATTCTGTAATAGTGATGGATAATGCCAGCTATCACTCTAGGCTAAAAGAGAATCTTCCCACAACTTCATGGAAAAAGGCGGAAATCGTAAACTGGTTACAACGAAAGGAATTGAGTTACGATAATACCATGGTAAAAAAAGAATTTTTGGATATTGTTAGGCTACATAAATCACAGTATAAAAAGTATGTTATTGACGAGATGGCAAGAGATCGAGGTATTATAGTGCTCCGTTTACCACCTTACCATTGTGAGCTAAATCCTATCGAATTAATATGGGCTCAAGTAAAAGGATATGTTGCTAGAAATAACAAAACTTTTAAAATGCAAGAAGTGCGACACCTCTTGCTTCATTCTTTAGCAAATGTGTCATCAGAAAATTGGCAAAACGCCATAAAACATGCTATAGTAGAGGAACAAAAAATGTGGGAACTTGACAACGTAATTGACACAACTATGGAAATTGAGCCTTTAGTAATAAGCGTAGGACATGATGACTCTTCAGATTCTTCTGAGGACCATTTTATCGAGTTATAATTATTGAAATTGTCAATATTTTTTGATCTGTAAATAAATTAGTTTTCTTGTAAATAAATTCATAAAATCATAAAATCTATTACATTTAAATAAAATAATAAGCGGTTACATTAAAAACCCAACTCTCCGACCATGATGGGCCGTTTTAATCATTATCCTTTCATTTCATTTTATGGCTCTATTGTTACTTTATCTGTTACCCGGTGGAATAGGTCAAAATTTCTTCATCTTTATGCTAGATGTACGTAAAAAGACCATTTTATAGGTAAAATAATTTAGGCCACCGGGCCCTTGTTTTGAATCTTTAATGAGGGTATCGAGCTATCAACGGCAACGAAACAGACTTTACCTACCTTTTCCGCGAACGAACTAAAAGTTTTTTGATGTGTTATTAAGTTATCAAATTTCAGGGGGAGGGGCAACTGCCCCCTCTTGCCCCTTATAAACGACGCCCATGACTTACTGCCATGTATTGCTATCAATATATCAATATAAATTTAAAAATATAAATTACCTGAAAGCTCTTCCGTTAGACGATACAGCCTTCCTGTTAAATCTGATTTGGGATAAATCCATGCAATTTGACATATTTATAGTAATTTGTAAATAAATAAACCATGTAAAGAAGAAAAAATGAACCAAACTTCCTTTGTTTCAGGCTTCGGTCAGTTCAATTCGATGGGTGGAGGACACCCTCACCTAAACGCAGCCTTACACCCTCACCATGCTATGAGTCATTGGTACCAAAACAGTACGCATCCTCACGGATTCGTGAGTGGGCCACCTCCCCCCGCCCCACCACCTACAGCGTCCTATCATCACCACATGAGTTCGTTAAGTGCGGCTGGACTAGGACTCACGTCAAACGGAATGGTAAGTTTTGGTTAATTTGGTTATGTCAGTTACCTCAATAACTTATCAAATGTTTACACGTATAGGGTGTCCCATAGAATGTTGCGGTTTTGACTTCAGTGTCCCGCTTTTAAACGAAACGAATGGTTCCGGTGTCAAATTTGTCATGAGTTCTCTTAGCTTTTGATCTACAGGGTGATTTACGTTAAGCGTTAACTTATCAAAAAGATAGGAACAGATCATCTTAGAAATTTTTTCGTAAAGTTCAGTGGCGTAGCTACTTTTTTCTAAAAAGGTTTTTTTTTTGAGATAATAGCAAAAGTAACATTTTTTTAAATAGGCCCCCCAATATTCTATTTTTTTTTAATTGGGCTTACTTTAGGCTCTACAAAAATATATAGTTGTTTATATTTATCTTCAAAAACAAGCTAAAAATGCCATATTTTTTAAAATTTACGTTACTTATAACAGTAGATCATCGACAACTTATTAGAGACAAAAGCAAATGTCTATCTTCGATAATAACTCTAATATCCCCAGAAAGTGTCGAAAATGGGACATCCTGTATAGGGTGTCCCATTTTCGACACTTTTATAGAGTTCTCCGTAATTGTCAGTGCTATCAAAAAAGTAATGTAGGTGTCATGTGCTCTTTTTGGGTCAAACTTGAAATGGTAAAATCAAAATGTGAAAATTTTCGCTCGTTTAAGAGATACGGGGGAAAATCAACAAATTGACAATTTCTAAATTACCCTATATTTTAGTTAAAAGAGATACAGAAAAATGTTTTATACAGAAGTTTCTTTATATTGATTGTTGAATAATCTGCCGTTTTCAGAATAAGTATACGGAGTCAGGTAAAAAAGTTATCGGACCTAACCTCATTTTATTAAATGGAACACCCTGTATATTTTAATCTAAAAAGATAGTATTTTAAATTCTCCTTTCAAATATATAACACACCATGGATGATATTGGTTTCCTAGGCAATTTATTAAACTTTATTACTTTAAACCACAGTAGACCATGAAACAAAAGCTAATATCATAGAATCAACTGTTTACATGTTTACTATTAACATTTAACGTCAATTTTTACATATTCATTTGTCATTTGTGGAAATAACCTATCAACATTTTTTAAAATTTTATATGAAATCACTTTATATTTAACGTGGAAAAAACGAAAAAATGGCGCATAATGTATATTTTGTTCGCTATCCGGAAAGACGGTAACCATTTAAGGACACATTCCGCACATTTGCGATGATTCCCGTTATTTTTTTACCTTAATCTGAATCTTCTATTTCGTTTCAAAGTAATAAAGTTTAAATAAACCGAATAGAAAACTAATGTGATCCATGGTGTGTTATATATTTGAAAAGAGAATTTAAAATGCTATCTTTATAGATTAAAATATATAGGGTGTTCCATTTAAAAAAATGAGGTTAGGTCCGATAACTTTTTTACCTGGCCCCATATACTTATTCTGAAAACGGCAGATCATCCAACGATCAATATAAAGAAACTTCTGTATAAAACATTTTTCTGTATCTCTTTTAACTAAGAATATATAGGGTAATGTTGAAATTGTCAATTTTGTGATTTTCCCCCGTATCTCTTAAGCGAGCGAATATTTTCAAATTTTGATTTTACCGTTTTAAGTTTGGCCCAAAAACACCTACATTACTTTTTTGATAGCACTAACAATAACGGAGATACCCTATAAAAGTGTAGAAAATTAGACACCCTGTACGTAGTTTTTACGTAGATTCGTAGAGCCATGAAGTTTTGCACATCTTTAACTAATTTTATATAATACGATGATTATCTTTGTTGCAGGGCGGCTGGAGATCGGAATACACGTGATAAGGAAAATCTGCTCACACATTTTTCAAACACCTGTATATATAGGCTTAGGTAAAAATTTAACTCTAATTTAAACATAAGGTTAAAAAATATTTTTATCGCTCATATTTTAAGTGGCGACTGAAACTGATATTTTTTAATTTCGTGGCTTAAAAGTTCAAGGTGATCATTACAAATCTGGTCATGACCTCCCTGTATATATTTGTATTTATTTAAACGCCCTGTAAATATATATTTGTAAATTTTCTAAGAGAATAAAAATAATTAAGCAATTTTTTTCAGTGAATTGTGACCAGGTTAAAATGTAATTAAGTACAAAGTAAAGTTTGTAATTTTATTGTATTGTGTAAATTTACAAATGTAAATAGACGTTAGTTGGTTTTTAGTTAATTTTTATTACACGGTAATTTATTGTATGATTTAAAGACGATGTGCAATCTTAAGTCTTCAGAAATTTTATATGTAAAGTCATTGATAAAAATAGGAACTTGTATTTTTGAAGGTATTTATTTATACAGGGATTTACTTAATGATATGTACTTATTTTAATTTGGTGATTCCTGGATCGATTCTAGGGCGAAAATTTCATACACACGTAGGTCCTAAAAGCTTTGTTTTCGATATACAGGGTGTTAAATTGTTTTCTTTTGATTTCTATCAAAAATCTGGAAAACAGTTCCAGATATTACATGAAATATTGTTATACACTATTACTACAGGGTGTTATTGAAATGGCTTATTATATTTAAACCGGCAAATCCTTAGATGAAAATAAATTGAAGAAAAATAACCTTAAATGGCGCGCTTTGAATTATTGTACGAAATATACACTTTATATGAAATCTGAAAATTTACGTGGGCGCTACTGAGGACGTTCGCAATCAATAGTTTATTGAGGCGGTGTTGTCATATATTGCAACACAGAATTGTAAACGCACGTGTTCAGTTTTTGACAACATGACATCTTCGACCCGCGTTATAACTTCCTTTTCAAACTTTCTAGAAAAAAAATACTACAATTTTAAGGTACATACTCTCTTACCTTCGGTCTTATAATCCGTTTTATAATTAAATTCCATAAAAAATAAAACACAAAAAGTATGTTTTGCAACAGTACCAACAATAGGTAATATCACACAAATTTTAAATCACATCACAATATTTCTTATTATGAATTATTTCACAATGGGTAATGCTACAACTAACAAAACGTTTAAAATTTGTATACATCAAGCACGTGGAACCCCCGACAGCGTCATTCCACCCCCGAGTCTCGAAACATACTGAAGCAACGATAGTCGCGCGCTGCAGGTATCCAAGCAAGGGCGAAACATGCGGTGTGATCTGACAACACTGTTAGTATACTCTAGTGACCCACATTGTTGCTAACTGAATCCAGATGGAACGGCTCGACAGTATGTGGGTAAAAAGGGTTTTTACCTTAGTATTTAGATATTCGATAAAAAAAATAGTATGTAGACTTTCTCTAGGACACCCTAGGAGTCACCCATTTAAATATAATAAGTCATTTCCGAAACACCCTGTATATAAAACCACACATTTTTACCTCAAAATTTTTTTTCTCAAGCCACTGGCGGAGGTGCAGCTAGGCCTCAACACAAATTTAACAAAAAAATATGTTACGGCAAAACCCAAAAAAAACTCTGTATATCGAAAACAAAGCATTTTGGACAGACATGAATATGAACTTTTCGACTCAAAATTGGTCCTGAAATCACCCATTAAAATAAGTACTCCTCTCATTAAGTTACACCCTGTATGTAGGGTGCCTAATATTTTAATAAAGGAAGATGATTTAAAGGATTCACACGATTTTTCTGGTATACACTAAACCTATTATTTAATAATAATTTTTTTAGCCAAAAATTCAATATGAAGAAATATGTATTATTTGGTGGATTGAAACATTTCATTAGGAATTATTTATGATCCTTTTGAAAAAATATTGCGCACCCTGTATACTGGATGGTTTATGTACTTCAATATGTTACTATTAGAGTTTTATAGAAAAATAAAATGTTATTGTATAATTGAGCTAAAATATGCTCAAGATTATTTTTTAACTTTTCATTTCCAGATTTTTCGTTCTGAAAAAAAACGCATAGAAACGTTTTTCTTATACAAGATGTTCCTTAATGATGTGCTAGTATTTTAGAGTATGGTTCCTTAGCAAGGGCGGATCCAGAACATCGGTTTGCGCGGGGGGCGGGGGGGGGGGGGGGGGTAAACTTCGTTTTGAGGGGGTCTTACAAGGAATAGTTACGAAAAGTAATACGCTGTCGCGTTTGTCAAACCGGTATACTATATGTAATTTTGCGAGTTCCACTGCTGATGGGGGGGGGGGGGGGGGGGTTGTGACTCCCCCCTGGACCCGCGCTTGCCACACAGTTTATTTACAAAACTTTATTTTCAAAGTCTAAGGATTTAAAATTAAATCCCCCCACAAAGAAATCCCCCTACTCCTCAAAAAACTCCATGACAAATCGTCCTGACAGGAAACTTACTAAGTTATCAAAAAAGTTCATAAAGCTAGCTTCAAAAATAAGATAGCTATTGAATTTACGCGGTTTTCTGTAAAATCAACTCGTATTGACTTGAAATGGCAAATAAACTATCTTTAATGGTCATGTGATTATAATTTCTCTGCATATCTTTTTGCGAATTAAATAAATTTAGCTGATTTATTTTGTGGACGAAATTAAAAAAAATTTATATTTTAAAATTATAAAAAAAATTTTTTTTTAAATTTAGTTCATAAATAAATGAAGCCCTTATTGGAACGGCCGTCTTACATACCTGCTTTAACGTTTGACACTACCGGATTAACAACTGTCATATTTGTCGTTATTGTTAAACAAAATTCTCAGTGTTTTTGTGTAAAATTGTTTTGTATTGTTTGTTGAAAAAATAGTAATTCTATGGTAAGACTGTGCCAATTCTGCCGTAAACTGGATAAAAATATAGACTTTTGAGTCACGTCCGTCGATTGTTTGTTTTTCGTAACAAAGACATATCAAACCGGTTATCTGTTAGAATGAAAACAGAAACAGGCAGAAGATAAAAAGAGATGGGAGTTCTACAGATAGAATCCCCGTGTCTTTTTTGTTGTGTTTATTTTCGTAATAACAGGCGTTACATTGGCGTGTACAAAGTAGATAGAAATACCGGGTATATTTCAAGTCGTTGGGAATGACACTAAAATATTAGCACAGTCTAAAAAAATGGCAAGGGCCCCTAAAATCAGACCATATGCGTCAACAAATTTGATTCCAAATAATACCTCAAGAAAATATTCGATTTGTTCAAAACCATCCATATTTAAATACCGGAAAAATAACGTAATGTTTTATAATATTAATTTATTTATGTAAATAATCGATTGTTAATCGATTAAACCTAAAATGTAATAACTGAGATTAGCAAATAATTCGAGATTTAAAAACTGTGTAAATATAAAAACTTGATGTATGTATATGCTCTTTGTGTGATATATTAAAGATATTTAAATCTTCAACATGTTTCCTTTAATACGTCCTTTTCTAACTACGGGGTTCGTACTCTTTTCCTTTTTTAACTACAGCGTTGTTGTTTATATTTCGTTTCCAGTAAATAATATTAAAGAAAGACACGTGAATTTTATTGTGAAGGAGAACGTTTTTAAAGAATATTTGCAACTTACGTGGTTCACCCCCCGGGAGGGGTCAAATCGCACAGTTTCAGATACGTTAGAAGGTGGCTTCAAAAAAAGGCAACGCAAGCGGGGCCCCTCATCACTATTTAATAATATCATGAAGAAAATAAATTAGTATATTTTTTTTCAGTAAAAATGTTTAGCGGTGCAGTGCAGCTTTGCATATAAAGTAAGTTTTGTCTTGTACTATTTGACGTATAGAGACGCATAATCCTTGATTTTTAAATGTTATTTGCTCAACACCCAGAATTTTTTATGAATAATAACTTAGATATGTGTGGGACACCAGGCCCGGGCCCAGTGGGAAAATAGTCCCTGCGTATATGCTGAATCAAAATATACGTTGGCGCGTCGGTGTGGCTCAAGCTCAAGACTAAACACAACATCCGTATAGGTATAATATTTAATAATAAAGATACTATTTACTATCAGCGCAACAAAAAATTTCGAAGTTAGACTATGAACAGACACATCTATTTATAATATGATTATTAATATAAATATATTAATAAATATAGCATATGTATATATAAATTCAAAATTAATCCACTAAGCAATTTCCCGATTAATAAAATAATAATCAGTATTAATAGCTAAACAATTACAATGCACATAAAATATTTTGGTTCAATCCTAGAGAGAAATCTCTAAAAACAGCAATCGCAAGATATTTTATGTAGAGTGCCATGATTTGTCGATATAAACAAAGGCGGCTGCGGGATGTCAGTGATACCAACCTGCATTAAAAGCGGGCGTGAGTCAGCGATCGCGTCTTATTTCGTGCTATAAAATTATTAATTATTATTTAAGAATTAGCGGGTTTGCGAACGTATTTTAATTAGAAAAGTGGTAAGAACATGCGGAGGACAGGGGACAAATTGACAAATTAACCGGTGTGATATGAATTTGTCTATAAAAGTGGTTTTAGTGAGGACAAATTTCGTTCGGTGAGGAACGACTAACTTCAAAACTATAGTTATGGCTACCAGAGTTTGACTGAAAATCATATGAGGTATTTATGTAGTTTTATTATCTATGTATATACCTACAAGGTTGCATCTTTATTTCGAATTTTATTATTAAAACGAACGTGGGGACGACAAAGTCACTGCATCAGGCGCGGTTAAACAGATTTGTATACAGGAAATAACTCGCCCCAAACTTTTTATGTTCTTTGTGCGCATGGAAAAGAATTGGTTTCCAATTTATAAATGTGGTAAATATTCCCGAGAGTAATGCTCCATGTGCTGTTTACGGTAATTAAACAAATTGTAACTGTGTATTTGTAATTTGCTTTTCTAAATAAATGATTTTCAAAAAATATATACAGGGTGTCCGGGAACATGTGGGAAATCTCCCGGATATGAAGAAAACACGTGAAAACAATACTATAGGTTCATATAAACTTCTTTCGTATCGGCCTCCTCTTCGGAGATATGGGCTCCCAAAGAGCACCAATGGAATCAAGTTTTTTACACATAATTATTGAACCACCTGGTATATTTCAATTATTTTTTAATATGATGTATACCAGGTAAGACCCGTCAAATGACTACCCAAGAAACTGTTGTGAATTACTCACAGCTGCAGGGATGGACTAGCTGTAACAATCATGGGCCCATTTTTTTTACGCCCTGTATGATGAGAACTTTGGACAATGTTTTTTACATACCTTTAACTATTGGCTAAAAATTAACTACTCTTCATTCATGTCGCTAATCCTAGCCGTTTTCGAAAAAACGGCATTTCATATACATTATGTGCTTCGGGTATTTCAATAAAAGATACATCTTTGTTCCGATCCAATGTTCAACCTTCAAGATTCCGCTTTTTCATATTTAGCCCATGAGCAGTTAGGGGACTCAGTGTAAATAAAATGACGTTTTCTCGAAAACGGTTAGGATTAGCGACATAAATGAAGAGTACTTAATTTTTAGCCAATAGTTAAAGGTATGTAAAAAACATTGTCCAAAGTTCTCATCATACAGGGCGTAAAAAAAATGGGCCCATGAGTGTTACAGCTAGTCCGTCCCTGCAGCTCTGAGTAATTCACAACAGTTTCTTGGGTAGTAATTTGACGGGTCTCACCTGGTATACATCATATTAAAAAATAATTGAAATATACCAGGCGGTTCAATAATTATGTGTAAAAAACTTGATTCCATTGGTGCTCTTTGGGAGCCCATATCTCCGAAGAGGAGGCCGATACGAAAGAAGTTTATATGAACCTATAGTATTCTTTTCACGTGTTTTCTTCATATCCGGGAGATTTCCCACATGTTTCCGGACACTCTGTATATATATATATAACTGAAAACTGAATGGTTAAAAAATTGGAAAGGAAACATTATTTTAGGATGGTGCAAGATCTTGATGAATTTCGCGCTATTTGATTCCTACATTGCGCGTATATACCAGGAAATAATGTAAATTGAACCAACAGCCTTCGATGCGATAAGGAAATTTTGAAAATAAATCCATTCGATCAATTAAAAGCAAGTGAGTTCTATTTGGAGGCTGTCTTGTGTATTTTTAAAACAGGCATTAAAATTTTGTGGTACGCGGAAAAGTGAAAAAGCGCCGCAGATGAAAATTTGACAGGGACACGCCCACAGTTCATCAAGAATTCACAATCTAAGTACTATTTGATTTCGTAAATTTTTTATTTCTCTTTTAAGAGACTCAAACATAGTCAGCTAACTAATTTAATAAATAAAAGTTAATTTTCATTCATGTTTCGAGGACATATACCCTCATCTGCAGTGAAAAAAAAGTAGATGTACAATATGCCGAAAATTTTTGATATTGTTAATTTTTTAAAAAGATTTAGTAACATTTCAGAAAGGCTAATAAAAGTTTAAAAAAATTAAGAGAGAAGAAAAAATGTGTAGATTTCTTTCTTACCTTCTGCAATAAAAATTTTTTTGAAAAATAATTCATTTTGAAAAAACTAGAATAAATAAGAAAAAACCATTGAAGGAAGGAAAAACATTATTAGTTTGTAGATTCGATTTTTGGATAAACACCGAAAATTATTTTCAAAAAAGAATGAAAAAAAAGAATTTACAAATAATGTTACTTTTGTTTATTAAACTAGTGGAGCAGGCTATGAGTCCTCTTCATAATTTCACTCCACTGAAAGATAGACTACTTCAAAATATACAGGGTGTCCGCTAAGTAATGGGACATGGAAAAATCACAGACTCGTTACGTAAAAATATTAGGATTCAATTATACTTACCTATATCTGAAAGTTGATATTAACTGAGATACAGGGTGTTAAAGTTAAAACTTCATTTTTGTTTTTCTCTAATAACTTTGACAGGAACCAACGGTTTTTTGCCAAATTTGAAAATTACGGTTTTTTTAGGATGAGTAACTGATTTTTTGGTGAAATTTTAATGTACAATGTAGGGAGCGCTGCCTGCGGCATTTTTTGCACATTTATTAGGTCATAACTTTTTTGTGCCTCTGTGTATTTAAGTTTTTAATGAAAATAATACTTTTCTCATACGTAAAAAAGGTACACTAATTTCAAGTCGCCCAAAGTTACCGTTTCGGAGATATATGCATTTATATTGTTTAGTGCCTATTATTAATTTGCAAACAAAATTTTTTTTTAAGTAACCTATGAGAAAACAAATGACATTTAGAGATACAGTTGCTATGAAACCTCCATGTTGTTATTTGTTTGTTGATTATTGTGTTTTGGTATTGTTACTTAACTTAGGATAAACTCAAAAATGAAACATTTTATTACACAGCTATTTTACAATAATCAACAAGCAAATAACAACATAGAGGTTTCATAGCAACTGCATTTCTAAATTTCATTTGTTTTCTCATAGATTACCTTAAAAAAAAATTGTTTACAAATTAATAATAGGCCTAAACAATATAAATGCATGACCTAATAAATGAATACTCCCTTTTCACTTTTTTCTTGATACTCCTAACTGGCTGTTTAACTTTAAAATAGAAAAATAATAAAAGAACATTAACATAACTTTAAAAAATAAAGTAAGTACCTACCTAAGATATTTCTAATTTTTTTTTGTTTAAAAGAATACAAATACGAAAGTAAATTTTAAAATTATATTTCCTTGGCATCTTTGCCCATCTCTTCCAACTCTTCTAATGGAAAATTGGAAACTATTTAATACCTCAATTTTTTTGCGGGTAATTTTAATTTTAATATTTATTCATACTTAATACGAAAAGAAAGCTTTCCTTGTTTTTCGGGAGGGGTGGGGGTTTAGACCTCCTGGACCCCTCTCAATGCGCCACTGGGTCAGATTAAGACATAACATGGTATTTATTCTAATAACTACAACTAGACGAAATCACAACACTAATGAACAATAAACACCTACCGCACAACTATTAACATTACCATATTGTAGATGCCTACTTTGTTTTATTGTTATTAAATGCAAGAAATACAAGCCATTACTTAACTTTGAAACAATATACAATACATAATTATGTCGGTATTAAATCGCATGTAATTTGAATATAAATATTGTATTTTTTATAATTTATTTTTATTTCTACTTAAATGTGAGTCCGAAGCACGACATATGAATTTTAAAGTGGATATTATTCATTTCGTTTTTTATGGGCTTAGTCGAAGCCACCTTGTTCTTGGAAAAGTGAATCTGATATTTCGGAGTTCAGTGGGAAAGAATTTTGGGATTATTCTTTAAAGGATGTGTCTAAAACGTGTTATAATTGATTAACGTTTACATTCTCTAATTAGTAACGATCAATTAGACTTGAGCATGCAGTGATTAAGCTTACTATAATTTAATTAAGTATTCGTGGACAAGATTATTTTCGATTTATTATTATGCAACCCAGAAATGATCTATATTATATCATCATTGTAATGATACAATAAACACAAGGTACGATATCGCGTAGAAAGAGGTGTGGCTTAGTTACGTCATTATGAGCACGCTTCTGCTGTTCCCATCCAATCCGATATTTAGTTTTGCTGACGATAGCACACTTATCTCATTTTTCTCTTTGAATGCACAAACATCGGCTGCCGACGCATATTTTCGCAGACAGCATGAAGTATCACGCCTCAACAAAGACCTGGAAAAAATTTTGGCTTGGGGTGACAGTAACAAAGTCAAATTTAACGCTAAAAAACCCAAGCAGCAGTTTTCTCAAATAAGGTTAACATTACCGAACCGGATATAGTCATGGACGGACACGCAATCCCACTGGCTTCATCTATTAATTTGCTGGGCGTCAATCTGGGAGGAAATATCTCTTGGATAACCACGTTGTGGCAATCGCCAAGCTAGCTTCTCAGAAACTTGGTGTACCTCACCAACTTTTGACACTATACAAAGCCCAGATTCGACCATCACTAGAGTACTACTCTCATGTCGGGAGCTCTGCACCCAAACATACTCTTCGGCTACTGGATTCCATCGAAAGGAGGGCTATTCGTCTGATCGGAGACCAAGAGCTGGCGAAGAACCTCGACAGCCTAGAACATCGAAGACAGGTTGGGGATTTGACTCTCTTTTACAGATATTTTCATGGAAAGTGCTCGGCTGACCTTGCCCTCTTAATTCCGCCCAGAGCGGCGAATATCAGAAATACATGACGAACCACTGCCGCCCATCCATATGTTGTTAAGCTTAGTACTCCTCGAACTTCATTATTTAAGAATTCTTTCATCTGGAGGACTACATCCTTGTGGAACTACCTTCCCGAGGTCGTTTTTCCCAACGAATATAACCTCCAACGATTCAAAACCAAACGTGAATCGCTTTTTGCGCACACGCACCACTCCCAGAGTGCCCTAAAGGATTTTTCCTATAGGGCTTGTGTTTGATCATAAAAAAAAATGGTTTCAGCGGATCTTTTGAAAGTTTATCGGATTTCTTTCTTATTTTAGTGGTATTTGTTCTCGTTGGTGTGGTGTAGATAACCAGAAAAACAATTTTGATATACAGTGATTGCAAATAGGTTGGAATAAATTCGTTTATTTTTTCGGAAAAATGCTCGAATCAGACGATTTTAATTTTTAGATTTGCATTTTTTTAACTTTTATTTATATAGGATGACACAAAAAAATAATTCATGTGACATTTCAATTTTTTAAATTGAAACCACCATTTTTTATTTAATCGAAATCTATAATTGGTTCTGTCAAAATTCACTATTTCTCAATAACACTAAAACTAATTACATCCGTTTTCACAATTACCAGGATCATAATAATTTGGATACGGAACTGTATATAAATAATGAAGAAATATTAAAAATCAATACTATAAAATTTGTGGGAGTGCAAATTGATGAGCATCTGAATTGGAAAAATTATTGTGATCTGCACAAATCAAAATTAAATTCATGTTGTTTTCTTGTTCGTTCACTCAAGACTGTGATTTCTATGAGGGAGCTCCTAATGGTGTATAACGCACAAGTAGATTCTCGTCTGCGTTACGGGGTCATCTTCTGGGGTTCGTCCAGTATGGTTGGGGAATTGCTTGTATGTCATAAGAGAATATTGAGAACTTTGGTGGGTGTGTCGAGGACTCTCTCTTTCGGAAATACAAGATTTTGACCGTAATTTGTGTATGCATTTGAACTATGTATATATGTTTTTAAAAGTAAATGTCGATTTGCTATTGATGTTCATATCTATAATACACGACAAGTCAGCTCATTTAGAGTTCCTTTTAACAGACTGAATGTGGGTAGAATATCACCAAGCTCATTGGGGTCAGCAATCTTTAACACGGTACCACCAAACCTGAAGACTGTTGATAGTCTTTTATTGTTTAAAAAAACGTTTAAATCAATATTTGTTGTTGTTATGTGAGAGATTTTTTCCTAAAACTTAGTTTTATGAAATTAATAATTGTTTTTAAATAAGTAAAGGTAAGAGAGCAGCATGTGTCTTAAACAAAATTGCATTTTTTTTAAAGAGTTTGAAAGATAACCATTTAAAAGGTCATGACGTTTGATCTATTTATTTTCCTGTGCTTGTGACGAATTTGAAATTTGTGTGTGATATTACTATTATTTGTTTTGCAAAATGTTTTTCGCCGTCGATTTTCTGGAATCATATTTGTTCATAAATGAAAAATTGTTAAAATTATAATTTTTTTTCTAAAGAGTTTGTCGTGTAGATATGACAACACTGGCCGAAATGCGCTGAGGTCTTTTCACACTGTAGACCTTTTATTTTATTGATTGCGACCGTCGTCAGTAGCGGCCATGTCAATTTTCAGATTTCATATAAGGTGTATAATCTCGCTTAATGATTCACAGCGCCATTTATGGTTATTTTTCTTCAATTTATTTTCATCTCAGGATTTGCCGGTTTAAATATAATACGTAATTTCCATAACACCCTGTATAAGATGAAAAAAACAATTAGAATGGATATATTTGATGATTTATGAAGTTTCTTGCTTTAAATTTGCTCAAGACTATAAACACTTAAAAGTTACTCTCACTTATTTAGAAACCGACCCATAGTTTTAATACATTTAAAAGAGAATTTAAAGCGCTAACAACAACGTGAATCTCCATAAGAAATTTAAAAATTATCTCACGTCATGACGTCACTGCGCGTGACACGAAATTGGATCGGATAGATATCATACCTTGTGCAAACTAAAATTGACACAGGGTTGTAATAGATCCGACTATACGCTTGGGATTATTTAACAATGGTAGGGAAACACCGTGTTCAAGTACATTTAAAAATTAGACACACGTATGGTATTGTATAACCAATAAAATTCAAAAATATTAGATATTTAGATATCTCAATTAGACCCGTAATTGCAGGCTTTTAAATCGAAAATGATACGAAATTATTTCATTATGGAATTATTATAATTTAAAGCTTGAATCGTATATTTATGGCACCTGCAACAGCTTTGTGCGTACGTACGGTAGGTACGAAGAGAAGGCAAGGCCATGCATGCACCGTCTAGCAATGCCCGTTCCTAGTGATATGTCAGACAGGTGATACAGTACACTGTAAAAAATGGACGTTTTTGTAAGAGGAATCATGCGCTAGAAAAATAATCGCATTTATCGTATTTCGTATTTTAAACCTCATGAGGGACTAGCGAAAATACCGTGCACGTCTTTGGGCACGAGCGTCGTAAGCAAACAGGACTAATAATTCTGTGAATATGAACTTTTAATAACATCCTTTATACAGGGTGTCCCAAGTAAAGTGGCCTATTAGAAGTATCTCAAGAACTAAATGAGATTTTATTTTGAAAATTTGGCTGTGGCTATAAGAGATGGTTTTCTACGTTTATAAAATATTTTCGATGGTGCAGTGTTGCCGGATCATACCGAAAGTGGTAGCAACTTCGGAATTTTAAACGAATTACCCTATATATTATATTTTTTTGGAATCTAGGTGAAAATCAAGAACAGTTTTCTGTATAATATCATATACCTATATTTAAGAGTTTTTGAATTATAAATAATTTTGTGATTTTCTAACGCCGTATCGGGACCTGAAAAGAAAATCGTATCTTTTTAGCGATTACAGCTAGCAGGCTGAAAATTTGACAATAGTTTCACAAGACCATCACAATTTTATAATTTTGACCAGTACTTAATTAGTTTTATACAGGGCGTCTCCATAACAATATTTCTGAGGCAGATGAATGAATGCAAAAATCCTCTTTTTTTTTTAAATGGGACACCCTGTATTTGATATGTTTTGCTAATGGATGATATTACTGTTAGAACTATTTAACTTTCAGGTCATTAAGGAAGACACCTTTCGCTTATTTCGCTATCTATACCACATATATAACCATTATATTGCTAATACCATCTGCAATTATGTCCCCGCCATGGGAATCGAAGGGGTAATAGTGAGTATGCGCAGTTCGGAAATTTCCTTGTGAAAGTAAACATTCGACAGGACCGGATTTCAACTTTTTTAATGTAAATTTCACTGGTTAGTTAGGCAAAATATTGCAATCAAAATTTCGATTTAAGACAGCGTTCCATGCATACGATTTCTGACTATATGATGATCCGACGGGCCATGATTGGTGTAAACTTTTGGTGCCATATTCCGTCCGAATATTTCTAACAATCGACACGATGAGCTTTATTTTAACTTTCCTCACTTAACCTCACTTTTTTCTAAACCAAAAATTAAGAATGAATGACTATATTGACTATTTTGGGAATTATTATCAGCTACTAATGCACCAAATTAAAAATACATTAATTTTAAGGTTAGGTAGTGACCACATATATATTATATTGTATACGAGTGACACTCTCTTCTTTTTTACAAGCTTCTTAGTGAAATTCGGTTCCGAAGTTCGGATAATGTGATAAGCAAAATATTTTCGTATATATGTACATACCTGAAATACTTTATACCTGGTATTGATCCACGACTTTTGCAAAAAAGCACCATCCACGTGTGTCCTTTCATCTTAAACAAAACAAGCCACTAACCTACCAAACAGCGAATCGAATCACAACAAATTAAAAACTCCCTTACAAAAATTTTTGTTAGGTAATGAAAGTTTATAAGCACTAATATACCGACAACAATGTGGATTGTTGATTCTGCAATTTGAAAAAGCATCCAGAACCAAAGATGGCGACGAATAACAACAAACAAATAAGTAAACCTAGAATGAACACCAAACCAAAAACATTGAAGATCGTTCCGTGCCGTCGAAGATTGTTTAAGGACCTAAGAACATCAAGGAATGGTGCAGAATTATTTTCCGATTAGCCAGAAGAATTTCTAAATGTCTAAGCATAAATAAAGCCCACAGTGTTAAATGGCAGAGAACAGTATAGGTTTATTTAGTATTGTATAACACGAGTATCCATTAAAGTTCGTGGTCAATTTACATAAAACATTTTTACAGTGTATGTACGGCTTAAAGAGATAGCAAGTCCGTGGCAACGAACGCCTATATATGCCTGGTGTTATGTCAAAAAGAAAGACAGGTGATCCGTATGCATCACATGTCGAATACGATTTAAATAACTTTTAATATTAAATTTAAAAAGTTCGTTCAATCGATACAACAATAAATAAGACGTCACAGGACTCATTCACGGCTATTATATTCGATTTAATTTTATTTAAAATGCACTTTGAGGTCTGCGTTCGTAATTTATTGACACGTCATTGAAGTGGAACGTGTAAAATTGGCGTATCTAATTATATGTAGAAGGGGTGTAAAAAAATTTCTTGACAACCGTATTAGTAATGACCAGGTAGGGGGGATGGGTCAAAGAAAATTTGGTAGAAAAGATAGGCGAAAATAGTCAGTCGGACGGGAGAGCGCCGCAGGTGAAAATCTGGAGCACGTCCAATTCCCCACCTAAATTATAGTAAATACCAGAAAAACTCATGCGATAAGGTGTGAATTCAGATAACTTGACAGAAATTTTGACGATATTCTCGTTATAATTTAAAAACGCAACTTTTTTTATCTTAAGCCACAACAAAAGAACAATTTTTTTTTTAGAAGTTTTCTGGCGATTTTTTCGAGAGTTTTAACATGATCCCGTTTTTACGACAGTACATTATACACAAAAAGGGACAGTGGAGAAAGAACCAAAAATTAATTCCATATTTATTGAAGCGACATTTATTACACTTTATTTTAATGGTATTCTACCGTTGTAATGCAAAATAATCAATCATTTGATATATAACCCTAAGCAGTACATCTTGTGTACTGGTTCCATTTTGGGACTAACCAGGACAACTGTGCTGAAACCAGTATGAATGAATGGCCAGCTTCAGATACCTATTTTAGGAATAGTATTGTTTGTATTCAGAGATTGACAATTGAAATAAAGACCTTGATATTGCAACACAAAATAAATACATACACAATTATTATTATTATTTAAATAGAAATTATATCGTCCTGCAATCTTCTCTTTGTCAATAACTTTTTTATAAAAAAATTCCTTCGAGAAGAGGTCTGTTGTCTGCCTGACCACATATATATAACAATTATATTGCTAATACCATCTGCAACTATGGGCATCGAAGGGGGCGTTGTGAGTTTGCGCAGTTCGGAAATTTCTTTGTGAAAGTAAACATTCGACAGGACCGGATTTCAACTTTTTTAATGTAAATTTCACTGGTTAGTTATGAAAAATATTGCAATCAAAATTTCGATTAGTTCGATTTAAGACGGCGTTCCATGCATACGATTTCTGACGATATGATGATCCGACGGTGCCCTGATTGGTGTAAACTTTTGGTGCCAAATTCCGTCCGAATATTTGTAACAATCGACATGATGAGCTTTATTTTAACTTTCATCCGACGTCGTATGTTTCTTAACCGCACCTTTTTCTAAACTAAAAATTAAGAATGAATGACTAGATTGAAGATACAATTATTATCAGCTACTAATGCACCAAATTAAAAATACATTAATTTTAAGGTTAGCTAGTGACCACATATATATTATATTGTATACGAGTGACACTCTCTTCTTTTTTACAAGCTTTTTAGTGGAATCGGTTCGGAAGATTGGATAATGTGATAAGCAAAATATTTTCGTATATATGTACAATCCTAAAATACTTTATACCTGGTATTGATCCACGACTTTTGCAAAAAGCACCATGCACTTGTGTCCTTCCATCTTAAACAAAATAACCCACTAACCTACCGAACAGCGAATGGAATCACCACAAATTAAAAACTCCTTTACAAAAATTGTTGTTAGGTAATGAAAGTTTATAAGCACTAATATACCGACAACAATGTGGATGAACCACTTTTTATTCTGTAATTTGAAAAAGCATCCAGAACCAAAGATGGCGACGAATAACAACAAACAAATAATGTCTGGCCGGCTCTGACGCGATCGATAAAATTTTCACCCTACTGCGCAAACTCAATAGTACCACACCATCTCCCATAGCGGAGACACTTTTGGGTATTTTGGAACATTCGCATTGGCAATATAATGGTTATATATATGTGGACCTCCTCACGCTCCGTAAACGTTGACCTAATTACCTTGGGGGCTGGCTAGGGATGATTGATTTCAAAGAATATCGATGCAAAAAAAAACTGGTTAGACTCATCATACCTACAATATAAAAAAATGTTGCGGGGATAGCAATATTTTTATAACCTTTATTAAGAAATAAATGTCGGATGCGGATATTTATCAAAAATCACAACAGAACGAACATCTCTTAAGTAGAAAGTGTCCAAGCGCGCCACACTTCGTATCGGCTTATATTTGCAACAATGCAACCAACAACGATCGCGACATGCTCAGAATTACAACAACCTAACTTACCAAGAATTAGAATAAAATGCCTAATTAAAGCAATGTCTGTAAAAATGCCATTAACGACTGTTTAATATGACAGGATGGCTCAGAGGAGAATCCTGTGTAAGGACTGAAAAGTACAGGATGGGAATTTTTAGACAAAACGATAAACATCTGTAGATGTCCGATGGGCTGTTTTTGATGCAGGATGCAATCCAATGACCGCATAAATTTCTATAGACGTTTCCGTTGTTAGAATTGGAAACAAATACAATGCGGAGGAATTTGCTAACGGTATGGTGTGGATATTGTTTCCATTGAGGGGATTTAAATTGAGATAAAATCACTTTCATATTTATGTTTGCCGCTATTGATTAAAATTGCCACCAAACGCGACTTCGATAACAAAAACGTCGCCTCGAGAAGATTATCGAGGATAATAAAACAAAGGTGGGCGCCCAAACTAGGTTAGGTTAAGAGGGATTTATGATTTCTCACAATTTAGGGTTTGTTCGGGTTTGTTCGTATTTATGCTAAATAGTATCTTATGAGTTGAAAAAATCACAAACCGAAACAAACGTCTAATGTATAATACTATCATAAAAAGCATAATAACATATAGCTGCGAAGTTTGGCAACTAAAAGAAAAGACCATAAGAATGCTGGAGGCAACGGAGGGATTTCTGGAGAAGAGCGGCAGGAGAATCAAAAATGGAAAGAGTTCGCAATGAAACAATCCGCACAACCATGAAAGTGGGCCACACAATAACCGAGGAAATAAGAACAAAACAACTAAGATGGTTCGGGCATATTCAAAGGATGGAGCAACAACGACTCCCTAAACAAATACTCACCTGGATACCAACCGGAAGAAGGAAGAGGAGAAGACCGAGGAGAAGTTGGAGAGAAGGCATCCATAATTAGATCAGAGAGAGAGGACTGGGCGAGGACCCGTGGAAGACAGGAAACAATGGAGATTGGGAATCGGAAGACGTCGGAGGACATTTTAAATCCGATATATATAACAATTAACCAATTTGTTGTATAAAGATCCCGAGTGATGCATTTTTTTTATCTTTAGGGTGAAATAGTATGCACATATTAGTCGTAAAGATTGTACTCTCAGACTCTCAAGAATACGCTCGAGAATTCGTTCTAATTGCCGATTTCCACGAACAAACCACATACTTTATCATTAAAACTACCCCCAAAGTGCGAAGGTTCTTTCCTCCAGTATTCAGTGGTCGACCGAGAAAACGACTAGGATTAATCAAAGGTAAGTCATCTTGTTCTTGTGTCATGCTGTCGCCGTATTTTGCGTTTAAATATTATCTATCTCGGTTATTTCTCCTCTTTTCCCCTCAATCAGATCTATATACAGTCCATTAGTTCTTATTGCCTTAAACCCGAACAAACCCTTTAGTGAATACGGTTGTAATTATTATTGGGATGGACTATGGACTACAGCTATATCTCCTTAGTGAATAAATGCTTATATGTTATATATTTGATAAATCCAATCATGTATAAAATGTCTATTTAAATATGTCATTTTTGTCATCGATAAAAAAAAGGTACGTCCTTTCTTATAGCGATAAAAATATATCTTCTTAAAAATTGTAAAAATGTTCCTAGCTCAAAATTAAGTAGCCCTTCTATTCCGTTGCTCAGCAACGTAACATATTGTCAAAATCAAATTTGATGCTGTCAAGCCATGCGCTTTTTGTCAGTGATAGAACCGCTAATTTGCGATTTTATTATTAAAATGAACTTGCGTTAGAAAATAAACATAGTATTATTTTTTAGTATCTGTAAGTAAATTCATGAATTCATGAATCGATCTTTTTTGAATATCGAATAAATTTTTATTTTATAAAGTCAAACTACATTGCTTTTTAACAATTTAAACTCGAACAAACGGTACTAGATAAAGACCACATATATATAAACAGTATATTGCCAATACGAACGTTCCAAAATACAAAAAGTGTCCCCGCTATGGGAGATGGCGCGGGCCTATTAAGTTTGCGCAGTAGAGTGGAAATTTTATCGATCGCGTCAGAGACGGCCCTACATTATTTGCTTGTTGTTATTCGTCGCCATCTTTGGTTCTGGATGCTTTTTCAAATTACAGAATAAAAAGTGGTTCATCCACATTGTTGTCGGTATATTAGAGCTTATAAACTTTCATTACCTAACAACAATTTTTGTAAAGGAGTTTTTAATTTGTGGTGGTTCGATTCGCTGTTTGGTAGATTAGTGGCTTGTTTTGTTTAAGATGAAAGGACACAAGGGCACGGTGCTTTTTTGCAAAAGTCGTGGATCAATACACCAGGCATAAAGTATTTCAGGTTTATTCGGGTTCACATTATCCGATCTTCGGAACCGAATTTCACTAAGAAGCTTGTAAAAAAAGACGAGAGTGTCACTCGTATACAATATAATATATATGTGGTAACGACCTAACCTTGAAATTTGTATTTTTAATTTGGTAGCTGATAATAATTCCTAAAATAGTCAATATAGTCATTCATTATTAATTTTTGCTTTAGAAAAATGTGAGGGTAAGAAACATACGACGTCGGATGAAAGTTAAAATAAAGCTCATCGTGTCGATTGTTACAAATATTCGGACGGAATTTGGCACCAAAAGTTTACACCAATCAGGGCACCGTCTTATCATCATATCGTCAGAAATCGTATGCATGCAACGCTGTCTTAAATCGAACTAATCGAAATTTTGATTGCAATATTTATCCGAACTAACCAGTGAAATTTACATTAAAAAAGTTGAGATCCGGTCCTGTGGAATGTTTACTTTCACAAGGACATTTCCGAACTGCGCAAACTCACAATGCCCCATTCGATGCCTATAGCGGGGACAGATGGTATTAGCAATATACGGTTGTACATATGTGATTGATAAAGACGCGACAGCTCGTTTGTAATCATTAAATTTCTAAGCAATATAGTTTTCGTAATGAATAAAAAAACGCTTGTGTTTTTACATACGATAAAAAATTTGTAAGACGTATAAAATGGATAGAAACGGCCATATTTGAGCGCGGCCGTATGCTCTTAAAAAGCTAGACGATCATTGATTAACAAATTATTAAAAACAGTGAAGAATTGTCCCACATTAAAAGTAAAAAGCTCTCAAATATTTCCTCTACTCTATAAGTTAAGCGGCTTTCACAACTCCACTTCTTATTAGCGGACAATGATAATAATAAAATAAACCCTATTATTTCATCTACTCGTCGCACTTATCTTATTCCAACTCGATTAACAACACACGTGCGCTAAACATTTCCAGAAGGTACACTTAACTACAATAATAGGCTTGTTACAATCTGTAAAATATGTGGGCATAATGTGGTAACAGTACTTTACATACCTCGGCGTACTTCTGGTACATCAAGACATCAAATAATAATAATAATAATAACAATAAAGGGTAATTACATGTTATCGTTATTACGGTAAATGGTAAATTACACCAACGATAAAACAAAATACTTCTTCTCTCCATTAGAATAAATGATAGATCAAATCATACTGATCTAATTGGGTGTCGTCTGCAACGTTCCATAACCTGAGGTAGGTGCTTTTTCAAATTTCTAAATAAAAAATCGGACTGGTCCAAATCTGGATTATAAGGTTGATGGTCTTTTTTTATGATCAAACACAAGCACTATAGGAAAAATCCTTTAGGGCACTCTGGGAGTGGTGCGTGTGCGCAAAAAGCGATTCACGTTGGTTTTGAATCGTTGGAGGTTATATTCGTTAGGAAAAACGATCTCAGGAAGGTCGTTCCTTAAGAATGAAGTCCTCCAGATAAAAGGATTGTTAAATAATAGAGTTCGAGGAGTACTAAGCTTAACCACATAAGGATATATGGGTGGCAGTGGTTCGTCGTGCATTTCTGCTATCGCCGCTCTGGGCGGAATTAAGAGGGCAAGGTCCCGAGCACTTTCCATGAAAATAGCTGTAAAAGAGAGTCAAATCCCCAACCTGTCTTCGATGTTCTAGGCTGTCGAGGTTCTTCGTCAGCTCGTGGTCTCCAATCAGCCGAATGGCCCTCCTTTCGATGGAATTCAGTAGCCGAAGAGGTGCAGAGCTCCAGATATGAGAGCAGTACTCTAGTGATGGTCAAAAGTTGTTGAGGTGTGTACAACTTTCTGGTTCGGAAGAGTACACCAAGTTTCTGAGAAGCTACCTTGGCGATTGCCACAACGTGATTATGCCAAGACATATTTCCTCCCAGATTGACGCCCACCAAATTAATAGATGAAAATTGCGTGTCCTGCCATAACTATATCCGGTTCTGTAATATTAATCTTTTTAGAGAGAACTGGGTTTTCTTAGCGTTAAATTCGACTTGGTTACTTACTTGGTCTGGCTCAAGAACGTTTAGTTATTTTACTTTTATTGTCAGGCGTTTTGGTTTGAGTGCTCTCACAACAAAATTTATAAGACAGGCAATCTGTTAGAAAGAATGAAAAGTAAGAATTTTATGAGAGTAAGTAAGTTTGTGGCTAGGCTTTTGAATAATTGCCGCCCCGAAACACTATTAGTGCCAGATATATAACAGAACACTTGGGCCCCCCAAATTTACGTAATCAGTGCCTGATTTTTAAACGCCGGGACACTTGGGCTGCCCCATCATAAATCGACATCTAAAAGAAAAAAAAGCTCGAAGGTCATCAACGTAAATTGCCGCCCCCCTAAAGATTGCCGCCCCAGGCCATGTATGATTTATTGTTTAAAATTGTATGTCATTTCCAATGAAAAACGTTGTCTGTTTTATCCTATTTCATTGACTGTTTAAACAGAAAGACATAAAAAATAGCAGGTCTTTATTATTACTGTCAAACGATGATGCAGGTTCGTTCTTTCCCGGTTCAACTGTAAGTGATCAGGATTGAAACTATAGGTTCATTTATTTATCGTTTTTAACGGAACCACTTGCAGGTTTGTCGACGTCTATTAACCTTTGTGTAAAGATATGTCATATAAGTAGTTTCGGACAGGTGATCGAGTGTACTAATTACGATCAGGTGTATAAGACGCGTGCCGGCAGATGTACCGTCTTCTCGTTCACCTGCCCAAAAACACAAGCGCATTCAAAACGTATTAACAGGTTATTGAATAAACGTATTGCTTGCCCAATGTCCAATTATAAAGTGAAAAGGTATTCAAACTTAGAATCATAATAAACTAAGAAGTTTCAGGAACTTGTTATAACTTACTACATATCTATCGTGATCAATCGCAACTATATTATCACCTAAACTTGAGATGCAGATGATTGTCATATTTTTCTTCCAATCAATGAGTGGTTCATTTGAAAATGATCTTGGTGGAGAAGCTTCGTTCATTTTCTCTCAGGTTTTGAATCAATTTCATGTAGTGTTCTATTTCTATCTATCTATCTAATAGTATATTAAGATACAAGTTCCATAAGACATTATCTTAGAGGACGCGTTTAATTTTGAAAACGACCCGCGAAGCGTGGAGGTTTCTAAAGTACAAGTGCTCTAATTGCCTTATGAACTGCGTATTTTATAATACTTTTTCTATTTGGGTCTTTAAAGTCTGAAAAACTTTAAAAAATATAGTAGATTTTTTCCATTTGAATTAATATTTTCTTTTTGGGTTGGCAATACTTTTACAATTTAATAAAATGTTATTAGTATCAAATATGCCATGATAGAAACAATTGAACACAACAAAGCTTCTTCCCATCCGTCATAATTAAAAATAAATATATTATTAAAGTTAATAAAAATGAGTCAGGAAGAAAGTTGTACTCCGTCAGAAATATGAGAGATTACAGAAAATAATCTAGAAAAACTTTTAAAAAGAATATGCAAAACTTAATAAATAATATTAATGAACAAAATATCGTGTCGACACAGAATCTGACAGGAATAACAATTAATGCCCAGGAAATGTCTAGCTAGAGTAACTATAAATATGTATATATAAAGTAATATGTATAATACTATATTGAATTAGAAATAAAAATAGTACTTTATTGAATAAAACTTTAGAAATAGAGCATAAACTGGAACATTTTTCTATTATTTTTAGGTTATGTTGCTTTATTGTTGTGACTGGAAATTAGTTGACGGACACCGTCAGCACGTTATATATTTCCGAGTATAGGTATTTCAGATAAATATCTAGTAAAAATGATCTGCAAGGTTAAAGGTTAGTATTTTAAAGTTTTCTATAAAACATTTTTGTCGAATCCATAATGCCTAGAAAACTAATTTTAACGAAATCGAAGTACCTAAGCCTAAAATTCGAACCCTACTTGCTGCCAACATAAAAAAAATAAAATTTCAGTTTCATAAAGTGGCAGGTTATTCAATTTTTTTTCCATTTCATAATATAGCCATTATGAAACCCAAATAGAAAAATGTTTTTTTATATACAGTGACCAGCAAAAAGTTACCCATATATGGGGAAACTTTTTTATTATTGAATTTATGTCCCATGCTGTATCTACAGAAGTATTTTTAGAACATCGGACAGTAAAGTAACTTCGGCGCTTCCAGTATCAGTCGATAAAACTCCAACAGTCGATAAAATAGTAACCCTCAAAAATTGATTATAAGAGAAGTCTGCTATACTCGTTGTACCAATTCAGGAGAATAACCAAACATCAGCGCGTGATAGCCGCGTGCTCGATGCATAAACTTATTGCTATTGGTCAATCAGCGATAAATCTTCCTATGCTGGCGAGATGTATTTCTAATAGGGTCGTAGTTCAGTGTAGGCTATTATTTCATGCGTGGCTCGAAATTGTACCGTTATATTGTTCTTAATGCGACCCTGTGTGCAGTTTACGTGCTCGTCGCGTGTATTTGTCTTGGGCATCTGAATTGGGAAAACGAATAGACTATAGTTGAGTTATTCCTATTAATATGTTTACAAATTCTTCAGATAGTCCACAATTTACACCACGTTAGTGATTTAACACTAACCCTTTACTAAAATCCGTATTTTACAAACGAATGCACGCACGCTGCGCTACATCTTACGAAACGAACGCGAACCCATTCCCGGTTTTTATCGTACACAATCGCAAACATATTCAGCAATAATTTAAGTGCAGTTGGTACTTAAAGTACGGTCTTGCCCACAGCGGTCCGGCAAATACCGAGAATCGAACCGAAGACCGATCGGGCCAGGTGGGGTCGCTTAATAAATATATTTATTGTCCGTGTATTTTAATTGGGGGGTTCGGCGCTAGATGTCAGGTGGGTAATTAAAAGCCGAGATGGGAAGCTGGCTTTGACACCTCGGTACATTGTTGAACGGGGATCGAGAATGAAGAACGTTGTGGATTTGTTGGAGGCAGAGTCGTATTTCCGTTTATATTTGTTTGTGGTTCTTGTTTAGTTAGTTATAGTAAAGTTTACATTGTAACGTTTACCTTTTGACTGCCATAAACCCCAGTTAACTTCAAGACAGCCTCCGGACTTAGTAGCGTGTGTAAGTTGGAAAAAAACGCGAAAAATCGAAATATTTTCAGCCGGAACAAGAGTACCAACCAGCCAATAATCGCTCCCGAAAGGGGTGAATCCTCGAAAACGGGGGGAGAATATATACTTAAAAAAATTCACCCCTTTCAGGGGCGAGTATTGGCCGGTGGAGGGGTTGGAAGGAGTCGGACGCGATATCCAACACCACCACCGTGCTCAGAATTCCGAAAACGGAGGGAAAGTGTGTTTCTCTGCAGGGAAACCTCTTGAATCACGTTTAACCCCTCTGGGGGGTGGTTCTTGGCCGTTTGGCGCAACCCCAAAGAGAAATTCAGACGCCGCCATCGTGTTCAGCATCCTCGAAAACCCCGGGGGGGGGGGGGGGGGGGGGGGTGAAAGAATCAGTTTTATTGTGTTTACTATATATAGTTTTGTTTCTTGTTCCAAAATTGATTCCTTTAAAAAAGCAAATTAGTTTTAAAATAGCCAGTGTCACGAGTATTATAAAACCAGTATAAGATCAATAAGGTCATTAAGAGCAAATCTGTTTTTTAAATTTTAATTTAAAGTGTATTAAATTCTTTGCAAGTGGTCGTTAAGAACTTTTAGTTTATTTTAAGTTAACTTTAAAACCAACATTTTTATTGAACATATTAAAGCACTTTTAAACCATAAATAAATCAAAAGTGTCTTACAATTGTTACTTGATTTGGTGGAGTAAGGTACGAGTAGCGGCGAGTGCTATAACTCGAAAGACGTGTATAATAGTATTACCAGTTGAGTACCCAACGAATAAACCCGAACAAATACGAAAACACAGCAAATACGTTTAGCACGAAAGTATCGAAATCGAAGGTCATTATTAGAGTTTAAATTCTCTAAATAAGTCATATCCTTTGTCAGACTCAAATAAACCTGTTACCGTCCCTGTATATCGATTCTCAGTTGTTTTATCTATGATAGTCCGCGAGCAGCGCACTTGATTCGTGATGCTGCCGGGACCTGTAACGAGACGATAGACTGGCCCATTTGTTTATCTCGTTCTGTTGAGAAACTTACCATGCTTGAATAATAAACACGCATCTCTTTTGTTTTTCGCTGTTGCCTCTCGTGTAGCTTCTGCAATGCCTCTTCGTATTCTTCGTCTTTTTGCTACAGGTGCAGTAATGGCGGCCAAGATGGCTTCCTAGAATAGGCGTTTGTTGGGTTTATTGGATACGAATTTATTTTTTTATGATTTTATTTTTAAATTAATCCTCACTGTCAAAGTCACAGTTCAGCCAATCATCCGTCAATGTCAATAATAGGCAGACGGAAATTGTTAGCTATGGTGGAATAAAGTCGTTTCTGCAGAAGCTGTATAAATTTTCCCTGAGAACTTCCTTACAATCATTAAAAGAGAACAAACCCGAACAAACCCCAGCTTGCTACGTAAGTTGTGTTCCTAACAGCATTTTGGTAACATCAACAACCAAATTACACAGCGAAGAAGCTTACAGGCCCAGCTTGCTGTATAGTGTAATTTCTAATCGTGCTCTTAAAGCTGTGTAAAACAGTTGAGTAATTTCATTCTTACGGCGTAATATTGTAGCTAATTGACCCTAAAAGCAAAAATATATCACGGCAAACGTTATACAACAAATTTGCGCTTTTATAAAACTGGTATAAATCATAAATCTCTATTAGCCAAATGTTATAATCGCGTTTCGAAGGCGGTGTCTGTGTCCCTGGTAAATAATTGGAAAGGATGTCACCCGGAGTGACTATTCAACTAAAGGAGGAGTCATCATAATAATGTTTTTTTTACATAATAACGTCGTTGGTTCACGTCGTGGGTTGGCAACCAAACCGGCACCAATACCGACGGGGTTGCCTATATGACTGCGACAACATCGTGAGCCAGACAACCGACGAGCAACCTTTAAAAATATGACCGATAAACCGTGCGCACCAACCCATTTTTTCCCTCATAAAATTTAACTTTTTACTGCGAATCCCATAAGTTGTACGTATCCATAGTTATAGGTCACCCGCACGTAGCCCATGTCTCGAAGGGGCCTGGTCTTAGAATTAAAAATTAAAAATTAAGGAAAAAACCTACTTTGTGTTCTTTAAATTTTTTATTACATTTTTAATTTGTTAGAATACCGTTTTCTGTGCTTAATGCGAAATTTCGATTAATTCCCCGATTAATGAGGAAAGCAATAATTAATTATATTATACGGAAGGTTTACACAAAGATCTTCCTTACAAGAAATTATGATAAAAATCTTACATGTCTTAGTGGGTAATTAAAAAGTAGCACCTTTCTCTCAAATTTGACCAGTGACGTGGGATAAAAAGTAGTAAATAGGACTTTTAACGCTCCATCATTGTATTAATTTAGCTGGGCTGGCGGTTAGGTAACCCGCAGAGCACCTGATGGTTTGATTAGCAGATATAATGTACCATGTAGAGCTGCTCAAAAATCGTAGTATGGGCAACCGTTTTTGTAAATATTTTAACCTTCTTCGGTTGGCTGTGTTTTATTTACTCGGGGTAATTATGTAAATTTATCTTTTTTAAATAGCTAAAAGAAAATCAATTATACAGAAAAATGATTCTGTAAGTAAGTTTTTCTACGATCGTTATAAGAACTATATATTTTTTCGCAAATCAATGCATAAAATTGTAACAAGTTAATAAAAGTAAGGTAGCGTTAGAAAAAGTGCCGTAACGTGTAATTTTTCACTTCTCTCTGAATGCTTATAACAACAAGTTCCCATGAAAACAGCATCCGCGTCGTTCGTTGCCTGGGCGCCGTATTGATATTGTTACCTTACAAGTGTCAAGAATGTTTGAAAACATCAAAAATGGAGAGTAATAATTCCGATTCCGAAGAAGAAAACTCATTTCAATGCACTCCAGACGAAATATTTAAAAAAGCCAATGAAGCAACACAAAATGTATTCCCTGAAAAATCGAAAGCTTACGAGAAGGGATATAATACGTTCATTAAATATCATAAAACATTTTTTTCTATTTGGGTTTCATAATGGCTACATTATGTAATACAAAAAAATTTAATAACCTGCCATTTGAAACTGAAATTTTATTTTTTTTATGTTGGCAGCAAGTAGGGTTCGATTTTAGGCTTACTTCGATTTCGTTGAAATTAGTTTTCTAGGCATTATGGATTCGACAAAAAAATTTTATAGAAAACTTTAAAATATTAACCTTTAACCTTGCAAATAGATCACGTTTACTATATATTTATCTGAAATACCTATACTCGGAAATATATAACATGCTGACGGTGTCCGTGAACTAATTTCTAGTTACAACTATAAAACAACATAATAGAAATATCTTCCAGTTTATGCTCTATTTCTAAAGATTTATTCAATAAAGTACTATTTTTATTTTTAATTTAATATAGTATTATACATAATTCGATACATGCATCGAATAACATTGTAAGTGACAAATCGTTTTCTTACATGAGAGGACATAACAGGTTCTGACATATTACTTTACCATGATACTAAAGGTAAAATACCAAAATAATCAGATACAAATGGGATGAAAGAGGCATTTAAAAAAAAATTAAACTAAAAACCAAATTTTCTGTTTGAAACATTGAATTTTATTTTGAACTCTGAAATTGGTCAAAATGTCACTTACAATGTTATTCGATACATGTATCGATATTACGTTATATATACATATTTATAGTTACTGTATACATTTCCTGGTCAATAATTGTCATTCAGATGCTGTGTCGACACAATATTTTGTTCAATAGTATTATTTATTATTTTGTTCAATATTTTGAACTTTGTTCTGCTCGCACCATAACTCAAAGTTTTGCATATTCTTTTTAAAAGTTTTTCTAGATTATTTTCTGCAATTTCTCTTCCTGATTCATTTTTATTAACTTTAATAATATATTAATTTTTAATTATGACGGATGGGAAGAAGCTTTGTTGTATTCAGTTGTTTCTATCATGGCATATTTGATACTTGTACCATTTTATTAAATTGTAAAAGTATTGCCAACCCAAAAAGAAAATATTAATTCAAATGGAAAAAATCTATTATATTTTTTTAAAGTTTTTCAAACTTTAAAGACCCAAATAGAAAAAGTATTATAAAATACACGGTTCATAACACAATTAGAGCACTTGTACTTTCGTTTTCTAAATTAAACGCGTGCTCTAAGATAATGTCTTATGAAACTTGTATCTTAATATACTATTAAATCTTCGACTTTATGGGCATGCTATTCCTTCTGGCATGCTCGCCCAGACTATATCCCACTACAACAATACACCATGTAAAGCTGTTCAATCGATTCCACAGAGAACATTGTAATTTCACGCCTGTCACTAAATGCGACCCGCGCACAATGACTATGTCTGTCAAATAGCCATCCTCTTATAAACTTATTTAAACTTATTAGCTATTCTATACTAAATGCCGTTCATATTATTGCCGGGAATTACGACGGACATACCGACAATGGGATTTGTTGTCCGGTGTTTAATTGTACGCAGATTTGACAGATTTGATATGACCCCAAATGGAAAAAATATACTTTGAACGGCACTTTACGGCTTTGAATATCGAAGGATAAAGAAAAACGGATGGTTGGAAAAATCCGGCAACTTATAATTGGAGACGAACCCCAGGTTTACACGGATCTCGATTCATCTCAGACATACCGCGTTGGACATCCGTGTGCTACAAAACATCAAGTCAATTCTGGAGTTCAACCAGGGATCTTACATTAAGGAGGATACGACTTTGGACACAGTCCTTGAAGAATAAACCATTCACATTCTTAAGCCGCGTTCTCAGAGCTTCGACGTGTCGCAGCGACAGTCCCCCACTCCTTTTGTAGGGGGTGACGTCTGTCACTTGTCATTCGGGTGAAACCTAACCTTACAATAATTTGTTATTGTTTTTTAAATGAAAACAATTTGTTTTGTACAAATTTCGTTTTGAATAATTTATCATACTGATTGAGACTCTGATAATGAAAGCGGCGAAGCAACGAAATCTTTGAATAATGTCTGGCAGTGTATTTTAATATGACTATTCTTCCAGACTAAAGAGCTAATTTCGTTAAAAAACGTTACAAGCCAAAAAAAACGGACTAAATTAACTAATTTGTGCATTTTAGAGCTCAAAATATAAATGTAATGAAAACCGCCCAGTTTTATTCCTGTATTGTTTATTATAAACTTAAAATTGCAGAGTAGCACACGCGTGCACTACATCGAGACTCTACTGTATTTAGGCTACGATGCACTAGAAAAACAAATACATTTACACATCTTATTAGGTAGTGTTTATTAACCACTGTTAAGTAGGTAGGTAGGAGAACCATTTCATTCTAATATAATTTCATCCAATAAGGAAGTCTAAAAGTATAGTCATGGTCCTTCCGACAGTGTCTCCTCATCATTCATAGTCCACATCCTAGGTCTCGTTGTACTAATTTTATTGTAATAAGCAGGCTTTCAATAGCTTGGCTACAATCCTCACTAGCTTGTGTCTCCTCTATATCTTCACTCCAAGCAGATACAAAGCCATCTTCGTGCAGAGCATACTTGCCCTTTGTAATCTGTATCTACAATAATCTAAAAAGATTTATATTATAAGATTTAGGCATCTATAGAGGTACAAAACTAATTTTTAGATAACATTACGAAATTGCCAAAAGTAGAGCTAACAAAATACCTTGTGACCTTAAAAACAGTTTACAATTTTAATTCAAAATGATGTTTTACCAGTATTATTAACTCTTGCACTTTCTTCTGCAGATAAACTTTATTCTAAATTCAGCTTCAGAACAGTGAAGAATTTCCACAGGAATATAATTTGAATTTGTGTCCACATCCATATTATGGTTTTCGCTTAACCTAAAATTTCATGTTTTATACTTGGTTTCTTAATCTCTTCCGATTGCAGCAGGCCAATATTTACGTTTTTTAAGGGTGTGAGTATGTGGAATGCGGATGTTGGATTAAAATTTTCCCCTCTCGGAGGTTATAGGTTTGTTTCAGCGTCAAATTTGATTTTTATTTTCGTATTCTACTCCTCAAAATATGTATATTTATTCTGGTTAGTAAAAAATGAACCAATGTAATTAAAAATTATTTAAATATTTTGTGGGATTTAGGTAGGTAATGATCAAATAAATTTTAAAAGCAAAAGTACATACTATTCACAATATTTTAGGACCAAATAATTAGTAATTACCTTTGTTCGGAAACAACGAATACTTATTTCGAAAAACAGGTTCAAATTTCAAAACAAAATAAAAAATTAATAATACTACAGCCCAGTGTTGCCAGGTATCTCGTGAAATGCCACCAGATCTGTTGATCTTTTTGTGATTTTATTAAGAATCTGGTGATCCATGAAAATCTTTTTAAAAAAGTCCGTTTTCTGGTGTTACCAGTTTCGTGTTGGGGGCGGTATATTTTATAAATCACAAAAAATCACCAGATCTGGTGAAATTTTGCCAGATACCTGGCAACACCGCTAGAGCGGCGTGGGGATGAGGGGTAATGACGCAAACGGTTCTGATTGGTTAGGTTGGTGTCGCGGGCGACAGTACGTAGCTCTGAGAACGCGGCTTTAGGTGGATTGTAAAGAACTTTCCGGAAAAACAATCGGGCAGCTCTGAAAATTAGTATAATTTTTCGTTGCCGCTTTCTGTTAATTAGCCATAGACATGACGTCGCTTCCGAGCGTTCGGTGCATACTTTTTATAAAGCCCTTTGGAACGGCCATATTTCATACCTGCTGCTCTCACGTTTGACACTACCGGATTAACAACTGTCATATTTGTCGTTATTGTTAAATAAAATTCGTTGTTGGTTTTCAGTGTTTGTGTCCTAAATTTAAGTATTGTTTGTGGAAAAAATAGCAATTCTTAACTCAATATGGTAAGACTGTGTCAAGTCTTCCGTAAACTGGATAAAAAAAATAGACTTTTGAGTCACGTCCGTCGATTGTTTGTTTTTCCTGACAAAGACATATCAAACCCGATACCTGTTGAATGAAAACAGAAACACATTGACTTGTACAAAGCATTGTGAATTGGTCACATACAATGTGGCACAGAACTTTTACTCGTAAGCCCCTAATTAAGTGATTCAAATTTTAGACAGAAGTAATAAATGGTTTATTTACAACCATGCATGTATGTAATAATGACATTTCATCTATCTTTGAAAGGTGGAAAGTTGACTTTTTTTACTTTTACTTTCCACCCGGGTGGAAAGTAAATTATTTTTTTGTAATTTTTTTAAAATTCGATATCTTAAAATAATATACGAACACACTTTTTTTAAATGTTAAAGCTTTGCGTGTTTACTTTTTCCATAATTGATAGAGTGGTCCTCAGCATTGAATACTCGTATTATGGCCAAATTCTTTGATATCGTCTTTGTCTTAGCATTCTCACTGAAATAAGCCAGTAGCGCCGACTCAGAACCAGGATTTTGAACTTTGTTTCCCGTACAGCATTCTTTGAAACAGTTATATGCCTTGTCATATCGCGGGTGGCTTTTAGTTGGCAGAAGATCTTCTTCTACTATTTTTGCTACTTCTCGAATTTCTGGTGGAGCAGCAGCAAAATCAAATTCCTCACCTGATAGCATTTTTCTGTTGTTAAAATAATATATTGTTTAGTGACATGGAAACCATATTCAAAAAATTATATTTGCCTATCTAGATATGTATTATTACCTACGTTATTTTACCACCTGCGGTTATTGGAAATTTCTGTCTAATTTTTCAATGGAAAAGTTAAAATGACATTTATCTTTTATTAATAATTTTAATTCAAAACAATAAGAAGTGGATGTTAGATGTGATTGTAAATAAAATATTATATAAACCCGACACGAATGAAACTCTTTCTACCTCGGTACGTAATATACTAATTTCATCCGTGGGTCATATCTGCGATGCTGTCAGACCTACCACTTGTCAGGTATTGACACTATGTTTTGATTCTTTTATGAAAAACCATGTATTTTTTATTTTTTTTCGAATTTCTTCTTCTTCAGCAATTAAAACTATGTTTTGAAGAAAAAACAATGTTTTGAACGCAGCAGGGTCCCAGGAAAGCTAATTAAATTTTGTAAAGGTACCCTGTACCTGTGTATACCTTGCTAGAAGCCACCAGTATATTTTAAATAATTCTTGTTAAATGCCTGTGTCGAGTTAACTGACACTGTCGACACTGGCATTTTGATGTATTATTTAAAATTTATTGGTGACTTCTAGTAAGATAAACACAGGTAGAGGCTTTCTTTACTTTTCAAATTTCTTCTCCTGCAAAAGGTAAGAGAATCCTTTTTGATCGCCACTTAATCAGCGTTCTGTTCTGTTTCTACACTTAAACCCTCAAAATCAGGGATTAAAAAACATTTAATCCCTAAGGGATAAAGGTTTAATCCTTGAGGGATAAAACAAATGTAATTTCTCAAAAGTAAATTCGTTGACCGTTAATGAAATTTAATTTTTTTAAATTATTTTAGGATTCAATTTTCGCAAAGTGCATAAAATAGTATATAAACCACCAGTGGCGGCTCGTGACTTATGATAGAGGGGTTCACAAGTATGGTGAAATTATTTTTTAAATTTTATTCTTGTGCAACGACCAAACAATTACTTTCTAGGCGTTTTAAATGTAGAAAGAAAAGAAGTAATAAGAAAATGCGTTAGGTAAAACATATTTTTATTTATTTTTTAATTTTACACAAGGAAATACAACTTTTGGAAAATAAGAAAGGGTTTCTTAGTGTGTATAGTGCTTAAACGTAAAGTCCGTTCTTCGGTTTTTAATTGTAGAAAAATTGATCAAGAACAGCCTCATTAAAGTTTGGAATACCCTCTATAAATTTTTTTTCATATATTCACATTTTTAACTTTCTAATAATAAAGTCCCTAGGTTTACCTAGATTTACCCTTTGTGGTCTGCGTTAAATTAATTTCGGGTTTGGGTCTTCCCGCATTCTTCACTTCAACTTTTTGGTCCAAACTCAAAGAGCTAAAGTTATTTTTTTAAATAGTCCACCGTCAAACTATTCATTTTAACTTAATAAATATATAATATTAAAATATTAAAACAAACACGCTCGAATTTCTAACTAGATGCACGAACAGACAACAGCGCGGTGCACACTAAAATTGTGCGTCTTTCCCATGTTAAATCGCCATAGCCCCGCTATCCCCCGCTGTCTCCCGCCACCTGTTACTATAGAGAAACTGCATTATGCCCCGCCTACTTAATCGCACATGCGAGCAAGTCTCGTCATAATCGTCATTAACCTCGACCGAGGCACGGTTGCCGGATCGAGAGCCTATAATATACAGTTTGGTTGACGGTACGATAAAATATTAGGGAGGGTCGGACTTTATACGATAATGGTACGATAAAATATTAGGGAGGGTCGGACTTTATACGATAAATAATATTAAATGAATATAAATAAATATTTTTTTATTCGTTTTGGGGGTGCACGTGCGCATGTGCTCCTGTGGAAGAACCGTCACTGTATGCCACGTGAGTAAAGTGTCTTTTAGTCCCTAGCCAGGGGAAAATTTTTAGTGATTGACGCTAAAAAATTATATCATTTTGTAAATTGTATATTTGTATCAGAGACTATCGAACCATGTTGCCAAGTTAGGGATTATTAATAAAACATAATTTATAATAAATGAATGAGTTTTAAAATAAATATTTAAGAAACAAGCTAAGTTTTAAAGAACTGTTTATATAATTTATCCTGAAATTTGAGGGCTTAACCTCTAGATCCTTGGCACCCCGAATAATAAGGAAATAGGTATGAGTTTTTACATTATATTCACTTGCACAATACTTCTGGAATTTGGTCGGTTCCTCCCTACCCACCCCGTATAAACTTTATCTAGGTATTTAACCTACTGAATTTCCATGTGGCTCGAAATAACTTATTTTATTTATCCTTCTTAATCAAATCTACTCCATACCACAATTTAATATAAGTATTTAGGTATAATTTATTAAAATTATAGGTCATAATTACATCGTATTATTACGTTTCGCGTGTTTTTTTTTTTCGGCGTTTCGAGCTAACGATCGAGACCAATGAAAAACAAAGCCAAATAATTAGTTTAATAACAGGGAAAAAAGTAAGTATGAGAGAACTACGACAGATACCATAAAATTTATAAAAAGTAGGTGTAATTGAACATGCTAGGGAAAATTTTTATAATAGGATGAAAGTCTATGGCTATGCTTTGATTTATAACATCCTCTTCTGGGTTTAAGCTTATAATTACAACGCTGTATACGCGAAATAGAGAACAAGAGTAATAAACAAAGAAAAATTACTAAAAGGCGGAAAAAATTCATTAAAAATGTTTAAAAAATGCACAATTTAATGAACACTATTTATTTTTCTTGAATGTTAACATAATCTTAAAATATGCCAGAACAACTGCCGTGTGTCGTATACTCGTGGTGGTTACGATTTATCCTAATGTCGCTTACGACACCCGATACTGTGCGGTGTAAGTCCGCATAGACTTTTTTGAGAATGAGAGAACCTGAAAATATTGATGTTTACTAAAATTGACTAGTCTACAACGTGTCCAAGATAAGGAGGGCCAGTACAGGAATCTCGGAAACCGCAAGAGATACGAAGTCGGTTAAATGGAGGTAAAGTTGCGCATTTACGTGCCTAATAATATGCCGTTTAGAAAGTTTTAAAATTGCTACTAGTTCCGGAGATATCCGGGAAAAAACGAAATTCTAAAAAATCGTTTTATTGTTTTCTTGGGTTTTTTGAGATCGAATTATAAAGTAAATTGCACTTTTACATTGCCACTTTTTCCGCTCTATCTAACAGCGTTAATTGTTTTGTAATCCGACGAGTCGTCTTCGAAGGGCCATTATCAACTTTCTTTTTTTAAATACAATCCTGTTTTCCTGATATTGGAATGTGAGAGCTTTTTTCTCCCGAATGCAACGATGTATGACACATTGTGGTTTAATGACGTTTCGAGGCTTTTTTGAACAACATCAGGAAATTTTGGGATACGGTCCTGTATTTCTCCTAATTTTATAAATAATATCTCATAAGTAAGCTCTAAATTTTTTACTTATGTTGGATTAGTTCAATAAATAACAAATAATTTAATAATAAACCACAAATAAGTGAACAAACATCATTCCAAAACAGTAATAAAACGAACAACGAAAAAAGTAAGGAACTAAATAATCATGTGTTCAAAATGATTTCCGTTATTCTCTAAGCACAAATAATATCTTCTAACTGCCACATAACAGTTTTTTTGAGATAAAATAAAACATGCGATAGAATATCAAACTTTTCAGCATTTGTAATAAAATAAATTAGGTAGAGTGGAAAAAGTGGCAATGCAAAAGTGCAATTCACTTTAGAATTCGTTCTAAAAAAAAACCAGGAAAACAATAAAACCATTTTCAGAATTTTGGTTTTTCCGGATATCTCCGGAACTACTCGGACTTTTAAAACTTTCTAAACGGCATATTATTAGGCACGTAAATGCGCAACTTTACCTAAATTTAACCATGCAAACGAATACTCAAAAAATTAAACAGGTTTATGTTCAAAAACAAAATAATAAGAAGAAAATAACTCCTACTGTAAAATTTGAGGCATGCCGCTTACGATGTTTTATTAGGAACCCATCGATATATCACTATAAATTAGCTGGTTGGTTGATTCAGTGCTCCATATCACTATTATTGGCAATAAGGGATCTATTCGAGAGTTCATTTTAGGATCTGTAATAGATATTACTTATTATATATTAATATATATATATATATTAAAATAGTTGTTTTTAATTAATTAATTTGTATATTTTCCAGAAATTTTTTTTTGTAGAACAGACAAAATAGAGGTGGTATAAATGAACTGAAAACCTTTACGGTCCCACTAATAACTTTAGACACAAAAAGAATAAAAAAAAGTCGATTAAAAACGCCATACACAACCTTTTTTCTCGGTATCGTGCCGGGAAAAGGGAGGTGTAACTTAAATTTTCGATTAGTTTTTGATTTATAATATCGAAACGCCTTTAATATAAGCGAAGTCGGTAAATTAATAATACTTTATAATAAATATGGGAATTTAACTGATTTCTGCATCGGAGCCCGTGAAAAAGTGTTCTCTAAATTCGAAATCATATTTATTTGCCTCATATGGAACTCAACGTTTTCTCGAAAACGGTTAGGATTAGCGACATGACTGAAGAGTACTTAATTTTTAGTCAATAGTTAAAGGTATGTAATAGTATATTAAGATACAAGTTTCATAAGACATTATCTTAGAGCACGCTTCGCGGGTCGTTTTCTAAAGCACAAGTGCTCTAATTGTCTTATGAACCGTGTAATTTATAATACTTTTTCTATTTGGGTTTGTTAAAGCCTAAAAAACTAGAGAAAAAATATAGTAAATTTTTCCCATTTGAATTAATATTTTCTTTTTGGGTTGACAATACTTTTACAATTTAATAAAATGTCATATCCGTCATAATTAAAAATAAATATATTATTAAAGTTAATAAAAATGAGTCAGCAGTTGTACTCCGTCAGAAATACGAGAAATTGCAGAAAATAATCTAGAAAACTTTTAAAAAGAATATGCAAAACTTTCAGTTATGGTGCGAGCAGAACAAAGTTCAAAATATTGAACAAAATAATACTATTAAACAAAATATTATGTCGGCACATAATCTGACAGGAATAACTATTAATGCCCAGGAAATGTCAACAGTAACTATAAATATGTATATATAAAGTAATATGTATAATACTATATTGAATTAAAAATAAAAATTAGTACTCTATTGAATAAAACTTTAGAAATAGAGCATAAACTGAAAGATATTTCTATTATTTTTAGGTTATGTTGTTTTATAGTTGTGACTAGAAATTAGTTGACGGACACCGTCAGCATGTTATATATTCCCGAGTACAGGTATTTCAGATAAATATCTAGTAAAAATGATCTATTTGCAAGGATAAAGGTTAGTATTTTAAAGTTTCCTATAAAAATTTTTTGTCGAATCCATAATGCCTAGAAAACTAATTTCAACGAAATCGAAGTAAGCCTAAAATTCGAACCCTACTTGCTGCCAACATAAAAAAAATAAAATTTCAGTTCCATAAAGTGGCAGGTTATTCAATTTTTTTGCATTTCATAATGTAGCCATTATGAAACCCAAATAGAAAAAAACGTTGTCTAAAGTTCTTATCATACATGGTGTTAAAAAAATGGGGACATGAGTGTCACAGCTAGTCCATCCCCGCAGCTGTGAGGAATTCACAACACCTTCTTATTGGTTCAATAATTAGATTGGAGCTCTTTGGGAGTCCGAAGAGGAGGCATATACGAAAAAGTTTATATGAACTTAGAGAACTCTTTTCACTTGTTTTCTTCATATTCGGGAGATTTCCCCCATTTTCCCGAACACCCTGTATAGCTTCAAGCTTAAAATATTTACACATACATACAAATTATAAAGAAAAAGAATTAGTTATCCTATTTAAAATTAAAGACCTCAAGGTCAAAATTGTTTTTTTTTTTTTTCGAAACAATTATGTAATAATTATGTTGTGTTTTTCTTTTGTTTGCTTCCTTCAAATTTATAAATTATCATAAAATAAAATTCCATTATAACAGTCCCATCACACTTACCATATTCAAATGGACTTCTTATGTAAACGATTTTCCGGTATGGTATTGTTCCATCCTCAACCAGTGCAGAAGAATACCATTTAAAATTTTTCCTGTCAGACAATAACATTTTTAATGAATAATGCATTTTTATTTCAGCTATTTTAGATAAAATAATGGCTCCTGACACGGTGGTCAGGTTTATAACGCGAGGTGAAGGCATATATTAACTTTTAATTTGAATATATATGTAGATTTATTATTCTATATAGACATAATTTTTAAACTCATACCTTCATTTAAATTGTAGATAATAGTTTTTTACCCATAGTTTAATTTCTTAACTTAGCGATAGGACTTCAGTTATGGTAAAGCAATTATTTTCCGCTGAAATCGTTGGGTTTCGTCAAAATGGTAATTACCTCAAAAAAGATTACAAGATTGCAATTTTGGGAAAATTACATCTTGTTAAGGTATTTACTTCACACCCGACGATTTTAAGAAAAATCACTTTCACGCAAGTAATGTACACAATTATTCCTAGGACCACAAATACAAAGCCCAATTATTTAAACAATTTAACTTACTTACCATTTTCGACACTTTTACAGGGTTTGTTCGGGTTTGTTCTCCGTAATTGTTAGTGCTATTAAAAACAGTAATGTAGGTGTCATGTGCTCTTTTTGGGTCGAAGTTAAAATGGTAAAATCAAAATTTGAAAATTTTCGCTCGCTTAGAGATACGGAGGAAAATCAAAAATTTTAAAATTTCAAAATTGCCCTATATTTTCTGAGTTAAAAAAGGTACAGAAAAATATTTTATACAGAAATTTCTTTGTATTGATTATTGAATCATCTGCCGTTTTCAGAATAAGTATACGAAGTTAGTTAAAAAAGTGATCGGACCTAACCTCATTTTCTTAAATGGAACACCTTGTATATTTTAATCTAAAAATATACTATTTTAAATTATCCTTTCAAATATATAACGCACCATGGATGATATTGGTTTCCTAGGCGATTTATTTAAACTTTATTACTTTGAAACAAAATGAAATATTCTGATTAAGGTATACAATAACGGGAATCATCGCAAATGTTTGAAATATGTCCTCAAATGGTTACCGTCTTTCCGGATAACGAACAAAATATACATTTTGCGCCATTTCTTCGTTTTTTTCCACTTTCAATATAAACTCTGATATCATATCAAATTTTTCAAAATGTTGATAAGTCATTTTTACAAATGAATATGTACGCCTAGGGAACCAATATCATCCATGGTGTTTATATATTTGAAAGGAGAATTTAAAACATTATATTTTTAGATTAAATTATAGAAGGTGTTCAATTTTAAAAAATAAGGTTAGGTCCGATAACTTTTTTACCTGACCCCGTATACTTATTCTGAAACGGCAGATTATTCAACAATCAATATAAAGAAACTTCTGTATAAAACATGTTTCTGTATCTCTTTTAACTAAGAAAATAAAGGGTAATTTTGAGATTGTCAATTTTTTGATTTTCCCCCGTATCTCTTAAGCGAGCGAAAATTTTCAAATTTTGATTTTACCATTTTAAGTTTGACCCAAATTACGGAGATACCCTATAAAAGTGTCGAAAATGGGACACCCTGTACATAAAAAAACAATAGCTTCCCTCCTATTTGGTTACGCTAACTATTATGTACTGTGCTTAAAACTTTATAGTTCTAATTTTTTAATTACATTAATACCTAAAAACAAAATTAAGCTAAGGTACTTATCCCATTTCTACTTTACCCAAGCACTTATTATGTTTAATGGGTTGCCTAACAATTCTATGTTAATTATTTTTTATATTTATCATAAAATAACCTAAAATTATCCCGCACAATTAAGAAGGAAGACAAATATATGTGTTTCCCCACCCAGCACCTCAATTCACTCTACGAGTCCCGGAAGTTTGTTATTTTTTAAATAAACAGTTTTACTGTCAATTTTCACCATCGAAGCACTTGTAACGGAACTTGCTAAACTCGATATCTTTTAAACGTAAAATCCAGCCTAAAGTTTTGAAAAGGATTTATGGGCCTTCTTAAATCATTCTTCAGTTGACAATTAATTCTTTTACGAATTACACGCATACAATAAACACATTCTCTACTAATCGTAGCAAAACAATTTCGTAGTCACAAACTGATATAATCTGGACAATTTCTAGACAAATTACAACGTTGCGCTTTTACCAGCAGAACTGAAAACATGCAGGACTATCGCTGCAGTTGGGAAGGTACAGATATATCAGGAAATCGTGATCGGCAATCATGACGTCGATAAACAGATACTAAATTTGTTCTACTTTGTATATCAGTCAGGGCCGTTTCTACCATTAGGGAAGCGTAGCTTTTAGGGCGGCCGAAGGTCGAAAAAAAGATATATCAAACAGAGAAATTATTAATCAAATTAGAGAAAATTAATCACTTATATTAGTGATCTCAAATTTAGAGTCTCAAAATGAAAACAGCTCTAACTCGGCGTTGCCCTGCAGAAACCCCATCTTTTCTGAAGGATATTGGCACAACAGCTCTGTGCTCTGAACTTTCAGGAATAAGTCACCAAATGTAAAACAAATGTGCTGAACTATTTCTTCCATAACAAGTTAGAAAATGATTTTCTTAATTCGTTCGAAGCTCGTATGTGTGGATATTTTTTCTGATTAGCCTGGTCAATTCTACATGAAAACGATCTCTTGCTTTTTTTTCTCGTCAGTTTTTGTTTAAAACAATTGAATTTAACTTTTTTAATTTAGCCTTTCTAGCCTATATAAAATAATAAATGGAAACGGCTTGTTCCCTAAAATATTATTTTTTCTCCGGTAATAATTTTCAATTTCTTTTCGTTCGCACGTCTCGACTGTAACTTTTTTATGGGGGAAATTAAGAGTCTCTTTAAAGCTACAGTTTCAATAAGGTCTGGGGGGTATTAAAACTTCGGTAAACTGCTAGAAGCAATCTAAATTCATAAGCACACCTTTAGCGGAAATGTTTGCTCTATTGATTATATTATTTTTTACTTGCAATTTAATAGACTGTTCTTCCTTGGATATTTTTCCAACATGGGCATAAATTAGTATATTTTACTATGATTGAAAAGCCCGGTTAGTAAAAAGTAGCATGACCTTGTTGTCCATGATCGGTAAGTGGAGAGAATAAGCGCGATTTTTGGGAATAAAACTGTTGTCGATTATATGTTTGAACTTCCTTCCTTGGGTGTTGAATATGAAAATGAAATTTGATAGCGGAAGATTGCAGTCAGTTTGCGAATTGAAATCCATGCGTATTTACAAGGAACAATGCGGTCTAGATGCAATTGTTTTATATGAAGGAAGAATAAGGTATTTATTTATACCAGGGAAGTTTAGAGATTAAATATATTCGGATAAAAAGACACGATTGTTGGAACTAGTTTTCCAACAGTTATAAAAATTGTATTTTTTAATAAATCGGTAGTGTACAGGGTTTAGACACTTTTATAGGGTATCTCCGTAATTGTTAGTGCTATCAAAAAAGTAATGTAGGTGTCAAGTGCTCTTTTCGGGTCAAACTTAAAATGGTAAAATCAAAATTTGAATATTTTCGTTGGCTTAAGAGATACGGGGGCTTAAGAGATACGGGGGATCAAAAAATTGACCATTTCAAAATTACCCTATATTTTCTTAGTTAAAAGAGATACAGAAACATGTTTTATACAAATGTTTCTTTATAATGATTGTTGAATAATCTACCGTTTTCAGAATAAGTATACAGGGTCAGGTAAAAAAGTTATCGAACCTAACCTCATTTTTAAAATTGAACAGCCTGTATATTTTAATCTAAAAATATAGCATTTTAAATTCTCTTTTCAAATATATAACACACCATGGATAATATAGGTTTCCTAGGCTGTATATATATATCTACTACTACACATACTACATTTTATATTTTACAATATTTCACTGCAAAAATACTCGATTAATTTCTTACCTAACCAGTGTTTAAAAGTCATTCTTCTGATCCTCGGCGAGTAATATTTTATTATAAATCGAAATCCACCGATTTCTTTTCAATATTCATACAAATAAATCTGGCTTCAGAGTTGAATTACGGCATCGACGTCTGTATGGCACAAATCCTTCGGAAATAAGTTTATTCAGCGAGGTGTGATGTCCATCCAAATACAAAGACCCTCTTAAATAAGCTCGGACCCCTGGTTTTCACACCAGTTGGCAATTTTGCAATTTCTATAAAAGGAATTTATAGCCTGTTAATGTTGTTTTGAGGGGGTTTAATTGAATATAATAGATAGTATACTTTTCATACGATTATTTAATAACATAATAGTATATTAAGATACAAGTTGCATAAGACATTATCTTAGAGCACTCGTTTAATTTAAAGTTTTCTAAAGTACAAGTGCTCTAATTGTCTTATGAACCGTGTATTTCATAATACTTTTTCTATGATGAGGGAGATGGTACATTTTTCACTGTTCCCTACTTTTTGCATGACGCCGGAGAGTAACGCCGTGACTTATACCACTAAAATCCACCGCTTTAACCACAGAACCACCAGAACCGTTATTGTTAATTTAATATGTTAGATATAATTGTATAAAATAATGTTTTCTGAAGATTTAATCGATCATTCGTGACTCGCTAATGCAAAATTAAATATGAAATTTAACTCTATGTAAACAAGCATAAAATCCACATCACGCATATACAAGTATAATTATTTAACTTGCACTTTCCTGTAAAGGAGCGTTTTTACGTTTTTAAGTTGCTGCATTGGAAAACAGAGCAGGATTAAAGTTAAATTCCTTGGAAACCACTACACAAAAAATAACAAATTATGGTATTATGGGAAAGAGATTTAAAAGACCTTTTTCTATTTGGGTTTTATAATGGCTACATTATGAAATGCAAAAAAATTGAATAAACTGAAATTTTATTTTTTTCATGTTTGCAACACGTAGGGTTCGAATTTTAGTCCTACTTCGATTTCGTTGAAATTAATTTACTCTGCATTATGGATTCGACAGAATATTTTTATAGAAAACTTTAAAATAGTAACCATTAACCTTGCAAATAGATCATTTTTACTAGATATTTATCCGAAATACCTATACTCGGAAATATATAACATACTGACGGTTTCCGTCAACTAATTTCTAGTCACAACTATAAACAACATAACCTAAAAATATTAAAAATATCTTCCAGTATATGCTCTATTTCTAAAGTTTTATTCAATAAAGTACTATTTTTATTTTTAATTCAATATAGTATTATACATATTACTTTATATATATACATATTTCTAGTTACTGTAGACATTTCCTGGGCATTAATTGTTATTCCTGTCAGACTATGTGTCGACGCAATATTTTGTTCAATAGTATTATTTATTATTTTGTTCAAAATTTTGAACTTTGTTCTGCTCGCACCATAATCAAAGTTTTGCATATTCTTTTTAAAAGTTTTTCTAGATTATTTTCTGCAATTTCTCGTATTTCTGACGGAGTACAACTTTCTTCCTGACTCATTTTTATTAACCTTAATAATATAGGTATTTATTTTTAATTATGACAGATGGAAAGAAGCTTTGTTGTGTTCAATTGTTTCTTTCTATCATAGCATATTGGATATTTGTAACATCTTATTAAATTGTAAAGGTATTGCCAACCCAAAAAGAAAATATTCATTGAAATGGAAAAAATCTACTATATTTTTTAAAGTTTTTCAGACCCCAAATAGAAAAAGTATTATAAAATACACGGTTCACAATTAGAGCACTTGCACTTTAGAAAACTCCCCGCTTCGCAGGTCGTTTCCTAAATTAAACGCGTGCTCTAAGATAATGTCTTATGAAACTTGTATCTTAATATACTATTAAAATGTTGTACCACTTGTTCCCCCGTCCCATTTAAGATTTTAAGGGTAACATCTACCCCTCCCATGGTGTTAAACCAAGAATGCTACAAATATTCTTTAAGAGCGTCCCCCTTAACAATAAAATTAACGTGTCTTTCCGACTTTTAATACTGTTTACTAGCACGGAGATATTAATGGTGGCAAGTTTTGAAATTTCCGCCTGTATTATATTTTATCTTTGTAAATGTACATCTAGCGCTTGCTTTATTAAGTTGTTATGGTTTGGTTACATGCTTCTTTTGAATGCAAGAATATTTAAAAAATACACCTACTTCGTTCCTGCATTAAGAACACATATACATAAAGGTGCAATTATTATTCATTGTAGCGTGAGTCTGGCTCTGTTTTTTATTGTCAATGCACTGACCTTATAACAGTATTTGCTTTAATTACACAATTATTCACATGGGTGTAGTTCCTAATAATTATATTCGCTTCCCTTTTTCTAAATAACTAAATAAAGAAGCACCCAATTAGTATGAATCTGTTCGTGCATCCTCAAATATATCACTTTTCCACTATTATTTTACTACTTAGCAGTAATGTCACATCGAGGGAGGCAGGGGAATCAGTACCTGAAATAAAATATTAAACTTTATTTTCCTAAATATACAAATGCAGCTTTAAAACACATTTTTTGACATAAACTCTAAAACTCTGTAATAGCTCTCTAAATTTTGCAAAGCATCTCCAATAATATTCAATTGTAGGACGTCTAGGCACCGCACACCGCGTCTTTATCTGGTTCATTAGTTTATCGCATCTTGTCTCGCTCCCGCGCCGAAATCTTGCCTCCGGACCAAACCGATGTTTTTAGAATAAATTGACAAATAAGCATTATGTTTTTAACACAGCTAATAAGTTTCTTCTCTTGGGTTGGAGGCATACACGCCCACCTTGTAAATATAAAAACTCGTTAGTCGTTACGTATGTGTTGGTGTAAATCGTAGATTTAAATAAAAGTGCGCCGTATAGTTTAGTTCAAAATATATCGTTCATCGTTTGACTGCTGTAAAACCCTAATTACTCCTGTGGCCATAAAACATAAAATTTACATCTTTTCGAGCAGAGCCGGAGTACAAACTGTATTTACCTGCATGGTTAATTATTATACCAGTTTGAGTAGGTATAAATATATAATAATACACAGGGTGTCCCGAAATTAAGGGGCAATACTCTACCACCATATTATCCGGCTAAAATAATAGAATTTTATCATATGGGCATAAGTGCACAAATGCACGCTAAGGGGGCTACGGCCCTTAGAATGGGGAACCCTGAAGACGTTTTTCCTAAATATTTTCGAAACCGTTCATAATAAAATTTTGAAATTAGGTATGGTGTATAAACTTTTGACGCTAAATCAGTTCATGTATTCGGAATTTCAAAATTTGAATCATAGGCGTCACATACGAAGGTGGTAAAGGGTTAAAATAATGCCACTTTTTAAATTAGTCATTCTTTTTTAATTTTCTTAAAAATTATGAAATATCAAAGTATTTTACGTAAAAATGGCTCTCTTAGTTCATATTGATAGGACTTACAGTTTCTGAGTAAAAGAGTTTTGAAAAAAAATTACGTTCATTAAAAAATAGTAATGATAGGGAAATTTGTAAATAGACGGCCATGGATTAACGATATTTGTTTCTTTTGACACTTCTGTATGAGATATTGTCTGCTGCTATTATTGTTATAAAATTAGACTTAATAGATAAGGAAATGCAAAACTTTTCAAACCACGAGTTTGCTGATATACATTTTGTATACGAATATTGTAATGGACGTTCCTTCGCTGCGGTACAGGAATATCGCGGACGTTTTTCACAACGGTGACTTCCTGGGCGAAAAGTATTTGAGAGAATTCATAGAAATTTGGTGGAGAATGGTTCGTTTCAACATCTTCGTGGGCAAGGACGATCTATGGGGGATTATAATTTGGAAAATGCACCTTCAGCTAATAGACGATTATAGATAGCTCTATAAGTTTGTGCCCATATGACAAAATGCTATTATTTTTAGCCGAAGAATATGATGGTAAAGTATTGTCCCTTAATTTCGGGACACCCTGTATAAATCGCAAAATTTATTAATTTTAATATTTCACTTGTTTCCCGTCGAGTGAATTTTGTTATATTAGCGTTTGGTTTCTCTACGCATAATTTTGTTTTGTTATATTGTCTGTTGTGTCACTTTCAAAAGAAAGCAGAATTTTAATGAATATCTGTGGTCTAAATTGTAACAGTGTAAATTTTACTGACGGGCTGTATATAAAAACTTAATTTTTATTGAAACGAATAAATCTGTTTGTTTGAAGCTAAGAGACAATGCTGTATAACTCCTGATACAGCATTGTCTCTAACTCACTCATTATACGAGAAATCCAAAATCAAACTATCCAGAGAAGAAGCCCAACATCCAATTCTTATCACAAGCAACGGACCAAGGAATGAATCTGTATTTCATGAATTTTTATTTTTATTATACTTACAATGTATGAAAATTGGGGCATCTTATGATCAGAAGGCTAATCGGGGTTTTATGGCCGTCAGAAGATCAATGGCATAATGACAAGTTTACTATAGTTTAATTTTTCTTCCATCTAAACCAGTGTTTCTCAAAGTGGGCGATAGCGCCCCCCTGTGGGCGCTGGAGGCTTTCAGGGGGGCGGTAGAAGCCTTGGAGAAAATTGGGGGGCGTCAAGGCGGTCTAGGGGGGGGGGGGGGGGCGATGGAAGACTGTTTCGATAATGATTTCATCTTGCCCAAAAACAATCAATTATTTAATTAAATTAAATTAAAAACCATCGATTATCGTAGTGAATTATCGATGTTCGTCAAACATCGATATTTATCGCACACCCCTACTTGTTAATCTAAGGGTTGTTCGTTTGGTCTGCTAGACCTGCTGGAGATATCAACATCCGTATCTAAAAGCATTGCGTTGACGTCATCTCAAGCAGATCCCAGCAGGTCTAGCGGACCAAACGAACAACCCTCTAACTTGCTCAGTACCAGCGTTGCCAGTCTGTACAATTGTAACAAATCTGTTACGTTTTCATACGTTTTTAAAGCATCTGTTACGCTCTTAAACGATCTGTTACTTTTTATATGAAACCTGAAGGTTAATAAATTTTGTTTTAAAAATGCTTTATGTATATTTTTATGTATTAAATACAAATAATTGAAATGAAATTATTGGCAACCCTGGTTTTGTTTGTTCGTAATGTCTAGAATGCTGTTATTGTTTTGGTATATCTGTTACGGTTTTTAGGCGCTTGTGTTAAGATTGATAAAAATTGTCCGGCAACACTTCTCAGTACGAATTCGGTCGCACATAAAGGCAGTAATTGTATATTTTATTTGCTTCTCTGGTGCTCAATCGGTAGTAGGTTTCATAAGATCAATTTCTGATAGCATTCCCATCGTCGTATTTGTCTGAACGTGGATTCAGTGCTGTAGCAACGTTGCTAACTAAAAAGAGAAATCGGCTGCATATTACTGAACTGACTGACTGACTGGTATGGGCCAGGTTCTATCTATCCGTATAATATGACTGTTTTTTAGATGCGCAACTGATGATTAGGAAAAAAAATCTGGGGGGCTCTAGAAAAAATTTTATTCGCAAAGTGGGCGGTAGGCCAAATAAGTTTGAGAACCACTGATCTAAACAGTAAGCAAATAAACGTTTCCTAACTGCTCTGATAAATCGGAAAAGCTAGTTGCGACGAACTAATTACAAAATTGATGGCTGTACATTTTGCAAATTTTCTAATTCAGTGATTCCAAATTCCCCGAGGCTTATTTAAGGTATTAATCAAAATTAAATAAAGATTTTAAGAGTTTCTTCATCTAATTGCTAGTCTCGACTCTGTGTTCTCACGCGAGACCGCCATTGCATGATAGAGAAAAGTGCAAGTTAAATTAATTGTATCGTTCTTGTATTTAAAAAAAAAACTATAAGCTCCGTTATGAAATAGCGTTGTTCGAAAAGTAGGGATGGGTAATTTCAGAAATCCGATCCAAGTCAAAAAAAATACTTGTTCCAAATATCAGTTCCAGTATAGAGTCCAAAGACTGCCCAATAGATTTATTTATACTCTACGTAAAACGGGATAACTTTTTGTACATACACTCTCCTGTAGAATTGAGTTATAAATGTGGCTCCCTTTAATATCTGTCGTGCCATACAGGTCGACACTTTAACTGTAGCTACAAAAGGAATGCGGGCAAAAAAATTTCTTAGGATAACAATGTTGTCACATATATTAAATTTTAATTTAATAACATGTTACCAAGTAAACCCTAAAATTAAATTTACCCATTTAAAGTAAATTGTCATAAGTATATAAGAAACTAATATTCTATTATAGTTTCAATGTTCTTAAAACTTTCTTTTCATACTATTTATTTTAATATTTAAATGCAAAATAAAATATCTTTTCATTAAAGTACTTCTAATCTAAATATAGGGCAACATGGTGCAATATCAACGGTAACCATGGGTAACTGGTGGCTAGAGCTAATTTGATAGGTTATATCCCAGACAGAGGATGACGTCACGCGCCTGGTGACACGCCTATAGTGCCAGCGTGCTCGTTCGGCGATGTCCAATATGCTTCATCCAGTTGCGTAGTGATAGGGTTTGTTTTTAAAGTGTGATAATGAATGAATATACTCTGGTAAAACCCTTCATAGTCAAACCTGTGAAGTGATTACCAATGTGTACAAGGTGTGTGAAGAGGAATCACAAATTAATACATTTAAATTGCCACTTAAGCGAAAGCTAGAAAGGGTCGCAATGTATATGGGAGTAAGCGTGGGTGCAGTAAAAAACATGCACAAAGAAGATACTGAAAGGAAGAAAATAACCCGAATCAATTGTTGTCATCTCCTGTCAAAAAAGGGACCGTCTCTCTGCTGTCGAAAAAATCGAAGGCTTCGACTTTTGCATTGTTAGGAGAACAATACAGAAGTTTTATTTTTAACTGAAAGTATTTCCAACCTTGAAAGAGTTGCTACAACAGCTGAGAAGTGACATAAACTTTCCATTTTCCCGTGAAACTTTGAGGTGCATGTTGAAATCAAATGGATTTTATTGGCGAAAATGCCAAAATAAGCGAGGAATATTAATGAAAAGGCCTGGCGATACAAATATATTCATGCTATGAAAAAATATATATTATTACATTATTAAGATAATAATAGCACGCCCATGACTCGGCCATGTTTTAAAAGATATTGCTTCCCCCTTACCGATACCGCGTAGCTATAGACTCGCTTGTCGAGCTGTAGACATATAATAAAAAAGGTAGACAGAATTGTATATATTTTGTCCCGATCACACACAAAAAAGAGTTACTTATTTTAATACTCGGCCTGAATAAATTTTAGCTTCGTAAATACGCAAAAAAAAATAGTTTCTAAGTGAATATTTTAAAAGACGGCGCAAGTCCAGCCTATACCAAAGAAAGGTAAGAGAACCCTGTCTAGCAACTATCGACCAGTCGCATTGCTTCCAGTTATATCAAAAGTAATGGAGAAAGCTATTAACCAACATCTTCTAAAGTACCTGGAAGGCTTCAACATTATCAGGGATCATCAATATGGTTTTCGGACGTCCAGATCAACTGGAGATCTTCTAGCCTATGTCACCCATCTTTGGAACAACGCAATCGAATATCATGGGGAGTCTCGGGCTGTTGCACTGGATATTTGTAAAGCCTTTGATCGTGTTTGGCATGAGGGACTTCTAAGTAAGCTGTCGTCCTATGGTATGCCCACTCGATTCTGTGCATGGTTGTATAGCTTTCTTAAGGACCGCTCTCTGCAAGTGGCGATTGACGGATTTCTCTCAGACACCCTCATCATCAATGCCGGTGTTCCTCAAGGGTCCATATTGTCTCCCACTCTCTTCTTACTCTACATTAACGACCTTCTTGTGGAAACGAAAAATCCGATATTTAATTTTGCTGACACACTTATCTCATCTTTCTCTTTGAATGCACAAACATCGGCTACCGACGCACATCTTCGCAGACAGCTGAAGTATCACGCCTCAACAAAGACCTGGAAGAAATTTTGGCTTGGGGTGATAGTAACCAAGTCGAATTTAACGCTAAAAAACCCAGGCAGCAGTTTTCTACAAAAAGATTTACATTACAGAACCGGATATAGTCATGGACGGACACGCAATCCCACTGGCTTCATCTAATCAGGGCGTCAATCTGGGAGGAAATATGTCTTGGCATAACCACTTTGTGGCAATCGCCAAGATAGCTTCTCAGAAACTTGGTGTACTCTTCCGAACTAGAAAGTTGTACACACCTCAACAACTTTTGACACTATACAAAGCCCAGATTCGACCATCACTAGAATACTGCTCTTATGTCTGGAGCTCGGCACCCGGCTATTGGATTCCATCGAAAGGAGGGCCATTCATCTGATTGGAGACCACGAGCTGACGAAGAACCTCGACAGCCTAGAACATCGAAGACAGGTTGGGGATTTGACTATCTTTTACAGATATTTTCATGGAAAGTGCTCGGCTGACCTTGCCCTCTTACTTCCGCCCAGAGCGGCGAATAGCAGAAATACACGACGAACCACTGCCGCCCATCCATATGTGGTTAAGCTTAGTACTCCTCGAACTTCATTATTTAAGAATTCGTTCATCTGGAACTCCCTGAGGTCGTTTTTCCCAACGAATATAACCTCCAAGGATTCAAAACCAACGTGAAACGCTTTTTGCGCACACGCACCACTCCCAGAGTGCCCTGAAGGATTTTTCCTATAGTGCTTGTGTTTGATCATAAAAAAAAATAAGATTCAAATTAATAATTTGCAAAATCAAATAACCCTCGAAGAGTTTGTTTGTTTGCTCTTTTCGGAAATGTAATTTCCTTGACGTCGTTGACACCCGATGTAGGTACCTCTTGCGTTTTCTAGCTTAAGCAGTGGTATAGTTCTATATTTATTATGGATTGTCTAATATTATCTGAATTTCTTTTAAAAATATCTAGCACATTTACCCGTTTACATCTAATTTTAGATAGAAATCATCTAATTATCATCTAATAATCTATAATAAAATTATAGTAAAGTTCCAAGTCGGATTTCCCGTTTTTAGCCAGTAAATAATTTTGTTGATGTTGTGAGACGGCATTCATATAAATAAAGTGTTCAATTAAAATAACTTTATTTTTTGTGATCCTATAAAAAGCAGAAGCCACCGCACTGGTAAGGATAGCAGTAAGTAAACGAGCATCTGACAACGTTACCATTATTAAGGCCATCTTCTTCTAACTTATCTGAAACTGTGGAAATATGTATGATTGTAAACAAATTGTGTTCTATGAATAGGATGTTTTATCTCCCATTTATATTATACGTCTATGATTCAAACAGTAATAATCAACCCCCATAACAAACTGAATTTTATTTAATTCGTCAGAACCATGCATGTGGTTTCTAAATGCCAGCGATAGCATTTAACTTTAATACATCCCACTGAACACCGTTCGAAGGTTAAACAAAAATATCAGATTGCGCCATTATTTTTGCCACTTTATTAATTTATTTTTGGAACAAAAAACACGGCATCGACACAATGTCTTTCTGATTGGTTGAATCGCAATGCAATTTGTAGATTCGCCTTTGTTTTAGGGACAATAGGGGGCCAGTATCGCGAATAAAACAGGCAAATTCGGATGATGGGGCCATTGACAAGGATAGTGCGGACGGGTTTGTTTTTCTCTTAATTTATCGAAAATTGTCGAAAGTTCAGGTTGGTTGGGCATTATAATCCTGATAGAATAAAAAAAAATTATTGTAGTTAGTTCGTTCGTTAGCTGTGAGCGCAAATATATTCAAATTTAATTAATTTAATATTTATTAAAACAAATCCGATTTAACGCTGGCTTTTTCAATTTAATAGATGCAATTTATTTATTAAAAATGTGTTTCTGTCATTGTCTACAGCAGCGATGGCCATTCCTTTTGGGAAGAGTGCCATCGTTTCAAGAAAAAAATTATGCGTGCCACTTCCAACTATTCCAACATACTAAAAAATAGAACAAGGTGAAAAAATGTTATTTATTGGCTGATGGTGCGACGTCTGTAGATCTTGGAGACCAACTAGAAGGACCATCGCGACCAATCCAACACGCAGTGGCGGCTCGTGACCTATGATAGAGGGGGTTCACAAGTATGGTGAAATTTTTTTTAGGCGTTTTAAATGTAGAAAGAAAAAAGTAATAAGAAAATGCGTTAGGTAAAACATATTTTTATTTATTTTTTAATTTTACACAAGGAAATACAACTTTTGGAAAATAAGAAAGGTTTTCTTAGTGTGTATAGCTGTCGGATCTTAACGTCGTCGCATGCAACCCTCGTAATAATATTTATACAGTCCACTACTAATACTACTAAAGCCATCTACGAACTATCAAGAAAACCGAATGATGTCTGTCCAATACTACTACCGACATCTACGAGTTATCAAGAAAACCGAATGATGTCTAATACCACTACGCCATCTACGGCTACGTCATTAGGCGCAACCAAGACGAGAACAATAGTTAACTGTTTTATGACGAGAATGAATCGAGCCACGAGACTGACAAGTTGGCATTCTTCATATTTTCAGTGTTTTTTAGTTTAAATCCTTAAATAAAATGGTTTAAAATCATATCGAGTATCATTTATCGAAATACACAACATTTATGGACCCTACACAATAGTGTTTAAACGTAAAGCCCATTCTTCGGTTCTTAATTGTAGATAATTGATCAATAACAGCCTCATTAAGTTTGGAATACCCTCTATAAATTTTTTTTCATATATTTCATTATGAAACTTTCTAATAAAGTCCCTAGATTTACCCTTTGTGTTCTGCGTTAAATTAATTTCGGGTTTAGGTGTTCCCGCAGTTTTCACTTTAATTTTTTGTTGTGCGCCTTTTCCATGTTAAATCGCCATAACCCCGCTATCCCCCGCTGCCATCCGCCACCTGTTACTACAGAGAAACTGCACGTGCGAGCAAGTATCGTCATAATCGTCATTTACCTCGACCGAGGCACGGTTGCCGGATCTATACAGTTTGGTTTGACGAGATGAAACAATATTAGGGAGGGTCGGACTTTTTTAGTTTGACGCTACGATAAAATATTAGGGAGGGTCGGACTTTATACGATAAATAATATTCAATGAATATAAATTAATATTGTTTGTTCGTTTTGTTTTGGAAGTGTACGTGCGCATGTGGTCCTGTGGAAGAACCGACACTGCCAACACGCTGAAAACATTTCGTACCATACGTTTCTATACCTGGAATTTTGAAAAAGTTTGAAATACCACAGGGTCAAGAAGTTGTCCACTCCGGCGCCTTATTAAATTTGAAAAACCTCAATAATTATAATTAATACGCCTTCCCCATGACATCGTTCTTTTTTTATTCATACTAAAAATAAAGGGGCAACATAAGCGTCACTTCTGCGGTTATAGTGTTAATTTTGAAAATTATCTAACGATCTTTAAACTTGACTAACTTGACAGAGAGAAGGAAAATTATGTATATTATGTGTTCGTGCAAATGAATTTTCGACCATAGCAGAGCATTGTCCGAATGCAATAGACCTTTTATTTGAGGTTATGATAGTAAGGGTATCAAGCATCGACTATCTTTGTGGAGTTCGAGAAGTATTACATAGATTCGTACAATATTTCTGGTATCGCCTTCAAGGTCTGGTGGTTTTGGCCACGATGAGAAAGGATTTATCGTGGCAGTGGTTTGGACTTGATAGGAAGTGAGAGGAAGTAAGCAATTGGTTACAGAGGATGACGCATGTTCATTATTTCCCTGAATCGACTGTATTTGACGAATATGCTGATCTTAGGGAAAATTCTTACCTATACCAAGTTTCAATTTTCGTTTATGAAAAGCCAAAGTCAAGTTTCAAAACTCCTAAAACTAATTATTTTTAAATTACATTACACAATAAATTATGCTACGCACATCTTAAAATCAACACATTCAATATGTCAAGGTATGATATTCACGAATTCTTTATAATTATTACATATTTACTTTCGCACATATGTAATTCAATTGTTTATATATTTTAGTGTGTTTTATTAATTTCTTTAGTGGACTATCGCTAATACGACTTTGAGCTTTTGCAACGCCTAATTCTTGATTTCCTACTACCATAAAACCAACTAAAAGTTGTATGACTGGACAGGACGTATACCAAAATGCATATGCATGTGAACAATATATTAATTTATACGCCATGATTAACATATTCGTATCCGTTAGGTTTTTTAAAACATATGGCGTCCAAGGAGGCTAATTATGACACATTAAAACACCCGAAATCAGCTCCAGGCCATTGCCATATTATTCTAATTGTAGGAAATTCAAAATTATTTAATTATTTTAAGCTATTTAACTTAAATAATGATTATAGTCATATCGAGCAAGTTGTTCGGGTTTGTTGTTAGTCACGGAGAAACTCGATGTCAGTAAAAGGCGTTTTTTTGGAATTTGTGCGATTTTTGATGGATACTTTGGAAGAAAATGATCCAAATGTGGAAACCAATGAAGCAATTGGTACACATAAAAAAAGGATTTTTTAAAACCTCTCTTGGGCGGACAGCTACGGGACCGTCTAAATGTGTCCGCATAATAGAGGTGTTCGCCCATGGGAAATTTGTTATCAGGTAATATGTAAATGCAAAATTATTACTATGTATATGTATGTACAAATAAACATAACATAACAAAAATACACTAGTTTTAGTTAGGATGTAGTACTAAAAAAATCTAATAACGTAGTTTGACGTGTTTGCGTTTTAAAACTTGCAATCTAGAAAATGTAATTCCAAGTCTGATAACAATTCCATTGCTGTAGAGTCACCTCTATTCTTTGCATACTACCATACTAATGATTTGTTTGATTACTGCATTCAATTTCTTCATCAGAGTCGTCAGATAGTGATGTGGTTTCAGTTTAGGCTACATAATCGGTAGGAATGCAGGTCACTATCATCTTCTAATAGCACATTGCTATCAATGTTAATGAGCTCGCCCAAATCATTGTTATCAAATTACAAACTTCCACAACATCAATATTCTCTTTCAGACTCAAAACGCGACATTTTCCTGTAATTTTTTACGATTTTAACCTTACAACTCACAAGTAAACGGCGGACTGCTGTCGGGGAATCACTCATACTTTTATTCGGCGAAGTCCTTTCGCTCTGCCGCTCATACGCGATTGGTTGCCGGTCTGTCTGCACCGTACTTATTCGTCTCCCAAATACTCAAAATTTTTTTGACCGTTTAAAGGAGGGTTTTCGCACTCTTTGTATGAAAACAGCCTATCCGCGTCCGCCCAAAGAAGAGTCCGCCCAAGAGAGGTTGATTTTCATGGAATTTCATATACCTAGTTCCGGACTATGAAAAAATGTCCGCTTAATAGAGATGTCCGCTTATTAGAGGTGTCCGTTATGAGAGGTGTCACTGCACTCACTTTATATGTATTTAGTTTCTCTCCGAGTTTTTTACTAAATTTGATAATTTTTTCAATAGTAATATTTTAAATTGTTTTAATTTTAATAAATATTTTTATCTTGAGTATCAAAGGAAGGTTGTGAGTAAATTATAACAAATTTTTTAATTAAATTTTTTGTGATAATTACAAAAATTTTGCTAAACTATTTGTTTGAAAAGTTTTTGTAAAATTTACTGAAATCTTTTGTATAATTTACTAAAATCTTCCTCTAATTTGTATATACAATCGAGTGCTATTAAAATCCAGTTTATAACCTGCAAAGATGAGCGCTATAAAAACAAATAAAGCATCATCTACAATGATATATTTTTATGTAATTCAGTAATTCCTATCTCCGGTAATAATTATTTAATTAGAAGGAGGAAACCGAGAAATGATGATGATTAAATCTTTTATATATCATTCCGATGTTGCCTACAACAATTAAATTTATCTTTTAATGGTATTATTTGTAAAATTAAATGGAGCGCCTTTTAATTTTTTTTTAATGCGTTATAATATGGTTGTGTAGTAATGCATAGGAATAATTTGTATACATTTTTTTCTATTTGGGTTTCATAATGGCTACATTATGAAATGCAAAAAAATTGACTAACTTGAGACTTTATAAACCTGAAATTTTTTTTCATGTTGGCAACAAGTAGAGTTCGAATTTTAGGTTCGATTTCGTTGAAATTAGTGTTGTAGGCATTATGGATATCGACAGAAATTTTTTACTTTAAAATACTAACCTCTAAGCTTGCAGACAGATCATTTTAACTAGATATTTATCCGAAATACCTATACTCGGAAATATATAACATACTGATGGTGTCCGTCAACTAATTTCTAGTCACAACTATAAAACAACATAACCTCAAAAAAATAAAAATATCTTCCTGTTTATGTTCTATTTCTAAAGTTTTATTCAATAAAGTATATGGTATTATACATATTACTTTATATATACATATTTATAGTTACTGTAGACATTTCCTGGGCATTAATTGTTATTCCTGTCAGATTCTGTGTCGACACATTTTGAACTTTGTTCTGCTCGCACCATAACTCAAAGTTTTGCATATTCTTTTTTAAAGTTTTTCTAGATTATTTTCTGCAATTTCTCGTATTTATGACGGAGTACAACTTTCTTCCTGACTCATTTTTATTAACTTTAATAATATATTTATTTTTAATTATGACGGATGGGAAGAAGCTTTGTTGTGTTCAATTGTTTCTATCATGGCATATTTGATACTTGTAACATTTTATTAAATTGTAAAAGTATTGCCAACCCAAAAAGAAAATGTTAATTCAAATGGAAAAAATCTACTATATTTTTTAAAGTTTTTCAGACTTTAAAGACCCAAATAGGAAAAGTATTATAAAATACACGGTTCATAAGACAATTAGAGCACTTGTACTTTAGTAAACTCCTCGCTTCGCGGGTCGTTATCTAAATTAAACGCGTGCTCTAAAATAATGTCTTATGACACTTGTATCTTAATATACTATTAAAATACAAGTTATATGCATTGCTCTTTCTACTATATTTACAAACAATATTACAAATATTTACAACGGACTGAAACGGGGTTCGTCATCGGTTCTCAGAGTGCCGCTTGTATCGATGGCTAGCTGAGATCGACTAACTAAGAAATTCCCTGGTATTAGAGGCCTGTTTATTTGCATGAACCGAGTTATTAGTTTTATGATTTGTATTACTGTCGACCCCTGGTAGAAAGGTTCAGAGGAACAGTCAAATGCAATGCACATGTTCTATTGCGTTTCCTCCAGCACTTACACTACATTAATTCAGATATCAACAAAATACTTGATCTTGATATTTTGTGTGTATGTCCGCTACATTATTATTATTATCAATTACGTGATGGATCAGACAATAATCAGAAATAAACATTTGAAGAGTAATGCAAAATAAATTATTTCCAATATTTACAACGTATGTATAGAAGGGACTAATAATGAAATAATAACACCAGTCAGAAGGAGTTTAGGAGAAAGAAAACTAGTTTTGAATTTTCAGAAAGAATCCGACTGTGTATTTATTTATTTAGTTCCACTAAAAATACGGTTGTTTGAGACCGTGTATATTATACATTTTTCTCCCCTCGCTATTCATACCCATACAAACCCCTTGGCAAACTATACTCCATCTCGGTACCTGTACCCAAGGATCTATACCATATAAAACAAACCCGAACAAATCCGCAGAATACAGGGACAGGAGCGGTCCCGGTCAAAAATTTTGAAGGGGGTTTATTCGTTTTAAATTAAATTTTAACGAAAAAGCGAATAACATTTTTGAAAAAATAGTAGATGACTTTTTTCAAACATAGTTTGGTGGTCATGAAATCAATTGAATGAACTGACCTGACCTGATTACAGGTTGGAAATTAATTATTGGCTTTAGCTACCAGTTTTTCTTGTCAGCGGTATCTCTTTTGTCTTTTGTCGATATCTTAACTTCTTTAAATGGTGACTATTATTGCTTTGATATAATAGAACGTGTTAATCCAGCCAACTTGACTTAGTTGTTGTAAGTGGCAGTTGTTTCGCGTGAACAAGCATTTGTTTGCGCTCTCGATCGGTAATTCGCGTGCGCCATAATGTACCCCGTTTAACGTTACAACCCCGAGGCGCACGAATATTGTTCTGAGGCACGCCACCCGTTATTATTGGCTATTTTTATATAATTTATAATTTTCAAGACAGATCGCGCGTTTTTGTTTTGTTGATCGCCGGATAAGGGATTTTATCCAGCTAACGGGCTTTCCTGCCTTATCGGAACCTTGATCTGTTCGGCCCTTAAACACTTCGAATTGATTTTTCCTTTTACGACTGTAAACGCGTTTATGTAATAATTTGATATATACAGGGTGCCAAATTGAAAACTTCCCACCCTTAATACCTCGTCAAGTGCTGCCAGTTGCTGAAAGTTTCTAAGCAAACAATAGGGGAGACCGAGGAGAATTGTGACAGAGTAGCGTTGTGACAACGACGATTTCTCGGAATCTATGGCCGTTAGCGAGCTGGCAACAGCGCACGATCGTTTGTTTATAGACGCGCTACGTGACGCAGTACGCGCCAATGGCCCACGACAAGCGGTTGCGTGATTACGACGTCTGCATGAAAAACATCCGAAAAATAAATTTTTTATAACATTTTTTGATTGTATTTATATCATGATATATTACATTCACGTGGTTATGCTATTTTTTTCTTATATTGTGTGGGTTTGGAGTTTCAAAGCGTGGCATGGTTGGTTGGTTGGTTAAAGGCGGGGATCGGTTTAAAGGCCCGAACTTCAAATCACTGCAGCCTTTCGGCTTATTGTGTACCCCGATTTTGTTAGAAGATGTTTGTTCCTTCTATGAGCTCCAGTAACCTTCTACCAAGCTTGTCATGTGGGAGGTTGTCACCACGTTGTATGTTCCCGAAGATATTTTATCTTCTACGGGACAACGCTACGCATCGATATATTATGTGTGATGCGGTTTCATGCTCTTCGCCGCAGAGTCTACATTCAATGGATCCGTTGTTTATACCTATCCGTTGAAGGTGTTTTCGCAAGTGGCAGTGGCTTGTTAGCAGACCCATCACTTGTTTCAACTGGGGCCGCGTCAGGGTTAGCATCCCATTCGATAGTATTTTAGATGGTTTTCCCATTACGGCCCGTGCGTGTATTATACCAGGTAACTCTTGCAATCGAGATAGGTGTTGCTTTTTCGACCATCTATCTAATGTTGTTTTTGTTGCCTGTTTTGATATTCCAAAGGCCGGTTCAGGGCCCCTGAGACTTTGGGCAGATCCGGCTCTCGCTAGTTCATCCGCCTTTTCATTCCCTAATATCCCGGAGCGTGGCATTGTCTTGCTGTATTTGCATCTTGTTTCGAAATTACGAATTATTATTCAGACCAAATTGCGATTTTTGGCACCTAGGAGAGTTGTGATACGCTGTCACAACTCTCCTATTAAAGGTTATTTTCTGGTTAGCTTATTTTACACACTTTTTGCAATGTTTTTTTCTGTTTATTTCTGTTTTTTGTTGGTTTGCTTTGTTCTTACAACCTAAGTTTGATATAATGATGCCATAATTACTTATAACAGATTTAATATTTAATTATGTTAATGTTTCATGTTATTGTAGTTCCTACAATTATGCCAAATGATAATTAAAGTAATTTTATGCAAAAAAACGTGTGTTTTGTTTATAATTCATATAAAAGTAATTTTATCTATTAATATTAGTCTAGATACACAGCTGTCACAACTTATCTTGGTACCTGTCACAATTTACCTCGGTGTTAAGAGAGTTGTGACAAAGGGAGTAGATTCAGTTTTCGTAAATTTTCTCAGAAACCTTATAACTTTTGTTGACTTTGATGGCTGTTTTTAGAAGAGGATTGAGCTACATTGGGGCATACAATTCATCATGGTAATATGTTTGTTTATTGAGATATGTTCTTTTAAGTAAAAATTGTCACAACCCTCCTCGGGCTCCCCTATGTGTGCGATGTCCTTTGAACGTTTTGTTTGTGAACATTTCGATAAACCGAAATAAAACTTTTTTAATAAGAAAACCTTGTATGGATGTTTATTTAAATATATTCTATTATATGTAAAACAAGCCACAAGCCAACTACAACAACAGCATCGTAACCAAAAAATAATTCCAAAATTTGTCTTTTTGACAGGTCGGACCACATGAACGCCATAAGTGGAACAATAACAATTTAGAATAACAAATTTGCCAAAGGTATAAAATGTGTTTAAAATATCGAGTCACAACTCCAAATTCTTGTCCTTATCGACATCATGGATCGTGTTGTAGGTAGTGACATCCAACGATCTGAAGCATAAGTTCATCTCAATTTTTTTTTTAGTCAGAGTCGATGTGACCAAAAAATTCGCTTTTTTATTATAAATTTTTAAAATGCGTATTGCTTACCTTATGCGCATATCTTATTTGATAACTCTCTTCGAGAGAGGCTCTTTGATAAAAAATGTATTTATATTTTATAGTCATTAGCAACGTTATGAGTTACTTTATTAGTATTGCGTATTATGTTTATGTAAAACAATGCAAATGGAAGGAACAACAAGGAAAGTCTGAGTAACACGATATGAAATGTTAATGCTAAACTAGTGCGAGAAGATAATGATCTAAATGCGTTTAAAAGGATAATTAATATATTTTCTAGCGCAGCGCTTTTGAAAATATGTATGCATAAGAGCTAAATATGATTTTCGAAATTGCTATCCAGAATAAAATCGAATTAATGTAGTATTTCTTTAAAAATTACAGTAAGGCTTTGGATGGTAACATGTGTAAGGTGTAGGGTACATTATTTATTAGAACAGACATAAAGAAATGGTTTAACAACCATTTAATTTCAGTATATTTCAAAATATCCTTCACGGAAAAAATAATATCATTAGTTACGCTATTTTTTAGTGATCTGTACCAAAATGTAGACATAACTTATAAAAAACTATAGTTGGGATTTCTAATAAAGTAAAATCAATAAATAATAACGTATATTGTAAATTTTACAACGAATTTATGTGCACAGAACAAGCACTATAGTAAAATTATTATAGTAAAGATTTTATTGTCTTATAAAATATTCTATTAATTACAATTTTCATTAATCCGTAGCAAAATAATATTGTAGAACACATAATTTCTAAGAAACGTATACAACGTGTCCAAGATAAGGAAGGCCAGTACAGGGATCTCGGAAACCGTAAGAGATACGAAGTCGGTTAAATGGAGGTAAAGTTGCGCATTTACGTGCCTAATAATATGCCGTTTAGAAAGTTTTAAAATTCCAAGTAGTTCCGGAGATATACGGAAAAAACCTAAATTATGAAAAATCGTTTTATTGTTTTCCTGATTTTTTTTGCATTGACACTTTTTCCGCTCTATCTAAGAGCGTTAATTGTTTTGTAATCCGACGAGTCGTCTTCGAAGGAACATTATCATTTCTTTTATTAAATACGGTCCTGTTTTCCTGATATTGGAATTTGAGAGCTTCTTTCTCGCGAATGCAACGATGTATAACACATTGTGGTTTACTGACATTTCGAGGGTTTTTTGAAAAACATCAGGAAATTTTGGGATACGGTCCTGTATTTCTCCTAATTTTATAAATAATGTCTCATAAGTAAGCTCTAAATTGTTTACTTATGTTGGACTAATTGAATAAATAACAAATAATTTAATGACTGATGATATTTCAAAGTAATATCGTCGATCTTTTGAGTACAATAAAACTTTATCTTCGATACATTTTGGAATGCGCTTTAAGAACATTTGGTTACGTACTATTGCTGTTACTTTATATAAAATACACAACCAAACATAAACAATGTCCAGAAATCCGTGGCCAACTTTAAGAATGCGCCATAAATTTTCCTCGAAGCGAAATAAATTGTCCGCGCTTCTTAAATCAGATGGAAGACGTCGGATCCCACCCCCCTACTAAAAATCAGGGGCGCAGTTCACAATACTCCCACAACTTTTATAAAGAAAAAAATGATGATCTGTAGTATGTCACATGGTATACATAGATATACTATAGTATTGTATACATAGGTACATATATATTACAGTAGACACTCGATGGTGTGAACCGAAAAATCAACGTCCGTTCACATTATCGATTTATTCAACTTAACGGAGGTTATATTTAAGAACTTTTTATAACCAACAAAATAAACATATAAATTAGCAATACTCATTAAAACAAACAATAAAAAATTTAAAAAGGGATCAAAATTTTTTTATTTGTTTTCGGGGATTTTTAATTTTCTGCATAATGGCTTTGTCTCTTAGCCTTTTTATAACTACAAGATCATTAATATCAATGTCACTTTCTTCAGCCCGCCTGGTTTACTACATTTAAAGACTCTATAACTCTATCTAGTGGAACCAATGGAGTTGATGAGTCCGGATTTTCTTCGGCTATCTCAAACTCATCGCTTTGACAGTTTTCAGTATCTTCAACTTCAAGTTCATTATGACATTTATTCCACTTCAAAACATCTGATTTGTCAATACCACGTACTTCTTTGCTCCAGGAGCCACTTATATAATTTTTTTTCTATTGTGGGAAATCCCGAACTCTTTTACCTGGGCCCACATATGTGTCTTTCACAGCTTTAAAAATCAGTTCCTTCTTTTGTTTTATTTTACAAAATTGTGGATTTTGCAACACCATACTCTTTGGCTAAATACGTAACACTATGCCCTTCATTTAATCCTTGGATCATTAGCGATATTTCATAAAGAGTAAGACACTTTGGTTTTTTAAGCGACATTTTACCGATATTTACCGAAATTACTTGACCCAAATACGCATTAACATCGAACAACTGGCACAAAACGTATACATTTCTACTCGTAGCTAACACAGCGTCCGCGGTGGAAATGTACAGCATGTATCGGGGATTTACAGCACCGTGGAACAACGACTGCAACAGAATATCAATTTTTAGGATCAGTGACTTTGTTTCCATTAGCGAAGGTTTAGTTTGTTCACGATATACGGTGGTCTTGTGTCACAACTTATTAAATCTGTATGTTTATGAAATAAATGTGTGCATCTGAAATTTTATACATTCATAGTGTTATCATTACAAAGTCAATTTTCGTATGATTTTTTTGTATTTTTAGTTAAATACGTTTTATATAATTACGTTCCTTTTATCCACGGCTATGTCGTCGTATCTTATCCTAGACTGCAACAATGAAATGCTTTTAAATTGCACTTTAAGCTATAAAATATGAGTCTGATATTTCGTTCCTGCTAGTTTTTCATTTGAACAGAATAAAAATATGTAGTTTGTTTGGGTTAGCATATTGCAGTGCCTTTTTTATTAGATATTCTTTTGTCTTTAAAATGACGTAATTTTTGCAATAAATGGCAAAACAAAAAATATGTGCCAAAAATTGAAATTGAACTTCAGGTAAAGTGGCACTTTATAACAGAACCTTTATTTTAACACGTAGAATCACCTCTCCAAGTCTCCGTATCCATTATCCAAACACCCTCTATAGTTAAATCCGTGTCTAGTAGAAACATTCATAAAAAGCGGCGTATTGTTTCCATTGCTTATTATTTGGACCAAAAGCTTCGGGGACCAAGAATTTCTGATTTCTATATAAACCTCCAGATTCGTACTGAATTTACCAGCGTATGGAGCGAATCCACATCTTGTCTGTGAGTTTCCATGTTTAACCGTTTGTGAAGGTTTTTTATGATATTTGTAGTTCTAAAACGCTCTTTCACAAAAAAACATCTATAAAATGGAAAACTAAATAGCAAAAATATAAAATAAACCTATTAAAGTTGAGCACGGCAATATATTATACCGAAGTAATGTTTGAATAGGCAGTAAGGCCATAAGCGGCAACAGCGCCTGCGGCTTGATAGTCACAATTATATGCGTTGCCAAACTGTGTTAAAAGTACTAAGCTAGTGGTAAGTTGTAAAAATAACCACAAATAGTCTGACTTGAAATCTCCCTATTGCTTGGAGGCCTTGGATAATTATAGTATTTGCAGAATTATACCGTTGACCTTTTGATTGCAATAAAACCTCATTATCCCTTCGACCGTAAAATAAATAAGGAAATCCCAAATTTTAAAACCTTTTCGAGCAGAGCCGGACCAGGTATACAAATTCAATTTATACCTATGCCTGATGCATATATAAATACAAAGTGATTTTTAATAATTTTAATCTTTAGTGGTTTCCCGGCGAGTAATTTTTAGTTAGGCTTATTAGTGGTAGAATGTGGCGTCCTTGGAATTGTGCTGATAGAGGGACATCTTCAAGTGTAATTTTTAAAAGAAAGCATTTATCTACCGATGCCAAACTAATAATTAAAAATGTGTATCAATCGTTGTTGAGTAGATTAATTCGATGGATGCTTTAGCAGAGACGTCTACTTTGACAAAAACTCCTTTATCTTCGGTAAGAGACATAGTACTTAAACCTGTTAATCCTAGAAAAAATCGGAGTGATTCTGGCACATTTAGAAGCATTGACAAATATGACATGGATTTATTAAGAAGAAAGATTTACCAAATGTATGAGGCACAAACTGTACCCACTTTGATTTGTAGTAGAATTAATTAAAAACGAAGTAAGAAAAATTTCTGCAGACAGCTGGAAAAACTGTACCTAAGGTGGAAAATTCTTACAATTGTATGATTACAAATGTTCAACCCTTAAATTATAAGTTTAGGCTTAGATGAAGATAGTGATAGTGATAGTGATACAGAGTTAAATTTTGAATAAATTATCAATAGTTTCTTAGAATTTGATTAATTTTTATTGTACTTGTTATCCTAATAGTTATACTTTTAAATTATATTATTTTCAATTATCATTAATTGTTATCATTATTTTACATTTATTATAGGTACCTAAAACTAAAAATACCTATCTATTTATTTTAAATTATAAAAATAAATCATGTGGTGTGGTATACATTTTCAAGCCGGCCCTGATCCCATTTATTGAGCTTTGAAGAGGTTGAGGCGTATACAATAGGGTTTAATCAGGTAGTTTATTTATGACAGTAAGAGTCAACGGTATAATTGTGCAACAACTATACCGTAAATTTTTTCGAGTTCACGAATGTTTTAAATAATTATCACTAGACGAAGACGAAGACGAGGGGGGCTGACTAGGTGCCAGCGATGGCAACATAGCATCGCTTGTAGCATGGCAGATAATTGGCGACCGTCATACTTTAGACGTAAATATAAGCAGCAGCAGCCTGACTGACCGCTATGACGTATGTCGCCGAGCTCCGCATAAAGCGCGCTCACGCGATCTTAATTTACGTGGCCATATTTATTTCAAGCACGCGATAGCTTTTGTTTTAAAACGTGTCATGGCGAGCCATAAGTTTCGCTGGTCCGTGAAACAAAGGAAACTGTTTCTGCAATGGAGTTTACGAAACAAAAGACTCGGTTTCTTAGTTAAAGAGGAAAATATGGGATATCGGAGACAAAGATGCCGTTTTTTTAAAGAGAATACTATTTAAATTCCTGGTTTTAATCAAAGAAAATATATCATGAGAAATGTTAAGTCCTTGTTAATAAATCGAAACTCAAACGAGAGAGAAAGAAGAGTGAACGATAAAGAGAGAAGATTTTTAGTACGCCACTTGGCTACCCATGGCGTTTTGGCGGTAAATTTGAACGTTTTACTAGTTGTAATTTATTTATTCTTCAACTTTTGTACGTGTTTTTATTAATTTAAATCGGGATGCGACAAAATCGAATCACGACTTAATTAATAAGATAAGACGAGACATTTTTGTGTTATTTATAAAAATACTTGCATATATGTAAAACCAAGATTATATTAATGGAAGTAAAATCTTCATAGGCAACTAAGAAAATTGTATACATATTTCACAGTCTAAGCCACAGTCCTTCTGTCTATGCATATAGAATTTGAAATACGTCTAAAATTTTTTTGATTGCTATAATAATAAGTGCAATAAAATACATAAAAAACAATATAAAATATTCTACTCTATTAATGCTATCAGGTACAATTTAGTCTCACTTAGGAAGGGTGGAAGTCACTTATAGAGGTGAAAGTCACATATTGGGTAGGAAGTCTCATCGGGTAGGAAGTCACATATCAGGTAGGAAATCACATCGGGTAGGAAGTCTCATCGCGTAGGAGTCATAAATGGAGTTAGAGTCTTAAAATTAGGTATGAAGTCTGAGATCAGTCACAATCCATGTAATGGCCTCCGAAACAAAAGGAATAGAAGCAGTATCGGCTCAACACTCGATCTGTCTGAATTCTTGTCTGGACTAAAAATTGATACAGTCTACATCAATTGGGTCATCATCAGGGTCACCATTTATATTGTTATAATCGGTTGATATAAATTTTGTAAATTGATTGAGCCATTCCAAAAAGATGCAAAATTAGTAAGTCAATTATTGAAAAATTATAATTACCTGTATGGAAGCCAATAAGAAAACATACAAGTACATCAGGCATCTTTGAAATGAATATACTTTTTAAAGAAATGAAAACAACTTTAAAAAATAAAATCGAAAACAAAACTTTGCGTTAAACAAAAGTTAGGTTGACTGGTGACTTGACACTGTTGACAGCGTAAGGTTTATCAATTAGCAACTGGATTAAAGTCCGTTTTGTTGCAGTTGATAGCTCATATCGAGGGTTGAAGCCATAAAACAACCGTAAACCATAGGCGTTGCCAATAGTAATTACCTTATTTAATAAGAAAATTGGCCTCTGTACATTGTTAAGTAGGATTAGGGTTAAAGTAGGTACAACAGGGGTAATTAATTTACCTATTTTTGCCTGCTTTAGGATGTTATTACGCCATTTGATGTGCGTTTGTCAAACTATGTATTTAGTTGTATTTAGATACTGCATTATCTCAAAGTTGAATTATTTCCTATACTTGTAACAATGGTCAACGTCAATACTTAAGGTCCATCCGAAAATACCGCAGCGAAGGCAAAAACATTTTCTATTTGGATGAAACTTGGCTGAACGAAGGGCACACCGTATCTAAAGTTTGGCAAGATAAAAATGTCCTAAGTTCTCGACAAGCTGTCATGGAAGGCTGATCAACAGGACTTAGACCACCATCTGGAAAGGGACGCAGACTTATTATAACTCATATAGGAAGTTCAAATGGCTTTTTGGATCAAGGATTATTACAATTCCAGTCGAATTCTACTAAAGACTATCATGAAGAAATGACTGCTGATGTTTTCGAGGAATATTTTAAGCAAATGATAGAATACATTCCCGCTAATTCTGTAATAGTGATGAATAGTAATAGTAAATAGTAAAATAGTAATTCTGTAATAGTGAGAATGCCAGCTATCACTCTAGGCTAAAAGAGAATCTTCCCACAACTTCATGGAAAAAGGCGGAAATCGTAAACTGGTTACAACGAAAGGAATTGAGTTACGATAATACCATGGTAAAAAAAGAACTTTTGGATATTGTTAGGCTACATAAATCACAGTATAAAAAGTATGTTATTGACGAGATGGCAAGAGATCGAGGTATTATAGTGCTCCGTTTACCACCTTACCATTGTGAGCTAAATCCTATCGAATTAATATGGGCTCAAGTAAAAGGATATGTTGCTAGAAATAACAAAACTTTTAAAATGCAAGAAGTGCGACACCTCTTGCTTCATTCTTTAGCAAATGTGTCATCAGAAAATTGGCAAAACGCCATAAAACATGCTATAGTAGAGGAACAAAAAATGTGGGAACTTGACAACGTAATTGACACAACTATGGAAATTGAGCCTTTAGTAATAAGCGTAGGACATGATGACTCTTCAGATTCTTCTGAGGACCATTTTATCGAGTTATAATTATTGAAATTGTCAATATTTTTTGATCTGTAAATAAATTAGTTTTCTTGTAAATAAATTCATAAAATCATAAAATCTATTACATTTAAATAAAATAATAAGCGGTTACATTAAAAACCCAACTCTCCGACCATGATGGGCCGTTTTAATCATTATCCTTTCATTTCATTTTATGGCTCTATTGTTACTTTATCTGTTACCCGGTGGAATAGGTCAAAATTTCTTCATCTTTATGCTAGATGTACGTAAAAAGACCATTTTATAGGTAAAATATTTTAGGCCACCGGGCCCTTGTTTTGAATCTTTAATGAGGGTATCGAGCTATCAACGGCAACGAAACAGACTTTAGACTAGTTTAGACCTTTTCTATCCTTCTTCTTCATATGTCAAAAAGAGGGGACAAAAACTGGTCAAATGGAAACCTCAATAAAGAGAATGCCCTATGAAGTGCGACGATAGCGCCACTTTTTCCCTGGACGTCAAGTGGCACATAACGTGACCTTCTGCTGCAAAACCCCTAATTCAAACTTTCATCGGGGTGATTTTAATATTCTTCGCGACTGAATATGGACAAAAACACCTGTACCTACGTTGGGGACCATTTTTTACCGTGATAACATGTAGAGAAGTGCAAATTGAGGAACAGAATCTCTTGTTCATGTCACCAACCAAATGACATATTTAAATTTCCAAAGATAGGTTATTTACAGGCAAAGTTCTAACGGTTCGCGCGTGGCCCGGGGGCTAATTATTAACCGCGCACACCGAGATAAGATCGCAGATCGCCGCGAGATAGCGCTGGCCACCGGAAGGAAGCAGATGCCAAGAAGCACCTGCCCACGGCCCAGACTTAGTGACCGGTGACCGCCAAATTGTGCGTTTCTGGCGTAATGGTTTATGATGTCGTTTCGGTGAGAATTATTTCGTTAACATACCCACAAATTAAAGGAATAAATGGTTGGAAAGAGGGTATAAGTTGGAAAAGTTGGTGGGAAGCTATAAATAAATTTAAACTTTTACGGCCTACCGCGGACTGGCAGGCTAATATGGGAAAATAGAGCAGCTTTTAGGCTTCCTACAAGTCATTATCTTAATCAAATTATAAAATAAGATATTGCGTTTTCCTTCTACACAGATTAAAAGATGATATGAACAGCCTCAACAATGTAATTTTTGAGGTAGCTGAATATTGGCTCCCCTGTACATTTTATAGAAAAACTGCATTATAACTTCTTGAAGAGGCCGACATTGGAAACCCATGTGCCGAGTTTGAATATATTTTGGTGAGCCAATTCTAAGCTATTCAAGTAAACGTGATGACAAAACCACGAAAATCTCATAGTTCAGGTAATAGACACCAGCAAATTAAATTTTTACTTTAACAAAACGAAAATTAGTGTCAGCGACAATATCGTTATGGTCAGCTTTACGTCAGTGTTGGGCAATATGATCGTAGAAATTATTTTCTGGCGTTTGCTGTATTACCTGAACTATGAGAGTTTCGTGGTTTTGCCATCACATTTGATTGCTTACGATAGGCTTACCAAATACCAAAATGTATTTAAACTGGACCCATGGGTTTACCATGTCGACCTCTTCAAGAAGTTATAGTGCAGTTTTTCTATCAAATTACTTACTTACTTACTCTACATTAACGACCTCCTAGTGAAAACGAAAAATCCGATATTTAGTTTTGCTGACGATAGCACACTTATCTCATCTTTCTCTTTGAATGCACAAACACCGGCTGTCGACGCACATCTTCGCAGACCGCATGAAGTATCACGCCTCAACAAAGACCAGGAAGAGATTTTGGCTTGGGGTGATAGTAACAAAGTCGAATTTAACGCTAAAAAAAACAGGCAGCAGTTTTCTCTAAGAAGGTTAACATTACAGAACCGCATATAGTCATGGACGGACACGCAATCCCACTGGCTTCATCTATTAATTTGCTGGACGTCAATCTGGGAGGAAATATGTCTTGGCATAACCACGTTGTGACAATCGCCAAGATAGTGTCTCAGAAACTTGGTGTACTCTTCCGAACCAGAAAGTTGTACACACCTCAACAACTTTTGGCACTATACAAACCCCAGATTCGACCATCACTAGAATACTGCTCTCGTGTCTGGAGCTCTGCACCCAAACATACTCTTCGGCTACTGGATTCCATCGAAAGGAGGGCCATTCGTCTGATTGGAGACCACGAGCTGACGAAGAACCTCGACAGCCTAGAACATCGTAGACAGGTTGGGGATTTGACTCTCTTTCACAGATATTTTCATGGCAAGTGCTCGGCTGACCTTGCCCTCTTAATTCCGCCCAGAGCGGCGAATGGTAGAAATACACGATGATCCACTGCCGCCCATCCATATGTGGTTAAGCTTAGTACTCCTCGTACTTCAACATTTAAGAATTCTTTCATCTGGAAGACTTCATCCTTATGGAACGATCTTCCCGAGGTCGTTTTTCCCAACGAATATAACCTCCAATGATGCAACACACGAACCACTCCCAGAGTGCTCTAAAGGATTTTTCTATAGTGCTTGTGTTTGATCATAAAAAAAAATTAAATAAAATAAGTACATGGGATTTCTTATATTCAACTAAACCGGTATACAACTTTCTCTGTCAGGAATTTCTTTTCCCCACAATTACTTAATTTAAGTAATTCCTTCTCTTATTCTTGTCGATTTAAAATTCCCATAATCACGTTCTTCGACAGGAAAACATACCTTTCCCATAATTTACACATCTTTAGTACGCCGATCCGGCGTGCTTCGGAGACACCTTCCGCGTGTTTGGCGGATTCCTCCGCGGTACGACCACGTTGGTGACGACGGGCGCTCCTCCCAGCGCAGCATGGATGCTGGGAAGCACCGAACCAATCACTAGGTAGTACTGGAGATATACGCCCGGTCGAGCAGTACCGCGACCGCGAAGAAAGAGAAAATTCACCGAAGATTTCTCGGTACCTATCGGCCAAGCGGTCTCTGGCGTGCGTGACTGCGTTGAGGATGCTGCAATGGGAATTTATTTTCAGGGGCTATAATGTTTCTTAACAGATTAAATATCTGTTCCTTTTCCGTGTAACACCATAGAGAGATTGTCCAATGTAATAATTTTACAGTACCTAGTTTAGAACCCGGGTACAAATCTGTTAGGACTTGTGTCAATCCTTCATCTTCGTTCCGTGGCATTTAGATCAAATGAACTTTGATGCAGTTTCTGCATTTTACGAAAATATCCATATTTTTAATACCTGGTCCATTTATTGGAAAATTTTGTCAAATCGACGGAACTGTAATTTCTATTATCTATAAAAATACTATTATTAGAATTCCATACTTATTTATACAAACTATTCAGGTCATTAAGGAAAAGACCCAATTTTGGTAGCTATATCCAATGGTTTGAATTCTTTTGGGTAATATTACTGCCTGGGCTGAAATTTAAGTGAATTTAATGGGAAAACTGGAGTGAACAAACCCGCAAATCCCGAGATGAAAACAAATAAAATAAAAATGACTATAAATGGCGCCAATAGATCCTGGAATACTATTTGTTGCAGCTTCAACATTTTAAGAAATTTCACGGATTTCTAACGGTAGCTACTGTTTTTCTAAAAATTGAATGGTCTTACTTTATATTTAAAATAACTTTCAATTGTGTGGAAGTTCGGATATTGCTAAAACTTCCTGACTTTCTTGAAATGATTTACTTCATGTACATTCAAATTGTGTTAAGCTTCTAGATTTATCGGCATAGTACCGGGTGTCCCACTAAGAATGGCTCTCGGCCGTATCTCTGAAAGTGTTAGTCGTATGGCTTGCGGAAAAATTTTTTAATATGAAAAGTGATCATAAGAAATTGCTGGAAATTATTTTCAAGTTTCTCAGTCGAGCGCTAGAGGGCGCAACCGTAACGGTAAATCCGTAAAGCTTAGTTTTTTCAAAACTTGCCGCGTTAAGGTATATTGAAAATAGCATTTTCGTATACTTTAAGATTTTATGAAGAATATTTACTTATGACATATTTTTGTCATTTTTAAAATAAAGTGGTGGGAGAAGGTTGAACATTATTTTAAATAAATGCCTACAACTCCGGGTTGACTCAACAGAATTTAGTGAACTTTGTTTTGTTAAAAAGAGGTTCCCTTACTCTATACTTTACTCTATAAACTATGACAATATGACTTTTAAAGTAGGCGCTAGAGGGAGCTATTTTACAATTTAACAAACATTGCGCATTTTTTCAAAAATTTTAAATACAACAGTATATTTAATTTTACTTCATCACAAAGATTAATAAAATCCTAAAAAACTGGCGAAAACCACAACTTCATATCTTTTTTCAAACCGGAGATATTAACAAGAACAAAAATAAAGACGGAAAAATATGATTATATTTAAGTTTCAACGGTACAGGTTTTTTCAAAAGTCAAATAGGCCTTGGAAAAACAAAATATAATTTAAAATTAGGTGCTTTCACGTCAAAGTTATTATTACGTCAAAATTATATTATATATATATATAAGTTTTTTCGGCTTTTATTAATCTTTGTGATGAAGTAAAATTAGATATACTGTTGTATTTAAATTTTTTGAAAAAATGCGCAATGTTTGTTAAGTTGTAAAATAGCTCCCTCTAGCGCCTACTTTAATAGTCATATTGTCATAGTTTATAGAGTAAAGTATAGAGTAAGGGAACCTCTTTTTAACAAAACAAAGTTCACTAAATTCTGTTGAGCCAACCCGGAGTTGTAGGCATTTATTTAAAATAATGTTCAACCTTCCCCCACCACTTTATTTTAAAAGTGACAAAAATATGTCATAAGTAAATTTTCTTCATAAAACCTTAAAGTATACGAAAATGCTATTTGCAATATAACTTAACGCGGCAACTTTTGAAAAACTGAGCTTCATGGATTTACCGTTAGGAATAGAAACTTGAAAATAATTTTCAGCAATTTCTTATGATCACTTTTCCTATTAAAAGATTTTTCCGCAAGCCATACGACTAACACTTTCAGAGATACGGCCGAGAGCCATTCTTAGTGGGACACCCGGTACATAGCCAAGTTCCCCATCTTGAAATAGGTTCTGAGGGTAGACGGAGCTTCTACCTCATATTTTATTAATTTATTATTGACCAACTGATAATACAACCTTATATAAATCGATAACAGAACACCTCATAACTAACTAAACATAGCTCAAGACGAGAAACCGGGGAATTGCCTACGAGTATACGATATACAGTGAAACCTCTCTTAACGGACACCTCTAATAAGCGGACATATCTATTAAGCGAAAATTTTTTCATAGTCCGGAACTAGCTATATGAAATTCCATGAAAATCAACCTCTCTTGGGCGGACTCTCCTTTGGGCGGACGCGGACAGACTGTTTTCATACAAAGAGTGCGAAAACCCTTCTTTAAACGGACAAAAAAATTATCTGTATCTGGGGGACGAATAAGTACGATGCAAAAACTTTCTGCTGAAGACAGACCGGCAACCAATCGCGTATGCGTGGAAGAGCGAAAGGACTTCGCCGAATAAAAGTATGTGTGATTCCCCGACAGCAGTCCGCCGTTTATTTGTGAGTTGTAAGGTTAAAATCGTTAACAATGGCACAAAAATGTCGCGTTTTGAGTCTAAAAGAGAATATTTATGTTGTGGAAGCTTGTAATTTGATAACAATGATTTGGGTGAGTTAATTAACATTGATAGCAATGTGCTATTAGAAGATGATAGTGACCCCGTTCCTACCGATTATGTAGTCAAAACCGAAACCATATCACTATCTGACGACTCTGATGAAGAAGTTGAATTCAGTAATCAAACAAATGTCAGCAATTATCAACATTAGTATGGTAAAGGAATTATAAGAGTAGGTATGCAAAGAATAGAGGTGACTCTACAGCAATGGAATTGTTATCAGACTTGGAATTATATTTTCTAGATTGCAAGTTTAAAACGCAAACACGTCAAAGGACGTTATTAGATTTTTTTAGTATTACATCCTAACTAAAACTAGTGTATTTTTGTTATGTTTATTTGTACATAAATATACGTAGTAATAATTTTGCATTTACATATTACCTAATAACAAATCTATCCCATGGGCGGACACCTCTATATTTCGCGAGCACACTTAGACGGTCCTGCAGGTGTTCGCCTAAGGGATGTTTCACTGTACTTAGTTGTGCGTAATTCGTGTAGAAATTAAATAATCTCATTGTTGCTTATAAAATAGCAATAAGCATATTGCTTAAAATCCTGTCTCAGGTGACCACCTTGTGCAGATGCCACCAAAAAAATATTGCTAAAGTCAATTCACTACTTACGCCACCTGTGTTGCAGGATTCCAAGTAACAGACAGACACGCATACAGAGTAAAGTGATTCCATAAGTGCGCCGTTTTTTTCAGTTTTGGTACGGAGCACTAATGATGTCTCATTAATTTGTTATTTAAATGTAAATATGTATGTATATATCATATATCATTGGTGGCTTTTTTAGATAATTCTTCAGCTAATTATCAAAAGATCTAATCGTGACAAATGGCGTTACAATATAAAATTAATAAACCCTTCCCGAAATTGCCAGTTTCCTTAATTATAAAATAACTGTTTGTCGTTAAAATTTGTCACATGACATAAGCAAATACGGTAATACAGCACAGGACCCAGCAGACGGACATACACAAGTTTGATATTTTAGAACTTTTTTATTCTTTATGCGATTTTCATGATTTTGTTATCAGTTTGCAGATCAATTTATTGTGTTTTTCCTTAACTGTTTTATAAAGTAACATTTTGCGATTAGGCTATTTTATACAGGAGTAAATCAAACTGTTGTTTTTTATCGTAATTTCAAAACACCCTGTGGGAAAATTGAGATGCATAGTTTTATTTACATACTGTTTTTTGTAATCTTTGATGTATTCTAAACATTTCGTTTTTTGATTCATTCCATTATCTCATTTCTGCTGCGAGCAGCAAAATTTTAAATGAAACGATGTTAATTTTAGAAAATGTATGTCATGGTTATTTCTACCGAAGCACGCATCATCTTGTATTTCTTGAGCTCTAATCGCCCACTGTTACATTGAGGAAATCCTCCAAGAAGTTGTTCCATTTGCTCCTTTCATTGGGAACTAATTTACATTAATGCATGATAATGCTAGACCTCACGTTGCACATGTAGTGACCGAATATCCGGATGCAGTTGGAGTTCGAAGATTGGAATGGCCCGTATATAGCCCGGATCTCAACCCAATCGAATATCTTTGGGATCAACTTAAAAAGACCGCTCGTTGTCGTCCTGTAGAACCACAAACCTTGCAAGACTTACGGCTGGCGCTGACCGAAGAATATCAGGCTATCCCTCAAGAAAGGATAAGTAACCTTATTCATTCGATGCCAAGAAGATTGCAAGCTGTCATTGCTGCGAGAGGAGGAAATACACGATATTAAAATTGTTTTTGTTAATTAACTTTATGATATACCTCGTGTTTGTTTTTCTTAATGAAATCGGGCTTCAAATCAGCGTTTCATTTAAAATTTTGCAGCTCGCAGCAGAAATGAGATAATGGAATGAATCAAAAATCGAAATGTTTAGAATACGTCAAAGATTACAAGGAACAGTATGTAAATAAAATTTTCCTACAGGGTATTTTGAAATTACGATAAAAAACAACAGTTTGATTTATTCCTGCATAATATGGCCTAATCGAAAAATGTTACTTTATAAAATAATTAAGGAAAAACACAATAAATGGATCTACAAACTGATGACAAAATCATGAAAATCGCATAGTAAATAAAAAAGTTATAAAATATCAAACTTGGCCCAAATTTCAGGGTGGCGGAATTTTGTGCCGGTGAGTGTATTTCTATGATAAAGGACCAAGACCTCTTAAACTAGTTTTCCGAATTATTTAAAGTATCTTTATAAAAAACTTCGTAATCAACCTCGAAAACTCCGTAAAAACTATACTTATTACAACTGGGTGTATTATTTAAAAATCCAAAGTTGAGGTAATTTCCGGTTAAACCGGAAGTGTCAAAATGGCGTCCGCCAAATTGTATTTCTGTAATTTAAACAATCAAAAAGTTATAGGGCCTGGTGAACGTTCCTCCCGAAACAGTCGGTAGAGTGGCCACGTACTTTTATCATGAGGTACTTGTCATCTGCGAACTCTTATAAGTGCGCTTCTAGGTTAAATATGATCTGCTTTTGATTTAAAAAAAAAAATATATGTATCAGAATTTTGTTGGTTCGATCCTGTACAAACCGACACAACACCTAATACAGACAAAAATTCGTTAGGTCGCCCCATTAAAATAACATGGAGTTCTCGTGATAAAATTACCCTAGATACTATCTTAATGATGAACAAAACGCATTATCTATCTAGCGATTCCAAATGTGTGTTCCTCGCTCTACTTAACTTGGTCCCCGTGGTTATAATGTTGGCTTTTTAAATTATTGAACGCCAGGGAAACGAAATTATACTTTGATGCATATGATAATATTGTTTGTTTTCATTATTATTATTGACACGTCTGTTGTTTGTTAAGAATATATAGTTATAAATTTGGATATACACTGTCCACACCATTAAAGTTGGAACCATTGTGGAAAAAGTTACTGTTCGATTTAGGCAAAATTTGACTTCACCATACATTTTTACGACCAAAAATGGCATAATTAACTGTCAAATTTGACATTTTCTCCGCAAAACGTCGAAAAATGGCATTTATTGATCGAATTGTAAAAAAAATGTGCATTGAAACCTCTCTTAGGCGGACACCTACGGATAAATATGTCCTCCTAATAGAGGTGTCCGCCCATTGGAAATTTGTTATTAGGTAATATGTAAATGCAAAATTATTACTATGTATATGTATGTACAAATAAACATAACATAACAAAAATACACTAGTTTTAGTTGGGATGTAATACTAAAAAAATCTAATAACGTAGTTTGACGTGTTTGCGTTTTATACTTGCAATCTAGAAAATGTAATTCCAATTTAAACCACCCCCTGCCCCCAGGCGCGGATGGGGGTAAGTTAAGATTTTCAAATGGAACCCCATATTTTTTATTGGCGTATCGTGTTCTCCGACCAAAAATAAACATCTTTTGTCCGAAGAATTTTTTTATTCGGGCCCATCCTTCACCAATAATCGCCATGAGAAAGACAAAATCAAAACCGTGCGAAAATCAAGTTTTATCCCGGATATATTCGTTTTCTATGACTAAAAAATGCCTGTGATTATTGGCGAAGGATGGGCCCTTATAAAAAACAATTTCGGACAAAATATGTTTATTTTTGGTCGGAGAACACGATACGCCAATAAAAAATATGGGGTTCCATTTGAAAATCTATATACAGGGTGTCCGGGAAATGTGGGAATTCTCCCGGATATGAAGAGAACAAGTGAAAAGAGTACTACAAGTTCATATAGATATGGGCTTCCAATGGAATCAAATTTTTTACACATAATTATTGAACCACCAGGTATATGTCAATTTTTTTTAATATGATGTATAATAAGTAAGACCCTTCAAATTGCTATCCAAGAAAGTGCTGTGAATTACTCACAGCTGTGACACTCATTGCCTCTTTTTATAACGAGCTGCATGATAAGAACTTTGGAAAACGTTTCTTACCTACCTTTAACTATTGACTAAAAATTAAGTACTCTACATTCATGTCGCTAATCTTAGCCGTTTTCGAGAAAACGTCATTTTATTTACACTGAGTCTTCTTCAAACTTCTCACGGGTTAAATATAAAAAAGCGGAATTTTAAGGTTCAACATTTGATAGGAACAAAGATACGCCAAATACATGATGTAATTACAATGACCTTTTCTCGAAAACGGTTAGGATTAGCGACATGGAATGAAGAGTACTTAATTTTTAGTTAATAGTTAAAGGTATGTAAGAAACGTTGTCCAAAGTTTACTTTGGCGTTAAGGCTACCTTAGCTATGGTCTAACTTAAGATAACATTCAAATGGCGACCCTTAATCAATTACTTTTACTTTTTCGTCTCCTTTCCTAACTTTTTGTTACCTTTCTGTTTGTGTAAACTAAATCAATTGATATTTGGTAAGAACATTAGTATCTATCAAATTTTTTTTATACTCGTAATTATTTACTATAATAGTTTAATCTGTTAAAAAGTACAACCAATTCGACTGCAACTTAATCTGATTAAAAATAATTATTCACGGAAGGTAGGTACTAAATTAAACTTGAAAAAAATAGATTCATTTTACAGCAGTTTTTTTTATCATATTCAATTTTTTTATTTGGAGAATATATTTCCTACCCAGTTTATTTGTTTAGATTTCTCAGGCTATGAATTTTTTTTTGAACATACTGAATAGTCACAATTTTCCATATTAAAAATATTTATCGCCTTGTTAACAAGTAATAAAATTCAAATATTTAAATATTCTAATACTCATATTCAACGGTGTCAAAAACATATGAAATTTATGGTCTTTTATAATTTTTCCCATACCTACCAAGTTACCCAAAATACCTTAAACAAAGCCATAAAGTGTTTCGAGATAAAACAAAGGTTATTAATTTTGTTTTGTAGAAACAGTTAGAGAAGTCAGGAATTTCAGATTGGTGGAAGCGATATAAGGACTGAAAAGGACACAAATCAGTGGGTTGTTAGCCCTTTTCGTGTAAATATGTTAGTGGCGACCCATTCATTAATTTCGGGGGTTTCTGGGAAATTGCTCATTCTTATTTTTTTTTCAACGTGCATATTTTAGATATTCGGAATGTTTACACAGCTGTAAGGGTGGAACTAGATTGCCCACTCATATAGTGGCGGTTCCGTTTTCAATGAAAATAAATAGATAGAAAACAAAAATTATCATAGGAGATTGAAATTTGGTATGTGGACATAAAATTATAATACAAATATCTTTTCCAACTACAGTGAAATCTCTCATAACAGACACCTTTAATAAGCGACCATCTCTTTTAAGCGGACATTTTTTCATAATCCGGAACTAGGTATATGAAATTCCATGAAAATCAACCTCTCTTGGGCGGACTCTCCTTTGGGCGGACGCGGACAGGCTGTTTTCATACAAAGAGTGCGAAAACCATCCTTTAAACGGACAAAAACATTTTTAAAAGTATTTGGGAGACGAATAAGTACGGTGCAAAATCTCTCTGAAGACATACCGGCAACCAATCGCTTATGCGTGGCAGCGCGAAAGGACTTCGCCGAATGAAAGTATGTGTGATTCCCCGACAGCAGTCCGCCGATTATTTGTAAGATTAAAATCATAAACAATGGCACAAGAATGTCGCGTTTTGAGTCTGATAGAGAAAATTGATGTTGTGGAAGTTTGTAATTTGATAACAATGATTTGGGCGAGTTCATTAACATTGATAGCAATGTGCTATTAGAAGATGATAGTGATCCCATTCCTACCGATTATGTAGCCCGAACGGAAACCACATCACTATCTGACGACTCTGATGAAGAAGTTGAATGCAGTAATCAAACAAATGTCACCAAATATCACAAGCCATTAGTATGGTAAAGGAATTATAAGAGTATGCAAAGAATAGAGGTGACTCTACAGCAATGGAATTGTTATCAGACTTGGAATTACATTAAACTATTCCTCCTTCAAAACAAAACAATTTTTCCCTAGACATTTTCCGCTGCAATGTGATGCACCGGAGTTATTCCGGGGTACCGACCTTTTTTCAACACCGTGTATATAAAAGAAGAGAAAATTTCGGTTTGATGCTTATTTAATTATTATCAACAATTTATATCACCTTGGCCAAATCAAACGCTGACGATACATTCCTTTCTCGGCCTACTTGCTCTCGACAAAATGTTAAAACAAAATTAATTTCAGAGGCAGACGTTTTTTACAAAGATTAACGATGCATTAAATTTAGCCACGATCCGTTTAGTCTTTCTTTTGTCTTCTTTTGTCACTGGTTTCAATCTTTCTTTAAATTAATTGATTGTTGATATTCAGTTGTAGGAAATTGGTTCTCCTATCGGGTAACATCGGGCTACCTTTTACTTCTATATAAACAATAATATTTTAATTATTGTTAGTTAGAAAGGAAAATGATTATTGTTATTAATGTTTAACAACTTTGTGACCGTGCCACGAGCAGACTTCCCTTATAAGATTTGATTAATTACGCTTCATAAGAGTTGTATAAGGGCTCGACATTTGCAGTTTTGTCGTATAAGTAATTTTTGTTCTGTTCAATAGCTTTAAGAACATCAATATAAGTTTTATTATACTTTCGCTGTATAATTTGGTTGGTGATGTTTTCTAAATGGACACGGGACGAAAATCTTAGTCAAATTTACTATAAAAAAAGTAACACCATATAGTTTAATCTACTTTTTATTACAAATAACAAAAATATTTCGTAAAATTTATATAAAAAGTTCTTGTAAAATTTCCTAAAATCTTTTGTAAAAATTGTGACACATCGACTTCATCGATCGATCATATGTTTCCTGTTAAGTTCTCCTCCTATTATTTGTTACGAAAAATGAAATCCCAAGAATCGGTTGCATCTCATTTATGCCTATTATTCTTTCAAAAATATTTTTACAATGCTTCAATTCTCGAAATATTTAATAACTTCCGAACTAAAAGACGTACCACTTTTTCGTAAAAAGGGGTTTGTAGCTAAGAGGATGAAGAACAAAATGGTATTTTTTAAAATTAATTGAAGTTGGGTTAAGGTCATGTGAAAACTATTTAAACATGTAAATTGTTATTATTTTTCATTTCTTCACAATTACAAATTTTGTCTTAATACACTTCGAAAGCTAACGCAACAAAGTGTAAAATAAAAAGGGCAATCAGTACAACTGGAGATATTAAATTTGAAATATGAGAAGATTGGAGAAAATCCAGCAAATTATCAAAAATTTATGTGTGGATATTTCGAAAAAAAAAAAAATTTTCGGCAAAATCCTGAAATACGTGTCAACTAATTTTATGTATACAAGTTGTAAAATTTCGAACGATTCTAAAATGTCAAGGTTAAAAAGCGTGCGGTTTGTAATAGTATATTACGTACCGAGGTGGAAAGTGTTTGATTCCTGTCGAGAGAGTCGGTAGTTTGTTCTAACTAACTTAACTAAATCTCGAGACAGTAATGAACCTTTCACCGAGGTTTGTATACTATTTTATTTACAACCACATCTAACATCCACTTCTTATTATTTTGAATTAAAATTATTAATAAAAGATAAATGTCATTTTGACTTTTCCATTGAAAAATTAGACAGAAATTTCAAATAACCGCAGGTGGTAAAATAATGTAGGTAATAATACACATCAAGATGGCAAATATAATTTTTTGAGTATGGTTTCCATGTCACTAAACAATATATTATTTTAACTACAGAAAAATGTTATCAGATGAGGAATTTGATTTTGCTGCTACTCCACCAGAAATTCGAGAAGCAGCAAAAATAGTAGAATAAGATATTCTGCCAACTAAAAGCCGCCCGAGATATGACAAGGCATATAACTGTTTTAAAGAATGGTGCACGGGAAACAAAGTTCAAAATCCTGGTTCTGAGTCGGCGCTACTAACTTATTTCAGTGAAAATGCCAAGACAAAGAAGATATCAACGATTTGGTCACAATATTCAATGCTGAGGACCACTCTATCAATTAGGGAAAAAGTAGACATATCTAAACACGCAAAGCTATTAGCATTTTAAAAAAAGTGTGTTCGTATATTATTTTGAGAAATCGATTTTAAAAAAATTACAAAAAATAATTTACTTTCCACCCGGGTGAAAAGTAAAAGTCAAAAAACGTCAACTTTCCACCTTTCAGTGCAGTTATACAACTTATATATAGCAAATGTGGGGTTTTTACATTTTAAAATTATTTTTGAATATTACCTCGAGCAAGACAAAAATTCGTAGTCATAAGATTTTCGCGTTAATACTTTTTTTTGTCATTTTTAATTCCTCGATGCTACTTTGTCGCGTAGGCATTTTGAAAGACCAAATTAGCATACCTATACTGACGAAAAGGCCGCTAATTAAAAATACATAAAAACATGTCCGGCCGCCTTAAACATGAGCTTTTATTTATATTTTTAATGAAATCACACAGCACGGGAAACCCAATTATGCATCATTTTATGGGTAGTTTAAATACAACAGTGGCGTACAACTTGTAACGAAATCTTGGACACGGATTCCGATCGCCGCCTTATCTCAGATTCTTTATCTTTGTTGCACTCGGCCACTTACAAGGGTCGATCGATAGTATGACGGAATTTCCTCAAGATTCAAACGAGAACCTGCCATTTCTTGTATAGTACTTTTAAAAGAAATTATTAAAATTAAGTATACAGGGTGTTGCTTAATGACGTGTTAATATATCAGAGTATGTATGTACTTCTCTTGCTACAGGGCGTTGAAATTTTTTATTATTAAATCGTTATTTTTTTATATCTCCGAAAGTACTTTAGACATTACTTCCAATTTTGAAATGTGTTAGGATTAAAGCCATATATTTCAGTTAGATCCACCACCACCAGTGGTGTCCCTGCGAATATGTCCACTGTCCTTTTTTACAAAATCAATCTGATTGGCCTGGTAAATTCTACATGAAAACGGCCTATCGCGTTTTTCTCGTCAGACCGTTCGAGGAACTGATGGTTCTAATATGTGCCCCTATTTTATTTTTTTGAAATTATTTTTTTATTTTTTCCTTCTGGTTTCTCAAAAACGTATAATGTATTTATAAAAAAAAAAACAATAAAATAGTGCACATTTCTGACATTATCCCAGAGGGTTTGGAATATGGGCCCCCTCAAAAACTATAATAGAAACGTTTTATATTATGGCGACAAATGAATAAATACTCCACAAAATAAAAAACAATACTCTCAGCAAAAATAATAAACAGAATGAAAAACTCGGCAAAAATCGCACACGCAGGCATCCTTCTCCGCCCCAGAGCACTGTTCATGTGCCCATAAAAGACACATAAGACACTGGACCCAGAGTTCTACTCTAGTGTATTGAGAAAAGTTTTAACCACAAAATAAGCATTTTACGTCATTATTTTCAGATGCGAATTGTCCAATTTGGTCCATGTCAAGGTCAACGTCTGCACGCGCAAATTCCTGTTACTCATCCTCTTCCAAACTTGATTTTTGGTCTTTAACTCTAGTTGTTTTTTTTGCCTTCTTCTTCTGAATTTCACCCGATTCTACTGAAACTAGTCTCCTCCTTCCCTTTCCGTTCTTTGTTTTGGTTAATTTGTCGATTGATATTTCGAGGTCTGCTTTGTAAGGAGATGAAGTTATAATTTGGGATTTGAAAGACTTTGGTCTCAGTGGCAGGGCCGTAGCCAGGCGGGGGCGAATCAGGGCACCGCCCTGACAGGCGAGAATTTCGCCCTGGTAGAGAACCGGGTCCTTACTATTCTGCAGTACCGATATGTGTATGTATTTTCTATAATCTTATAATGCTCTGGCTATGATGGTTCACGCCCTGGTAGCAGAAACATTCTGGCTACGGCCCTGCTTAGTGGTACAGGTGAAATGTCAAATGGAGTGAAAAAGGTTCTCAGATAGTCATCTGATTCCACATGCCTTGATTCCAGCGTTTCTGGAGCCTCCGACTCTTCTCCCAATCTTAGGTTAGAATCGAGGTCTTTCAAACAACCTGGTTGAGGATCCAGGTCTTTTGAACAACCTGATTGGGTATCCAGATCTTTGGAGCAACATGGTTGGGGATCCAGACCTTTGAAATAGTCTGGTTGGCAACCTAGAGCTTTTGAGCAACATGGTTGAGAAGCCAGATTTTTTTAACACTTTTGTGTGGGTCCTGAACCAACAGCATTGACGGTGGATTGGGATCGTGGTTCTTGCAGCTGACTTTCTGATCCTTAACTACATGATTTTTCGGCTTCAATTTTTTCGGCAATAAAATCAGCATCCAAATCAGCAGAAAAGTTGAATAGCCCCAGCCCATATTCAATACACTCGAGGGGTCCATATTGCACGCAGTACAACTCACTATAAAATTGCTTGTTAGGAAAAACCTGTAATTTTTAGAATAAGATTGAATACTGAAATGCAATGTTAAGCTTTCCCTCTATCGCATACAGTATAAGCAAACACAAAATAATATGAAGAAATATGAAAATTACGCTAATTAAACTTACATAAAAAAATTATGGGAAACAGCGAAACATATCAATCACAAACGTTTGATAACAACATGGGAGATCAAGCCGGGAGTCGATAAAAATAGGTATCGACAATGTGTAAGTGTAAGTTTACGCTTCGCCTGGCAGATAGTTAGCAGAGTTACTTGGTTTTTAGATGGACAGGGGGCCCATATTAAGTGCCTAGCCCATATTCGGACCAGTTCCTCTATTAATTACAACAACTAATTCCATTTCCACTCCAATCTTTACTAAACCATTTATTTGTCACCGTTTCCTTAGTTTAAAACTACGTTCTCGTCTAAGATATTCCCTCGTAATCCCGAGTCTCATCTTCTCTCGTACCTGTGCGACCTACACACCCACCTCTATAAAATAAATTGTCAACCGGCCAGCCGAAGGATTCTAGGAAGCAGCAGCCTGGTTCGTCGTCTGCTGGCAGCACATCAGCTCGATCCCCCAGATAAACCCCCATTAACTACAGCTAGAGACAATACTATTTCAATGTGTCACACGGCAGTGATTTAAATATACTGTTTTCACATTTAATTGTTTGTCGAAAAGGAACGTTTTATATAACGATGACATAAACTTGTTTTATGTGGTTTCTATGCGGTAGCTTTATGTTCGCTAAATGATGTACAGGGTGTACCATTTTCGACACTTTTATAGGTTATCTCCGTAATCGTTAGTGCTATCAAAAAATTAATGTAGGTGCCATGTGCTCTTTTTGGGCCAAACTTAAAATGGTAAAATCAAAATTTGAAAATTTTCGCTCGCTTAAGAGATACAGGGGAAAATCAAAAAATTGACAATTTTAAACTCGCCCTATATTTTCTTAGTTAAAATAGATATATAATACTGTTTTATACAGAAGTTTCTTTATGATGATTGTTGAATAATCTGCCTTTTTCAGAATAAGTATACGGGGTCAGAGAGAGAAATTATCGGACCTAAAGTCCGTTTTGTTGCAGTTGATAGCTCATATCGAGGGTTGAAGCCATAAAACAACCGTAAACCATAGGCGTTGCCAATAGTAATTACCTTATTTAATAAGAAAATTGGCCTCTGTCCATTGTTAAGTAGGATTAGGGTTAAAGTAGGTACAACAGGGGTAATTAATTTACCTATTTTTGCCTGCTTTAGGATGTTATTACGCCATTTGATGTGCGTTTGTCAAACTATGTATTTAGTTGTATTTAGATACTGCATTATCTCAAAGTTGAATTATTTCCTATACTTGTAACAATGGCTTCAAGTTTTTCGCCAACGTGTCTTCGTCAAATTAGCAAGAGTGCATATTCTCTCCGAGAAAAGACATTAATATTAAACGTGCATGATGCTCTAGTGTACCAGAAACCTGCAAGTGATGTTCGTAGCATCATTGCAGAGTGTGCCAATATGGTAGGAGTTGGAGAGGCTACTATATATAGGTTCTTGCGTGAAAGAAAATCTAAGAACCTCAGTGAGCCAAAACCACTCCCAGGAAAGAAACCGTTAGAAATTGACAATTTCATTAAAAATGGTATTAGAAGAAAAGTACATAGTTTTTATTTTGCCAAGGAAATACCAACTATAGACAAAATTTTACAAGCCATTAACTACGACGAGGACTTACCACAGCTATCACGAACGAAACTATGGAAAATACTTCATGATATGAACTTTCGATGGGAGAAGCAAAACAGAAAATCTTTTCTTATTGATAGAGCAGATATTATTTGCTGGAGACGTCAATACTTAAGGTCCATCCGAAAATACCGCAGCGAAGGCAAAAACATTTTCTATTTGGATGAAACTTGGCTGAACGAAGTACACCGTATCTAAAGTTTGGCAAGATAAAAATGTCCTAAGTTCTCGACAAGCTGTCATGGAAGGCTGGTCAACAGGACTTAGACCACCATCTGGAAAGGGACGCAGACTTATTATAACTCATATAGGAAGTTCAAATGGCTTTTTGGATCAAGGATTATTACAATTCCAGTCGAATTCTACTAAAGACTATCATGAAGAAATGACTGCTGATGTTTTCGAGGAATATTTTAAGCAAATGATAGAATACATTCCCGCTAATTCTGTAATAGTGATGGATAATGCCAGCTATCACTCTAGGCTAAAAGAGAATCTTCCCACAACTTCATGGAAAAAGGCGGAAATCGTAAACTGGTTACAACGAAAGGAATTGAGTTACGATAATACCATGGTAAAAAAAGAACTTTTGGATATTGTTAGGCTACATAAATCACAGTATAAAAAGTATGTTATTGACGAGATGGCAAGAGATCGAGGTATTATAGTGCTCCGTTTACCACCTTACCATTGTGAGCTAAATCCTATCGAATTAATATGGGCTCAAGTAAAAGGATATGTTGCTAGAAATAACAAAACTTTTAAAATGCAAGAAGTGCGACACCTCTTGCTTCATTCTTTAGCAAATGTGTCATCAGAAAATTGGCAAAACGCCATAAAACATGCTATAGTAGAGGAACAAAAAATGTGGGAACTTGACAACGTAATTGACACAACTATGGAAATTGAGCCTTTAGTAATAAGCGTAGGACATGATGACTCTTCAGATTCTTCTGAGGACCATTTTATCGAGTTATAATTATTGAAATTGTCAATATTTTTTGATCTGTAAATAAATTAGTTTTCTTGTAAATAAATTCATAAAATCATAAAATCTATTACATTTAAATAAAATAATAAGCGGTTACATTAAAAACCCAACTCTCCGACCATGATGGGCCGTTTTAATCATTATCCTTTCATTTCATTTTATGGCTCTATTGTTACTTTATCTGTTACCCGGTGGAATAGGTCAAAATTTCTTCATCTTTATGCTAGATGTACGTAAAAAGCCCATTTTATAGGTAAAATATTTTAGGCCCCTTGTTTTGAATCTTTAATGAGGGTATCGAGCTATCAACGGCAACGAAACAGACTTTAACTTCAATTTTTTAAATGGAATGCCCTGTATATTTTACTCTAAAATTATAGCATTTTAAATTCTCTTTTCAAATATATGACACACCATGGATGATATTGGTTTCCTAGGCGATTTATTTAAACTTTATGACTTTAAACCACAGTAGACAATGAAGCAAAAGTTAATATCATATAGGAACAACTATGTTGACATTCTAGTTGTTATTAACATCTAACGCCAATTTCATTTTTTCATATTCATTTGTGAAAATGACTTATTGAAATTTGAAAAATTTGATATGACATCAGTTTACGTTGAAAGTGGAAAAAATTAAGAAATTGCTCAAAATTTATATTTTGTTCGCTATCAGGAAAGACGGCAGCCATTTAAGGATATGTCCCGAACATTTGCGATGATTCCCGGTATTTTTTACCTTAATCTGAATCTTTTATTTCGTTTCAAAGTAATAAAGTTTAAATAAATCATCTAGGGAACCAATATCATCCATGGTGTGTTATATATTTGAAAGGAGAATTTAAAATAGTATGTTTTTACATTTAAATATACATATCACCAAATTAATGGGGCGTTCTTAGCCGCCCTGAGATAGTGGACTGTCATTTTTTTCTAGGGTTCCGCTGATCCCTAATAACCTCGATCTTCCTCGCTCCCAAATCCGCCCGTCTCAACCTGGCAACTTTGGTATAGCGCAAATGTTAAGTGAATGAAATTATGCTTACAACTTACCTTAAAGGATGTAAAGGATAACTTGATCACTTGGGTGGAAAATGGTCCACGAAAATATCTTCTCCAAAAATGGTCGGTGAAAGATTGTATCTGTACTGTTCATATCATTTAAAATAATGAGGTTAGGTCCGATAACTTTTTTACCTGACCCCGTAGATTTATTCTGAAAACGGCAGATTATTCAGCAATCAATATAAAGAAACTTCTGTCTAAAACATTTTTCTGTATCTCTTTTACCTAAGAAAATATAGGGTAATTTTGATATTGTCAATTTTTTGATTTTCCCCCGTATCTCTTACGCGAGCGAAAATTTTCAAATTTTGATTTACCATTTTAAGTTTGACTCAAAAAGAGTACATGACACCTACATTACTTTTTTAATAACACTAACAATTACGGAGATACCCTATAAAAGTATCGAAAATGTTCTGTTCTTATTTCTATATGGATCTAAGATTGGCAATGCTGCTAAATTATTAGCTGTCAACTATAGACATATGACCCTACTGGCTTAAAATAATACCAAAAAGTGTTCCAATCAAAAAATAAAAAGTAAACAACTCGTACGTCAACTCGTAAGCAATACGTTCTCGAATTCAGGGCATCGATTATAGCAATTTTTTATCGCACGATACAATGACAATAGTTATGAGCGAAATTTTTTAATTTGCCATAAATATTTGTTTTTCTTTGATGGATTTTATTGATCTTACCGTAAAGGACGCATACCCATTGTCCTCAAATTGTACCTGTCTAATGCGGCCTTTTTAAGCAAAATCCCAAAAATATTACCTTGAAAAACAATAATAAAAAAAACGTTTCTAAAACAATAATTCTGCCCATAACGGACCATTCTAATGCGAAGGGACAGCTCTAAGGGCCTCAATTGTGTCAAACAAGCCACAATAACTCAACCATTTAATGACTTGGGCTAGACAGCTTCATGGACGACGAAATATGACTATTGCCTTCGAAAATGGTCGTGCAGTGTTTCTCGGAAATTTAGAAAAAAATATATGTTTTGCTGCTAGGCCTAGAGGTCTAACGATTCCGAAGGCATGTGAGAAATATTGTTATTTTATTATATTCATTAAATATGCTTGTAATGGCAATTAGTAAAATATAAAATTGGCAGTGGTGATTTGGAGGCACTGTCTGTCATTATCGCTTATCTACATTTGATCATCAAATATAGAAAAATGTTTATAGGAATAACATTCACTTTATCTTCACATGACAACGTTACATTATAGGCAAAAACTAAAACCTACTATACCAACTTACTTACTATACTTACTATACAGACTTCATCGGGACTTGGAAATGGAAATTGTGGACAAAGAAATTAAGAAGATTTCCAAGAGTCACAAAGAGAGACCTCATCAATATGTGAATGTCTATATAATCCAGCTCCTAGAGAGCACAGGATTAGGTCGAAGACTCCAAAAAGTAACACAGACATACATATACAGGGTGTTCCAGAATATGACTCTCTCTTACAGATATTTTCATGAAAAGTGCTCGGCTGACCTGACTAGAGCTGTGAATATCAGAAATAAATCAATCATATGTGGTTAAGCTTAGTACTTCGAGAGGACTTCATCCTTATGGAACGACCTTCCCGAGGTCGTTTTTCCCAACGAATATAACCTCCAACGATTCAAAACCAACGTGAATCACTTCTTGCGCACACGCATCACTCCCAGAGTGCCCTAAAGGATTCTTCCTATAGTGCTTGTGTTTGCTCATAACAAAAAGAAAAAAAACGTGGGCAATTTCCCGGTTTCAGATAGAACACTTAAAAATAACAAGAGAAATTTATATAAATTTTTCTTACGGTCCCCCTATGGAGATACATAACACAAAAATGCTTTTTTTACACCCTGTATGTTGAAGGAACGACAATATTTTTTTTTGGATACTTTAAACCTTAAGCTGAAAAAAGGTACTCTTGATCAATGTCGATAAAGTAAACTGTTTTCGAAAAAAAAAATATTTTTGTTCAATATGGTTTCCTGCATTGGTTGTTGTTTTATGTTCATAAGATTCCCTCATTGTTGCTATGGTATTTTTCACATGTACCGATTTAAATAAGAATATTTATGCCATTGTCAGTTTATGGTAGTTAGTATCTTGAAATTTGCGGTTTTTCTCCTTTGTCTTATTAGTTACTAACTCAGTAATGGAATTTATGTATACTGAATATAAATCATATTGAACAAAAATATATTTTTTTTCGAAAACAGTTCATTTTATCGACATTGATCAAGAGGAGTACCTTTTTTTCAGTTTAGTCTTAGAAAAAAAAAATTAAAAATATTATGGTCGTTTCTTCATCATACAGGGTGTACAAAAAAAGCATTTTTGTGGTACGTCTAGTCCGTCCCTGTCAAACTAAATAAGGCAAATGTATTTAAAAGGGCGAATTTCAAGGAGACTCATCTTGTAAACATTATACTAAAAAATTATTAAATTACACCTAGTACTTAAAAATTTATTTAAAAATCAACGATTTCCAGAGACGTCCATTATCCCCACATATTCTGGGATACCCTGTATACCACAATGCAGAAATGTTTAATAAAGAATTACAATGTGACATATTCAGTCAACTATTGTTGCAAGCTTTATAATAGCAGAATAATAACTCGTGGCTTTTTTTTTAATGGTGGGTTTTATCAAGTAGTTCTTCTTCTGTTTTCTTTAAATTTTAAACCGCCGTCTTAATCCACTTTTGTAAAAAGATTTTGCTACCTAATGCATAATACCCGTCTCAAAACCACTTTTATACCAACGTAATCGATCAAATTGTAGAAAAATTCCTGCATAGGACCATCTTCATTAATAACCACAACACAGGTGTACTGATTAATTATTAAGAACGTCGTTTTATAACGACAACTTCCAATAAATCTAACAAACAGCCCCATCGTTCCCAACCGTCAATTAAAAACTTAAGTATCGGTGTTTTATTTCGTCCGTGGACAAGTTAGTTTATTCTTTTGACAAGGGACATCGCATTCCTTCGTGTTTTAAGGGTAACTTTCTTAGTTTTTTTTTTCTAAACTTTTACCCTTTGTAGTTTGATAGGTTTTGTTTCTGTGATTGTAGACCAGGAGATCCTGTTGTTGATATTTGTTTGTATACAGGGTGTCCGGGAACATGTGGAAAATCTCCCGGATATGAAGAAAACACGTGAAAAGAATACTATAGGTTCATATAAACTTCTTTCGTATCGGCCTCCTCTTCGGAGATATGGGCTCTCAAAGAGCACCAATGGCATCAAGTTTTTTACACATAATTATTGAACCACCTGGTATATTTCAATTATTTTTTAATATGATGTATACCAGGTAAGACCCGTCAAATTACTACCCAAGAAACTGTTGTGAATTACTCACAGCTGCAGGGACGGACTAGCTGAAACACTCATGGGCCCATTTTTTTTACGCCCTGTATGACGAGAACTTTGGACAATGTTTTTTACATACCTTTAATTATTGGCTAAAAATTAAGTACTCTTCATTTATGTCGCTAATCCTAACCGTTTTCGAGAAAACGTCATTTTATTTACACTGAGTCCCCTAACTGCTCATGGGCTAAATATGAAAAAGCGGAATCTTGAAGGTTGAACATTGGATCGGACCAAAGATGTATCTTTTATTGAAATACCCGAAGCACATGATGTATATGAAATGCTGTTTTTTCGAAAACGGTTAGGATTAGCGACATGAATGAAGAGTACTTAATTTTTAGCCAATAGTTAAAGGTATGTAAAAAACATTGTCCAAAGTTCTGATCATACAGGGCGTAAAAAAAATGGGCCCATTAGTGTTACAGCTAGTCCGTCCCTGCAGCTGTGAGTAATTCACAACAGTTTCTTGGGTAGTAATTTGACGGGTCTTACCTGGTATACATCATATTAAAAAATAATTGAAATATACCAGGTGGTTCAATAATTATGTGTAAAAAACTTGATTCCATTGGTGCTCTTTGGGAGCCCATATCTCCGAAGAGGAGGCCGATACGAAAGAAGTTTATATGAACATATAGTATTCTTTTCACGTGTTTTCTTCATATCCAGGAGATTTCCCACATGTTCCCGGACACCCTGTATACTTCTTCCTGTACTTTGATACACAATGTAGTGTATATCTACCCGGTACTAATAGTATCTAATAATTGCCTTAACAAGGATTTTGTAGAAATTGTGTCAGAAAAGTGACCTAGACAAAGGAAAATTCATTATAGACCAGGACCCAACACTTGTTTGTCCTAAATAATCACTTTCACCATTCACCTCGACTATAATAAAACTCCAAGGATCATCTCGCTGTAATCCGATGTTGGTAAAGTCACCTTAACAAGGGTTTATGTCGCGGTTATTTATAGTGGGCTCTGACGCAACACTCAGGTAGCGATGGTCAAAGTAGGCGTTGCATTTTTTTGTTTTAGGATAGCAGTGTTGTCTGACAGGCTTGGAGACAACGTGACAGATTTAAGTGTAGTTACTGAATAGAGAGAGAGGCAGTCCATTAGGGTGGCTTCACAAGGGTAGAGTTAACGAAAACGCTACATCAGTCAGCGTTATCAATTCATCGGATTTGGTAATTTGTTTGCTATTTGCTTGAACCTTCTTGCTGGCTTAAAGCCATGGATTTTAAATCAAGGAGGCTTTGGCTCACACAGTCCTTGAAGAATAAACGATTCACATTCTGAAGTAGGCTGTAAACAACTTGCCAGAAAACTAATCGGGAAGCTCTGAGCTCTTTGTCCCGTCTTACATACCTGCTTTCACGTTTGACACTACCGGATTAGCAACTGTCATATTTGTCGTTATTATTAAATAAACTTATTTGTTGTTTTGCAGTGTTTGTGTGTTAAATTTAAACATTGTTTGTTGGGAAAATTGTAATTCTTAACTCAATATGGTAAGACAGTGCCATAAACTGGATAAAAATATAGACTTTTGAGTCACGACCGTCGATTGAGAGATTGGGCTTTTACAGATAGAATCTCCGTATCTTTTTGTTGCCACTTTATTTTGTGTATTAATGCATTCATTGGACAAGCACGTGATTCTTTAAAAAATCCCATTACCTTAGATGTAGACCCACCTTAAAGTTACTTAAAGTCATTCAAACCATAAAATACTGGGATTCCTTCGATGGTCTTTACGTTTACATCTCTCTGCGTTTCTTGGGGATTTTTAATGTTAACGCTATCATCATTGCTTTCCTGATAAGATAAGCTGGTTTATTCTTATCGCGCCTGCTACTATTTAGTGTTTACCAGGGTATTTTAGATAATAAATTCACACCTCCAATGACTTACTCTCGGGCTGATGGTACTTGTTAATGTGGATGTGGACAACTTCTGTACATTGCTGTAATTAGTCGATAGGTATAATATAATACAGTAGGGTTGCTGACGCAGTCAAATGATGGATATCTGAAGGTATTCTGTATCCCGTCATGAGTATTATTATACAGGGTGTCTGCTAATTAATGGCACATGGAAAAACCACAGACTTCTTACGTAAAAACATTAGGATTTAATAAAATTATACTTACCTATATCCGAACGTTGATATTAACTGAGATACAGGGTGCCAAAGTTAAAACATCTAATAACTTTGAGAGAAACTAACGTTTTTTTACAAAATTTGGCAATTATAGTTTTTTTAGGACGATAAATTAATTTGTTTGTGAAATTGTGAAATTTTACTGTACAATATAGGGGGCTGCGGTATTTTTCGCACATTCATAATGTCATAACTTTTTTGTGCCTTAGTGTATTTCAGTTTTTAATAAAAATAATACTTTTCTTATATTTATTACGTAAAAAAGGTAAACTAAATTCAGGTCGCCCAGAGTTACCGTTTCGGAGATATTGCATTCAAATTGTTTAGTGCGTTAGCTCAGGCAAGTAAATAATATTTTGTTACTTCTTACCAATTCACTTTTACATGATAATTAATGTTCTAGTAATGGTAATTGGGAATAATAAATTCAACAATTGGATTAGTCTTTAACTTCCTTTAATTAAAATAACTTTCACCCTAGAAAACATCGTGTCGAATGATGCCAACACCAATGAAAACACAAACTTACGATAAACTCAAAAATTAAACATTTTCTGTTCCATAGCAGCTGAATCTCTAAATTTAATTTGTTTTTCTAAATTTAATGTTGTTTGCAAATTAATAATAATTGGACAGGGTGCACTAAACAATATAAATGCAAATATCTCCGAAACGGTAACTGGGCGACCCGAACTTAGTATACCTTTTTTACGCAATAAATATGAGAAACGTAATATTTTCATTAAAAACATAAATACACTGAGGCACAAAAGAGTTATGACCTAATAAATGTCCGGAATATGCCGCAGACAGCGCCCTCTATATTGTACATTAAATTGTCACAAAAAAATTAATTTCTCGTCCTAAAAAAAGCATAATGGCCAAATTTTGTAAAAAAACGTTCGTTTCCTGCAAAGTTATTAGAGAAAAACAAAAATGAAGTTTTAACTTTAACATCCGGTCTTTTTTTTATGATCAAACACAAGCACTATTATAGGAAAAATCCTTTAGGGCACTCTGGGAGTGGTGCGTGTGCGCAAAAATCGATTTACGTTGGTTTTGAATCGTTGGAGGTTATATTCGTTGGGAAAAACGACCTCGGGAAGGTCGTTCCATAAGGATGAAGTCCTCCAGATGTACTAAGCTTGACCACATATGGATGGGCGGCAGTGGTTCGTCGTGTATTTCTGCTATTCGCCGCTCTGGGCGGAATTAAGAGGCCAAGGTCAGCCGAGCATTTTCCATGAAAATATCTGTAAAAGAGAGACACATCCCCAACCTGTCTTCGATGTTCTAGGCTGTCGAGGTTCTTCGTCAGCTCGTGGTCTCCAATCAGATAATACAGTCACAAGTTTTAACTTTATATGAATTGATTTTTTATAACATATAATATAAAGTTTTTTTTAAAAATGCAAAAAAGTTGCATTTTTTTGTATCTCAGTTAATATCAACTTTCGGATATAGTTAAGTATAATTAAATCCTAATATTTTTAGGAGTCTGTGGTTTTGCCATGTACCATTAATTAGCGGAAACCCTGTATACAGTGTTGATATCAAATTGAATTTTTTTTTTGTGGTGTGATTCCTCTGCCAGGAAGTCTGCCTTCTCTTATAAGATTTGGGTAATTTGGGTAATTTTAACAATAACAAGGCGGCGCCCAAGCAACGAACGACGCGGATGCTGTTTTCAAGTCAACTTCATATTATAAGCAGTCAGAGAGAAGTGGAAAAAATTACACGTTACGGCCCTTTCTTTTAATGCCAAATTACTTTTTTAACTCGTTAAAAAATTACCAATTTTATGCATTCATTGCGTAAAAAAAGAAAATAGTCTATAACGATTGTAGAAAAATATGGGATGCGGTTCTGGTATTTCAGAAGATAACTAGCAGAGAATATTTCTTAATACACTGTGTATCTAAACAACATAACAAAAGTATTGTTTAAAGAAGCAGAACGCATTAATAAAAGTAATAGAACCGATTTTTGCGTTATCATGCTTATTATATTCGATGAATAGAGAGGTCTAAAGTGTAATTAGTTGAATACGCTGATGATTTGTTGTAGAGATGCAATTAAACCTCTTTGATTTCTCGGTAGGCATTGTTTCCTATTGGCTTTTTGTTTTTGTTCGATACTTACCCAATAGTGAAAGACAATAACTAGCTGAACGTATTAAAATTACAGTATTTAATATATTTATGCGAGATATCTAAAAGACGAAGCTTGTGGGGAGATCAACTAGCACACTTTCCCTACAAGATTTGTTTAGATTTATGCATTTATAAAAGTTTTATAACAGCTCTTGATTTGCAAATTGGTTGTATAAAGGTCTCTCATTTTTCTTTCTATGGTTAAATAGACTGTAATATACGTTGTTATAATTTTTGCAGAATTATATCGTTGATCTTTTGACTGCAATAAAACCTCATTATCCATTCGACCATAAAATAAATAAGGAAATCCCAAATTTTAAAATCTTTTCGAGCAGAGCCGGACCAGGTATACAAATTCAATTTATACCTATGCCTGATGCATATATAAATACAAAGTGATTTTTAATAATTTTAATCTTTAGTGTTTTTTTCGGCGAGTAATTTTTAGTTAGGCTTATTAGTGGTAGAATGTGGCGTCCTTGGGATTGTGCTGATAGGGGGGCATCTTCAAGTGTCGGGAATGGAGAATTAAATATTTAACAGCTGTTAAACAATTTAGAGAAGAAAATCGTTCAATTATTTACCTTGACGAAACATGGTTCGATACCCATGACACTCCAAGAAAGGGTTGGGATGATTTTTCCGAATAACAATATTACATGCTGGTTCAGGGAACGGGTTTGTTCCAAATTGTCTGTTGCTTTCCGCTAAAACATAGCAGATTCTTCTTTAGATTACCATCAAGATACCGGCGCACAACTTTTTGAAGATGGGTTTAAACATAAACTCCTTAAAAATATACCTGAAAATAGCGTCATTGTAATGGTCAATGCTAGTTATCATAGTCGACAAGCAAATATCATTCCCAATTCTAATAATACAAAAGCAGAAATTCAAAATTTTATGATTGAAAATGATTTATATTTTGAAGAAACTTACAAAAAACGAGAACTGCTAGAAGTATTAAAAGCTTTTAAAATAAATAAGGCAGCAGAAAATGGACATGCAGTGTTGCATCTTTCTCCCTACTATTGTATATTCAATCCTATTGAGCTAATATGGCACCAATTAAAATCCAATATTAGGAGAAATAATATTTCTCCTACATTAAATGCATCTGTAATTAAAAACGAAATATGAAATATTTCTGCAGACAGCTGGAAAAACTGTGTACATCATGTACTTAAGGTGGAAAATTCTTACAATTGTATGATTACAAATGTTCAACCCTTAATTATAAGTTTGGGCGTAGATGAATATAGTGATAGTGATACAGAGTTAAATTTTGAATAAATTATCAATAGTTTTTTAGAATTTAATTAATTTTTATTGTACTTGTTATCCTAATAGTTATACTTTTAAATTATATTATTTTCAATTATCATTAATGTGGTCCAGAATTTATAGACAGAACCACAGTAGAGCTGTTTTTTTAAACTAAACTAAGATAAAAAATAAACACACAAACTCCGGACCCAATGACATCACTAATAAGTATTAATTTAACGAATTAATATTTGTAATTAATTAATATTGGGTAGGTTATGGTGCAGAAATTTTTTCCTGCTGCTTGCAGGAAGTCTCTTTTTTTTTTCGTAGAGAACGTCGGTTTCCTCAAAAAATCTTAATACAGGCTCGTTTTTTTGACTTTTTTGATCAGAATGGAAAATTTTCTTCGTGTTTTCCCACCAGTCAAATGGATTGATTTATTTTTAGAACGTTTTGTTGTAAATACAGGATCCCGCAAAAATGTACAAAATTATACAGCAGCTTTATACATTTTTTTAAAAATAGCTTACTTGAAAGCTATTAACCAACATCTTCTAAAGTACCTGGAAGGCTTCAACATTATCAGCGACCATCAATATAGTTTTCGTAAGTCCAGATCAACTAGAGATCTTCTAGCCTATGTCACCCATATTTGGAACAACGCAATCGAACATCATGGGGAGTCTCGGGCTGTTGCACTGGATATTTCTAAAGCTTTTGATCGTGTTTGGCATGAGGAGCTTCTAAGTAAACTGCGATCCTATGGTATGCCCATAGGTTGTCTAGCTTCCTGAAGGACCGCTCTCTGCAAGTGGCGATTGACGGATTTCTCTCAGACACCTTCACCATCCATGCCGGTGTTCCTCAAGGGTCCATATTGTCTCCCACTCTCTTCTTACTCTACATTAACGACCTTCTAGTGAAAACTAAAAATCCGATATTTAGTTTTGCTGACGATAGCACATTTATCTCATCTTTCTCTTTGAATGCGCAAACATCGGCTGCCGACGCACATCTTCGCAGACAACATGTATCACGCCTCAACAAAGACCTGGAAGAAATTTTGGCTTGGGGTGACAGTAACCAAGTCGAATTTAGCGCTAAAAAACCCAGGCAGCAGTTTTCTCTAAAAAGGTTAACATTTCAGAACCGGATATAGTCATGGACGGACACGCAATCCCACTGGCTTCATCTATTAATTTGCTGGGCGTCAATCTGGGAGGAAATGTGTCTTGACATAACCACGTTGTGGCAATCGCCAGGATAGCTTCTCAGAAGCTTGGGGTACTCTTCCGAACCAGAAAGTTGTACACACCTCAACAACTTTTGACACAATACAAAGCCCAGATTCGACCACCACTAGAGTACTGCTCTCATGTCTGGAGCTCTGCACCCAAACATACTCTTCGGCTACTAGATTCCATCGAAAGGAGGGCTATTCGTCTGATCGGAGACCACGCGCTGACGAAGAACCTCGACAGCCTAGAACACACGCGAAGACAGTTTGGGGATTTGACTCTCTTTTACAGATATTTTCATAGCAGAAATACACGACGAACCACTGCCGCCCATCCATATGTGGTTAAGCTTAGTACTCCTCGAACTTCATTATTTAAGAATTCTTTCATCTGGAGGACTTCATCCTTGTGGAACGACCTTCCCGAGGTCGTTTTCCCCAACGAATATAACCTCCAACGATTCAAAACCAACGTGAATCGCTTTTTGCGCACACGCACCACTCCCAGAGTGCCCTAAAGGACTTTTCCTATAGTGCTTGTGTTCAATCAATCATCATCATCATCATAAAAAAAAACTTATTACATTACATTATACAGCATAATAGTTTTGTAATTTTTTTGCTGTATAACTTGGTTTCTGATGTTTACTGCTAGACAACTGAAATACAGCAAATCGGGATTTTTTTTGAATGGTGGAGAGAACGATCTCAAGAATAATCTTACAACCTTTATAAAGAAGAATAATTATTATCGGTTTCAGAGAAAACCCTCAATTTTACGAAACAATTTCACATATATGGTTAGTAGTAATTCGATGGTGCGAGTGACGCGGCCACACAAAATCTCGAATTTATTTCGAGAAAATACGGTCCGGATCGCCGGGCTCCTATAAATTACAATTTGTCGAAGATCGGGGTCCGGTGGCTGCGCCCATGCGGGGCCCCGCGGGGCGCCCCCACCTGCCCCAGGTCCCACTCGGTTCCCAACAATTGAAAACTGACACTTTAATATCCCCAGCAAATCATCAATTTTAGATTTGGACTGTTTCGCTGTATCTATTAATTTTTCCTTTAATTGAAATGGTCATTATGGAGGATTCTTTTTGGTTTTTGATAAATTATTTTTCGATTATTCGAACTCGTGTTTCTTATACGGACGTCCAAAAAATTAGCCAGTAGATCCCTCTATGTTGCTAAAATTAGATAAAAAAACAGGTCGCTGCTTGTCAGGTGCTAAAGCCAACCAACCCATATTTTGTGATAGCGAAAAACCGCTTGAGTACTCGATTATTGAAATAACCGACATCGCTCGATTATTAAAAAACTGCTCGAGTTTTAAATTCAAGCGAAAATCGTCGCTTGTTACTAATTACCTTTCACTCGACACCCGAACAAACCCGAACAAACCCGCGAGAGCTTCGCTTGACGCCGACCGAAATGTGCCGCTTGGTACTGTGATCGCTCGAGTGAAAAACTGCTCGTATATTCCAGCAATTTTTCGCTCGATAGGAAATACTAGTCTAGTTGTAAATCACACTTGATACCCGATGTTCGCTCGAAATGTGCCGATTGGCGACGTTCGAGTATGACGCTCACAAGGCTGACACGACATACGTCTTTCTTAAGGACACATAAACGACAAAGTGCATATAATGGAGTATGCCAAATCCCTTAGTGCAGGGGTATTCAAACAGTCGATCGCGATCGAGTTTGGTAGCTTAACAACAGTCACCATGCAGCGACAGTTTTTATTTTTCGAAAGACGCCCGGACTAAATTCACTGCAAGCAATGCGGCAATGCGCGCCACAACAATTGCATCGTTTGGTTCATGATCGGGACATGAAGAAAAATATCCATATTTGAAACAAATCGCTCTGCAGTTGACAGCATTGTTTGGATCCACCTATTTGTGCGAATCTGTGTTTTCCGAAATGAAAATAATAAACTCAAAATACCGAAATCGGTTAACTGACGAACATCTGTCTCAGTGGCGGTTTTTCCACAGGAGCACATGCGCACGTGCACCCCTAAAACGAATAAAAAAATATTCATTTATATTCATTGAATATTATTTATCGTATAAAGTCCGACCCTCCCTAATATTTTATCGTGGCGTCAACTAAACTGTATATTATAGGCTCTCGATCCGGCAACCGTGCCTCGGTCGAGGTTAATGACGATTATGACTAGACTTGCTCGCATGTGCGATTAAGTAGGCAGGGCATAATGCAGTTTCTCTGTAGTAACAGGTGGCGGGAAATAGCGGGGCTATGGCGATTTAACATGGGAAAGGCGCACAATTTTAGTGTGCGCCGCGCCGTTGTCTGTTCGTGCATCTAGTTAGAGCGTGTATGTTTTAATATTTTAATATTATTTATATATTTATTACGCTAAAATGAATAGTTTGACGGTGGACTATTTAAACAATAACTTTAGCTCTTCGAGTTTGGAGCAATAAATTGAAGTGAAGAATGCGGGAAGACCTAAACCCGAAATTAATTTAACGCAGACCACAAAGGGTACATCTAGGGACTTTATTAGAAAGATTAAAAATTAAATAAATGAAAAAAAAATGATAGAGGTTATTCCAAATTTAATGAGGCTGTTATTGATCAATTTTCTGCAATTAAGAACCGAAGAACGGACTTTACGTTTAAGCACTATACACACTAAGAAAACCTTCCTTATTTTCCAAAAGTTGTATTTCCTTGTGTAAAATTAAAAAATAAACAAAAATATGTTTTACCTAACGCATTTTCTTATTACTTTTTTTCTTTCTACATTTAAAACGCCTAGAAAAATTTCACCATACTTGTGAACCCCCTCTATCATAGGTCACCAGCCGCCACTGATAACTGGTGTCAAAAACCCATCGATATCCCAGTTTCTCTATTTCTTGACGTGTTTGTTCGCTATAGATAAAATGTGCTTGTTCGTGATGGGATTAACCAGTACCTATGTTATTTTAATAATAATTAAATATAAAACAGGTTAAATAATTTTGCTCCAAATATTGACAGACAGTAATGTATGGGGGCCAGCCTAATCATTAATTTAAAACGAAACACCTTTCCTACCGTGGTCGAATATGATGATTGAAAAATTTCTTCTTTTCGACCATCAAGAAGCTAGAAATAGAACACGATGTAATTTGTTAAAAGGTTATTAAACCATTATGATAATTTTTCTATTCTGGGCGTTAATTAATATTCTTTCTTTATATTATTCAATTTTAATGCAAATTGTTTTTTTGTTCGTCGGGAGTCGAGACGTCGGTGATTTATCAACGACTTCATTGTTAATTTCAATGTAAAAATATGTCGAAATTTTTGGTGGCGACTAGCCTTTTTAATATATTTAAATCCTATAGATGCTAATTATGGGTTCTTAATAGTAAATAATATGTGGTCCGATATAGTCAATTTTAGTAAACAATATTTTCAGGTAATTTTGCAGCTTCCTACTTTGTCAATACATTTTTCGAAAGTTTTATATGTTTATTTGTCGCTGAAAGGTGCATTTACACATGCATGGATTTACTGGCGCCAATAAAAACTGGCGCACCAGTAAATAAAATTAGCAAGTGTAAACATCGACTTGCATGAAAATTTATTTTTGCATGCATAGCCCAAAAAAGTTCGCATCCTTCTGAAATCACTGGCGCCAGTGATGACAAATTCGTACAGAAAATCCTGCTATCAACCAACTAAAGGGTTTTCCAATAAAAGGTGTTATTTTGAATAGCCCGCTATTTCGGTAGATGTCACTTTTGGAGCTGTAATTTTTTTGTCATTTGACAAGTAGTAGAAACTACGCCATTAATAAAAATGGAACGATACACGCTTCAACAACGCATTGAAATTATTAAAATTCACTATAAAAATGGTGAAAATTTGGCAGAGACGGTTCGTAAAACTCGAACATTTTTGGGTCGTCGTGAAGCACCTTGTCGGACCGTAATACAGAAGTTGGTGGGAAAATTCGAGCTGTTGGGACAAGTTAGTGATGTGAAGAATAAAACCCGTGCACGTCGCTCAAGAACAGCCGAGAATATTGCTGCTGTAGCCGAAAATGTTGAAGAAAACCCAGGTTTGTCCATTCCTCGTCGATCTTTGGAATTAAACATTCCACAAACATCATTACACCGTATTTTGCATAAAGATTTGGGTCTTAAGGCTTATAAAGTTCAGTTAACACAAGAACTCAAGCCGGCCGATCATCAACAACGGCCGATTGGGTCCTTGAAATGCATGAAAATGATCCGGAATTCCATCGAAAAATCATCTGGACTGATGAGGCCCATTTCCACCTCGGTGGCTTCGTCAACAAACAAAATTGTCGCATCTGGGGCTCGGAAAACCCAAGAGTTATTGTTGAAAAGCCTCTCTATCCTCAACGTGTGACTGTTTGGTGCGGTTTAGGGTCCGGCGGGGTCATTGGACCTTACTTTTTCGAAAATGAGGCTGGAGCACCAGTTACGGTGAATGGATTGCGCTATCGAGAGATGATTAATGATTTTTTTATGGCCGGAATTGGATGGTATTGATCTGGACAACGTTTACTTTCAACAAGACGGCGCTACGTGCCACACAAGCAACGAAACCATTGATCTTTTACGGGAAAAGTTTCCGGACCGTGTTATCTCTCGAAGAGGTGATCACAATTGGCCACCGAGATCTTGTGACTTAACACCTTGCGACTTCTTCCTTTGGGGCCACGTGAAAGAGAAGGTCTACGCCAACAGCCCAGCGTCGATTCAAGGCCTCAAAGATGGAATTCGTGAGGCTATTGAGGACATACGGCAGCCACTTTGCGACTTGGTTATGGAAAATTTCATGAAAAGGATATGGTCCTGTAGGCGTGATCGTGGTGGTCATTTGGCAGATGTTATTTTCCATTATTAACGGCATACCTTCCTCTGTATAATGAAATAAGCATCCGATCATTTATCTCAAAAAATAGCATTTTCCTTTCAATATCAAAATAACACCTCTTATTGGAGAACCCTGTATATAAACTACAGTCAACAAAAATTAGAAGCGCAACCTAAACGAAAAATTGGCGAGCGGTCGCTGACGTGCAAACACTTGCTAGTCTTTGCAGCGAACCCTCAAGCTTTTTCGACAGTTGACATCAGCAATATGTCATCGATCAGCTGTTTGGGATTTAATCAAATACCCCAAGTTTTATACGAACTGCATTCAGCGTGTTGTGTTTTTATATTTTTCCAGTTTGATTTGTGCTAATAGGTTTTAAAAGTGTATTTCCGTCGTTTTAGTATTGTTTATTAAAGTGGATGTTGAAATTTCACGTACTTCCTATCTTTTTTTGAATATTGAGGTACCTACTAGACATATAATTATAGATAATGATTTTATTTTATATATTTGAATAAATAATAAAAAAATACAATGTGTTGTGTGTTTTATACCCTATAATAAATAATAAAAAATGTATTTAAAAATATAAATAGACTCATTTCATTTTTAAAATAAACGTACGTACTATTGTAGTACGGTCCTGGAAGGTCCTGGAATGTCATACAAACCTAGGCAAAATAAATAACCAGAAATAAGCAGGCAAGTCATTAATGTCACGTGACACTTGACATATCTGGCGCGAGGGTTCGCTGCAACGACTATATAATACAGAGTGCTATGCAATTATCTATACATTTACCTATACATTTACTTAACTTTAACAAAATCGTTGGACGTAAGCGATAACTGTTTGAAAACAAAGGTGAAAGAGACCGAAAACGAAGCATTATAGGGCATACGTGTAGATTTTTTTATACAGAAGTTTATTTATAATGGTTTTTGAATAATCTGCCGTTTTCAGAATAAGTATACGGGGTGAGGTAAAAAAGTTATCGGACCTAACCTAATTTTTTTAAATGGAACACCTTGTATATTTTTATCAAAAAGAGAACATTTTAAATTCTCCTTTCAAATATATAACACACCATGGATTATACTGGTTTTCTAAGCGATTTATTTAAGCTTGATGGCTTTAAACCACAGTAGGCCATAAAACAAAAGGTAATATCATAGAAACAACTATGTTGATAATCTAGTTTCTATTAACATTTAACGTCAATTTCGTTTTTACATATTCATTTGTGAAAATTACTTATCAACATTTTGACAAAATTTGATGTGAATCAGTTTATATTGAAAGTGGAAAAACGAAGAAATGGCGCAAAATTTATATTTTGGTCGCTATCCGGAAAGACGGTAAACATGGACATATCTCGAACATTTGCGATGATTCCCGTTACTTTTCACCTTGATCTGAATATTTTATTTCTTTTGATTTTACCATTTTAAGTTTGAGCAAAAAAAGAGCACATGACACCTACCTTACTTTTTTGATAGCACTAACAATAACGGAGATACCCTATAAAAGTGTCGAAAATGGGACACCCTGTACATATCGTTATGGAACATCCTCTAATAATTAACAAATTTTGTACATTTCATATAACGAAACGAAGTTATTGTAATTTGCCGCAATAAACGGTCACCCGGTATTTAATATAATATGTTTAATTGTTACCATTATTATCGATACGGCCAATACTGACACTCGGGCGACAAAATCAAGGAAACATGCAAACAACCAGACAGATTAATAATTTTGCCCGAGGTATCACTTAACATTAACAATTAATTTCTTAAATAACAATTACCGGTAATTAAAAAAATAGGACTTGCAACACGGCAATTTTTTTATCGGATGAAATAGATATGGTAATATCAACATCGTAGCGGTAGCAATGTCATATATAAATAATTGTTTACATAATCGAATTTAGATCTAGATAAAATCGATATTAAAAATAGCATTTGTTAGTTTGTGTTTGACTTTTTTTGGGGATTGCCTTGATGCCGTGTTGATTTGGAGTGATTATCTTGTGAAGGATCAATAAAGGGTTTTTTTTTGGATATTTTTCACGGTCTTAATCGAGTTAATGTTTGATTGGCAAAAATTGATAATCAAATTGATGATAATATGAACCCTGACAAACACTAGCACTATACCAAATAGTGTATTAAGATACAAGTTTCATAAGACATTATCTTAGAGCACGCGCTTAATCTAGAAAACGACCCGCGAGGCGGGGAGTTTTCTAAAGTACAAGTGCTCTAATTTTCTTATGAACCGTGTATTTTATAATACTTTTTCTATTTGGGTCTTTAAAGTCTAAAAAACTTTAAAAATATAATAGATTTTTTCCATTTGAATTAATATTTTCTTTTACAATTACATAAAATTTTACAAGTATCAAATATACCATGAAAGAAACAATTGAAGACAACAAAGCTTCATAATTAAAAATAAATATATTATTAAAGTTGATAAAAATGAGTCATGAGGAAAGTTGTACTCCGTCAGAAATACGAGAAATTGCAGAAAATAATCTAGAAAAAATTTTAAAAAGAATATGCAAAACATTGAGTTATGGTGCGAGCAGAACAAAGTTCAAAACATTGAACAAAATAATAAATAATACTATTAAACAAAATATTGTGTCGACACAGAATCTGACAGGAATAACAATTAATGCCCAGGAAATGTCTACAGTAACTATAAATATGTATATATAAAGTAATATGTATAATACTATATTGAATAAAAAATAAACTTACTTTATTGAATAAAACTTTGGAAACTGGAAGATATTTCTATTATTTCTAGGTTATGTTATTTTATAGTTGTAACTAGAAATTAGTTGACGGACACCGTCAGCATGTTATATATTTCGGAGCATAGGTATTTCAGATAAATATCTAATAAAAATGATCTATTTGCAAGGTTAAAGGTTAGTATTTTAAAGTAAAAAATTTCTGTCGAATCCATAATTCCTAGAAAACTAATTTCAACGAAATCAAAGTAGGCCTAAAATTCGAACCCTACTTGTTGCCAACATAAAAAAATAAAATTTCAGTTCCATATAGTGGCAAGTTATCCAATTTTTTTGCATTTCATAATGTAGCCATTATAAAATCCAAATAGAAAAAAGTAATTTGAACATTCTGTGCAAAGAATTTAAGTCATTGCGGACTTTCTTTCATAAAATGACCATCAGTTTAGACTAATTACAATAATAATTAGGTATATTACATAATAAATTCGTTAATTTAATTTCAGAACTACACGAAAGGACACGGAATGGATATGGAACAACGAAACAATGAGAAATCGCTACAAACGATTTTGTCACTGACAATTCGTCGTTCTTTCCTCGTACGATGACTGCTTGAACCATCAAACATCATGCCTATTTTTCGATCCAATAACAAACCACCTTGAATCCGTATCGGTAGAACAGAGATGGTCCGATGGTTAGATTGCAGTAATGGTTCAATTTTTAACGCCGCGGGAATCCCATTCAGATGAACAAAGGTATGATTATGCGGGGACGAAAACACAAAGCCCCTAATACATATATATTATATTCTTAAATGTTTATTTTCGAGCAGTTCACACGATGACCCCCGTTTATTATCTTCAAGTAGGTAGCTTAAGATTTATTATCGATTTCCTGATTTTTTTTATTTAAATTGAATATCTACTGTTCCTTTTATCTAGATTAGTATCTTTTTCTACCGCACTATACAGTATATCCACGGATGGGGTTTACAAGAGGACAAATGGACTAAAAATTGGAAGATACGAAAAGTCACTCTTAATAAACGCCATACTTTTTTTTTATGATCAAACACAAGCACTATAGGAAAAATCCTTTAGGGCACTCTGGGAGTGGTGCGTGTGCGCAAAAAGCGATTCACGTTGGTTTTGAATCGTTGGAGGTTATATTCGTTGGGAAACACGACCTCGGGAAGCTCGTTCCACAAAGATGTAGTCCTCCAGATGAAAGAATTCTTAAATAATTACTGTTCGAGGAGTACTAAGCTTAACCACATATGGATGGGCGGCAGTGGTTCGTCGTGTATTTCTGCTAATCGTCGCGGGCGGAATTAAGAGGCAAGGTCAGCCGAGCACCTTCCATGAAAATATCTGTAAAAGAGAGTCAAATCCCCAACCTGTCTTCGATGTTCTAGGCTGTCGAGGCTCTTCGTCAGCTCGCGGTCTCCTATCAGACGAATAGCCCTCCTTTCGATGGAGTCCAGCAGCCGAAGAGTATGTTTGGGTGCAGAGCTCCAGACATGAGAGCAGTATTCTAGTGATGGTCGAATCTGGGCTTTGTATAGTGTCAAAAGTTGTTGAGGTGTGTACAACTTTCTGGTTCGGAAGAGTACCCCAAACTTTTGAGAAGCTACCTTGGCGATTGCCACAACGTGGTTATGCCAAAACATATTTCCTCCGAGATTGACCCCCAGCAAATTAATAGATGAAGCCAGTGGGATTGCGTGTCCGGCTATGTCTATTTCCGGTTCTGTAATGTTAACCTTTTTAGAGAAAACTGCTGCCTGGGTTTTTTTAGCGTTAAATTCGACTTGGTTACTGTCACCCCAAGCCAAAATTTCTTCCAGGTCTTTGTTGAGGCGTGATACTTCATGCTGTCTGCGAAGATGTGCGTCGGCAGCCGATGTTTGCGCATTCAAAGAGAAAGATGAGATAAGTGTGCTATCGTCAGCAAAACTAAATATCGGATTTTTAGTTTTCACTAGAAGGTCGTTAATGTAGAGTAAGAAGAGAGTGGGAGACAATATGGACCCTTGAGGAACACCGGCATTGACGGTGAAGGTGTCTGAGAGAAATCCGTCAATCGCCACTTGCAGAGAGCGGTCCTTAAGAAAGCTAGACAACCATGCACAGAATCGACTGCAGACATATTGCCAAAACGGGGGCATCGTGGTTGCAAGAAATGAGTATTCCAGTTTTAATATGGCCTTCAAGTAGCCCCGACTTGTCACCTATCGAAACCCTCTGACATCAAATGAAAAAAGCGCTACGAACCGGTCCAGTCCGCACCATTCCTGAATTAAAGGACAAAATTCTGGAAATACTTTCGACCAGATTATTGTAAAACATTAGTGAACACCATGCCAGCAATACTTAATGCTGTTATAAAAACAAAAAGGAGACTGCACTCAGTGGTAACGGACGATAAAATTTTAAATACTTTTGGTCCAATTAATATGCGCCAAATATAACAAAAATAATTTCGTCTTATTATTATTATTGTGAGTAAAATAAATAAGCAGTATTGTTGATTAATTGTTGACACCATGTAGTATCAAATAAACTTAGTTGTATTTGTTGAAACTATTATATACACAATAAATACTAGGTGAGAAATAAAAACTTATATATTCCTTTGGTCCAATACATGTGGGTCAGGGCTCGTATATATATATAAAAATCGGAGAAGTCGATATAAATGCAGTCCAAAACCAATGCTAGGTGTCCGCAGAAAGTTGCGTGTAGTGGAAGACGATGGTCCGCTATATTTAATTTAAGTTCATAATTTTGTTGCTTATGAAACAATTAATTACTATGTATTACAAAACTATATTTAAATATATTTTATAGAAGCAAATGGTTGAAACTTGTGTCAAAACTTATGGGACATACGTTACAATCCAAAAATTTCAAATTATATAGGACATTCTATTTAAAATAACAACGTTAAGCCTTATTTCCGGTATAACCGGAACTAGTGAATACGTTAAAAAATCGGCATATTTTATAGCGAGCAGTATCAATATCAAATAGTTATTTTAATTCCCGACATCTTCTAATAGACCACTCGCCGTGACTGACCCTGTATAGTTGCATGATATTGTAATGTATAAAATTTTAAACGACCAACTGCATCCATCCATCTTCGTCGAACAAACCATTTTTAAAATATAAATTGCCATATTTCAAACGGTAATTTGCATGATGCGTTGCTGGTGAATCGGATCGCGTTCTCTGTGGAAACAGAAGCGATCGGTATCGAATAGGCCGTCACCTTTAAACGTGTTGACATGGCCCATTTTTTGCGTTAGCTGTATAAAAATAAACGGCATATCGTGGTGGTGTGATGATTTTGACGTTATTAACATTATATAAATTAGCATAAAGTTTGAATACGTTGAAATCAGTGAAAATTTTGTGGACTGTGTTCGCTGTTGACAATATTTGAGAGTGTAAGTACTAGTGCCATTTTTATACCGAGTTACGTAATTATATAACCACCTGAAGATGCTATTTCTGTTATTTTTTGCGGGCTATTGGCCCCGTCACGATAGGTTTTTGACGAAACATCGTAATCGACGGGCATCAAAATTTGCAGTCGCGGTTTATTTCTTCTCGTTATTTAATTTTTTACGTATTCTTTTGTATTGTTATAGTTTATTCTAGTAATAGTGGCGTCTGTGAATCGGACGAACATCGAAATATTTTCAGCCGGAACAAGAGTGATATTAGATATTCCCCCCCGTTTTCGAAGATGCTGAACACGATGGCAGCGTCAAAATTTCTCTTTGGGGTTGCGCAACCCCTCACAACGGCTAAAAACCACCCCCCAGAGGGGTTAAACGCGCTTCAAGAGGTTTCCCCGCAGAGAAACGCCCTTTCCCCCCGTTTTCGAGGATGCTGAGCACGGTGGTGGTGTTGGATATCGCGTCCGACCCCTTCCAACCCCTCCACCGGCTAATACTCGCCCCCGAAAGGGGTGAATTTTTATTTTTCAAGTGTCAGCGGCAAATATATACCCCCCCCCCCCCCCCCCCCCCGTTTTTGAGGATGCTGAACACGATGGCGGCGTCAAAATTCAAAATTTCTCTTTGGGGTTGCGCAACCCCTCACAACGGATAAAAACTACCCTCCAGAGGAGTTCAACGCGCTTCATCGTGTTTAGCATCCTCGAGGGGGGACAAAAATTTTTTACTTTAAAATTTTATTTAACCTTTTTTAAAGTTTTTCTAGATTTATTTTCTGCAACTTCTCGTATTTCCGGCGGAGTACAATTTTCTTCGTGACTCATTTTTATTAACTTTAATAATATATTTATTTTTAATTATGACGGAGGGGAAGAAGCTTTGTTGTGTTCAACTGTTTCTATTATAGCATATTTGATACTTGTAACATTTTATTAAATTGTAAAAGTATTGCCAACCCAAAAGGAAAATATTAATTCAAATGGAAAAAATGTACTATATTTTTTAAAGTTTCTCAGACTTAAAGACCCAAATAGAAAAAGTATTATAAAATACACGGCTCATAAGACAATTAGAGCACTTGTACTTTAGAAAACTCCCCGCTTCGCGGGTCGTTTTCTAAATTAAACGCGTGCTCTAAGATAATGTCTTATGAAACTTGTTGGCATGTATAAAATTTTCAGGTGTTTAACAATTTCACATTATTCCTCGTAATTTCTCAATTACTCTAAACTTGATATCCATCGTTTGGGTACAAACCAGCTGAATAATGTAAACCACTTAAAACAAAACGTACCTTATTTCGACAATTAAAGCCGAATTCCGGCAATAAAACAAAATCGAATCAATTAATTCCCCGTTTTCTTGGAAAAAATACATTAGTCCAACATTCATTCGTATGTACATGGCTGGTGCGTTTCTTCTTATACCATTTAATTCTCTTTTATTTTTACATTGTTAGGAGTTGGTTGGTGTGTCCTCCTCGACGATCCTTTGTTTTTTATGCTCGTTACCATGTTCGTTATTTAATTAAGTATCCCGATCAGGAGTGGAATTAATATATTTTCCCGAACTTTAACAAAATTTTTATACAATTGAAACCCAAACGAACCCAAGAAAATTATTTTTGTACTTATAACCCATTTTTATTACAAATTGTGTTAAATATACAGGGTGTTCCTTAATGGCGTGCTAATATTTTAGGGTGTGATTCCTTAGGTCATTTTACAAAGAGAAGTCCGCAACGGCTTAAATTTTTTGCTACAGGGTGTTGAATTATTATTTTTTAAATGGTTATTTTTTAATATCTCCGAAAGTACTTTAGATATTATTTTCAATTTTGGTATGTGTTAATAGGATATAGAACCACAAATTTTAGTTAGAAAAGTTATACAATGGTTCCACCAGTGGCGTCCCTGCAAACATGTCCTCTGATATTTTTTACAAAAAAGATGGTACGCCACTGACATCTTTCCATGTGGATATTTTTTCTGATTAGCCTGGTCAATTCTACATGAAAACGGTATCTTGAGTTATTCTCGTCACCGTTCTTGATTAAAACCAATAATGCATATTGAAACTCACTATTATTAACATTGATAAAATAATTAATGATAAATTTTCTTTCATAAAAATTGTTGGAAATGGCCACATTCACTTAAAAGGCATGCTTCCGCCCGTTTTCGCACCGAACAAACCCACTCCAACAATTTTTATAAAACAAAATTTATCATTAATTATTTTATCAATGTTAATAATAGTGAGTTTCAATATGAATTTAGTGGTTTTAATCAAGCACGATGCATCTGACGCGAAAAACCCATGAGACCGTTTTCATGTAGAATTGACCAGGATAATCAGAAAAATATCCACATGGAAAAATGCCAGTGGCGTATCTTTTTTGTAAAAAATATCAGAGGTTTATGTTTGCAGGGACGTTACTGGTGGAACAATTAAATAACTTTTCTAACTAAAGTGTGTGGTTCTATATCCTATTAACACATACCATAATTGAAAATAATATCTAAAGTACTTTCGGAGATATTAAAAAATAACCATTTAAAAGATAAAAATTCAACACACTGTAGCAAAAAATTTAAGCCGTTGCGGACATATGTTCGTATGAACTTTTCTTTGTAAAATGACCTAAGAAATCACACCCTGAAATATTAGCACGTCATTAAGCAACACCCTGTATACAACTGCTCTGGCACATAAAAATTGCAATATTTCAAATATTTTTAGCTGCATAAATTTAACATTAAAAGAGATCTATAATTGTAAAAACATCTGAATTGCTACATAAAAGCATTTAGAAAACATTAACAACTAAGTTAAACAGCAAAGACTCTTACAGAACCATTTTACTTTATAAGGTCATTTGTATTGATGTATTGCAGGTAATTGAAAAAAATCTGTGAAATAGCTTTATAATATGGTTGTAGAAACATTCTTACAACCAGTGATGCGGTATTGGACTAGAAGAATCGAAGAAGAACTCGATTCTTTAATGTACTCGGATACTCGTATCGAGAATCGAGTACGGTGTATTCGAGTACTTTTCCCTTTTAACTCCGATACTGTCGGTCGCTTGGATTTGTTACCTGCAAAACGAAAACTGTTTTTTGCGTCTGAATAAGAAGCTGAGAGTAAACAGGGATGGATCGAAATTTCTTCTTTAATTTGTAATACTTAAATTTAATTTTTATTAATTTTTAATAGTAAAGAACGACCACAAACCACAAATTTAATGACAATAAGAATTTACAAATATTATTATATCCAATTTTTTTGGTAGTAGATTATTGTGTACTCGATTCTGAAAGTAACGATTCTTTCCCAACACTACTCAAGTTTCAATTGAGCTTTACCATTACCCGAATGCCTAATTCCATCCCTGCAAACACTTTTACTCTTCAGTCTTGGTCTCCGCTCTCGTTTCTATCGAAACTCACACATGTTCATCCTTATCAGTGGTGAATCTAACCAGCACAGCCATCGATAGGTAGTTTTTTATTTTTATTTTCTCTCAAAAGGCTTATTTAACTTAAATTAATCGTTCCGAACATTAATCAACGGCTCTTAGAAGTCGTTTATATTAATTAGGTTGAGTTAGTTAGGTGAATTAAGAAATTTTGTAAGGTTGAGTAACTGCGCGGTGGGTGTGAGCATATATCGATTTGTTTGTAAGCGACAAAAAATATTTTATACATACAGGTCGACAACTTTATCTGTAGCTACAAAAGGAATGCGGGCAAGAAAATTTCTTGGGTTAACAGTGTTGTCACATATATTAAATTTTAATTTAATAACATGTTACCAAGTAAACCCTAAAATTAAATTTACCCATTTCAAGTAAATTGTCATAAGTATATAAGAAACTAATATTCTATTATAGTTCCAATGTTCTTAAAACTTTCTTTTCATACTATTTATTTTAATATTTAAATGCAAAATAAATATTTTTTTATTAAAGTACTTCTAATCTAAAAATAGGGCAACAAGGTGCAATAACCGGTAACCATGGGTAACCGGTGGCTACAGCTAATTTGATAGGTTATATCTCAGACAGACGACACGCGTCTGGTGACACGCCTACTGTGCCAGCGTGGTTATTCGGCGATGTCCAATATGCGTCATCCAGTTGTGTAATGATAGGGTTTGTTTTAAAACTGTGATAATGAATGAATATACCCTGGTAAAACCCTTCATAGTCAAACGCGTGAAGTGATTGCCAATGTGTACAGGGTGTGTGAAAAGGAATCACAAATTAATACATTTAAATTGCCACTTAAGCGAAAGGTAGAAAGGGTTGCAATGTATACGGGAGTAAGCGTGGGTGCAGTAAAAAATATTCACAAAGAAGATACTGAAAGGAAAGAAAATAACCCGGATCAATTGTTGTCATCTCCTGTCAAAAAGAGGGCCCGTCTCTCTGCTGTCGGAAAAATCGAAGGCTTCGACTTTGGCATTGTTAGGAGAACAATACAAATGTTTTATTTGGAACTAAAAGTGGTTCCAACCTTAAAAAAGTTGCTACAACAGCTGAGAAGTGACATACACTCTCCGTTTTCCCGTGAAACTTAGAAGTGCATGTTGAAATCAAATGGATTTTATTGGCGAAAACTCCAAAATATACGAAAAATATTAATGGAAAGGCCTAATATATTGCACTGGTGATACAAATATATTCATGCCATGAAAAAATATACATTATTAAGATAATAATAGCACGCCCATGACTCCGCCATGTTTTAAAAGATATTGCTTCCCCCTTACCGATACCGCGTAGCTATAGACTCGCTTGTCGAGCTGTAAGTATACCGATTTTAATTACATAGGATGTCAATTTGAAAATTTTCCACCCTTCCCGTAAATAATATTAAAAATCGAAAAGGCACGTTAATTTTATTGTGAAAGGGGATGCGTTTCAAGAATATTTACAGCCTTCGCGATTTAACCACCTGCGAGGGGTAGATGGTACCCTTCAAATCTTAAATGGGAACACGGTCAATTCGCACATAAAGGTCGTTTCAATCGCTTTCCAATAATATCATTATTTATTATTTTTTGAATAGTAATGAACGACCACTTGAACCCCCCCTCCCCTCATTTTCTAGTACTCGGCCTACTGAGAAACACATTTTAAAAATGTTTTGGACCAATGATACAATTTTTCAATTGTAAGGAGATGAAAAATTTATGAAAATAATTACGTGTGATTGGTGAAACAATATATTTGACAGGTGATGGTGATATTTTTTTAAAAATATTAACCTAGTGTACAGAGTGTCCCATTTTCAACACTTTTATCGCTTATCTCCGTTATTGTTAGTGTTATCAAGAAAGTAATGTAGTTGTCATGTTCTCTTTTTAGGTCAAAATTCAAATGAAAAAATCAAAATTCGAAAATTTTCGCTCGCTCAAGAGATACGGGGGAAAATCAAATTTCTAAATTAATCTATACTTTCTTAATTAAAAGACCTACAGAAAATTGTTCTATACAGAAGTTTATTTATAATGATTGTTGAATAATCTATCGTTTTCAGAATAAGTATACAGGGTCAGGTAAGAAAGTTATCGGACCTAACCACGCTTTTTTAAATGGAACCAGTATATTTTAATCTAAAAAGATAGCATTTTAAACTCTCTTCTGAAATTTATAACACACCATGGATGATAGATATCAAATCAAATTTTTCAAAATGTTGATAAGTCATTTTCACAAATGAATATGTAAAAATGAAATTGACGATAAATGTTAATAACAACTTGAATGCCAACATAGTTGTCTCTAGGATATTAGCTTTTGTTTCATGGTCTACTGTGGTTTAAAGTAAACGCCTAGGAAACCAATATAATCTATGCTGTGTTATATATTTGAAAATAGAATTTAAAATGCAATCTTCTTAGATTAAAATATACAGTGCTCCATTTTAAAAAAATGGGGTTAGGTCTGATAACTTTTTTACCTGACCGCGTATACTAATTCTAAATTATTCAAAAATCATTATAAAGAAACTTTTGTATAAAACATTTTTCTCTATCTCTTTTAACTAAGAAAATATAGGGTAATTTGATATTGTCAATGTTCTGATTTTCCCCCGTATCTCTTAAACGAGCGAAAAATTTTCAAATTTTGATTTTACCATTTTAAGATTGGCCCAAAAAGAGCACATAACACCTACATTACTCTTTTGACAGCACTAACAATTATGGAGATACCGTATAAAAGTGTCGAAAATGGGACACCCTGTAAAATATTAGCATTCATTGATTCTAGTTCATCCAATCTTTCTGTCTGATTGGTTGTTTTTATTGGAGGATAATTCATATAAATTTATTGAGATGTTATGGCTCCCATGATTTTATTAAAAAATATATACAGGAATAGTAAGACCGGTAAGTCCACTTAAAATTATTATCTTTACAAGGAATTTATTTCAATATACCTAATTAGACGGAAATATTTAAAATACGAACATTTTTTATTTTATTATACCTTGCGCCAAGTTTCATCGCTACATTCTTCCCCAATGAGAAATAAACAAGAGCTTATGGTGCAGTACATTCTCGCATGTACCCATGCTGCAGTACTTGCACTCTTCTACCCATTGGTTGGTACCACCATGGGCGTGTATTACCATCGCACGTATTGGTTCCTTGTTGACATTCACGGGCGCTAATTTCAGTGCACTCGCATGTGTCGTTATCGATCGAAGAATAATGATTTAAAGGAAAATAGAGAAAAGCGATCGTTAAAACAATACGCACAGGAAAAGAGTTACTTATGTTAAAAATAGAATACTCATACTGAGCCGAATATTTTAAATTATTACAGTAGGGGAGCAAAATATTCAAATTAATCCACTAATTTTCAAAATCAAGAATTTATCTTTTGTACGCATGTAATTGAATAATCAATATACGTATTTCTGACAGTAAATCAAAGTTCATATTAAATATACATGGTCTCCAGGAAAATGTGAACATTTTCATATAAACTTTTTTCGTATATGCCTCCTCTTCGAAGATATGGGCTCCCAAAGAGCTCCAATGGAATCAAGTTTTCTACACATAATTATTGAACCAATGTAGATGTCATATATATTTTTTGATATGATGTATGCCAGGTAAGACCCTTCAAATTACTGTCCAAGAAAGTGTTGTGAATTACTTACAGCTGCAGGGACGGACTACCTATGACACTCGTGGCCCCTTCTTTTAACGCCCTGTATGATCAGAACTTTGGACAATGGCTTTTACATACCTTTAACTATTGACTAAAAATTAAGTACTCTTCATTCATGTCGCTAATCCTAACCGTTCTCGAAAAAACGGCAGTTCATATACATTTTGCCGACGCACATCTTCGCAGACAGCATGAAGTATCACGCCTCAACAAAGACCTGGAAGAAATTTTGGCTTGGGCTGACAGTAACCAAGTCGAATTTAACGCTAAAAAACCCAGGTTTTCTCTAAAAAGGTTAACATTACAGAACCGGATATAGTCATGGACGGACACGCAATCCCACTGGCTTCATCTATTAATTTGCTGGGCCTCAATCTGGGAGGAAATATGTCGTGGCATAACCACGTTGTGGCAATCGCCAAGATAGCTTCTCAGAAACTTGGTGTAGGTACTCTTCCGAACCAGAAAGTTGTACACACCTCAACAACTTTTGACACTATACAAACTTCAGATTCAACCATCACTAGAGTACTGCTCTCATGTCTGGAGCTCTGCACCCAAACATACACTTCGGCTACTGGATTCCATCGAAAGGAGGGCCATTCGTCTGATTGGAGACCACGAGCTGACGAAGAACCTCGACAGCCTGGAACATCGAAGACACGTTGGGGATTTGACTCTCTTTTACAGATATTTTCATGGAAAGTGCTCGGCTGACCTTTCCCTCTTAATTCCGCCCAGGGAATAGCAGAAATACACGACGAACCACTGCCGTCCATCGATATGTGGTTAAGCTTAGTACTCCTCGAACTTCATTATTTAAGAATTCTTTCGTCTGGAGGACTTCATCCTTGTGGAACGACCTTTCCGAGGTCGTTTCTCCCAACGAATATAACCTCCAACGATTCAAAACCAACGTGAATCGCTTTTTGCGCACACGCACCACTCCCAGAGTGCCCTAAAGGATTTGTCCTATAGTGCTTGTGTTTGATCATAAAAAAAATCATGTATTTGGCGTGTTTCAATAAAATATACAAATCTTTGTTCCGATCAAATGTTACACAAAATTCCGCTTTTTCATATTTAACCCGTAAGAAGTAGGGGAACTCAGACGTCGTTGGTTGCGTCTTACACCCGTCGCCGTCGTACCGATTCTAGTCTTCAAGTAATACTGATAGGTACTGACCTATTTAAAATCGCAAATATTTGGTGTGAGTAGGAAATATTCGATATTCAATAATTTCCAAATAAAACCTAATATGATTTTATTTTAAGAAACATATTGTCTAAAACTCACCAACCTGTTTGGTTTAGAAATATAATAAGCCATGAAAGAAGTTTTCATTTTTCTTATTTCAAACTACATATTATTCTAGTTGAAATTTACAAGAATTAAATGTAAATTTATGATTTGGTTTCAAATAGGTATAATACATAACTCTGACTGACTTAGTTTTTATGTTACTAAAAATAAAAATATTTATTCAAAATGGAACCAAAATATAAGTAATTTAAATATTACTCAAACGGGCTATTTTTTATAGAAATATGTATCCGCATTTTCTAATTTAGTAAATAATTCCGAGAGGAACAAAATACAATAATAATAATATTTTTTTATGTTTCAATATCCTAAAATATTCTAAAAAATAAATTATATCATAAAAATTTACTGCACTTTTAATCCAAACGACCGAAAATTTATAGTCTCACGATGTCGTTAACGAAGCAGAGAATTCAAAATTCTTTGGTATCGTATACACGAAAAACAAAACGACTCCGTTGAAATCCTCGTTCCCAGATGTGATAGCAACCAACCGACTAGTTTATTAGACAGAATGGTTGACATGGTACCGTCGTTGTATCTTGGTACCATGCTGGCTGGGTCTGAATTTAATATGGGTCGTGATCATATGGGAAATGCAGATGGGTATTTTGTGCTTTTCTTGTCGGGTGTCGTTAACAAGAGTCACCAATCAGTGATTAAGAGTCGATGAGTTATTATACAGTGTACATTCAAATAAGATAATTTGAATTTGAAGAGTGTATAGGATATTTTGGTTATTTCTCATGCATATAGTAGGTTCTTTATTTTATCATGTAGATTTGTCAATAAGCTTGTCTAAGATACACATAGTTATGTACCTGAACTTAAATTCCGCGGTAAAATCCTCATATAAAAATATTAAAGTGGCAATATTTCGAAAACGCAAGTTTTCGGAATAGACAATCCTATAGAAACTTACCCTTATTTTTAATGCTAAGTAGAAAACAATCTAAACTTTGAGGGTTTCCATTGGAGAATGTAGATTTTTTGCAGTTTTCTCAATTTAATTTTTAATCTTATTTTTTTAATATCCTGTATAATAATTAAAATTTTTTATAAAAAATCTATTAAAGCAGGTCCTTTTCAACAAGGAATCCGACTCAAATTAAATAATAAAGGCTTCCTCCTTATAGGAAAAATTAATTATTATTTTAAGGTTTGCACACTTCATTTTAGAAATATAACCTTAAATATGTCAAAACATGATTATTAGACTTAGGTATAGGACATGATATACGGAATCTGCCTAGAATCTTACGTAGAATTGAAACATGTAATAATATGTATATAAGGTGCAGTTTGTTCCATTTAAAATAAGCGTTGCCCCCATCAACATTAGCATAATGTCCAATTTTCAAAATTTTCCTATGTATAATTTTTCATATACAGTGTGTCCCCGGATCGGCGCATGAATAGGTTAAAGAGACTAAAAAAAATTTTGTTGAATATTCATCTTCTGGGGTTCAGCCCTGCAGATACAAATGTGTCATAATTTCAATTTCGAAAAATGCCTTGGAAATTTACAAAAAAATTACCCCTAGTAAATGCCACTTTATGTCTACTTTGATATTTTGCATTCTATTGATTGCATTCTATTGAAGTATTAAAAAAATTTCTTTAAGAAAAGTGATCCAAAATAATAAATTAAACACAGTCGGTTACGAAATTAAAATTTTTGAGAAGAAGAAGATGAAGTTTCACTTCAAAAAATTTTAATCTGCATCGATTCGAGGACACACTGTATAGATCTAGGCGGTTCCCGATCGGACACCCTTTATATTTGTGTTTTCTAGTTTCTCTCGGTTCTAATTGATACAATAACGAAAATAAATAGAAATTTTAACATTTCAGTAGCAGAATGTGAAAATATTAAAATAAGCTTTAATATACATATACAGTTAAACCTCTCATAACGTACACCTCTAATAAGAGGACATCTCTATTTAGCGGACATTTTTTCATAGTCCGGAACTAGGTATATGAAATTCCATGAACATCAACCCCTCCTGGGCGGACGCGGACATGCTGTTTTCATACAAAGAGTGAGAAAACCCTCCTTTAAACGGACAATTTTTTTTTTAAATATTTGGGGGACGAATAAGTACGGTGCAAAAACTCTCTGAAGACAGACCGGCAACCAATGGCGTATGCGTGGCAGCGCGAAAGGACTTCGCCGAATGAAAGTATGTGTGATTCCCCGACATCAGTCCGCCGTTTATTTGTGAGTTGTAAGGTTAAAATCGTAAACAATGGCACAAAAATGTCGCATTTTGAGTCTGAAAGAAAGAGAGTATTGATGTTGTGGAAGTTTGTAATTTGATAACAATGATTTAGGAGAGTTCATTAACATTGATAGCAATGTGCTATTAGAAGATGATAGTGACCTCATTCCTACGGATTATGTAGTCCAAACTGAAACCACATCACTATCTGACGACTCTGATGAAGAAGTTGAATGCAGTAATCAAACAAATGTCACCAATTATCAATAAGCCATTAGTATGGTAAAGGAATTGTAAGAGTACGCGAAGAATAGAGGTGACTCTACCGCAATGGAATTGTTATTAGACTTAGCACAGTTTCTAGATTGCAAGTATAAAACGCAAACACGTCAAACTACGTTATTAGATTTTTTTAGTACATACATATACATAGTAATAATTTTGCATTTACATATTACCTAATAACAAATTTCCCATAGGCGGACACCTCTATTAGGAGGACACATTTAGACGGTCCCATAGTTTTCACTGTACTTCCAAATTTAAAGTGATGAAAAGTCATAAATATTATAGCATATGGATGATATAAAACCATTTATATGCCTTTTATAGCTACCTAACCGAATGCATAACTTAGGAAAAAAATTCTGGGAGCTGAGCAGATGGTAATTTTATTTCGATTTATAGCATTGTTATTTTTTGTTTAATGCTATTTATGCTAATTAGCCCCTGGAGATTATTTGGATCTAAATTAATGAAATAAAAAGCTTGTCACCTACCGGTTTTACGGCCGGCGTTCTCGGAATTTGAAAAAATAATTTTAATCAATTTGTGTGAGGTATTTTTGATTTTATGTGGGTATTAAATGGTAGTGACTGTTTTAGGAAGGTTTAACTACTTGTTTCATATAAGTTAAGTGATACCGGTTTAGCAGAAGCGTACCGGGGAACTTTCCTTAAGCAAGAACATTTTATTGTACCGCTTAACCAGTTTTAAATTAGTACAGCGAGTACTATTAGTCGAGGGTAGAAATTTTCATTAAATAGGGGAGACCGAGGAGGGTTGTGACAATTTTTACTTAAAAGAATATATCTCAATAAAGAATCATACTACCATTATGAGTTGTATGCCCCAATGTAGCTCAATCCTTGCTCTTTTAAAAACAGTCATCAAAGTGAATAAAAGTTATAAGGTTTCTGAGAAAACTGAAACGACTCCCTTTGTCACAACTCTCCTAACACCGAGGTAAATTGTGACATGTACCAAGATAAGTTGTAACAGCTGTGTCTAGACTAATTTTAATAGATAAAAGTACTTTTATATGAATTATAAACAAAACACACGTTTTTTTGCATAAAATTACTTTAATTATCATTTGGCATAATTGTAGGAACTACAATAACATGAAACATTAACATAACAGTATTAAATATTTTACAAGTAATTAATTATGACATCGTTATATCAAACTTAGGTTATAAGAACAAAGCAAACGAACAAAAAACATAAATAAACAGAAACAAACATTGCAAAAGTGTGTAAAATAAGCTAACCAGAAAATAACCATTAATAGGAGAGTTGTGACAGCGACGTGCCAAAAATCGCGATCTGATGGTCAGAATAATAATTCGTAATTTCGAAACAAGATGCAAGCACAGCAACACAATATAAAAAAATAGCATAACCACGTGAATGTAATATATCATGATATAAATACAATCAAAAATTTTATAAAAAATTTACCTATCGGTTGTTTTTTCATGTAGACGTCGTAATCACGCAACCGCTTGTCGTGGGCCATTGGCGCGCGCGTACCATAGAATAATATTTACGGCGCGTACTGCGTCAAGTAGCGTATCTATAAACAAATAATCGTGCGCTGTTGCCAGCTCGCTAACGGTCATAGATTCCGAGAAATCGTCGTTGTCACAAGTCTACTCTGTCACAATTCTCCTCGGTCTCCCCTACACTAAGAGAATGAAGGGTGTTAGTACATGGGGGGCGCCGTTTATATGGGGGCGGAGGAGCATTGGGGATTGGGAGTTCCGCAGATTTCATACTAGAACCATTAATTTTTTATCTTTCTAGTATATTTTATACAGGGTGTTACAAATTCGGCCTTCACCATTGGGATTTCAGAAACTGTAATAGATACGAAGTCAGTTAAATTGGGGCAAACTGCCCTAAATATACCTTAAATAAATACAGGGGCTTTCAAGATATTTGCGCTTAGATTTTTATTTTTTCCTGACTTTGTTCGAAGAAGTGTCCAAAAATAAATTTCACTTTCTCATTGCAACTTTTTCTTTTCCATAAGATGGCATTATCAGATCTTTCATGCGATGTTTGGTCTTCGGGTTACCATCATCAACTTCATTCTTTTAAATACGGACCTGGATCTTTTTGTTTAATTTATGAAAGATGACCAAAATCTACGTTCAGCGGTATACAGCACTTACTGGTTTTCCGACGTTTTGTTTCTTAAATTGACCATTTTCATTAAAATCCCCCGTAGTACGTTGCTGTATTTTTTTTTCAATTCGATATAATTCGAAAATGTAAAACTCAATGCCTGTTTTACAAGTCTTAAGAAAGTGAAGGCTTTAAGAGTCAAATTTTATTTGTATTACTAAAATAAATTACTTGTAAGTAGAAATTTGATACAACTATTGGTTTGAAATTAAAAAAAAACAGTAGGAGTACGTAATAACAATAACAATTAAAGACAGAAATAGCAATAATAATTTTAAAAAATCTTTAGTTTCTTCGGAAAAAAAAAGTAAATTACAGGAACGTAGGTACTAGCGGTATTTTAATGAAGATGTTCAATTTAAGGAACAAAACGTCGGAAAACCAGTAAGTGTTGTATACTACTGAACGTAGATCTCGGTTTCATAATTTAAACAAAAAATCCAGGCCCGTATTTAAAAAAATTAAGTTGATGATGGTGACATAGAAACGAAACGTCGCATGAAAGATCTGAGGAAGCGATCTTATGGAGAATAAAAACTAGCAATGGGAAAGTGAAATTTATTTTTGGACATCTCTTCGAACCAAGTCAGGAAAACCCAAAAACCGTATGTTGCAGTAAAATTGTGAATTTTTTTTCTCTCGTAAATCGAAAACAATAAAGACCACAGTTAATTCGTTCCAAGAAGAAGCAATTTTTTTAAATGTGGATGTTTTCCCCTATGATATCCCTCTTTGTTAGCCACTTAAAACGATTAGAATGACATCTATATTGAAAAAAATTATAATAAGTTAAATTATTAACGTACGTGCTCTTCGGTTTCATTGATTAACGTTCCACTCATGCACGCATATGGACAAAATTTTGATTTTTTGATACCCATAACTTACACATTTTGACAAGAATATCTTTATAATTGTTGGGTTTACACTAATGTTTACATATTCAGTAGTAAATATCTTTTGTTCTCATACTAACTACTTGTTTATGAAAATTCGGCACTTTCCTTGAATATTTATCGTCGTTCTGTCAGATTTTGAATATGGGACCACCAAGCAAGAGTAATTTATTATATACAGTGTTCCAGATAAGAATGCACTTTACAGGAATCGCGTCCAACCAGAACATACAAAAAGGATTAGTGAGTTCTGCAACGTCATATTTTCGAATTAAAAAAATTCCTAATATTTCCGAAGATACAGGGTGTTATGGAAATGACGTATTATATTTAAGCCGGCATTTCCTGAGATGAAAGCAAATTGAAGAAAAATATCCAAAAATGGCGCTTTAAATTAATATGTCCTGTACATGACCTGGCGTCAAAACAAAATTAAGCACGTGGTGACACTGGGAGAAAGATAAACAAAACAACAAATGGCGGAAAACGTCAACTGACTCGAACCAACCGCCGCGGCGTTTATAAATGGCCAGGTATGTTCTCATTTGTTCAATTCGAACGACACCCATCGGAACTGAACAACTTAAATGCCACTTTACCCTTTAGAAAAAAAAATGCATTTTTATTTACCTTTTCAGCCAACCAACTTAATTTATAAAAAAACACCAAGTAGATAATCCAAACAAAAACGGGCACAATAACCTCACAAAACACAAAAACAACAGCACAAATTCACATAATTTTTCGCGTAAATTTGTATGCATCTCATGAACACATCTAAGTACCATTCAATCTGAATTAGTATTTTAAAGTGCGACTGTATAGACAAAAATACGCCCTTATTGTATAAAGTTTCATCCGGTGGTCTGGGAAATAATATAATTTTTTTCAACATTGGTATTTAACATCTAAAAATTTCTAGTAACTACACGTTTCAGTCTGTTTCGGGTTTATTCGGTCGATCGACATTGCGTTATTTGGAAATATCTAAAAATGAAGCGTTGCTACGATTATATTCATAAATTGCGGAATTTCCTTCTGTAATATTACTTTCCTGTATAATTATTGTCTCGGAAATGGCAACCGCGCTATTTTTCCGAATATGTACGAAGCACTCGACCCTTGGTTGGACTCGTCTATATTAAAACTGAAGGGGAGGTCCTGTTGTTGTTAACATAATTATTTCATCATTCTTTATTAAAGGATTAAAAATTGTTTTAGACCCATTAGAATTTCTGACTTTCTATTGCGAAATAATTTGTAGCCTTCTGCGTGCTGTTGTTCTATGTGTACGATAGTGTAATTATGCGTTAGTGTTTAATGCTTTTTTGTAATCTGATAATAGGTGCATATCTTCAAAAAAACTAATTTGAAACTCGTGGGTGTGTTTGATTTAGTGTAATTTGTTCTGTTTCACTATGTATTTTTTTCTATCGACGATATGCCGGTTATGTTCCGAGATTGGAAATAAGAGGCCGAATGGGGTTTAGTGGGTATAAGCATATTATGCAGTCCCACACTATCATCAGGGCACGTGATGAGCATAAACCTCTTCCCATAGAAGAAAGAACTGAAGGTGTCTATGCCCTGGATTCCTTACTCGTGTCGGCAGTCTGGATTTAATTTCTAAGTCAGCTATTTAAAGCTTTACACTTTTCCACAGTTTGGCAACATTGCGCCAGAACATGTGTTTATTACACAGTTGGGCAGTGTAATATGATTGTGCCGCGGAGTGACCTGTGGGTTTATGGGTGAATTACCCCACTTTTTAAACGCTCGATTTAAAAAAAATAAAATATGTAGCGCTTCTCTAGGACACCCCAGGAATCACCCATTTAAATATAATAAGTCATTTCCATAACACCCTGTATGTGGACCCAACCGACTTCAAGTGCAAGTCAATCGAGAAGAACATTGCCCTGCTAAAAGGCTTTAATTGTAGAAAAATATTGACGTCTGCAGTCCTGCCGGCCGGTAGAACAGCACGCTATCCATACAAGTTGCTCGTATGATAATTACTTTCAGCAACATTTAATAAATCCATATTTAAAATGGAAAAATTTACATGTTATGGGCTACTGTGTATTCAATTCAAGAATATGAATAACATTACCAATGCAAATGTCATTCAAGTTGTATTTACGAGGACCACCCCTTCCGGAAATACGAGATTTAAGTTCCAATCCCAGATTTTAACACTCGATTGCGTCGTAGAGCTTAAAGTTTGACTAATAATAATATTTTTACTAGCCGAGCTCCGCGGCTTCGCCAATGTAGATTTGATCAGTGGTATAGACAGGCTTCCTGTACGGAGGTATTTTTTTTTATGATCATACACAAGCACTATAGGAAAAATCCTTTAGGGCACTCTGGGAGTTGTGCGTGTGCGAATAAATCGTTTAAATTTGGTTTTTAATCGTTCGAGGTTATATTCGTTGAGAAAAACGACCTCGGGAAGGTCGTTCCATAAGGATGACGTCCTCCAGATAAGAGAATTCTTAAATAATGAAGTTCGAGGAGTACTAAGCTTAACCACATATGGATCGGCGGCAGTGGTTCGTCGTGTATTTCTGCTATTCGGCGCTCTGGGCGGAATTAAGAAGGCAAGGTCAGCCGAGCACTTTCCATGAAAATATCTGTAAAAGCGAGTCAAACCCCAACCTGTCTTCGATGTTCTATTTAGGCTGTCGAGGTTCTTCGTCAGCTCGTGGTCTACAATCAAACGAATGGCCCTCCTTTCGATGGAGTCCAGTAGCCGAAGAGTATGTTTGGGTGCAGAGCTCCATACATGCAGTACTCTATTGACGCCCAGCGCGGCCCAGCAAATTAATAGATGAAGCCAGTGGGATTGTGTGTTTGTCCATGAGTATACCCGGTTCTGTAATGTTAACCTTTTTAGATAAAACTGCTGCCTAGATTTTTATTAGCGTTAAATTCGACTTGGTTACTGTCACCCCAAGCCAAAATTTCTTCCAGGTATTGGCTGAGGCGTGATACTTCATGCTGTCTGCGAAGATGTGCATCGGCAGACGATGTTTGTGCATTCAAAGAGGAAAATGAGCTATGTGCTCTATCATCAGCTAAACTAAACATCTGATTTTTAGTTTTTACTAAAAGGTTGTTAATGTAGAGTAAGAAGAGGGTGGGAGACATAATGGACCCTTGAGGAATACCGGCATTGATGGTGAAGGTGTCTGAGAGAAATCCGTCAATCGCCACTTGCAGAGAGCGGTCCTTAAGAAAGCTAGACAACCATGCACAGAATCGACTGGACATACCATAGGATCGCAGTTTACTTAGAAGTCCCTCATGCCAAACACGATCAAAGGCTTTAGAAATATCCAGTGCAACAGCCCGAGACTCCCCATGATGTTCGATTGCGTTGTTCCAAATATGGGTGACATAGGCTAGAAGATCTCCAGTTGATCTGGACTTCCTAAAACCATATTGATGATCGCTGATAATGTTGAAGCCTTCCAGGTACTTTAGAAGATGTTGGTTAATAGCTTTCTCTAAATAAACCCGTAATTCAAATTAAAAATAAAGTGATATTTAAATTTTGCATATTTCGGTCTATGGATTCACGACAAGTTACGAGGAACTACTAAAAATATTTTTCTGGACCTTTGGAAACCTATGTACAATTGATTTCATAGAGCACTTGAAAAAATTGTATTTTCGGAATAAATTTATTTTTTGAGGAAACGCTTTGATATACGTATAGAACCGTAAATACTAGGTATTTATAAAGAACAACTAATTTTTCATCAAATTAAATAAAAATATACAGGGTGTTCCATTTAAAATATGAAAATTTTTAATGGTTGAATTATTTCACAAAGAACCGTCAATTGTGGCCATCCTGTACATTTTCTGCCAAGTTTGACATATTCTTGAGACTTGATGATCTTCCAGTTATTCGGTAACACAATTTTTTTTGTCCAAGAGCTAAGATAAAAAAATTATATGGATTATTTCATGACCATGCATCTGACAAATAATTACAAAGAGTATAGATATCTCAAAAACAGGCACAGTCAGACAAAATGATGTTCTACATAACTTTCTTAGAATTTAATGGTTAATCGAAAATTATAATAAAAACTGCCATGTTGTATTTAAAAAACGAAAGTTGACACCTACTTCCTGTATAACCGGAAATGACAGGAACATATGAATATTTTAGTAAAAAGAACGTATCGATAAACCAAAATCCCCAAAGTTTCAGAAACATATGTTCAGTGGTTCTCCATAAAGTTCTAATGCGAGCTCGTCGTGAATCACCCTGTATAATATATATATTTTTTCTATCAATTACATAATGGATCAAGTAATAGTTAGAAATAAATATTTGAATAGTTAAGCAAAATAAATCATCGTGGCAAATATGACATGAGAAAGAAGAATAGGATTTTGAGAGAAGAATTTTTAGAAAGAATCCAACAGCGGAATCAACACTTAATAAATTATTGCGCACCCCAATCGGTAGATCATGCCGCAATACGAGAAGCCAAGAAGTCACTTATATCATCTGCTTTGAGTCTAGCAAAACCAAGACGAAAACGTCCACACGATGATTTTATCATAAATTATCATATTTTTTAACGTAAAAATTTATATTCGGTCGGGCGAGACCCAGAGGTCCGCATAGGTCCACAATATGAATACAAGGGAGCATATAACAAGTATATGGGAATATAAAAAAAACGACCCGACTGTCACTTGACATTCATAAGTCAGTTGGCCGGCAATAAAGAACGGGGCGAAGCGCGAGGTGAATCTTGAATGTGCGACGGCCGATTTGTGTGTTGGCGCTGGACCAGCGACGCATTCCGCGCAAGAAAATGCGGCGTGTGCCCCCTTTTTTTGGGTGACGTTTTTCGGGCTTTGGTCCAGTGGCGTTCAAAATCACTGCTGCGCTATTGGTCGAAATATTAATAGTGGGACATATATTTAAAATTTTTTTGGAAACTACTACTCAAAAAATAATAATTTATGGTATTATTGGAAATAAACTCCTGGACAAAATTAACGCAACATCATAAATTTCCCATATTTTTTATGCTATTTTTTTTCCGAATTTATGATCCGATTTGAATGATTTTTTTCTTGCATTGTAGGATTGTTTCTTGACAATGTCATAGTTTTCGCTGTTTATGATAAAAATTTAATTTTCGATTTATACTGGATGTACTAAAAATGCTATGTTTATTTCCGAAAATTCGCATCACCCTGTGGAGTATATTAGCAACCGAAACATATTTCAGTTGACATTAAACGGTAGGTCCATCTTTCCCCAACATTTTCTTTTTTGGTTTACTTCATTATCTCTGTTATTAAAGGAGATACATCGTTTTATAGAGTAACATGTTTTTATAGACTTTAATATTCAACACACTCATTGTTAAATGTTTTCAAGTAGACTATGGACTTTTTCTGACATTGCAAGCGATGTGTCAGCAGATGTTGTGTTTTACAGTTACAAAGGTCAAATAAAATTCGCCATACTGATAAAAACTGTTCGGAAACTGCTTATTAAACGTTCGTTTCGTATGCCCAGTTGCCCGACGAGTATTTTAATCTTGAAACCTACTTGAAAACATTTAACAATGAATGTGTTGAATATTAAAGTCTATAAAAACATGTTACGCTATAAAACGGTGTATCTCCTTTAATAACAGAGATAATAAAGTAAACCAAAAAGAAAATGTTGAGGAAAGATGGACCTACCCTTTAATGTCAACTGCAATATGCTTCGATTGCTAATATACTCCACAGGGTGATACGAATTTTCGGAAGAAAACATAGCATTTTTATTACACCCAGTATAAATCGAAAACTAAATTTTTATCATAAACAGCGAAAACTATGACATTGTCAAGGACCCAACCTACAATGCAAAAAAAATCATTCAAATCGGATCATAAATTCAGAAAAAAAAATAGCATCAAAAACATGGGAAATTTATGATGTTGCGTTAATTTTGTACAGGAGTTTATATTGCCTACATTGGATGCAATTTGAAAAAAAAATATGACTCGTTGGACCCATCGACTTGAAACAAGCATGAACCCGGTATTTCTATCTGCTTAGTACACGTCAATGTGACGCCTGTTATTATGAAAATAAACACAACAAAATTCTATAGCTAGAATCTCCGTTTCTTTTTCATCTTCTTATGGTACGGAGGAGGGTTGGACGCTGAAAGCGAATACAATTAACAAATTAGAAGCTTTCGAGATGTGGCTATATCAACAAATATCCTGGACGGCGAAAGTGACAAATGAGGAAGTTCTTAGACAAGTCAACAGGGAACGCGAACTGTTTGAGACAATTAAGAGGAGGAAAACAGCATACCTGGGACATATCGTGAGGAGTGAAAGATACCGATTCTTGCAGCTGATGATCGAGGGCAAGATTCAAGACAAAAGAAGGATCGGAAGGAAGATGTCGTGGCTGAGAAACATCAGGCAATGGACAGGGATACGCGATGTTCAGTCACTGATATAGTTGTTGCAGAAATATACCGTTGATTCTTACTGCCATAAATAAATTACCTGATTAAACCCTATTGTATACGCCCGAACCTCTTCAAGGCTCAATAAATGGGATCAGGGCCGGCTTGAGTATGTATACCACACCACATGATTTATTTTTATAATTTAAAATAAATAGATAAGTATTTTTTTTAGGTACCTATAATAAATGTAAAATAATGATAACAATTAATGATAATTGAAAATAATATAATTTAAATGTATAACTATTAGGATAACAAGTACAATAAAAATTAATTAAATTCTAAGAAACTATTGATAATTTATTTAAAATTTAACTCTGTATCACTATCACTATCTTCATCTAAAAGTACATGCAGTACACAGTTTTTCCAGCTGTCTGCAGAAATTTTTCTTACTTCGTTTTCAATTAATTCTACTACAGATGCATTTAATGTAGGAGAAATATTATTTCTCCTAATATTGGATTTTAATTGGTGCCATATTAGCTCAATAGGATTGAATATACAATAGTACGGAGGAATACGCAACACTGTATATCCATTTTCTGCTGCAAGTTTGTCACACTCGTATTCCTTATTTATTTTAAAAGCTTTTAATACTTCTAGCAGTTCTCGTTTTTTGTAAGTTTCTTCAAAATATAAATCATTTTCAATCATAAAATTTTGAATTTCTGCTTCTGTATTATTAGAATTGGGAATGATTTTTGCTTGCCGACTATGATAACTAGCATTGTCCATTACAATGACGTTATTTTCAGGTATATTTTTAAGGAGTTTATGTTTAAACGAATCTTCAAAAAGTTGTGCGTCGGTATCTTGATGGTAATCTAAAGAAGAATCTGCTATGTTTTTAGCTGAAAGCAACAGACAATTTGGAACAAACCCGTTCTCTGAACCAGCATGTAATATTGTGGTGATTATTTTGCCTTTATTTGATGGTGCCTTGGTTTGACATTTCTTGGAAGAATCATCCCAACCTTTTCTTGGAGTGTCATGGGTATCGAACCATGTTTCGTCAAGGTAAATAATTGGACGATTTTCTTCTCTAAATTGTTTAACAGCTGTTAAATATTTAAGTCTCCATTCCCGACACTTGAAGATGCCCCCTTATCAGCACAATTCCAAGGACGCCACATTCTACCACTAATAAGCCTAACTAAAAATTACTCGCCGGAAAACCACTAAAGATTAAAATTATTCAAAATCACTTTATATTTATATATGCATCAGGCATAGGTATAAATTGAATTTGTATGCCTGGTCCGGCTCTGCTCGAAAAGGTTTTAAAATTTGGGATTTTCTTATTTATTTTATGGTCGAATAGATAATGAGGTTTTATTGCAGTCAAGAGATCAACAATTCTGCAAAAACTATACATACCACAAGAGACATTGCAATGGAACATGTTATCGCGAACATCCATTAATGGATATGCACCAGAAGAAGAAAGAGCACTTTCCGAACGCTCCAAGGCGACGTAATGTCTTTGTCTAATTAACACAGACCGACCCTCTAGTTTAATCTGTATTTCCCCGCCAATGAGTATCCCATTGTTATCGTAGGTGGGCTCTTTTTTGGCGACCGATGCGCCACTTTGATATCTGGTCCCACCGGATAGGAATCGGTTTAAGATCGGTGAATAGATGGCGGATTAAATTAAAATTGTTGAAATTTACTGAAATATTCATCACTACAAGAGGCAGGAATGCCCAGGACATAGCAAGACATATTTTTTGCCGTTCGAGGAATCCGCATGCGAGCCTGACCCATTTAAAAATTAAAATTAGCGTTTTTATACATTTAGTTTTAATAAGGGATGTGTTGCTGTATCGCAAATTAATATACGGTAATTTATTTATACCTTATTTCAAGGGGGAAAATTAAAATTACGATCGAGAGTTCTTACGTGTTTAAATTGTTAAATTTTTAGGGATTTTTTAAGATATAGTGAAACCTCTCATAACGGACACCTCTAATAAGCGGACATCTCTATTAAGCGGACATTTTTTCATAGTCCGGAACTAGGTATATGAAATTCCAAGAAAATCAACCTCTCTTGGGCGGACGCGGACAGGCTGTTTTCATCCAAAGAGTGCGAAAACCCTCCTTTAAACGGACAAAAAATGTTTTAAAGTATAAGTACGGTGCAAACACTCGCTGAAGACAGACCGGCAACCAATCGCGTATGAGCGGCAGCGCGAAAGGACTTCGCCGAATGAAAGTATGTATGATTCCCCGACAGCAGACCGCCGTTTATTTGTGAGTTGTAAGGTTAAAATCATAAACAATGGCACAAAAATGTCTCGTTTTGAGTCTGAAAGAGAATATTGATGTTGTGGAAGTTTGTAATTTGATAACAATGATTTGGGCGAGTTCATTAACATTGATAGCAATGTGCTATTAGAAGATGATAGTGACTCCATTCATGCCGATTATGTAGTCCAAACTGAAACCACATCCACTATCTGACGACTCTGATGAAGAAGTTGAATGCAGTAATCAAACAAATGTCACCAATTATTATTAACAAGCCAGTAGTATGGTGAAGGAATTATAAGAGTATGCAAAGAATAGAGGTGACTATAGCAATGGAATTACATTTTCTAGATTGCAAGTATAAAACGCAAACACGAAACACGTCAAACTACGTTATTAGATTTTTTTAGTACTACATCCTAACTAAAACTAGTGTATTTTTGTTATGTTGTTATGTTTATTTGTACATACATATACATAGTAATAATTTTGCATTTACATATTACCCAATAACAAATTTCCCATGGGCGGACACTTCTATTAGGCGGACACTTTTATTAGGCGGACACATTTAGACGGTCCCGTAGGAGCCGCATAAGAGAGGTTTCACTGTATTTCCGAAAGGCTTTAGTAATTTTAGTGAAATTTGGGTTATCAGAAAGACCTAAAATTTAAAATTGTGTATGCTGCCTAAAATTTGGTAAAAAAAAATTTGAATAATAGAGGTGTCCGCCCATGGGAAATTTGTTATTAGACAATATGTAAATGCAAAATTATTACTATGTATATGTATGTACAAATAAACATAACATAACAAAAATACACTAGTTTTAGTTAGAATGTAATACTAAAAATATCTATAATAACGTAGTTTGACGTGTTTGCGTTTTATAAAGTAATAAGTCTGATAACAATTCCATTGCTGTAGAGTCACCTCTATTGTTTGCATACTCTTATAATTCCTCTACCATACTAATGGCTTGTTGATAATTGGTGACATTTGTTTGATTAGTGCATTCAACTTCTTCATCAGAGTCGTCAGATAGTGATGTGGTTTCAGTTTGGGCTACATAATCGGTAGGAATGGGATCACTATCATCTTCTAATAGCACATTGCTATCAATGTTAATGAACTCGCCCAAATCATTATTATCAAATTACAAACTTCCACAACATCAATATTCTCTTTCAGACTTAAAACGCGACATTTTTGTGCCATTGTTTACGATTTTAACCTACAACTCACAAATAAACGGCGGACTGCTGTCGGGGAATCACACATACTTTCAATCGGCGAAGTCCTTTCGCGCTGCCACGCATACGCGATTGGTTGCCGGTCTGTCTTCAGAGAGTTTTGCACCGTACTTATTCGTCTTCCAAATACATTTAAAAAAATTTTGTCCCTTTAAAGTAAGGTTTTTGCACTCTCTGTATGAAAACAGCTTGTCCGCGTCCGCCCAAAGGAGAGTCCGCCCATGATTTTCAAGGAATTTCTCTTATTAGAGGTGTCCGTTAGGAGATGTTTCACTGTATATGGTTTTATATCCTATTAATGCAGAAGAAAATTGAACTTAATATACTTCCGGACATAAGAAAATAACAACACACTCTCAAAAATATTAGCACCCTGGATTCCAAATTTTTAAAATTGAAAAATTTATCAATTTTATTTAATGCAAACTAAAAATTTTATAAAGGAACCTTAGAAATCCTCGTCGTTTAAGTTTTCCTCGTCGATTCAAAATAAAAAGAAGCGATAAAAACCTAAAAAAGACCTAATAAAAAAAATACAAGTACAATACCACAGAGCTGACCACGAGACATAGCCCATAGCTACAATAAAAGACCAATAGACTACTCGGACCAATATTTAAATTAGGTCCATTATAAAATGTATAGCAGCAGCAGCGACCAGCGAGTGCAGGGGAGTGTGACTGCCCATCCCGAGACAAACTCGGGACTAACCTACGAGACGCGATCGATAAAAACCGACTCTATATAATTATGTATGTATATACAGATACTTAGCCAAAAGCATTTTGATCGTCGTTAATCTTTAATACATAATTGATAGGTGCGTGGTGCCCGATAGAATTTTAAAAATGTATATTTTATATTTTAATATCGAGTCGAGAGTTAAGGCTGATTTCTCGATTAAAAATGGATCGGAAATAAAAAAATCGTCCGTCCTTTTATTTTTAAATTGGCCAAGTTGTATGTCTCCATCACAAAGGAATGATTGGTGGTGATACCACTCAGTGGCGCAGTGAGGGAGGGTTTTGGGGGTCGACGCCCCTCCCCAAACTATAATTGTTTATGAAAGTAGCGAATGGCAGAGAGCAAAGTAGGCTCTTCTCAAGACTCCAGCAGACACAGAATTTGTTAAGCTGCGTAGAAGGAAGATATTATTGCTTAGTTTTCCGGCTAAGCCGGTCAATATGAGCATCCCATGTCAGCCTCGGGTCAATAGTAATTCCCAGAAAGCGCACAGCGTCCTGCGTCTGCAAATTTATGTCATATTGTCTCAAAGAGAGTGTCTTCCCGCAACCCCGAACAACCCCCAAGTGTACCTCGCTTGTCCTCGTGGTCCAAGAGGCCAGAGCTATTGCCCCTTAATGATATGTTTGTATCATCAACATAAATATTAAAGTCGACAGAGTTGAAATTCTCTGGCAGGTTATGTACTCTGTATAAAATTTTACAGTTACTGATTTTTTGTTTCCTAAAAAGAACAGAATTAAACAAATCTTAACTTTAAATAAATACCATCGTTCCAAGAAAATAATGAACCTCATAACCTAACCTCAATATTTATAGAAATGGAGTTAAATTGTTAATTTATGAAAGTTTACATTGGATTTGCTTAAAACAACATTCAAATTATTATTAAAACAATTATATTTATTTGAATTACGTTTACTTACCTTATATGGTTAATCTAACCTTGATAATTGTAAAAACAAAAATAAATCGGTACTTATCCCATTTCTACTTTACTCAAGCAGTGATTATGTTTAATTGGTTGCCTAACAATTCTCTGTTGCGTATATTTTTTTAATTTATCATAAAAGGAACCTAAAAGGATCCCCACAATCAGTGGCGACTCGTGACTTTATGACAATTATTTTTAAAATTTTTTTTTGGTGTAACAACCAAACAATTACTTTCTAGGCGTTTTAAATGTAGAAAGAAAAGAAGTAATAAGAAAATGCGTTAGGTAAAACATATTTTTATTTATTTTTTAATTTTACACAAGAAAATACAACTTTTGGAAAATAAGAAAGTTTTTCTTAGTGTGTATCGTTCTTAAACGTAAAGTCCGTTCTTCGGTTGTAGAAAATTGATCAATAACAGCATCATTAAAGTTTGGAATACCCTCTATAAATTTTTTTACGTATATTTAATTTTTAAACTTTCTTATATAAGTCCCTAGATTTACCCTTTGTGGTCTGCGTTAAATTCATTTCGGGTTTAAGTCTTCCCGCATTCTTCACTTCAATTTTTTGCTCCAAACTCAAAGAGCTAAAGTTATTTTTTAAATAGTCCACCGTCAAACTATTCATTTTAACTTAATAAATATATAAACATACACGCTCGAATTTCTAACTAGATGCACGAACATACAACGGCGCGGCGCACACTAAAATTGTGCTCCTTTCCCATGTTATATCGCCATGGCCCCGCTATCCCCTGCTGTCTCCCGCCACCTGTTACTACAGAGAAACTGCATTATGCCCCGCCTACTTAATCGCACATACGAACAAATCTCGTCATAATCGTCATTAACCTCGACCGAGTCCCGCTATCCCCTGCTGTCTCCCGCCACCTGTTACTACAGATAAACTGCATTATGCCCCGCCTACTTAATCGCACATGCGAACAAATCTCGTCATAATCGTCATTAACCTCAACCGAGGCACGGTTGCCGAATCGAGAGCCTATAATATACCGTTTGGTTGACGGTACGATAAAATATTAGGGAGGATCGGACTTTATACGATAATTGACGGTACGATAAAATATTAGGGAGGGTCGCACTTTATACGATAAATAAGATTCAATGAATATAAATTAATATTTTTTTATTCGTTTTGGAGGTGCACGTGCGCATGTGCTCCTGTGGAAGGACCGTCACTGCCCACAATCAAAAAAAAAAGGCAAATATACTTAATTTTTTTAATGTGCAGTATGGTGCCCAACACCCCAACTCATGGTTCCCAAAAAAGAACAAACCTCAACAAGCCCAAACAATTTGAACGAATAGTAAAGAATCCGTCAAAACCCACCAAAACCAAAATCAATTCGTTTGGTATCCATCTCCAATGAATACCAGCCGATAAAACGCTCCTTGAATGGATGGACAATTAGCCTATTCACCCATATAACATTGCTTATCTTTACGAGCTTGTCAGCTGTTTTCATACAATGCAGTTAAATTTTTTTTATTTTCGTATATCTTCTACATCATATAATATACATCTTGTAAATTAATCGGTTGATTATTTCCGTTATTTTCAGAATTGCATGCGACCGTCCTTCGTGTAGCAATTCTCACACTAACAAAAGACGGTCATCCGAACTGTCAACGTTATGCATCGTTCAAATCACGTAGACCTAACGTCTGTCATTTGTCCACATAGCATCACGCCGCCTCGCACATCATAGAGTGCCGCGGATGCGTATCTCACCCCCGCATCTTTTTTCCGTTTTTATCTCTTTTCTCGCGAATGGACTCGGCTCTTTGGTACGCACTTTTTTTTATTGTGTGTCGTGTTTTATAGAAGTTCCGTGCTTTGCGCAACTAGTTTTAGTTTTTAGGAAATGTTTTTTGAGAGGTTAGGCAGGTCAGATTGTCTTAAAAAGCCGTTTCGAATGCTGATTTAAGTAGTTTTATAACCGTATACGAATACAAGTATGCAGGAAGATTTTTTTTAGGTCTTTGTCGGCGGGGTAATAAAAGTTTTAAGGCAGACATTTAGACGACATTATAATATGTCGTTTAGCGAACTTATTTTAAGAAATATGTTCGTAGCACTAATGGGTATTTTAGATGACTGATTTACTATTTCGACAACAGCGAGACGGCCAATTCAACATTCGCGGTGATACCATATGTTGCGCATAATAAAAGTCCATCAAAAAGTGAACAAAAATATAATTTCTCCGTCTCTCCTCACGATAATTCCTAAACTACTCAACCGATATGGCCCAAGTTTGGCATGCCTGTGTAAAATGAGTGTCAAATTATGAGAAACATATTTGTACCCGCAATTTCGCTCGCGGTGATACCATTTGTTCCATATCAAACTTCGATCAAAAAGTTAATAAATAGATAATCCCTCCGTTTCTCCCCAGGATAAACAAATATATTAAATCCTGGACAAAATTAACGCAACATCATAAATTTGCCATATTTTTTATGCTATTTTTTTTTTGATGAATTTATGATCCGAATTGAATGATTTTTTTTGCATTGTAGGTTGGTTCCTTGACAATGTAATAGTTTTCGCAGTTTATGATAAAAATTTAATTTTCGATTTATACTGGGTGTCCTAAAAATTTTATGTTTCTTTGCGAAACTTCGCATCACCCTGTGGAGTATATTAGCAAGCGAAACATATTGCAGTTGACATTAAACGGTAGGTCCATCTTTCCCCAACATTTTCTTTTTTGGTTTACTTCGTTATCTCTGTTATTAAAGGAGATACACCGTTTTATAGCGTAACATGTTTTTATAGACTTTAATATTCAACACATTCATTGTTAAATGTTTTCAAGTAGACTATGGAGTTTTTCTGACATTGCACGCAATGTGTCAGCAGATGTTGTGTTTTAAAGTTACAAAGCTGCCCGACGAGTATTTTAATCTTGAAACCTACTTGAAAACATTTTGAATGTGTTGAATATTAAAGTCTATAAAAATATGTTACGCTATAAAACGGTGTATCTCCTTTAATAACAGAGATAATGAAGTAAACCAAAAAAGAAAATGTTGGGGAAAGATGAACCTACACAATAACCTCACAAACACCAAAACAAAACTACATAAACTCGGTATGCATCTCATGAACACATCTAAGTTTTTTATAAGATTATATTCATAAATTGTGGAATTTCCTTCTGTATAATGATGATAAAGTATATTTTGAAGGGGTTGTCCTGTCTATCAACATAATTATTTCATCATTCTTCTTCAGTAAAGGATTAATAAATTTGATTAGCCCATTAGAAATTAGCTTTTTTATTATTTCTGAATTTCTATTGCGAAATAAGTTGTATCCTATAGTGCTGTTGTTCTATGTGTACGGTAGGTTATTGTAAAGTGTAATTATGCGTTAGTATTTAGTGCTTTTGTGTAATCTAATAATAGGTGCATATCTTCAAAAAAACTGATTTGAAACTCGTGGTGTCGTGTGTGTTTCTTTAAGTGATTTAGTGTAATTTGTTCTGTTTCACTATGTGTTTTTTTCTCTCGACTATATGCCGGTTATGTTCTGAGATTGGAAAGAAGAGGCCGAATGGGGTTTAGTGGGTATAAGCACACTATCATCAGGGCACGTGATGAGCATAAAGCTTTTCCCATAGAAAAAAGAACTGAAGGTGTCTGCGCCCTGGATTCCTTGCTTCCTAGATTTACTTTCTAAGTAAGCTAAATATTTATTTTTATAAGATACTAAAGTTTTACATTTTTACACAGTTTGGCAACATTGCGCGTACCAGGGGTTTGTTATAAACTGCCACAGGGTGCTATGATTCATTACCGCGGAGTCACCTCTGAGTAAGAGGGTTTGTTACCCCACTTTTAAAACGGTCGATTTAAAAAAAAAATATGTAGCGCTGCTGTAGGACACCCAAGGAGTCACCCATTTAAATATAATACGTCATTTCCATAACACCCTGTATATTCAAAATGTGAAAAAAGTTTTTTGTTGACTTTAAAATTTGCTTATTTGTAATGTTCAATTACATCAAGATAATTTCTTGCTTTTGAAAATTAATGGATTAATTGGAATCTTTTGGTCCCCTACTATAATAATTGAAAATACTCAATTAGAAAACATATTTTTTTGCGTACCTATACAAAGCTAAAATTGATTCAGGCTGGTGTTTTATTTTTAAAATAAGTACCTCTTTTTTTGTGTGTATGCGCGAATATAAAGGAAGTTTTCCCAGTCGCCTGAGGCTCATTAATAAAAAACAAATAAAGCTCGAGATTTATTATTTCATTTCAAATGCCTATAGCAGTCGTCGTTCCTAAAAAAACCCGCATGAAAATTATAACCTCGGTCCTAAAAGCTATTATTTGGAATAATGTATATGATCGAACTGGGTGGACCAGAAAAAAGGTAAAATGACCCATCCACAAGCCGGCCGAAGGTGCGCGGAATAATCTTTTTTGTCTTTAAGGCTGTCTTCCTATATATAAAATAATATCCATCTACGAAATGAGAAAATTAACAATTCTGCCTCAGAGCTGCTCATTCTTCTGCGCTTCATCAGCAAACCAGGCTTGAGGACATGACGAATAGACTTCATCGTATGCCATATAACAGGTCTTGTAGTGCCAGAAGAGTTCTCAATTCTGTTGTAATACTTTGCGATCTAACGAAGGCATTAGGTTATTTATCTATAGCAGTGGCGGCTCGTGACCTATGATAGAGGGGGATCACAAGTATGGTGAAATTTTTCTAGGCGTTTTAAATTTAGAAAGAAAAAAAGTAATAAGAAAATGCGTTAGGTAAAACATATTTTTATTTATTTTTTAATTTTACACAAGGAAATACAACTCTAGGAAAATAAAAAAGGTTTTCTTAGTATGTATACTGCCGTCGTAACAAAGAGTACCGTATCTGCAAAATTGTCATTTTGAGGAAACGATACAAACGTGTATTGATCTCTGTTGTTTTATATAATGTACTAAATAGTTCGAAAATATTTTATATCTATGAAATTTTACACTCAAAAATCGATGGAAATAATTTTAAAACTCTAAATCCTTTTTTTTTCGTTTATAGCGCACTTACGGCATTTAAGGCTACTATATTGTAGAGTAACTCAAACATTTGAAATAATCGTACCTGCAAAGAAAAACAGGTACGGTATTCTAAGTAGTTACGGTTTTTAAAGCTTGTATCTCGCGAAACATGCTTTTAAGCTACGAATTGCTTTAGAAGAAACGCGTCAATAAAAACAATATTCAAAGATTATTTTTGGATGGGCAAGATACACGCGTAAACCGAAAAAACAGAGCGGATTGCTGAGAGTGTGTTGGTGATCGACGAGACACAACGTATCCGACCGCTGGTTGGTCTTCAACTAACAAACGCAAGCGTTCTGCGCTATATGAAACTACTTCGCTCAGCCGATGTAAGGCGTCAAGAGGTCATTGGCATTTGACCTAGTGACGTACATGGCTATTACTATTATTATGTTTTTTCGGGTTGTTTAAAACATAGTCCGTCGTAAATGTTCTTCAATTAATTGTACAAAAAGGTATCACAGAATGGAAAAGTGTTTAAATTATTCTATTTTGTCTAATAAAGAGTTTAAGGTGTACATATGACAACACCGGCTTACATGTATCGCAGTGCCACACAGGTGTTTTTCTGGTTTGACGTCAGGTCACTTTTACCGCTGAATGAATTGAAAGCGTCATTTATAGCTATTTTTCTTCGATTTGTCTTTATCTCAGGAATTGCCGGTTTAAATATAATACGTCATTTCCATAACACCCTATATAATAAATACTAATAATAAACAGGTCATTTTATACATAGACATAGGCAATTGAACCAATATATGAACTTCGCATGTCGGCTCTTAAACACGAAAAACATTCAGACGAGCTTATGGGAACATTTTTTAATACTTCTGTTTTAATTAATTTTAATTCCGATGAATATATATAAACAATGGCAGAATCTATCAAAGGCCTTAAACAGATCGTGGGATTTCCAGATAATTACCGCTAAACGAAAGGCATCACCTTACATAGAAAAATGACGGGCCGGAGTCGACGTGACAGCAGAATCACATTCCGAAAAAATAAAGGCCGTTTGATAAATTTAACTGTGGAAGTTATTCCTATTGTTGATGCTTGAGGCCATCAGCCGAAAGAGAGCACAACCACCATCAAGTTACATGACAAAAACACAAAGCCACCGTTTTCAATCATGCTCGTCCTTAAAACAGTGGCGGACCTAGATCTCTCTACCGTCACATGTCATAATCTTAAAAACATTAATAAAAAATATGTGCACTTTATTTCTTAAATCTCAACAAGTCCGTTTCAGTTTTAATCATTTTTTTTTATGATCAAACACAAGGACTATAGGAGAAATCATTTAATCGTTGGAGGTGATATTCGTTGGGAAGCACGACCTCAAGGATGTTAGTTCTATATGGACGACGTCTTCCAGATGAAGGAATTCTTAAATAATGAAGTTCTGAGAGCACTAATCTGAACCATATATGGATGGGCGGCAGTGGTTCATCGTGTATTCCTGCTAGTCGCCGCTCTACGTGGAATTCAGCGGGCAAGGTCAGTCGACTATTTTTCACGAAAATATCTGTAAAAGAGAGTGAAATCCCCAACCTGTCTTCGATGTTCCAGGCTGTCGAGGTTCGTCGTCAGCTCGTGGTCTCCATCGGATGAATGGCCCTCCTCTCGATGGAATCCAGTAGCCGAAGAGTATGTTTGGGTGCAGAGTTCCAGACATGAGAGCAGTTATTCTAGTGATGGTCGAATCTGGGCTTTGTATAGTGTCAAAAGTTGTTGAGGTTCATACAACTTTTTGGTCCAGAAGAGTATATCAGCGATTGCCACACCATGGCTCTTAGATTGACGCCCAGCAAATTAATAGATGAAGACAGTGGAATTGCAATGTCCTACCATGACCTTATCCGGTTCTGTAATGTTAACATTTTCAGAGAAAACTGCTGCCTGGGTTTTTTAGCGTTAAATTCGACTTGGTTACTGTCACCCCAAGCCAAGATTTCTTCCAGGTCTTTGTTGAGGCGTAATACTGCCGTGCGCGAAGATTTGCGTCGGCAGCCGATGTTTGAATATTCAAAGTGGCAGGTGGTTTGGTGCGGTGAACTTATAGATACGTCGAATTTATGTTTGAAATTATGATTTGTGTCTTAGACGAACTGAATCTTATAAGTGGGCAAAGTCTGCATTTCTTGCAGGATGGCGCTTCTACAAAGGTACTTATTAATGATGATGATTTTTAATGATCAATATCAATATACTCCACAAAAAGAGATCAAACGGGGTTTGGTCTGGTGATCGGAGAGGTCACTAAATCTTATAATCTTATAAAGGAAGTCTGCTGCTGGTTGGGAAGAAGCAAGTGAAAAGCAATAAACCTGCTTTTATGGACGGGAAAGCTTTGTGAAACCGCCACTGTAAAATCGGCTCAGAACAAAAATGAAAATTAATTAAAACATGTTCTGGCCTGCCATTCGGACTAGAAAGAGATGAATGGACGAAGGAGCAACGGAGAACAATGAACGATCGGGGCCCCGTGTGACAATACATGATAGATCGGCGCGATTCCATCTCGCTGCAGCCGTTCTACAATGGACCATTTATTTATTTATAAGTCCAATTTTGTTCTCATTTGAATAATTTCTCGTATCTCGAGGGCGTATGGATTTTTAGACGCTTAAATTGCATTTTTGGGAGGCTTTAGATAATAGCTACCATAGCAATGTTTATTTTAAGAAGTTATAGTTACGTAGTGAGATTATCTTTTTCATCACTAGTGCGTTAATAATCTTATAACATACACGGAAATAATAACTTCATTAAATTTACTATAAAAATAGTAAAACGAACGAGGGGTTGATATGTGTAAATATATGTATTAAGAACTAAACTGCCTTTAAATTATGGCAAAATTTTTATTAAAAATTAGAAAAATATTTAGTAAACTATTTTATATTTTTTTCCCAACGTCACTTTCCTTCGGTGATCGGTAGAATGCTTCCTCGTAACTCTCGCCACCTGTTCTCCTTACCAGTAAAAAGTTCTGATTGATCCGTTGCATCTGATTTAAGCTCTTCATTTTTGTATTTAAACTAGGTCATTTTTTCAATAAAAAATACATATTAAAGTAGGGGAGACAGAGGAGATTTGTGACAGAGTAGAGTTGTGACAAAGACGATTTCTCGGCTGACAACAGCGCACGATTGTTTGTTTATAGACGCGCTACTTGGCGCAGTACGCGCCAATGGCCCACGAAAAGCGGTTGCGTGATTACGGCGTCTGCATGAAAAAACAACCGAAAAGTATTTTTTTTTATAAAATTTTATTTATATCATTATATATTACATTCACGTGGTTATGCTATTTATTCTTATATTGTGTGGGTTTGGAGTTACAAAGCGTGGCATTTTGTCTCCCACTCTCTTCTTACTCTACATTAACGACCTTCTAGTGAAAACTAAAAATCCAATATTTAGTTTTGCTGACGATAGAACACTTATCTCATCTTTCTCTTTGAATGCACAAACATCGGCTGCCGACGCACATCTTCGCAGACAGCATGAAGTATCATGCCTCAACAAAGACCTGGAAGAAATTTTGGCTTGGGGTGACAGTAACCAAGTCGAATTTAACGCTAAAAAACCCAGGCAGCAGTTTTCTCTGAAAAGGTTAACATTACAGAACCGGAAATAGTCATGGCCGGACACGCAATCCCACTGGCTTCATCAATTAATTTGCTGGGCGTCAATCTGGAAGGAAATATGTCTTGGCATAACCACGTTGTGGCAATCGCCAAGATAGCTTCTCAGAAGCTTGGGGTGCTCTTCCGAACCAGAAAGTTGTACACACCTCAACAACTTTTGACACTATACAAAGCCCAGATTCGACCACCACTAGAGTACTGCTCTCATGTCTGGAGCTCTGCACCCAAACATACTCTTCGGCTACTGGATTCCATCGGAAGGAGGGCTATTCGTCTGATCGGAGACCACGAGCTGACGAAGAACCTCGACAGCCTGGAACATCGAAGACAGGTTGGGGATTTGACTCTCTTTTACAGATATTTTCATGGAAGGTGCTCGGCTGACCTTGCCCTCTTAATTCCGCCCAGAGCGACGAATAGCAGAAATACACGACGAACCATTTCCGCCCATCCATATGTGGTTAAGCTTAGTACTCCTCGAACTTCATTATTTAAGAATTCTTTAATCTGGACGACTTCATCCTTGTGGAACGACCTTCCCGAGGTCTTTTTTCCCAACGAATATAACCTCCAAATCATATCAAAAAATCTCTTAACATATATAACAAGATTTAACATGTAAGTCTAAATTATTTTTACTTTTTTGCGACTTGTTTAAAGTAACTTCTAATTTTAATCTGCCCTGTATGATATTCTAATTATTCGATCCTATTATGTATTTTTAAATTAATTTTACGAGAACTTATACTTTCGTAAATATTTCCTCGAAATTTGGTTTAAAAGTGATTTTAAACAATAAAGTTATTCAGAAAAGAATAGTGTGGTCACTTTTTATGGGTTTTGGAATAATATTATATAATAAATGTGATTTTTAGTATAAACCCTCGTTTCTAAGAGCATTAAAAATTATTCTCTCATAAGAATCATCAGTGTTTTATTTTAAATTCTTATGGAGTAACATCTATATCTATAATTTACCAATTTACGTTATTCTAGCTTAACAAAATAAATCATTTTGTAGGGCCTAATAAATAATTTTGAGGGGGTTTGTTCGGGTTTGTTGGGGGGGGGGGGGGCAAATTTTGAAGTTCCGCCACTGAAAACTCTCCTATCAAAGGTTATTTACTGGTTAGCTTATTTTTTTGCAATGTTTTTTCTGTTTATTTCTGTTCCTGTTCGTTTGCTTTGGTCAATTCTTACAACCTGAGTTTGATATAATATTAATGAAGCCATGGTTACTTATAAAAAATTTACTGTTATGTTAATGTTTCATGTTATTGTAGTTCCTACAATTATGCCAAATGATAATTAAAGTAATTTTATGCAAAAATAGTGTGTTTTGTTTATAATTCATATAAAAGTAATTTTATCTATTAAATATAGTCTAGATACACAGCTGTCACAACTTACCTTAGTACCTGTCACAATTTACCTCGGTGTTAGGAGAGTTGTGACAAAGGGAGTAGTTTCAGTTTCCGTGGATTTTCTCAGAAACCTTATAACTTTTATTGAATTTGATTATTGTTTTTAAAATAGAAAGGATTGAGCTACACTGCGGAATACAATTCATAATGGTGGTATGTTTCTTTATTGAGATATGTTCTTTTAAGTAAAAATTGTCACAACCCTCCTCGGTCTCCCCTATTGTCTCCCAAATTATCCCGTTCGTCTTGTTTCTAATTTATCGAATCTTCCTGTGTAGTCTATATTTTAATATTATTTCAAACATTTAAAACACAGCTTGCACCATTTTGAAATATTTTTGGGTAATTATTAGGAACATAAAGTTTACCAGACTTAAAAAAAAACATCTTCGGACAACAGAAAAATAAACACAATTAATTGTAGTATGAGCTTCGCACAAAGGAATTAAAATCCACAAAGCCGGACCTAACAAAAGCGTTACCGTCACGTCAATATTCTTGTTAAGTATGAAAAATGGCGTCGCGATAAACAAACGATTTATTTAAGATCGCATTGGAATTCACAATTCAAATTCTCATCGTCTTAATCCGATGGACGGTTTTTTCTTCATCGAATCATCATGTCATGCTAATAATTACCATTGTATGAAGAGTAGATGTGTTACAGGTTCGGCTCCCGCTGGTATCTTGAAAGGCCTCACCGACACGCGGAGCAGCAGGTCGGCTCGGCTCGCATCGGGGGAATTTGAGGAAGATTGCTATTTGGATTGTTGTTTTCTTTTCTTGTTTACATCTAGACGAGAGACGGGTCATCATGACACATTACAATGCATAGCTCAGCTTCTTCGTTAGTTTATGTTTGGATATTATTGGCTGAACACTACAGGTATTCAAATAATCTCCAAGAATCTTTGCAAGGAGTAGTTTTCTTCATTTACTTGTAGGGGTTAACATGGATACGCAGTAAAAAATCACTAAAAGATGCCTTGAGAGCTAACGATAGCTCAGTAAAGATTGTTTCAAGAAAAATGGATATAACTTAACGACTGCCGTAAAAGTACCTGGGTCATCCCATTATGTATGACCGTTTGTTATTATTATGTGAAAAGGACCCGATTGTAATAATTATAATTAAATATAGGCACATCAGGTAGGTTAGGTTGCTTAATTTATATTTAAATATCTTTTTGTGGTCAAATTTGTTAGTTTTTGAGGAATGGTTCAAGAATTGTCTTTTACCAAACATTCCTCAGAATAGCGTGATAGTAATGGACAATGCGAGCTATCACAGTCACCAATTATATAAAGCTCCAAGCTCAAATAATACAAAATTGGAGATTCAGAACTACATGGCGGCGAATGATATATATTTTGAAGAAAGTTATAGAAAAAGTGATCTTTTAGAAGTTTTAAAGAAATTTTGTATAAAAAAAGTATGTGTTTGTGACACATTGGCAGAAGAAATTGGACATACAGTGCTACGGCTCCCACCCTATTATTGCATTTTAACCCCATAGAGCATATGTGGCACCAGTTAAAATCACTGGTTAGGTCTGAAAATATTTCTCCGACTTTAAGTTCTAGTGTTGTACAATTAATACGAAAATGCTTTAATGATATTCCCCCAGGTAGTTGGAAAAATTCAGTCCGTCACGTAATAACTGTAGAAAATTCGTATATTAGTCTGGATCGTATAATTAATCCAATTATAATTAATTTTGATGAGGATAGCGATAGCGAAACAGAACTATCTATAGAATGACATTATAAATGTAAATAAATATGACTAGCAATATTTTAAAAAAATGTTATTTCATTTGATTACATTAATATAATCATATAATTACTTGTTTTCCTTAGTCCGTCCCTTCATACTTCACTTGTTTATTGCCAAGCTCTTGTCTACACAATGGGACCGACCCAGGAAATCCTTAAGTCGTATCCAATTTTCGTGAAACGTACTGTACTAAGATAACAACACTAAACTGACAAACCCGTTCTTAAGTGCTTCAAATTTTATACTTGATGCCGATCCTGAAGTTTTGTTCCAATCCCGCATATTTTCAGTTCTGTTGCAGGTGCAATCTTGTTACTTTTTAAAATGAAAACTAGTTTAAATTTTAGCTCAATTACAGCTAAATCAAATGAAAATATCATGTATGTATTATTTTTAAAAAGTCAGGGCCGTACTGACAATATTCTCAAAATTTTCCTGATAATATATAATTTGGTCCGAAACTAAAGTAAATAGAGTTGAGTGATAGATGAATCATTGTATTTGGGGCAAAAATATTCTAAAAAAATAAAATAAAAACACCAGGTCCGTATTTAAAAAAGTGAAGTTTACCACGATGAATGACATAAAATAAATGATAAGGCAATTTTACAAAAATGAAAAAATGATAAATATTTATTTAATGCGGGTTTTTCAGTAATAAGACCTTTCGAGTGATTAAAAAAATTAATTTTAGATGTTTTTAACAAATCTCATAAATAATAAATGATAAAAAAGCTATAAAATTGCACATGTTCTCTAATTAAGCAACTTCGTAGAAATTACCATTCAAAAGATACCCCTTGTGGGCAATTAAATAGCTTCCACCCTGTATAAACCACGTGACTAAGGTTCTTTTTAGTCAATAGTCAATAATTTTCTTTCATAGCGATACATTATTTTGTAAATTATATATTTGTATTATTGGGTATCAAAATCAAGTTAGGGATTTATTAATAAAATATAATTTACAATAAAATTCTTAGTTTTAAAATAAATATTTCAAAAACAAGTTACTTTTTAAAGAACTTTCTTATACAATTTATCCCGGGATTTTAGAGCTTAATCCCGGGATTTTCGCGATTGATTTTTGCCTATTTTGAAGACCAACAGAAGTGATTGTTTTCTGATGCTAAGTTGTTTCAGCATAGGCGGATGGTTAAGGGTGATGTAAAAATAATATATATTTTTTTATGACATTCCCATACATTAGGGCGCCCCGAACCCCGAGGCTCGCGAGCATGACTATATGGGCCCCCTGCGGACCTTCTAATGCCGAGCATGACTGGCGCTTCGCGAGGCTATTGTGCGCTAACTGGCCCCGCAGCGGGGCCCAAGGAGCTCGTTACTTTCAGTTAATTGCGAGAAAATAGGAACGATTTTTAGAACAGGCTAATTTTCTTTTAAAATGCAACATATGGTTAATTGAAAGCCGCATTACAGTCGGCAAGGCTTGCTGCAATTGCAATAAACTTGTAGGAAGGCACGGCCGCATTAACTAGCCAGCTAATTTATTTTTGCAATATTCTTGCATCTTGCATGACTTGCCAAAGATCGGGTTTGCTCGATTTTTGTTGTTGCAGTTTCTGTTGCAAATCTGGTGTAAGACATAGTGATTTTTACATTACCAACCAAAATAAAAGTTACTAAATATTAACCTTGAAATACGTCTAGTGTGTTTATTGTTGATCGTGTATTCGTGTTTATTTATATTCTTATTCAGTTTTTAGTTGTGTTTTGCTGAGTTTGCTGTCCAATAGAAATGCCGACTGTTGCATGACATGACAATATTTTACTTTCACCATTTTCGTCTAATACACTGGAATTTTATTTCGTTTCCATAGAAAAAATGTTTTTTCATCAACTAATGGAACAGAAGGATATTAAAAATATCAGATCTTTATGTTATTGTAAAGTTATGTCGTATGTTCATTCTTTCCTCGCCCCAACTGTATGTAAATGGTTGACGATATGTAAAAATTTTTCGACCGCTCTTAAGTAGTGTTGTGATCGCTCGAGCGAAAAACCGCTTGATCACTCGATTATTGAAATAACCGACATCGCTCGATTATTAAAAAACCGCTCGAGTTATCTATTCTTGCGAAAACCGTCGCTCGTCACTTATTATCTTTCACTCGATACCCCAGCTTCGCTTGACGCCGGCGGAAATGTACCGCTGTAGTGTGATCGAGTTAAAAACTGCTCGTATATTCGAACAGTTTTTCGCTAGATAGGAAATACTCTAGTTATAAATTCAGGCGAAAAACCAAAAAATATCGCCTGTCACTTGATACACGACATACGTCTTTCTTAAAGGCACATAAACGAGAAGGTGCATATAAAAAAGTATGCCTTATCCCTTAGCGGAGTCATCGCGACATGGATTTTGTAAAGTTTTGTTTTAACTGGCTAGCCAGCGGCGTAGTTTAGGTCTCCGATTGTAAATATAAAAAAATTAAAGGATATAATTTTAAAAATTTTAATTACTATAAACACGAGAAAACTTTTCAAAAATAACATAATAATAGAAATTGTTAATGAAAAATAACAAAACGAACAAGATGGTTAACAAAATATATAGAAAAATTCGTTGGTAATCTTATAGTAAACATTTTTAAATCTGAACAGGAACTTTTTATTATTAAACGCAGGAAGACTTCTTAAAAATAACATACATTGCAGAAAATGTTAATGGAAAATAAGAAAACGAGCAAAATAGTTAACAAAACCTAGGTATCGACAAATTTTTTGGTAACAAAAAGTAAACATTCTTAAATTTAAACAGGAATTTTTAGGTAACTATGAATACATGAGTACGTGAATTTAAGAAAATAATAACCAATTTTCTTATTTTGCTAGTCGCGTAACTAAGACTAAATTTTTGAAGTGCACACAGTGGGCACCTGGAAGAATTTGACAATCTATTTTAAATATCTACTTATTTTATGCTCGTAGATTGAGAAAGATGTGAAGAAAAATAACTCTTGGTAATACTTTTTGTTCGGGTTAAAAACGCACAATAATAAACCCGAACAATAAATACATATTTGGGTGATTTTTGCATTTTTTTTGTTTGGTATCGAGACACGTGGTAAAAATTCATTATTCACAAATAAATAAATTTCTGGATTTTTTTGGTGGCTACTACAATTTTTTAGCTAAACCTGTGCCCACCCGTAGTTACGTGCCTGCTAAATACCCTACCTGATCACATGTAAATGGCTAGGCTGCCGTCGAGCAGTCGGTGACGTCATCGCTTGGTGAATTGTAATTTCAAGCGATTCAATCGAGCGATTCACTCGATTATTAAAATCGCTCGAGTATCAAGTACTCGATTATTAAAATCATCGGTTTTCCCAACACTACTCTTAAGTAATAAAAAAAAAGAATCTGTTCAGCAGCAGCGTAATTTAATATGCAAAATTAATTGGAGATGTTCACAGAGACATCACAATTGATTTAAAATATTTTCCATGTGATGTGTCATTAATAACCGCTGTGGGATTGGTCTCGCGGTATCTAAAAATTGTTACAACCATTTAGTATTTGTTGTCCCGAGTTGATTAATAACCGGTGTTACACGAACCATTAATACACATAATATTTCCATACGATTTACTATTGTCACCTGATGTCCACTCTCTCTCCCGCTCTCAGGGCACCGCATAACAATTTATTTTTAAAAGTTCAATTAGAATTACCCAGAACAGTCTTTCGGTTGCAATTGATTGTTTATTAAACGTTTTTTCGACAATACAGGGTGTCCAAGTTACGCAGGGCCTGTATGAGGATCTCATTAATGGTAATAAATTAAATGGTGAAAAAGTATCGGCATCATAACACGAACCATATGCCGCACAAAGGTTTTGAGAGATTTAGAAATAGTGAAATTTCGGATTTTTTTATTTAATTCTTTTCGAGCGTTAATAGTAAAGTTAGAAGAAAACTAGCAAGACTTTCTCACGACAACTTTAATAGAACTTAACAAATATTTCCATACGACGTTTTGTTTGCAATGAAACATCATCGACTTAATTTTTTTCTATTCCATAATAAAATTATAAAAATAAATGATTTATCTACCTACGTGTATTTATCTTTATACCTAAAGAGCGAGGAAATCCAGGCACAAACACGATCAGTTTTTTTTCTTTTTCATGGGAACACTCCTGGAACCACTTTATGCTCGAAACATTCCATCAAGTCAAACGTCCAAAACAAACTACTCGTTTTAGGTTTGTCAATAAAAACAATGTCAAATAATATACAAAATTTGGACGCGTAGCCCGAGATTCATTACAAAACAATTATTATACGCGTACCTTCTGAAAACAAAGCGGATAGCCGAGAGTGTGAATGGTAAGCAACAGAAGCGACCGTATTCTAACGCGTATATTCTAATACTGACAGTTGCAAGACGCACGCTTGTATGCCTAGACTTACGTTGCCCCGGCGCCCATTGGATTGTGTGAAAGAGATGGAGAGATGGCCGTGTAAAAAAGAAAATTATATCTTCGTCGGTTTTGTCATTTGGAGTAGAGCTGACTAATTTAATTTTTTGAGCTTCGCAAGTACAGTCTCAGTATTATCCCTTACCTTAATTGATGGATATATCACTACTATTATTTTATTCAATTCAGGGAAGAATCTCGTTTATCACCATAAGAAATGCATTTAAGCGATCTTAGTCCGTCCCGTATCGCCTATTATTAGGATTCATTTACCGTGACCGTAAAATATCAAACTGTCAAATATTGCCCATCTATATTCCGAGGTTTGCACGTTTCGTTCGTAGATAAAATGTCATTCTTAAATTGAAAGAATTGTATTTAAAGTGTGTGTTTTTTTAAATAAGTTAAATAAATAAATCTAAGCGAGAAAATAGGACCAAAATTAAAACAGTTTTCCCGTGTATTCTTTCGATGTGAATAGCTGCTATTTGTGAGGTTATGTGAGAGGGTTTTTCCTAAAACTTAGATTCTGTGTGGTTTCGGTGAAATTATGAAACTAATAATTGTATTTAAATAAGTAAAGGTAAGAGAGTACTTGTCTTAAATAAAATTGCATTTTTTTTTAAAGAGTTTGAAAAATAATAGAAAGGAAGTTCAATGACGTTTGACCTATTTACTTTCCTGTGCTTGTGACGAATTTAAGATTTGTGTGTAATATTACCATTATTTGTTTCGCAAAACATCTTGCGCCGTCGGTTTTCTGGAATCATATTTGTTCATAAATGATAGAATAAAAAATTGTTAAAATTATAATTTGTTTTCTAAAGAGTTTGCCGTGTAGATATGACAACGCCGACCGTCATTCATATAAAGTGTATAATTTCGCTTAATAATTCAAAGCGCCATTTATGGTTATTTTTTTTCAATTTATTTTCATCTCAGGATTTGCCGGTTTCAATATAATACGTCATTTCCATAACACCCTGTATATCTAATTGGTTTAGTTCTAAAAAATTAATAAAATTTTATTTTAATTTAATTTTAATGATTTTTAGACATTCATAACGTTCCGATGCAATTATTTATTTGCGTAGGAAATTACGCTTTATTTGGCATATCACGAGAAAATTCTTTTTGATTATTTAACATTTTTCAAACAATCATCGCTAAATTTAATATATATTTTTTGCAAAATCACTGTCCGTGTATATTCAGCGAGAAATGGTCCATAAACCAAACCATTTTCCATTTACGAACCATTAATTATTTGTTTAGAAGGTATCAATTTGGACAGATTAAAGGTGTTCTACGAATCAATAAATAAAATAAAATAATCGAGATGAAAGTTGGTCGAGTTTGTTTCGAAGATTCGGATACCGAATAAGCACGGCGACAGCGTCAGAGTTTGACAGGAAGAGGAACAATTGAATTTTACAAATATTTGTTTTTATATTTATTGGTAAAAATTGTATTCCTGCTTCCATAATCCTGAAAATTACATCTCAATTTCCCTTATAAGATTTGGTTAAAATAATTTTATGATTTACGGCAGTTATAAAAGCTCTCGCAGTACATACATCTTTGTTTTTAGGGTTAAATCCAGTGGCGGTTCTTCCACAGGAGCACATGCGCACGTTCACCCCCAAAACAAAAAGGAACAAAAAATATTAATTTATATTCATTGAATATTATTTATCGTATAAAGTCCGACCCTCCTTAATATTTTATCGTACCGTCAAACTAACAAAGTCCTACCCTCCCTAATATTTTATCATCCCGTCAAACCAAACTGTATAGATCCGGCAACCGTGCCTCGGTCGAGGTAAATGACGATTATGACGAGACTTGCTCGCACGTGCGATTAATTAGTGCAGTTTCTCTGTAGTAGCAGGTGGCGGGCGGCAGCGGGGGATAGCGGGGCTATGGCGAGTTAACATGGAAAAGGCGCACAGTTTTTTTGTGCACCGCGCTGTTGTCTGTTCGTGCATCTAGTTAGAAATTCGAGCGTGTATGCTTTAATATTTTAATATTATATATTTATTAAGTTAAAATGGATAGTTTGACGGTGGACTATTTAAGAAATAACTTTAGCTCTTTGAGTTTGGAGCAAAAAATTGAAGTGAGGAATGCGGGAACACCTAATTAATTTAACGCAGACCACAAAGGGTAAATCTAGGGATTTTATTAGAAAGTTTAAAATGAAATATATGAAAAAAAAAGTTATAGAGGGTATTCCAAACTTAATGAGGCTGTTATTGATCAATGGACTTTACGTTTAAGCACTATTGTTTACGGTCGATAAATGTTGTGTATTTCGATAAATGATACTCGATATGATTTTAAACCATTTTAGGTAAGGATTTAAACTAAAAAATACTGAAATATGAAGAATGTCAACTTGTCAGTCTTGTGGCTCGATTCGTTCTCGTCATAAAACAGTTAACTATTGTTCTCGTCTTGGTTGCGCCTAATGACGTAGCCTTAGCTGGCGTAGTGGTATTAGACATCATTCGGTGTTCTTGATAGCTCGTAGATGGCTTTAGTGGTATTAGTTGTGGACTGTATAAATATTGTTACGAGGGTTGCATGCGACGACGTTAAGATCCGACAGCTATACACACTAAGAAAACCTTTCTTATTTTCCAAAAGTTGTTTTTCCTTGTGTAAAATTAAAAAATAAATATAAATATGTTTTACCTAACGCATTTTCCTATTACTTCTTTTCTTTCTACATTTAAAACGCCTAGAAAGTAATTGTTCGGTCGTTACACAAAAATAAAATTTTAAAAATAATTTCACCATACTTGTGAACCCCCTCCCCTCTATCATAGGTCACGAGCCGCCACTGCATTCAAATATCAGTTTTTAATTTGTTTCCAACATTTCCAATGCTTCCTGATATGCTAATCATGTACCTAAACATTGTCAACCGGATTTAAGATCGCCGCAACAAACCCGACCACCATTGTAACCATAGACCCAGTGTTTATTATCTCATCGAGCACTAATAGCGAAGGGGTGGAGGTGCGAGCACCACGCAGCGTTCGGACAATCTCATTACGGAGAGCGTTACTTGCATTTTCGGCCGAGCCCTCGACTTTTAGCCAAGGCACCATTAGTTCACACTCTCGCGGACGAGATGAGAATATAATCGAATTTATGTTTATACGGGGCGCCCCGAAAAGATGCGATAAATGCTTAAATATCGTGCTTTGTTCAATGTGTCTTATAAGTCAAGTTTTTGAGTTTTTTCACATTTTTTTTTACAATTTACGAGTACTAACAATCAAACGACAATTGATAATTTTATTTCTCATCGTAATCATTTAACCTTAAATTGCGGCATCTATATTTAGTTATTTTAGTTAAGGCGGCCGCATTAGAGCCTGCAATTCTTTTGCAATTTTGTTGCAGCATTTTGACGTGACATCGTTTTACAGTCGGCAATTCTATTGCAGTTGGGGTTTCAACGGCGAGGGCTGCCAGCCCAGCCTATCAAAATATGACGTTTAAACCATTGGCGCCTCGTGGCCTATGATAGAGGGGGTTCACAAGTATGATGAAATTATTTTTAAAATTTTATTTTTGTGTAACCCCCAAACAATTACTTCTAGGCGTTTAAAATGTAGAAAGAAAAGAAGTAATAAGAAAATGCGTTAGGTAAAACATATTTTTATTTATTTTTTTATTTTACACAAGGAAAAACAACTTTTGGAAAATAAGAAAGGTTTTCTTAGTGTGTATAGGGCTTAAACGTAAAGTCCGTTCTTCGGGTTTTAATTGTAGAAAATTGATCAATAACAGCATCATTAAAGTTTGGAATACCCTCTATTCATATATTTCATTTTTAAACTTTTTAATAAAGTCCCTAGATTTACCATTTGGGGCCTGCGTTAAATTAATTTCGGGTTTAAGTCTTCCCGCATTCTTCACTTTAATTTTTTGCTCCAAACTCAAAGAGCTAAAGTTATTTCTTAAATAGTCCACCGTCAACTATTCATTTTAACTTAATAAATATACAGGGTGGTCCTTAAGTACATCAAGAAAATCTAGGATATGATTTCTGACATCATTTTGAGACGAAAAGTTCAAATAAACATGGGTCCGAAAATGCTAACCCTCTAAGATACAGGGTGTTAAAATATTTTTAAAAAATAATTGTTTTCTTAAAATTTCGGAACTCCTTGAAGATACGGTATTGAAAATTGATGTGGATTGATTTCGTATTAAACTGCACTTTTTGGTTAAAAAAGGGTTTGCCTACTTCCACCAGTGGCGTGCGTGAAGGTACCATCAATATTTTTTTTGTGAAAATATGTGATACGCCACTGATTTTTTTAAACTCTGGTGCATTTTTATGCATTACTGATATAAGCGGAACAAAAGTTGTCTCTACTATCTTTTTGAAAAAAATGGTAGTTTTAGAGATAACTCGTAGTATATTATACTAAACGAAATTAATTTATTAATTAAATAATAACTAAACATAATATTATGTAACACCAAACAAACTTGATTTAAATAAATTGTTGAAAGTGGCCACCTTCTGCTAAAATACAAGCATCTAGCCGTCTTATCATTGAATTTCTAACATTTCTAAAAAGTCCTGGGGTGTTTTTAATATTTTCGCAAGCCATTATTATTCGGTTTCTAAGATCTTCCTGGTTTTCAACGGGAGTTTTGTAAACTATCGATTTTAAATGACCCCAGAAATAAAAATCCAATACATTTAAATCTGGGGACCTTGGCGGCCACGGTTGATTAGGTACTGCGACGCCTCTACCGATCCATCGATTTTCGTAATTAACATTTAAATATTCTCTGGCTGTGGCACTAAAATGGGCGGGAGCTCCATCATGCATAAAAAACAACTGGGTTCGTTGAGCTAATGGCAAGTCTTCCAATAATGTTGGCATCTCATTTTCTAGAATATGGCGATAGGTTTGGCCATCTAACCGCTGGGGAAGAAAGAAAGGACCTATTAGTCTGTCACCAACTATTCCTGCCCATACATTTAACGAGAATTGGTACTGAAAATATCTTTCGCTAATAGCGTGTGGATTTTCTTGACTCCAAACATGATTGTTATGAAAGTTTGTTATGGCATTCTTAGAAAAATTTGCTTCATCGGTAAAAAAAAAATTATTTAAAAATTGTGGATTTCTGGCCAACCTTTCCAAAAACCATTGACAAAAATTTACGCGTTGAGGATAATCACGTGGTAAAAGGGCCTGAACCCGTTGTATATGGTAAGGATACATTTGTTGGTCCTGAAGGATTCTCAATACGGTTTGATGACTAGCGTTTACCTCATTCGCAATTTTTCGAGTACTAGTTTCTGGATCTTCCTCAATTCTATTCAATACTGCTTCTTCTAATTGTGGTGTTCTTACTGTCCTTGGCCTGCCGAGAATATCAGAAACTCTTGCAAAACTTCCTGTTTCGCATAAACGGCGATGGAGACTTACAAAGGTCTGCGTACACGGTGCTACACGATTCGGATATCTTGCCTGGTAAATACGTTTTGCTTCGTATGAATTTCCATCAGCAAGACCATAAACAAAATGCATATCTGCCAAATGAGCACTGTTTTGTAAATCATTCATAATTCTAAAACTTTTGGATCGACTAATAACTCACAAAAACGACGCACTAAAACTTAAATTATTTTTCGGTCATTTAATTTTTGTTATTTGCACAATATGTGACATAAGCCTACTTTGAAAAAACTAGAATCACAGTCGAGATAGTTTATCTTTTACAATTTTATATATTTCTCCATTTTCATTTAAAACTACCATTTTTTTCAAAAAGATAGTAGAGACAACTTTTGTTCCGCTTATATCAGTAATGCATAAAAATGCACCAGAGTTTAAAAAAATCAGTGGCGTATCACATATTTTCACAAAAAAAATATTGATGGTACCTTCACGCACGCCACTGGTGGAAGTAGGCAAACCCTTTTTTAACCAAAAAGTGCAGTTTAATACGAAATCAATCCACATCAATTTTCAATACCGTATCTTCAAGGAGTTCCGAAATTTTAAGAAAACAATTATTTTTTAAAAATATTTTAACACCCTGTATCTTAGAGGGTTAGCATTTTCGGACCCATGTTTATTTGAACTTTTCGTCTCAAAATGATGTCAGAAATCATATCCTAGATTTTCTTGATGTACTTAAGGACCACCCTGTATAATATTAAAATATTAAAACATACACGCTCGAATTTCTAATTAGATGCACGAACAGACAATGGCGCGGCGCACAGTAAAATTTGTGCACCTTTCCCATGTTAAATCGCCATAGCCCCGCTACCCCCGCTGTCTCCCGCCACCTGTTACTACAGAGAAACTTCATTATGCCCCGCCTACTTAATCGCACATGCAAGCAAGTCACGTGCGCATGTGCTCCTGTGGAAGCACCGCCACTGGTTTAAACTCCGCAAAACACAACTAAAAACTGAATAAGAAATAATAACAAATTTTTGGAACGCGATTTCTTCGAAACTACTACTTAAAAACAATAAAATGCAATTTGCATATTATCTGCCTTTTACTTATCCCGTTTGAATGGAACCCTTAAAAGGTTACAGACCACACGCACATATATCAAACATTTATTCCTCATTTTTCCAATTCCAAGAAACTACAGACGATTTGTGATATTTTTGTTAAGTAGCCCCATCGTCGATTCAAAATAAGCGCCTCCTTTTCCTTGCCGTTTTCAACGAATCAATGGATGTTTTTCTACGAACGTAGCAGATTAATATTCAATGTACGCATCGAATTGCTGCGTGCTTCACACATTCTATTCCCGATTAAGCGTATTATGCGTCCGTGTACAATTTATTCCTGTTCACTATAAAAATTCAGAACCTGTAGAGAATTCACTAATGATTCATTAATAAAAATAATTGATAGAAAATGTGTCTAGATTTGTCAAATTTAAAGCTATTATATGCGGTGTTTCCTATAACCTCTCTGAAAAAATGAAGGAGGTGAATCCTCACCTTATGTTAAGACGGAAATGTGGTATAAAAGTTTTTCGCATGTCGGTTCGTTTTCGAAATACAGGGGGTTAAAGAAAATATTGTATTTTTCGTTTTATTAATTAATGCCAATGATTTGACAATACATATGACTTAAAAACTTTGATTAGGGAACTCATATGAACAAAAGTCAAATAAATGCTGCAAATGTACTCCATGAGCCAGTAAACACACATGTACACGACGGGCTAAATTGTCTCTTACGTGTTGCAAAATTTCGGAACTGGAGCTAATCGTATTAAGACCACATATTATTATATATAACCATTATATTGCCAATACGAACGTTTCAAAATACAAAAAGTGTCCCCGCTATGGGAGATCGCGTGGTACCATTGAGTTTGCGCAGTAGGGTGGAAATTTTATCGATCGCGTCAGAGCCGACCCGACATTATTTGTTTGTTGTTATTCGTCGCCATCTTTGGTTCTGGATGCTTTTTCAAATTACAGAATAAAAATTTCGTTCATCCACATTGTTGTCGGTATATTAATGCTTATAAACTTTCATTACCTAACAACAATTTTTGTAAGGGAGTTTTTAATTTGTGGTGATTTGATTCGCTGTTTGGTAGGTTAGTAGCTTGTTTTGTTTAAGATGAAAGGACACAAGTGCATGGTGCTTTTTTGCAAAAGTCGTTGATCAATTCCAGGTATTAAGTATTTCAGGTACTTATATACGAAAACATTTGGCTTATCGCATTATCCGATCTTCGGAACCGAATTTCACTAAAAAGCTTGTAAAAAAAGAAGAGAGTGTCACGCATATACAATTTAATATTTATGTGGCACTAGCTAACCTTAAAATTAATGTATTTTTAATTTGGTGCATTCGTAGCTGATAATAATTCCCAAAATAGTCAATATAGTCATTCATTCTGAATTTTTGGTTTAGAAAAAAGTGAGGCTAAGAAACATACGACGTCGGATGAGAGTTAAAATAAAGCTGATCGTGTCGATTGTTACAAATATTCGGACGGAATTTGGCACCAAAAGTTTACACCGATCAGGGCACCGTCGGATCATCATATCGTCAGAAATCGTATGCATGGAACGCTGTCTTAAATCGAACAAATCGAAATTTCGATTGCAATATTTTTCCTAACTAACCAGTGAAATTTACATTAAAAAAGTTGAAATCCGGTCCTGTCGAATGTTTACTTTCTTGCAATATTTTTCCTAACTAACCAGTGAAATTTACATTAAAAAAATTGAATCCGGTCCTGTCGAATGTTTACTTTCTTGCAATATTTTTCCTAACTAACGCAAATTCACTATTACAGATGGTATTAGCATTATATATGTGATTAAAACCAGCAATAATATAAGGTCTTCTTCAGCTTCAATAGGAGTAGTATGAACGAGTTGTTTAACAAATATCATTAGAATATAATACTTTTTTTAACACCCTGTATTTCGAAAACGAAGCGACATGTGAAAAACATTTATGCCATTTTCGTCTTAAAACATAATAATAGGGAGGATTCACCTCCTTCATTTCAGAGAGGTTAGGAAACACCCTGTATATATTTTCTATTTTGGATTTATATCAAATCTATTTCGATATCGTTTTCGGTATCGTAATAAGCTTTTTACGAAACCGTTTTTCTTTTTTTAAGGTTGTTAATGCGGACATGTATAAAGTGTATGTTTTGTGAAGCTATTATAGCACTTGTCCCCGTAGAACAAACAAAATCAATATTAAATATACCACCTATAGTTAACACTGATTGAGACATGTCAATATTTTAATCTTGCAATTTCCTTCTAACAAACTGGAAATTGTATTTCGTTTCCAAAGAAAAGTGTCTGTTTTAACCTTTTTCATTGAATCACTGATAAAAAAAAGATATATTGAAAATTACAGGTCTTTGCTATAGCTATGCACAATAATTGTAGTAAATTATTAAAGTAGCAGTACTTAAAAAACAAGTCTGGCAACACTGCTGAATAATGAGTGGGTATCCGTTTCTTAGTAAAGATTGTTCCACGAAAAATGGATATAACTTAATGACTGCAGTAAAAGTACCTGGGCGATCTCATTATTTATGACCGTTTGTTATTATTATGTGGAAAGGACCGGATTGTAATAATTATAATTAAATATAGGCACATCAGGTAAGTTCTAGTGTTGTAGAATTAATACGAAAATGCTTTAATGATATTCCCCCAGGTAGTTGGAAAAATTCAGTTCGTCACGTAATGACTGTAGAAAATTCGTATATTAGTCTGGATCGTATAATTAATCCAATTATAATTAATTTTGATGAGGATAGCGATAGCGAAACAGAACTATCTATAGAATGACATTATAAATGTAAATAAATATGACTAGTAATATTTAAAAAAAATGTTTTTTCATTTGATTACATTATTATAATCATATCATTACTTGTTTTCCTTAGTCCGTCCCTTCATACTTCACTTGTTTATTGCCAAGCTCTTGTCGACACAATGGGACCGAACCAGGAAGTCGTATCCAAATTTCGTGAAACGTACTTTACCTACTATTTACTATAAATTATCAAATTTAGCGATATTTGGGCTTGGTCCGAAAAGTTTTAACCTTCGACGAGCTATTCTCAGCCAGCCCCCTAATCTAATCCTAGATCTGCCACTGTAGATACCTACTTTACTACACAAGCTCTTGAACACCCTGTACTTTTCCCGTTTCTCCTGTTCTTCTACTGGTTTAAATATTTATCCGTTGAACCGATACCGACTGTTAACAATTTTTCCTCCGCGTTCCTGCTTCAGTCACTGGCACTGCCAAACAACAATATTGTAATTTTTTTAAATGTCTTAGAACTACGCCGCTATCCGCATATGCAAACCGTGTCATAATCCCGCCATATACTCCGGACCGTCGGAGATCGTATCTATAGACAGTTGTACGTGCCTCGAATGACATTTCAAATGTCCACGTCACGACGGATTTATGATAAACTTTTGCATGTTTCGGTACCGAACGTAAGATGTAATGTTTTCAAGTTTCGTCGTTTCTTTATGGACCACAAACGGTCGTTTTATTTCTAGCTACCAAAAAATACATTCCGCTATCCAGTATCCAGCGTTCATGGGTTCTGGATCGGCCCTCGCTGCCAGTGTCTAGTGGTGAGCGATATTTCACGAACTGTGATTTAATCACTGATATCAACAAATCACAGGTATTCACAGTTCCTTAGCAGCAATAAAAAGCGTGATGTGATCACAGTTTAATCAAATCACTTTGAATTTCACGTTTGCTAATCATTAAACCTATTTTTTCGTTTAAAATTTATTCCCATGGGGTTCACTTGTTGTAATACCATTAGAAATACATTTATTACATTGGCCATAATCGGCCTTAATCTGTTGGTTTTATGAAGTCGGATATCGGATTAAATCATTAAAGGTTGTTAAACAGTAAGACGGGTAAGTTAACAATACCTTCGCTATACTTGTAGCGAACATTCCACTGGTTCACTGTAGTCGGCTGAACAAAATCAGCGGTTCCAAAATAAAATTATCTTAGAATTATGTACCGCGATAAATATTTTTATCTAGTTTATTTTTCCTCATAGTTTTTTTTATTTATCAAATGAAAAAGATTTTGCGTCAATAAGTTAAAGATGTTCTCAGGTACTTTTTCCTAGAATTAAGTTATTTTGGGATCATTATAGTTAAATCTATATAATAATCACTATTTTCCAAGAGATAATTAAAATTTGCTCAAGTGCAGGATGGTATTCTATTTTAAGTAGTTATGCTTTTTGCTTTTAGTTTGTTTCTCATTATCAATACCAATTGTGTTAAAATTATAAAGGCCATTTTCGCATATCACCGTTAGAATAACTTGGATGACTTATTGGTAACGAGTAAGCAATAAAAGTAATTTTAGCATATGATCATAATAATAACATGGAGGGTACTAGACTTCGTGCCTTATTGCTTTTTGGTGGATTTTCTCAAATCACATCTCATAGGTATAGACCTATTATTTAAAATGTGATTCCGTGAAGTTGACTGTGACTTCTGAATCTTGAACTTGAGATCTTGAAATGAAAATGAGTAAGTAATATTCTCTCATTTAACTCAAATGATTGATGATTCTATTCTTAAATGATAATATACAATATGCACAAAATGATTAAGAAACCATGCGTATTTGCATGAACAAATAGTTTGTTGTAAAGTACACAGTGTTTAGTTCATCATAGTTTCTTTTTAAATAATAATTCTACTTTAATCTGTGTAGAAATAACGTTTCCTTTTGTTTGTTATCAATGTTTGTGTAATATTTTTTACAGATTTTAGTTCTCTTTTGTCACAGTTCTTTTAGTAGTAAAGTAATATACATAATAAATAATTTAAATTCATCGACCACCACCCACTAATTATTTTACGATACGCGCAATATTCTCTTACGGATATTATTTAGTTAATATCTCGCTTAGCAGTGATAAAAATTTAAATACCGTGATCACATCACGCTTTAATTTCACTGATATCAGAAAATAACAATTGAGAATTCTCGATATCGCTCATCACTACCAGTGCCACCATATGACAGTAATGACATATTTTTTATTTTAGTAGTCGTCCCCCGCCTGTATCTCCAAAGGGGCCTTGCATCAATTGTTGCCCCCGGGACCAATTTTTGAACGCCACTGGTAACCATGGACCACCACCACGGTAAGTAAATGATATTTATCTATTTGACATTAAAAAATATTAAAGTTTACCATACTTAGCAACAGAGCTGGGCAAATACTTTTTAAAAGTATTTAAATACTAAATACTAAATACTAAATTAAATCCAAAAGTATTTAAATATTAAATACTTTTTGAAGTAATGAAGTATTTAAATCTTAATTACAAAAAGTATTTAAATACTTTTTAGGTTTAAATACTATATTTAAATACTTTCTAAGTATTTAAATACTTTCTAAGTATTTAATTACTTTTAAGTATTTATAAATACTTTCCGAGTATTTATTACTTTTTTTTTAAATATTTATAAATATTTTTAAGAATGAAACACAAAATTTAAATACTTTGTAAACAATTACAGTCGAACCTCTATAACTCGAACCTCTCTTTAACTCGGACTTTTTAGTGGTTTTTGTACATTTTCCAAGATTTCTATGTACATATTTTAATGGTACATAGACATAATGTATGTAATAAAAAAAATGTTTTGGAATATTCTCTCTTCTCTCTTCCAACCCTCTGTAACTCGATCTTTTTTGGTTGTCGCTTCAAGTTCGAGTTATAGAGGTTCGACTGTAATTACTTTTAAAAATATTTAAATAGTATAGTAGTATTTTTGTCTCCTCTAAGTAGGCAGTTGAATAGGTAGGTACCTCAATCCTCAAAATATTTTAGAATCAAATTAAGATTTAACAGCAATAAAAAGTGTGTTTTGTAATATTTTATTGGTATTGACAGTAAATTTTAATTAAAAAACCACGACAACATAAACTTAAGGGTACAGGAATAAAACAGGAATTGTAACTATTTATCGAAATCGAGATTACTAGCGCAACCTGTTGGCACATGTTGTTACTTTCCATGGTCAAAATATTAGCCGAATAAAACTAGGAACGTCTGTAGAAATTAGAGTCAAAGTTTTACTGTACTGAAATAAAACTAGGGATGTCCATACTAAAAAATGCATTTTATCTCAATACTCTGATTTTCTGACAATCCTTATTTTATCCCTGTATTCTTCAACTGATAAAATAACAAAAGACTTTCTACGTAAACCTAATTAATCAAAATTTGTAATGCAAGAATAATAATTTATAATGTAATGGTTTAAATGTTCGATGCGTTAGCTTTCATAATAACAAGATTTTCGAAATTATCGTCTGATAAAGCATGTCGTCGTGGCGTATTAATGAATGTTGCAAATGAAAACATTCTTTCAACTGGGGCAGATGAGGGAAGAGTAGTGTTATATTTCAAAAATAATTTGTTGATAATGGGATATTTTCTCAGCATTTCTATGTCTGTTTGTGAGTCTTGCATATATTGTGAATGCTTTCAAAGTGGGGACGATTTGCTTTCGTGAGAGAAAATGCAATGTAGTTAGTCTTTTGTACATTAAGTACATTCTTTTGTGATATGATAAAATTAAGCTGCAAACTTGAAGCTGAATTATATTTTTAAAAAACACACTTTTATAAATACAAAATACAATAAGTGCTAAGATTATCGTATTTTTTTAATTTCTTTTGCCTGATTTCTCCAGTTTTTTTTCTGTTTCATCGTATATGGGGGGTAATTACAACCAAGGGCCCCCCCTCCTTTTATACGCGCATGCATGACCTATTTTCGAGATTCCTACGCCATTGATCAGGATGAACAGCTATGATTTTCGGTCCAGAATCATTTGATTTCTGACCATCAAAGCTACCATTTCGTTCCTTCCACTTGTGTCGGCATCGTACGGAAACTATTTTTCGCTTCCTGACACGCGTGACAAGTGCAAACTTAGAATTTTCCACATGAACCATATTTAAATAGAATACAGTACTTGAATAGTAAAAACTATTTAAATACCCCAAAAAAGTATTTATATACTCCAAAAAATACTTAAATACTAAAAAAATATTTAAATACTCAAAAAGTATTTAAATACTAAAAAAGTATTTAAATACTCCAAAAAGTATTTAAATACTGAAAGGAAAATAAAAAAAGTATTTAAATACTAAATACTTTTGCAAAGTATTTGTGAAATAAATACAAATACCTATTATAAAAAAGTATTTAAATACAAATAAGTATTTAAATAAAAAAAAGTATTTGTGAGTACAAATACTGCCCAGCTCTGCTTAGCAATGATAAATGCCAATCGGTTTTTAACACCAGAAAATGTTATTATGCTGAACGGTTGCATGAATTTTGTATGGTGTATTTGTATCGAAATTTTCGAATTTTTAATCTCAAGGAAATGAATTAAACGAAAATATGATTGCGTAGCACTCTGTATTATAGACTTCGTTTGTTGACGTGATTTTTATTTTTATTTTAGAAATAGATACACAGATACAGTTACAACAGAGAAAATATCGCATTGATTGTTTAACAATATAACGTGTTTAGAAGAAATGGTACTTTTTAGTTACCTCTGGTAGCATAACGATTCTTTTGGGTCAGTGCCCAATCCAGCTATATCTCTAATAGGTTTAGTTTAGTTTAAACGGGATCAGTACCAATATTGTGTTGCCTTCACTATCTACAGGTCACCCACAACCTATCTGGCACATCTGAAGGTGGGTCAAAACTGTAAGAAAATTCTGTCTGTTGACGACAAAAGAAATGATTACCTATAATAAATAATCGAGACTTATTTCAAACGATTAATAACTAAGTTGTTTCCCTATATCAAGTCTTTATTATGTAGACAAACAGCAATAAGCTGCAACGATTGCATTCGACGATAGAGTCGAGCAATATGTATAATGTGCATTACAAGTTAATTATATGGGAAACGCCGTTTACGAATCGACGAACCAATCGGGCGATAGATGATGATTGGCTATGTAAAAGTGTTAGTCGATTGGTTACTCGCTATACTTATACTTTGTTGGATTAATGTAAGTCTACAATAGGAAGTAATCAACTCGCGAAATAACCAAATATCTCATCTTACAGAAAATGAATCAAAATAGAGTTTTTAGTTCTTTTACTACGGACACCAGAGGTTGCTATATAATAGCGTATGCTTCTACTTTTGTATAAGTACAGGGTATCCCATTTTCGACACTTTTATAGGGTGTATCCGTAGTTGTTAGTCCTATCAAAAAAGTAATATAGGTGTCATGTGCTCTTTTTGGTTCAAACTCAAAATGGTAAAATCAAAATTTGAAAATTTTCTCTCGCTTAAGAGATACGGGGGAAAATCTAAAAATTGACAATTTCCAAATTACCCTATATTTTCTTAGTTAAAAGAGATACAGAGTAATGTTTTATACAGAAGTCTCTTTATATTGATTGTTGAATAATCTGCCGTTTTCAGAATAAGTATACGGGGTCAGGTAAAAAATTATCGTACCTAACCTCATTTTTTCAAATGGAACACCCTGTATATTTTAATCTAAAAAGATACTATTTTAAATTCTCCTTTCAAATATATAACACACCATGGATGATATGGGTTTCCTAGGCGATTTATTTGAACTTTATTACTGTAAACCACAGTAGACCATGAAACAAAAGCTAATATCCTAGAAACAACTATGTTGACTATTAACATTTAACGTCAATTTCATTTTTACATATTCAAATGACTTGATAGGTCATTTTTAAAAATTTGATATGATACCTTAATCTGAATCTTTTATTTCGTTTCAAAGTAATAAAGATTAAATAAATTGCCTAGGAAACCAATATCATCCATGGTGTGTTATATATTTGAAAGGAGAATTTAAATGCTCTCTCTTTTTAGATTAAAATGTACAGGGTTCCATTTAAAAAAATGAGGTTAAGTCCGATAACTTTTTTACCTGACCTCGTATACTTATTCTGAAAACAGCAGATTATTCAACAATCAATATAATACTTCTGTATAAAATATTTCTCTGTATCTCTTTTAACTAAGAAAGTATAGGGTAATTTTGAAATTGTCATTGTTTTGATTTCCCCCGTATCTCTCAATCGGGCGATAATTTTCAAATTTTGATTTTACCATTTTAAGTTTGACGCAAAAAGAGCACATGACACCTACATTACTTTTTTTTATAGCACTAACAATAACGGAGATAAATGTGTCGAAAATGGGACACCTTGTACAACCTTCAGTTTTGTTCCAGTATTGAAGGTCCTGTCCCGTAAATAATTCTCATCTTCTTGATACGCCTGTGATTGTACTACTCGCGACTTGTATACCAAAGTTCTCACGATTCCGTAGGTGACTTATGACGATTGTTTCTTGTTTTCTACATACACGACAAACAATTGCAACCACACGCTTCCAACCATTGTTTATTTTGGCATACCTACCGGATTTATGCCGGGAGTACAACCATTGTTCGAACTAATTGTTGGGTGGTATGCATTGGGTACTGTGTGGAAGCCGGGTTGAAGCCCTATTCGGTTTTGTATCTACCTTGCTGAAATAATAACAAACGGTAAATTTTGCGATTTCAAGGAACCGAAAGTCTCACGAGTCGACGTATACTTGCTTTCACGCGGTTTCTAGCGGCATTGTGCTTCTGTCAGGCTTCGATCCATATAGAAAACCCCCCATTTTAAATTAAAATACATGTTCTGGTGCTGATGGCGACGATTTAATTGATATCTGTATTTTTCCCTTAACGAAAATTATTATATCACTACAGTTAGATATTATTTCTAAATGGCATGTCCATCGACAGCTAGAGGCAGACCAAACAGCAATCTATCAGCATCAGCCAACCTTAAAGATTTAAGATTACATCTTGGATTTCTTTTATTTTAACGGTGAGTGGTGCCCGTTCCGCGTATGTGAGATATGTATGCCATATACAAGCCGCATGCCATTGGCGATTGATAGGTATTTCTCAATAATTTGTTTCGTTTTGTATTGTGACATTCAAACCAGTCAGTGTGGTATTGCACACGCGAAAGGAAATACTCGCTCTATGTATTGTTTGTTACATTTGAAAATATTAGTGTTGTGATCGATCGAGCGAAAAACCGCTCGCGTACTCGATTATTGAAATAACCGACATCGCTCGATTATTAAAAAAGCTACTCTAATGATGTATCACAAGCTGTATGTTTCTATTTAAAAAAAAGATCGATGTCGTCATATCTTTGACAAATGTCTATAAAAAAACAAACGAATAACGTCAAAGTGTGAGCATATACAGGGTGGCCCATCGAAAACAGTCCAGCAACGTTAACGGCTGTGTACGTGAAAATTTAAAAAAAAAATCTCGCACCGTAAACTTGTGTTTTCAGGGGGACACGTTTCACTATTAATTTCATCCCTGTAGCCTCAACCCCCCCTAGCGGGGCGGCTACCGCCCTTGTTTTTTCAAATGGGCATTAAATTCTCTTTAAAATGGCGCTTCGTTTTGTAAATTTGAGCTACGCGCCGCCGAGCAACGGAATTTAAACATTTCACTGCACCTCTTATCAAGTACACAGGTTTGTGCGTAAACAATTTTTTTTAAGTAATAGTGTAATAGGTATCAGTCAAGTCAACTTTCTGGTAGATGGATTGGGAGGAGGGGTGCTATTGAATGGCCCGCGAGATCGCCCGATTTATCTCCCCTTGAGTTCTTTTCGTGGGGACATCTAAAATCCAAAATTTATGCCACCCAAACCGAATCCTTAGAAGATTTACGGAACAGCATTACTAATGAATGTCAACAAATTACACCAGATCTTCTTCACAATGTTGTACGATTGTATGGAGGTGAATGGCGGACATTTTCAACATTTAATAAGATAATATGTAAGTATTATTCAATAAAATTATATTTTTTAAAACGCAATTTCTCGGCGGCGCGTAGCTCAAATTTATAAAACAAAGCGCCATTTTAAAGAGAATTTAATGCCCTTTAAAAAGATGTATCACAACATACCCATTCCCATTTGAAAAAACAAGGGCAGTAGCCGCCCCCGCTAGGGGGGGGGGGTTGAGTTTACAGGGATGAAATTAATAGTGAAACGTGTCCCCCCGAAAACAAAAGTTTACGGGTCCGAGGTTTTTTTTTAATTTTCACGTACACAGCCGTAAACCTTGCTGGACTGTTTTCGATGGGCCACCCTAAATTGACGTATCCGAGCGTTTCCCCCAAAAGTTACAGGTTAAGGCTATATTAAATTTATTCCGGACTTCTGGGCAACCCTGTAGATGTCTCTCGTCGTAAAAAATAAAAATTTTGTTTAATTAACAATAGGGTCAAAACCAAACATTGTACATTGACTTTAATATTTTTCATTGTCGAAACGAAATTCGATTATAGTAAAAAAGACAACCCACTGTAATAATTTAAAATACTCATTTAGAAAACATATTTGCGTATAACAAATTTAAAATTTATTCAGGCTTACTATTTTATTTTTAAGATAGGTACCTAACTCTTATTTTATGGGTAACATCAATCGAAAAACGACAATTGTTTCGTCGTTATTTTAATGCAATCACTTTTCTTCTAGTAACCATAAAAAGTCTAATAAATTAACAGTTCCGTCCCGTGTAAGCTCGATTATCTGTTTTCCATTCGTGACAAAATAAATCGTTAAATTTAGAGAAAAACGACCAAAGTGCGAACATCGCTAAAACAAGACGTACACAATGCCGCGATGGTTCGTAATAAAAGTTATTATCTCGAATATATGTACACACATTACAGATCGTGACTATCGCTGCCCACCGTGTAATGAGGGGGCCCCGTCTGCCCGCTTATGGCACCCAAGATCTGGATCTTTTCGAATCTTTCCCCTTGTTATGCCTGATCGTGCTTTCTCGCTTCCTCGAAAATTTTATTGCAGATATAATCGATGAATAATTGCCCAGAGTGTTTAAAAAACTCTTATGAGAATATTGCCTCTTAAACCTAATCATAAGGTGCTGGGATAACAAGTTTATTTGCACACATCGTTAGTCATTCGCACGCCTTATAATTTGTATGAATCTTGTTTGATCTTATACACGCGTTTGACCGCGTGTATATAGGATTAGTTACAGGACAGTTAAAGAATTATACAATTTTCGTTTGAGCATGGATTATGGATTCAATTTTGTTGACAATACAAAATCCAGAATCGACCATCACTAGTCATTCTCTCATGTCTGGAGCTCTGCACCCAAGCATTACTCTTCGGCTAGTGGATTCCATCGAATGGAGAACTATCATTGTGGAACGACCTTACGGAGGTCATGTTTCTCATTCAAAACCAAAGTGCATCGCTTTATTCGCAAATGCACCACTCCCAGAGTGTGTTGGGGATTTTTTCTATATATTGTTAGCGTTTTATCATAAAAAAATCATCCAATCCCGGTTCAGATCACATCAGAAAATCTTCCTCTTGAAGCAAATTAGGTTCAATGTCCTACCAGAAAATAAGCAGTTTTACATCATTTAAAATTTATTCCATTACCATGGTACCTTTTACCACTTAGTTACCACCTATGAAGAAGAGACGAGCTTATTATTTCTAATGATGGTGCTTTTGTTGTACCATAGGCTTCCGACCAAAAGAAAAATCGTTCGACTTATTGAAGCATATTGTTAGCAGGTAGTTAAGTAATATTAATTGGTTACCACCCGATGGGTGAAAATCGGTTTCTTATTTTAATGTTTTTAATAAGCTCGGACTGTATACACGGTGTCCCACATAAGAATGAACGCGACAGGGACAACATAAACAAGGAAAGAAACAATGTAGGTATTGTGTGGTAAAGAGAGAGAATAGGGTAATAGGAAGTAATCAAATGCCGTCGAAGAGTTTGTTCGGGTAGATGTTTTACATCGTCAGGGAAGTCAGGAATGAACTTGCCACACTTGTTGGGACACAATTTCGGCCGGCGTCATTTTTGACAGAGCTGAAAACTGTTGTTTTTTTAATACTTTGGTCAATCCTCTTTAAAAAATGTACTCTTAATTTATCCCTGACGATGTAAAACATTACTGTAGTATGGCTTCTACAAAATATAAAAAATTTATTAAATTATACTTGGTTCAAATGTTGAGCCCAAAAAACTCAATCGCTGACCGTATGTTCGCAACGGCTAAAATTTTTTGCTACAGGGTGTTGAATTTTTAGTTTTTAAATGGTTATTTTTTAATATCTCCGAAAGTAAGTAAATGATATAGAACCATAAATTTTAGCTAGAAAAGTTATTCAATTGTTCCACCAGTGGCGTTCCTGCAAACATGTCCTCTTATATTTTTTACAAATAAGATGGTATCCCACTGACATGTTTCCATGTGGATATTTTTCTGATTAGCCTGGTAAATTCTACATGAAAAGGTCTCTTGAGTTTTTCTCGTCAGTCGTTCGTCGTTCTTGATTAAAACCACTAAATTCATACTGAAACTCATTATTAGCATTGATAAAATAATTAATGATAAATTTTGTTTCATAAAAATTGTTGGAAATGGCCACCTTCACTTGCATGCATGCATAATTCACCATATTCGATAAAAGCAGCGAAAACATAAAATAAATTCGATGAAACACTAAGAATCAAAGAAATAATACTTATGAGATATATGTAATGTCAAGAAGTATAAAATGATGTTTGTAAAAACGTCATTTATTCCAGGATAACTAGATGTATGTGTTCAAAAATTATTCGTCAATGCACGGACGCCACTGGTGGAACAATTGAATAACTTTTCTAACTACAATTTGTGGTTATATATCCTATTAACACATACCAAAATTGAAAATAATATCTAAAGTACTTTCGGAGATATTAAATAATAACCATTTAAAAAATAAAAATTCAACACCCCGTATTAAAAAATTGAAGCCGTTGCGGACATATATTCATATGAACTTTTCTTCATAAAATGACCTAAGGAATCACACCGTGAAATATTACCACGTCATTAAGGAACACCCTGTATGTCTTGAAATATATACCAATATTGTATTACATATTAAATAAAATTAACTTTATTCAACCAAAATTAAATAGGACAAGATTATAACTAGTGACAGTGCCAGTGCCGGTCCTAGCTGTAGAGGGGGGCCATATACAGGGTGTCCGGGAATATGTGGGAAATGAAGAAAACGCGTGAAAAGAATACTATAGGTTCATATAAACTTCTTTCGTATCGGCCTCCTCTTCGGAGATATGGGCTCCCAAAGAGCACCAATGGAATCAAGTTTTTTACACATAATTATTGAACCACCTGGTATATTTCAATTATTTTTTAATATGATGTATACCAAGTAAGACCCGTCAAATTACTACCCAAGAAACTGTTGTGAATTACTCACAGATGTAGGGACGGACTAGCTGTAACACTCATGGGCCCATTTTTTTTACGCCCTGTATGATGAGAACTTTGGACAATATTTTTCACATACCTTTAACTATTGACTAAAAATTAAGTACTCTTCATTCATGTCGCTAAACCTAACCGTTTTCGAGAAAACGTCATTTTAATTACATCATGTATTTGGCGTATCTCGGTAAGAGATCCATCTTTGTTCCTATGAAATGATGGACGTCAAAATTCCGCTTTTTCATATTTAACCCGTGAAAAGATAGGGGATCAGTGCAAATAAAATGACGTTTCCTCGAAAACGGTTAGGATTAGCGACAGGAATGAAGAGAACTTAATAGTTAGTCAATAGTTAAAGGTATTTAAAAAACGTTGTCCAAAGTTCTTATCATACAGGGCATTAAAAAAAATGGGCCCATGAGTGTTACAGCTAGTCCGTCCCTGCAGCTGTGAGTAATTCACAACAGTTTCTTGGGTAGTAATTTGACGGGTCTTACCTGGTATACATCATATTAAAAAATAATTGAAATATACCAGGTGGTTCAATAATTATGTGTAAAAAACTTGATTCCATTGGTGCTCTTTGGGAGCCCATATCTCCGAAGAGGAGGCCGATACGAAAGAAGTTTATATGAACCTATAGTATTCTTTTCACGTGTTTTCTTCATTTCCGGGAGATTTCCCACATGTTCTGGGACACTCTGTATATCACTGCGTGTGGGCGGCCATAATGGTAGGGCAGCAACGTAGAAAATTTTTTATCTATGTTTATTTTGTTAAACGTTGAAGAAAGTGAAGCAGTCTGCAAAAGTTGTTAGATTTCGAATCTGAAGTTTTCCAAGAAGCTTATTGTGTTTTGGCGTTAATTTTCCTTTAATTTCGTAGCTTTCATCTGAGGTTTGAGGTTTAAACTGCCCTCGCAGGACCCGAACAATTCTTACAAAAGTTTTGGCTTGCTTCGCTCTATTGTTGTTCTGCTGAAATATTCAACACAACAAACAATTTAAATAGGCAATTGATGTTTGTAAAAGAGGGCGGCCGACTACTTAATTTTGCACGTCGACGGCCAAGGGTCTAGGACCGGCCCTGCAACGAAACCTGTTAAATTATAAATATATATTTTTTAAATCACGACTAATTATTCTAATCTTTTATCAATGCTGTCTGAAACAAATACGCGGCGACGGTTTTCGTCCCTTCGTAATAATTTCTACTAGAAATGTGCTCATTGGGCTCCCCAGTGTTGGATCCCTTGCAGGACAACGGCAACATGACGATGTTTTTTTCCAAGATTCTGTCCAGTATTGTTACGGCTTCCCTCGCTCTTGCTTCCCTGATCATATTCGGATCCTCTTTATAAATCTATAAATAGTTAAGGATATGTGTTTTAACTCAAATATGGTCCATGATTTCGAGAATTTCTAGCGTTCGCTAAAATAAATTATAGATACCTACAAGTTTTTTGTTTTAGTATTTATCAAAAATCTCGAAATCAGTTTGAAATATTGCACTAAATTTTGGTATATACTATTATAACATAAAATCACACATTTTTACCATAATAAGTTGTTTTTTTCAAAAAGAAGTCGACTCGATTTACAATTAATGTCATTTTATTTTAGAGTAATTGTTTCGAAAATATCAGTGGAGTCTCCCATTTTTTGGCTAATTGTATTGAGGCATAGCTGTATCTGCGCCACTGACTTGAGACAAAAAACTTTTTGAGATAACAATATGTGGTTTTATATCATTAGTACAGGGTGCAGGCCCGTAGCCAGGGGGGGGGGGGGGGGGGGGCAATGCCCACTCTGACAGAAAAAGTTGCCCACTCTAGCAAAACCATGATAGTTGTATATTTATGTAATTTCTTGGGATTCAGTCAAGTTCTTTGGCGTACAGTGGCTGCCGTGGCAACAGAGAATGGCCAATCTGATATATTTAGCGTTTGAGAGTAAACAAACAAATAACATAAACTTTGAGGTGTTTTTACAAAAATTTAACGAAAGGAAGAACAGAAAACTTCAATTATATTAAAGGTATTTACCTACGTTGCGTTTTTTGGTTTTGTTTAAGTTTTATTTTTTGTAATTATATAGGTATTTAATTCAATGTTGAAATCAACGATGTTTTTTTTTTCTCTTGATCTTACGTGATCTGATCACAAAAATTATTTTCAAGTTTGCCCCCTCTAAAACTTTGACTGCCCACTCTAAAATCTAATCCTGGCTACGGGCCTAACAGGGTGTCCCATTTTCGACACTTTTATATGGTATCTCCGAAATTGTTATTGCTATCAAAAAAGTAACTTAGGTGTCATGTGCTCTTTTTGGGTCAAACTTAAAATGAAAATTTTCGCTCGCTTAAGAGATACGGGGGAAAATCAAAAAATTGGCAATTTCAAAATTTCCCTATATTTTCTTAGTTAAAAGAGATACAGAAAATTGTTTTATACAGAAGTTTATTTATCATGGTTGTTGAATAAGCTGCCGTTTTTAGAATAAGTATACGGGGTCAGGTAAGAAAGTTATCGGACCTAACCTCATTTTTTTAACACATTGTATATTTTAATCTAAAAAGATTCTATTTTAAATTATCCTTTCAAATATATAACAAACCATGGATGACATTTGTATCCTAGGCGATTCTGAAAACGACAGATTATTCAACAATCGATATAAAGAAACTTCTGTATAAAACATTTTTCTGTATCTCTTTTAACTAAGAAAATATAGGGCAATTTAGAAATTGTCAATTTTTTGATTTTCCCCCGTATCTCTTAAGCGAGAGAAAATTTTCGAATTTTGATTTTACTATTTTAAGTTTGACCCAAAAGAAGCACATGACATCTACATTACTTTTTTGATAGCACTAAAATTACGGAGATAGCCTATAAAAGTGTCGAAAATGGGACATCCTGTACATTTTGTGTAATGTATTTATATAGCTTTTTTGATAAAAATTTTTAAAAAACTAAAACTCTGTATACAGTGTGTGTGTGACAATATTGCCGCCATTTGGAAAACTTTTTTATCTGTGATTTTAGAAAGAAACTATTCTTCAAAAAACTTTTGGTTACCTTGAAAACTCTTAATCCTCGAAAAATCACAAATATATCGTACAGGGTGGCCAAAAAATAAGAAAATGTAAAAAAAATGCTAAGATAACATTAATTTACGAGGTACAAAAAAATGTAGAATTGACTATTACATGAAAAATGTCAGTGGCGTGCCACCTTTTCTGTAAAAATATACTACAGGACATTTTTGCAGGCGCCTCTGGTGGCTCGATTGAATAACTTTTCTAACTAAAATATTTTATCACCTTTTAACAGATACCGAAATTGAACATAATATCTAAAGTGCTTTCGGAGATATTAAAAAATAACGATTTAAAATAAATTTCAACACCCTGTAGCAAAAAAAATTGCTGTTCATATGAACTTTTCTTGATAAAATAACCTAAAGAATCACACTCTGAAATATTACTACGTCGTTAAGAAACACCCTGTATATTCACCTGTATGTAGGCTCTTCTTGCAGCGGTATAGCAGGGCAGTCGGAAATTTTCGAACCACGGCCTTTTGGCGTCGAGCAATTCACAAGTAACCGTATTCTGAATATTCAACTCCTTCACCATGTTTTTGATGTGAGACTTCGTTAATTTCTCCACTTTATCGACAACTTGCCGGGGCACGATTTTGATCGTAAAAATTTTCTTGATCTTCGATAAATCTTTTTTCTCACAGACGCACTCCAAGGTCTCGTGAACGTGAATTGAGGGGAGACGCCAATAGCTCATTAGGAGTTTGACGGAGTCCCAGGATTTCTTGAAATCTGGCAGGGATTCCCTAAAAAATCGGTAATTTTTTTTCGTCTTCGCATCGAATTGCCCACTCCAACAATTTTTATAAAAAAATATTATCATTAATTATTTTATCAATGTTAAAAATAATGAGTTTCAATATGAATTTAGTGGTTTTAATCAAGAATGGTGCGTCTGACGCGAAAAACTCAAGAGACCATTTTCATGGAGAATTGGACAGGCCAATCAGAAAAAATATCCACATGGAAAAATATCAGTGTCGTACCATCTTTTTTGTAAAAAATATTAAAGGACATGTTTGCAGCAACGCCACTGGTGGAACAATTGAATAACTTTTCTAACTAAAATTTGAGGTTCTATATCCTATTAACACAATGACATACCAAAATTAAACATAATATCTAAAGTATTTTCGGAGATGGCCATTTCTTTTATGCCGCGCACAGCGCGCATTTGGGAAAATAAATTTTTTTTTGCCAATCCCACCTCGTAACTGATAAAAAAATGAACAAATTGAATCCGGCCTGATCCCCGTAGCTCGATTAATAAACTACTTATTAGCATTTATGTAAAAAATTTCCAATCCCCCATAACTCTCCTCCTCACTGCCTAATCACACCCAGCCTATCAAAGTACTCGGTATCACCCGTTAATTCGCGAAAAAATGATGCCCCAACTCAGCCCCTTCTCGAGATATAATTAATTAAATTTTATTGTTTTTGCAGTTGATGATCGCGTTAATTCGCGAACTCATTGAGACATCGGGATCGGGTTTGTTCGAGCTTACGCGCTCTGTCAAGCTCTTCAATCATTTCAGAATGTCGAGGGGATCCTACTGTATCGAAAGTAAGCCTAAAATTCGAACCCTACTTGCTGGCAACATAAAAAAATAAAATTTCAGTTCCATAAAGTGGCAGATTCAATTTTTTTGCATTTCATAATGTAGCCATTATGAAAACTAAATAGAAAAAGTTCATTTCAACACTTAAAGTATATAATACAGTGTGCTGCGCAAATATATTCATTTATTTCATTTGCTTAACATTAAAAAGACATAGTTATGGTTTATGTATCTAATGATTTGTAAAATTGCGTCGTACTCTGTATGATAGACATTTTCTCGACAATATATTTAGAATAAATGACCTTTTTATTTTACCTCGATTGGCATGGCGATAGCTTTGAGCCAGTATCCAACCCAGATATATCTCTAATTGCTTTAGTTTTAAAAAATTAATTAAATTTAATTTTTATGTATGATATATCAAATTAAAATTTTAGGAAATTTACATGCATCTAATATTCCCTCCCCCGTACAATTTGACGTATCAGGACGTAAACTACATCTGTTTTCTATCAGTTAAAACAAAAATTATTAAAATTTGTTCATCATTAACGAAAGAACAGCTGATTAATTTGGATGTGCATTTTTTAATATTCGACAATTAATTGGGGTAATGTTTTATTTATGTGAATTTTTTTTCGCAAAAGTCGTTTTTTACTGCCATGCTTTTAATTAAAGCTCTATCGGTCAATACTACCAGACCCCCAACAGGTGCCGACCAGTTTTTTTGGTGAGGTGACGAAATAATTGTACGTACAACATTTCTTCGTGATTAAAATCGACGATATTTTCATAAACCTTTTCTTCGTCGGGTGTAATTTGCTCTACGTATTCCCCGAAATTTTTTATCAGTATGCGTTCATTGGTATCGTCAACAATACGTTTAACGATATTTTCCATATCGTCCCTTATCTCAGTTCCAGAATTTTCCACTTGCGTTATCGATAATTCAAAGTGCAATATTCCTAAAAGGAAATTTAAAGTGCATCGATTATTATAAGTTATTTTTCGGAATACGTATATATCGAAACGCTAGGCACGTCTATTATAATGTTTATGAAATCAGTCTTTGTTTTGATATTTTTCTTGCGCGAAATTTTGATTGATTCTTATCATTTTAATGACGTGTAACGCACGGGTAAAGATATATCGTACAGACTTTACACGTACCTATGTCCTAAAATGCTTTGTTTTCGATATAGAGGGTGTTAAAGTTTTTTTCTTTTGGTTTTAATCAAAAATCCCGAAAACAGTTATAAAACCACACATTTTTACCTTAACCAGTTTTTCCCAAGCCAGCGGCGTAGGTGTAGTTACGGCTCAACATAATTTTAACCAGAAAAATATACAGGGTGTTATGGAAATGACGTATTATATTTAAATGGGCGCCTCCTTGGGTGTCCTAGAGAAGCGCTACATATATTTTCTTTTAATCGACCGTTTTAAAAGTGAGATCCAGCCCCTTAAACCCACACCTCGTTTGTTCGGGTTTGTTCGTCATGTCACCTTGTGGTGGCATATCAGAAAACAGGTGTTATGTGCAATATTGCCAAACTGTGTAAAAATATAAAACTTTAGTTTCTTATAAATATTTAGCTTATTCAGAAAATAAATCCACGCTGACAGGAGTAAGAAATCCAGACATTTTCAGTTCTTTTTTCTATGGGAAAAGCTTTATGCTCATCACGTGCAAATTGCACTAAATCACTTAAAGGAACACACAGACACCCACGAGTTTCAAGTTAGTTTTTTTGAAGACATGCACCTATTATCCGATTACACGAAAGCACTAAACACTAACGCATAATTACACTTTACATTACCGCACACATAGAACAACAGCACTTAATTATTTCGCAATAGAAATTCAGAAATAATAAAAACGCTAATTTCTATGGGCCATTAACCCTTTACTAAAAATAAAATGAAACAATTATGTTGACATAGGAACTACCCTTTGAAATAAATGGTCGAGTCCAAGGTGCTTTCTTTCTGCACATTAAGAAAACTAACTGAAGCTAGCGCGGTTTGTCATTTCCGACTATAATTATACAGGAAAGTAATATTACACAAGGAAATTCCCCAATTTATGAATATAATCTTATAAAACATCGAAAGTGGCAACGCTGTATTTTTACCCATGAGCTTAATATCGATCGACCGACCGAGTAAACCCGAACAGACAACGTCAAGACACGAACAGGCTCAAAGGTGTTATTTAGTGTCAACATTTTTAGATGTCAAATACCAATGTATAGAAAAATTATATTATTTCCCAGACCACCAGCTGATGAAAGCTTATACAATAAGGGCGTATTTTTGTCTACACAATAGCACTTTAAAATACTAATTTCAGATTTGGATTACCTGGTGTTTTTTTATAAATTAAGTTGGTTTTAAATGAGGCCGAAAAGGTAAATAAAATTGTATTTTTTTTTCTTCTGAAGGGTAAAGTGGCATTTTAGTTGTCCAGATCCGACGGGTGTCGTTCGAATTGAACAAGTGAGAACATACCTGACCATTATAAACTCCGCGGCGGTTTGTTCGAGGCAGTTCAAGTTTATAAATCAGAGATTGTTTCCCAGTGAACTGAACTGAACGTAAAAGTTTATAATAATGTACCCTGAAAAATAAACAACTTGGAATCTGTCAAACGGTTATTGACTTTCTAGTTAGTTAGAGTTTACCCTGAAGATATGACAACACTGTTCAAGATTCACTGACGTTTTTCGCCATATATTGCTTTGTTTACCTTCCCGGCAGGGGCACCACGTGGTCACTTTTGGTTTGACATAAGGTCATGTACAGTGCACATTAAATTAAAGCGCCATTTTTGGATATTTTTCTTCAATTTGTTTTCATCTCAGGAATTGCCGGTTTAAATATAATACGTCATTTCCATTACACCCTGTAACTATTAAAGTCGACTCAATAAATTCTCCTTCCAAACGTTAAGTTTTAGGAGAAAGATGAATGTCTTATTTGTTTAAAATTAAATGATAATTAGTAATAAAATAATTGTTTCGAAAATACCAGTGGCGTACATATTTTTGCCTAGAATTGCATTGAGGCGTAGCTGTACTTACGTCACTGTCTTGAGAAAAAAAACTTATTGATAATTAATAGTATACTATACCAAAATTTAATATAAAATCTTAAGCTAGTTTCGAAATTTTTGATAATAACAAAAAAAATTAAAACTATGTATTATAACTATGTATCTATATAGGACACAATTTTGTGTATCTGACCAGGGCCGGATTTAAACAATAGGCCACACAAGCTGCAGCCTAGGGACCTGCACCACAAAGGAGGGACCGCACTACGAAGGTCCCGCGCAGTGTTGTGAATTATCAGCGTGAAATTACAATCCACCACTTATTCCATTAGCATCAATTTTGTTGTCCTTTTTTTAGGAAGTCCGCGCCACAGGTTCTGCATATGGGCCTACAGATCCTAAATCAGGCCCTGTATCTGACTGAATTTGTCCAGAAATCACCCATTAAAATAAATACATATCATTAAGTTAACACCCGGTATATTTGCACAACCAGAAATACTTATATTGTGTGTGTCTTTTGAACTTAAAATTAAAGTTATACGTACCAACACATCCGTAGATGATGCAGGGATGTTTCTCCCCGAGCCATTCCGATTCGCAAACGACCAAATTGTAGATGCCGACAAAGAAATCTTGTACGCGAGTCGGTAAGAACGAGGACAATCCCAAACTGTTCTCGTGGTTCATGAATTCGATAATAAACTTTATGTTCACTGGAAATTCCAACTCTGGAGAACCTTGAATGGCTTGAATCACGTGAAACCACATCATTAAAGGGCCTAAAATTTTAATTTTCTCTAATCTTATTTTAACCATTTAATTATTTGCAAGGAAGCCTAACAGTAAATATTCTTATTTTCTGATTATCCTAACAACAAATAACATACTTGGCTTCTAGTTAACTACTGGAGAGAAAGAAATTATTATATATGTTGAAAATAAAATAGTTTTTGACTCAACGAAGTTTATTTCTGCCCATTTTTTAAAAAATTATCATATTTAAAAAAAAGTTCAACCTTTTCCGCAAGAGGCGCCATTCCCATAATACACATTTTTAATATTAGTTAGGGTCCATGGATTCGATTTGTCCCATTGTGCCGGATCCGGCTCTGGCACATCCAGATGCAAGTAGGCGCATACCTAAAAATTAATTATTGATAGACTTTGGCAACAGGGTTAACCGTCTGCTTAACTGCAAGCGTGCATAAAAGGGGCAGTATAGAACGACGTGTTTAGAAAACGCCGCGACAAGTCAGTCGTGCATAAAACTGCCTCAGTATTTCGCAAGACGCGACGGCGCGCCGACGACACTTCTCGCGTCCCTGCGATGGGAGAAGTCAAGACAATCCACTTACTGTTTTCTTGTTCGGATCATTTCCCAATGAAGCCAAAATAACAGAAGGTATCCTGACTTTTTTTCCATCCAACACATAATAGCCAATATCAAAACATTCGTACTTCATATCCAATTTGTTTAGCCATTCTTCGGTAAATTCAATCATTTTATAAACTTCATCTCTGTATTTGAGTTTGCCACTTACAGATTTTATTTTGATTATTTCGGCCAAATCGTTGTAAAAGTTGATTCTATTGGAGTCGATGTATTGTAGAATTTTTAGAAGTTCGGGCTGAACTTTGATTTTTCTACTCTCTTTGGCGGCATAGTACTCACCATAGACAGAATTGGTGGTCTTTGTTTCGCTATGCTCCGTGCGATATGTATGGGGATATACCATCTCCTATCGAAAACGTTTGTGTATGAAAGGAAAATTTACTAAATAATCCGTGTAAAAATAAGAGAAAATGTAGAAAAATGTCACTATGACCAGCTCAACGGACATTTACGTAGTCATGGTTATTTTATTTAGTTGATTGATGAATTATTCCACCTTCCACTAAATATACCTATCATAAAAAATTTTACATTAAACAGTTGGAGCTTTAAGCTGTATTAATTTTCCCTGAGAACATTCTTTCTATAACCTCAAATATAAATCATAAATCTCTCTTATTCAAATTTATAGTTTGACCGTATATAATCCCAAATAATTATTGTTAGGAGATCCGCAATTTTTTCAATTATCTAGGCAAGTACGGTTCTGTGGTATGTTAGTATGGCCATCTATGAATACTCCGCGAAACTACTCTCTGTTTTTTTCTAGTTATCAATAGAGAGCACTGCATCCGATGCGGTTTAAATTATCGAGATATTAATAATGAATGCAATTAATAACTTGCAAAACAATTAAAAATGTAAGCTGTATCATAGAATTTTGACCAGATAAATTACAGGTTTCTTTGTCACAATGACGTTCGAATTTTACAGGAACCTGTATACATATACGTCAAAATCATATGTTTTGAATTGTCATAGTCAAACTCTGTACCAAAAATAGAAAACAATTTTAGTAGAATTTGAATAAAAACTTGTTTAGGTTTATGTTATGAAACAAAACAGTAAAAACAGTCGATGAATAATGGCCTGAAGACGTCTCCGTTTTATAAGCGAAAGCATTACTAAAAATGGCACAACTTTTCACACAGGAAATTTTTGTACTGAAACCTCTTATAAAATCAATAGAAATAAAATTGTGTACTCATAGCAGAAATGGTGTTAAACAGATTATAGCTTTAATTACTGTGTAAGTAGTATTGCAATGAATCTGCGATAAATTATATTAAATACCTAGTACCTACCCTTCTTTATTTATAATATTATATATTAATTAATACCTGGGGGTTGAAACTTTATGACCTTTGACCATAAAGGGATGGGGGGGGATAAGCCTTACTGGCTACTATTGAAGGTCTGCACTTATGCAATTATTTGTATATTTTGAACTATACCTTTCTCACTTTGTATTAAAAATACCTACAGAATTGGCCAGAAGTATCATGCATTTGCCACTGTCCCTTTTTAAAAATAGCAAACACCCAATTAAAAATAATGACCCTTTAATACCTTATGGATGATGAAAACTTGTAATGTTTACATATTTTTGTAAATATTCAACTTGTGATTAGGTTCAAATTTTTTCCCTTTAGCTTATGGATTTATGTAGGTACTCTTTTCTTGTAGATAGAATAATACATTATTGCATGTATTAAAACTGAGTAGCTAAATGTTTCAAAATTATGTTGTTTATTTCTAGGTTAGACGAAATAGTGTTGTACTATTGCTATGGGGAATTACCCGCTGTATTAAAAAGAATCCCATGGATTTCTGATAGTAGCAAAAGTATCCATGCTGCATGTTTCGACCCTACAGCCACATGGCTGTTAGTAGTTTGTAAGTAGCAATTAAATATTCTTATTATTTAGAACTAATAAGGAGCCCACCAAAAGTCACTATTTTTTACTAGAAAAATAGCCTTAAATATAAGTATTTTTTGTATAACTTGTGATTTTTTAAAATTTTATAGGTCTGGACAGCTCCCTATACATAATCCCAGCACTCTACATAGTAGACAAGAAACAAAAAATCGACTGCAAATGGTCATTGACAGACATAACATCATTTCCAAAGATCTGCCAAGGTCCCAATTCGCTCCCTACATGCTGTGTTTGGTGGCAGACCTTAGAATCTAACCAGAATGCCTTGGTCGGCTTCGACAGTGGTTGTATATTGCTTGTCAGTTTGACAGATGGCAGAGTTTTGGGAGGATGCAATGTGCCTGAACCTGTTAGAAAATTGCATGTTTGTTTGGATAATGTCAGAGAGACAGTTTCTTTATTGGTAGGTTTAAGTTTCATCATGTTGCACACAACCTACACAAATTTAATGATTATTAAAAAATCCGTGAGATTTTGTTCCCTCATCTATTTATTTTTTTTAGATAAACAGTGATTCGGAACGTCAATGGCGTTTGATTCTGGAACACCACGCAAATGGATACACTTGGCCATGTGACAATTCTAACCCACAATTGGAGGAATCAATGAGATCTAAGTTTTATAATCTTAAGCAGATTGGAGTTGACAAGCTGGTGTCTTTAAGGTAAATTGCATTGATCGGGCTGATAATAATTTTCATCATTCATTCTTTCAGCGAAAAGTTTTTTTTAGCAACAACCTCCAAAAAAATTTTTTTTGTCGCCCAGTTTGAGACAACCCTATATCATCTTCCATTTTCAGACAACGCCTAGGATCACGAAAAGATAACCAGAGCGATTCGGTCAGTGAATCGGACTACTCGGACTTGGCTCTGTCAGCGGAGCAACTTAAGGACATTAATGATCCACTTGCATCGGGCCAATCAGCATCATCATTTGATTCAGCCAGCGCCTCATTGCCTAAACTAAACGCTTTGTAAGTATAGCCTTAAGCACTTCACTAAACAATTTTCAATTTATACTTTATATCCCCGTATCTCGAAATCTAAGGGTTTCCGGATACATATTTATACATAGAAATGTTACAGTATTTTGTAGAAACTACCCTGGGTGGAAACTTTTTGATTTATTCATTTATTTGTTTTTATTGTTTTAAGGGATAAGATTTAATAAACTGTTTTCTATTGGGTAGGTCAAATCATTCGAGCAAATCAAATGGATTGAGTCAATCATACGGATCTTGCCACCCTAATTGCGCTGGACCCGAATTGATGCCTCAGTTCGTAGACACTTTTTTCACGCCACAAGCAAGTAGGAATCGCAGTTTTTTTTCGGCCTTATATAGGCCTACAGGACTTCTTACTGTAAGTATAAAAAAAAATAATATACTCTTGTCGCTTTTTGTTACATTTCTTTATAACATACAATATTTAATACTGCTATAGATCTTATAAGAACTGATTTTGATGATTAAGTTCTATCTAGCAAAGTACAGTGAAACCTCTCATAACGGACACATCTGATAAGCGGACATCTCTATTAAGCGGACATTTTTTTATAGTCCGGAACTAGGTATATAAAATTCCATGAAAATCAACCTCTCTTGGGCGGACGCGGACAGGCTGTTTTCATACAAAGAGTGCGAAAACCCTCCTTTAAACAGACAAAAAAAATTTTAAAGTATTTGGGAGACGAATAAGTACGGTGCAAAAACTCTCTGAAAGACCGGCAACCAATCGCGCATGCGTGGCAACGCGAAAGGACTTCGCGGAATGAAAGTATGTGTAATTCCCCGACAGCAGTCCGCCGTTTATTTGTGCGTTGTATCGTAAACAATGGCACAAAAATGTCGCGTTTTGAGTCTGAAAGAGAATATTGATGTTGTGGAAGTTTTTTATTTGATAACAATGATTTGGGCGAGTTCATTAACATTGATAATGTGCTATTAGAAGATGAAAGTGACTCCATTCCTACCGATTATGTAGCCCAAACTGAAACCACATCACTTTCTGACGACTCTGATGAAGAAGTAATCAAACAAATGTCACCAATTATCAACAAGCCATTAGTATGGTAAAGGAATTATAAAAGTGTGCAAAGAATAGAGGTGACCCTACAGCAATGGAATTGTTATCAGACTTGGAATTACATTTTCTAGATTGCAAGTATAAAACGCAAACACGTCAAACTACGTTATTAGATTTTTCTAGTACTACATCCTAACTAAAACTAGTGTATTTTTGTTATGTTATGTTTATTTGTACATCCATATACATAGTAATAATTTTGCATTTACATATTACCTAATAACAAATTTCCCATGGGCGGACACCTCTATTAGGCAGACACATTTAGACGGTTCCGTAGGTGTGCGCCTAAGAGAGGTTTCACTGTACTTGCTTTTAGAAATTTGAAAATTTGTGAACTACAAGAAAAACGTTGTCTGTTTTATCCTTTTTCATGGAAAAAAGTTAATTTAGTTCCTTTTTACTTAATTTTAGATTCATGCAGCAGACTTTGAAACGGCGCCAATTTTCGTATATAGGATAATTCCAAAGACCCATTCCTTAATTTTGACAGACAACCTCATTTTTACACTCAATCGTGACTACAATATGGTTTCAATTATTAGTTGTCAACTGTCGGAATCTCGTCTGGAAGGAGAAACAGTAAGTCACAATAATAGCAAATTTTAAAATATTTTACTCCAATGCTATATACGCCGATTTTATAGATATACATTTACGCCATCTCAAAAATTAGATCTTTTAGTTTGTCATTTATGTATTTCTCCATAGTTTTTCAAGCAGCAGCATTTTTCACTAAATTTTATATTTTTTTAAGCGCTAAATCTTTGTTATATTTGTGTATATATATATGTATATGTCTGTTCCGGGATTTTGTTCTAAACAATTTTGATTTTTATATTAGCATATGGCAGGTTAAATCTTATTATTTTATTCTTAATTCTTTTAGGAATTTAATGACGATGCTTTAGTCGCGGAATTCTACATTGAAAACGAAGATATATTAGATTTTTTCAAAGTTATTGACATGTCGGTTGACGTGACTCCTCTCAAAAATCACCACAAGAATAAATTTGTACATCAAAAGAGTAAGAGTGATGGTGGTTTTCTTAAACCTGCCGTGGATACTTGTATTATAGTGACCAACAAGACTGTTTATAAAATTTATGTGAGGTAAGTCGACTATTTTTAAATTCTTAACTTTTGGACTATACATGGTGTTCTGATAATGCGTCAGGATTCTTGGAGAGGTGATTCTACATCAAAATGGTTCTGTAAGCTTTTTGCTGGATAATACATGTATACTATAGCTAATCTGGGATTTTTACCCTTATAGATGGTTATAAGAACGTTATCGGGGAAAATTTACACAGCTTGTCAAAATATTTGTTTATTTTAAGTTTTATTTATTTCTAGACATACTCCAGTACAACGATTTATAGACTATGTAACGGAAGAAAATGATCTTGAAAAGGCTGAGAAATTATCGTACATTTTTAACCTTAATCTGCAACAACTTCTAGAGCACTGTGGCGATTTAATGGTATCTCGTGGTTCTTTTCATTCAGGTATAATATCTATTTTTATTTCCATTTAGAAAATTTCGATCAGGAAGAATCCCACAAATATAATTTTGTTCCTGTACAAATTAAAAGTAGTGAATCCTTTGAGTATCTAAAATAACCATAGGAAATGCCCCTGATCCCACTCTAGCGATACTTCTGTCAATGTCACCATATCCCTGCAGTGTACTTGGTAATCCATATAGTGTAGAATTATTTCATTGTACGTTTCTTATTTTTTTTTTAGGTATAATTCTCTACAAACAGGCAAAGGTGCACCTACTGAAGCGAGTTTTGAAGCTAGCGGTATCGGCAGATTGCAAAACTCTCCTGAAATTTGTTCACCTATGTCTAAGTGCCAGTAGGATTGACATGAACATAACCACGAGGATACACATCGGAAATGTAGCAGTTATGGCGTATGTCGAGTTGTTACTCAGGGGCAATGGTAGCGAGCAAGTTAGAGCGAATAATACCAAAGATTTTATGTAAGTTGTTTGTTTCGAATACTAGCATAGTGAGAGAAAAAGTATTCTTAGCATATGCGGTCAAGAGCAAAAAAAGGTCATTAGAAAATTTTGATTTGATAGTTTTAGGCTTGTTAACTTTTTTATTTTTAGTTCCATTTTAATGGGTTTTTTAGAGATCTGTAGATGCAACTATCAGTTCTCTAAAAAAAATCACCAATATCGGACTAAAAGTAAAAAAGTTGTTAAGCTTAAAACTACACAAAATTTTGTAAAGACTGTTATTTTTGCACACGACTGTAATTTTTCTTAAATTATTTCAGGAATTTCCTTGTACACGAATCTCATTTTGACCCAATCCTGGCGGTAAACATGGCCTGTCAGGCTGGCCACTGGAACATTGTCAGTCTTCTGTCGAAGTCCAGAGGATTGCAGCCCGAGGCCGTTATAGCTTTTGGGAAGATACTACAAAACGAATTTATACCTAAACCATTTAATTTAGATTTTTTGTATGCTTTGTCTGAGCCTAGTTTGACGCAGAGTATGTTGATATTGCCTCAAAGTTCTCAGGTAAGATTCAGAATTTAATTTTTGACCATCCTGTACGTACTATCCCAAGTTTGAATAGTTTAGTATTATTTTCTTAAGAAGCAAATTTATAAAGAGTAACTTGTTTCGTAAAATTAATAATTAAACAGTTTCCTATATGTACAGAAAACTCATTTGTATTATAATTTTTAGGTGATCTTTCACTACATCCGTGAGAACGTAGACACTTTCCCAACGGAAATCCTGAAAAGGTTCACCATCCAACTGGATCCTAGTCAGCCATGTGCAATACCATTCACCAGGGCCTTATACCAAAACAATAAGAACAGTTCCGCGACTGACACAAACATAGAATCGTTTGATTTTGAAAGCGGAGACGGCTGTACGGTTGTGATGAAAGACTTAGTCGAGACATTCCTTTATGTGATAATGAGTTTAACTGTGAGATTAAATAAAATAAGGTTTGTAACTAGCTTGTTTTTTTAGGGAGAACCTTTGTCTAGTGCTGTAGATATACAGGGTGTTCCAGATAAGAATCCACTCGACAGGGATCTTGTTATCCTTAGGACACACAGAAATCGAATATTTCCTAAGATATTTGGGCGAAATCGAATTTTTATGATTTCGTTCTTTTTGTTTTTCGATTCTATTTGAAGAGATACGTGAAAATAAATTTTAAATTATCATTGCCACTTTTTAAATTTTAAAACGAGATCCCCGAGATTCTTATTTGGGACACCCTGTATTGTGAAATAATTAGAATAATAGCCATGCCTATTTTGAATCACATGTAGTTACAAGTTTTACATAAGTTTTTATTTTTTTTTTAGTTTTGATTTAAATTTACTTGACATTATAGTACCTGATGCGATCCCAGAGGAGCGTGAGATTATCCATAGGTTGCCAGACTTGAAACTATTAAGCTGTGGTTACGAGCATGCCGCAGTTATAAGGAATAACTGCGTTTATACGATGGGCGTAGCCACTTCGGGATGTTTAGGTAAGCATTATTTTTAAAAATGCAGGGTGTTATGGAAATAACTTATTATATTCAAATGGGTGACTCCTGGGGTGTCCTAGAGAAAGTCTACATACTTTTTTTTTCAAATCGAACATCTAAATACTTAGGTAAAAACCCTTTTTACCCACATACTGTCGCGCCGTTCCATCTGTATTCACTTAGCAACAATGTGGGTTACTACAGTATACTAAGAGTGATATCAGCTCACACCATGTGTCTCTTGCTTGGATACCGGCCGCGCGCCCCTATCCTTGCTTCAGTATGTTTCGAGACTCGGGGATGGAATGACGCTGTCGAGGGTTCCGCGTGCTTGATGTATACGAATTTTAAACGTTTTGTTAGTTGCAGCGTTACCCGATTTTTTTTTGTTGTGAAATAATTCATAATAGGAATATTGTCATGTGATTTTAAATTTGTGTGATATTATCTACTGTTGGTTCTGTTGCAAAACATACTTTTTGTGTTTTATTTCTTTATGGAATTTAATTATAAAACGGATTATAAGATCGAAGGTAAGAGAGTATCTACCTTAAATTTGTAGTTTTTTTCTTCTAAAAAGTTTGAAAAATAAGTGATAACGCGCCTCAAAGACGTCTTGTTGTCAAAAACTGAACATGTGCGTTTAAATTCTTTGTTGCAATGTGACAACACCGCCTATAATACGTTAACTAACCTCTTTTGAACATCGAGACTGCCTCAATAAATTATTGATTGCGAAGGTCGTCAGTAGCGGCCACGTAAATTTTGAGATTTCATATAAAGTGTATATTCGCTTAATAATTTAAAGCGCCATTTATGGTTATTTTTCTTCAATTTATTTTCATCTCAGGATTTGCCGGTTTAAATATAATAAGTCATTTCCATAACACCCTGTATCTTTGAAAATTACATTTCACCTTTCAAAGATTTAAATATTTTCCAATACTGTATGACAGTGAACTGATTTCCTCTGCCTACTAATAATAATATCAATTATTTTAAATATATTTTTAGGGACTGGTCCTATGTTAACCAATACGAGTGGACCCAGATTAGTGAACACGCTGCACGATTTAAAAGTAACGCCACTGTCAGTTAGTTGCGGGAAAAAGCACACTTTATGTGCAACAGATTGTGGGGTAAGAGAAAAGAATTGTGGATAATTTTGGAAAATTGTGGAAAATTTTCCTAGTAGGATTAATAAGTCGGTAAATAATTATTTAAGTTTTCTTTTTCCAGGTCTTTGCGTGGGGCTCTAATAGTCATGGCCAGTTGGGTCTAGGACCAAATTTGCAAGAGACGCCATATGCTCAGTTGATAACTTCCATGGCCCATTTGAAAATAGTAGATATTTCTTCAGGTAATATTGAAATTTTACTTTCTTCTAATAATACCAAATGTATCCGTTTTAGTGTATTATACAGGGTGTTATGGAAATGGCTTATTAAATTTAAATGGGTGACTCCTTGGGTGTCCTAGAGGAAGCCTATATATATTTTTTTAATTAATTGTCTAAATACTTAGGTAAAAACCCTTTATCCCACGTGTTTTCGCGCTACACGCTTCTGTTTTCAGTTACCAATTTTATTCGAATTTTAATCCATAAGGTATTTCTGGGTTAATAAATAAGGTGTTAAATTTACCAGTAGTAGCATTACCGTTTCTCGGTTCTGTTGTGAAATAACAAAACATAAATTTTTCGCCGTCATTTCTAATTGTGGAAAGAATTGGTCAAAAAGTTATGACAGAATGAAAAAGTGTTTGACGTGTAAATATGACAACACCTGCCATCATTCACTGACGTCTTTTGAGACTTGACCTACCACATTAAATTGTTGACTCTCTCGTCAGTGCCTTCCACATGGGTTTCCTCGCTTATTAATTCAAAACGCCAATTATGGTTATTTTTTTGCAATGTGTTTTCATGTCAGGATTTGCCGGTTTAAATATAATCATGTCATTTCCATACATCCCGTATATTCTATGGAATATGTATTTTGTAGGTCAGTATCATAGTATCGCCCTTACCCATACAGGGAAAGTATATACATGGGGTTGGGGCATACACGGACAGCTCGGTCATGGTACTAGTGATAATGAATATTACCCTAGATTGGTGCATTTTGAGCATCCTGTAAAGCAAGTGGCCGCAGGTAAGCCAAATTTGTAAAATTTTCATGTATTTTTTGTTTTTCCTTCCATCATCTTCCATATTATGTAATTTCGATACAATATATTTTTTTCTCAATTTTTTCCTCTTTGTTTACTTCCAGGATTACTCATAAGTCTTATAAGTTACTCATAAGTCATACGGTGCTCTCCCAAGGGCTATCAACCCTTGGTCTCTCGCATTGCGGTATGACCTACCGATTATTGGGGATTCCGTACGGTATCCCACTAGATATCCACTCCTGATTACGGGCGTGAGTGGGGTAGAGATGTAGAGATGCATATATAAAATATGATCTATAAGTGTAAAAATCCCAGTATTTTCACTTGCTTCTTCAATTGCAGGTCATGCTCATAGTTTACTTCTGACAGTCGATGGTAAAGTGTATGGCTTCGGTTCGAATGTGTTTGCCCAGCTAGAAAATTGCAATATTGAGTCCAAGAAGAGCACGAAACCGACCTGGATAGTAATTATGCCCGATATGTATGTCCCGATAGAAAAAATAACTTCATCATATTTCCATAATGTAAGTATTAGGGCCATTTCTGTATTATATATTTTTTCAAATTGCAGACTATTAATTAGTGTAAGATCAGCAAGTTTTTTTATACTATTCAGTTTATCATTTTATATGTATTTTCTAATTTTAACTTAAGACAGCAGATTTCGATACGAATTCATTTGTTTTCGTAGTCGAGCTTGGAAGATTTTTAAGCTTAAAATAAGTTTAAAAATTTTGTTTTTGTATTAATCCCTGATTCAAAAGTTCCTTTATTTCAACGACATAACTGCCCAATTCTTAAGGCCGTATTAGACTAGGCAATTTTTTCTCTTGCGCCGGCAATTATAATGGCACGTATTCATGCGCAGTAAACCGTTTTCGATCAGCTGGAGCATTGTCAACGGTCAGAACAGCAGTGGGTACTGTCGAAATCCCTAAAATATCCCCAGAATTAGAGATGTGCAAACCTGTTCGTTTTGATCACCAGTTAAAGCAGCTACTGCTATTTACAAATAGGAGGTGCAAAAAGTTGCTGAATTAGCAGTCTATAAGTTTAATAAAGAATGTAAACTGCTAATTTAAGTACCAGTGGGTTTAAATGGCCATTACCTGTCCATACCTGGTTCGGCCAAATAATAAACAGTTAAAAATAACAGAATAATCCAAAACTACCCAATTGCGCCGGCAAGGGCAATTAAAATGGCGCCTGCCCCATTTCTGGTAATGAGAGACAGCTGATCGGGAACAGTGTAGTGCGCATGAATCCGTGTCATTTTAATTGTCAGAAGAGTAGAATTTCTGACTGTTGTACGGAGAACGGTGTACTGCGCCTGAATCCTTGAATCATAATTGCCATTGCTGGCGCCATAAAAATTCCCAAGTGTAATAAGGCCTTTATACATTTTCATCATTTTTTTGTTCCTGATTTTACGCTATATTTATTGTATGGCAAAAAGGGACCTATTTTTTGTATAGTAATATTTATCAATTTTATCTCAAAAGATTCAAGTCCTATTTCTGCAGGCGTACATTAAAAAAACATTTACATATCTCTTAGTTTATAATAATAGGTAAACAATAAAATATAATAGAAATCGTATATTGAACCTTTTAGATGGCTATAACGGCCGACCAAAAAGTATTCATGTGGGGAGCCAGTCCCGAGGAAGTGAGATGTTTCCAACAGAGGTCGAATCAGCGACAAAATAACGACGGCGGCATCAACTTGCAGAACGAATCGTGGAAATCCAGCGTACAAATGTATCAGTCGCAAACAAGAAGACCGATTAGGCAGATCGCCGTTGGTAGGTATTTTTACCATTTTCTACGGTTACGAATTCAAATTCTTCAATTTCTCTTTCGAATTAATGAATAAATTACATTACAATTACAAACCTTATCCTTTAGAAAACTATTACAATTATTATTATTATAATAATATTTTGAACTTATTTCTAATTTCTAGGCTATCGTCATTGCGCCATATTGGATCAAGGTCGCATCATGTGGGGGAAAAATAAAGAAGAAGAATTAAGTCACCCCAACTTAAGAGACCCATACGAGGGTGTGATGGGTCACAGATTCTCCCATGTTTCTTGCGGATTGGACTATACGATGGCCATTGATCATACGGGCCAAGTTTTGGCATGGGGGACCCCTGCTATGATTGAGGTAATTTTTAGCAAAGTGATATTTTATTGCATGGCTTTGTACCATTATATACAGGGTGTCCGGTAAGTACCTACCAATCATTCGGGAGCATACAGAGGAGGTCAAAATAAACCTAATTTGTCATAGAACCTTAACGGAGACACACATGATTGAATGAAATTGTAGTATTTTATAGATGCCATAAAGATTCATTAAACCATATTACAGTAGATGTTTTATATTATCAGGGAAGTTAGGAACGGACTTGCCACTACACTCGTTGGGCCAAAATTTCCACGACAAGAGAAATTATTAAAGTATTTAGAAAATCAGCTTTGTCAAAATGACACCGACAACAAATTTGGGCCCAACGAGTGTGGTGACGAGTCCGTTCCTGACTTCCCTGACGATGTAATATATATCTACTGTAATATGATGTAATGACTATTTACGGCTTCTACAATATATTAAAATTTTATTAAATTATACCAGTCGTTCCAAAAGTTGGAGCAAAAAAAGTAAATCGCTAGAAAATTTTTTTGTATGGTAAATTATGTTTATTTTGACCTCATCTATATGCTCGCGAAAGATGAGTTGGTACTTACTGGACACTCTATATTTGCCAATCAACATCTTTCATTGCCTTTTTTCCTTCAAGATATGCATGAAATTTTTAGCGTTTAATCCATCGTAATGTTCTATGAAATTATTAAAATCACTTCCAGACCTGAATTGCTTACAAAGATCCGAATTGCTTATGTTTTACACTGCACCTGTGAACTGTTTTGTTAGCCTTATAATTGGACATATTTAAAATAATATGCCTTTTCAGACAATCCTAGGCGTTTCAATGGATATGATCCGCAAGAGACAGGACGATAGAGCCATCATTTTTAAAGGCACGAAAAGATCGTTTAAAGGCTCCCACACACACCCCATCTCCAATAATCTGCCAATAGAAATCTCAGTTTTGCCGTCTATGGCATTTACTTTTAACCAAGCCAATCACAAGATGCTTCTCTGCAATAAACAAGTACCTTATCACTTGTTACTCGTCGATAACAATAATATAAATAAAATTCTTAGGGTGAATAAAACGGAGAAGGAAGATTTTAAACACATTTACAATGTCCCTGACGTGCAGGTCGGACAGAGAACGCTACATTACGCGATGCAAACGTTTCTGGAATTCTACGACGTAGAAAACGTCATAAAACGAAGCACTGATTATAACAACCATCAGGTGGCGAGTAAAGTGTCATTTCTGCACGGCCACTTCGTTGATAGTTTGGGATTCAGTATAGAAGCATTCAAGAGACATATAGCTAAGATGGATATTGATTTACCTTCCCTGTTTACTTGCAAGGATTCGTACGACGTCAAAGAAAAAGATCAAGGAGTGGAGTTGATTGTAAAGAGCATCAAGTGCGAGTTAGACAAGGAGAAATCGAGCAATTGCAGCTCCCCGGCGAGAATGTTGAGCTCTAGCTCCTCCTTGGATAGTCTGCGACAGTTTGGGGAGGAGGGAGGACAGGAAAGTCCTTGTGAAGGGGACGTAAGACAAACGATTACTTATTACGTTCAGGCGATAAAGAAAAACGACCCATCTCAGCTAGATGTGCCGAAGCTTACCGAACGATACAAAGATTTATTGTCAGAGAAAAATGTGAAACAGCAAGAGATGCATATTAAAAATAAGCAAGCGAAGGAAGTGTTGGATATAGCGTCGCACCTCGTAGAATTCTACATTAAAAAAATCTACCTCTCTGAGAACCACATTCTCATGCAAAATATATTGTTAAAGTGTATCGAATTTTGGCTGTCGCACAACCTCCCCGTTTTAGTATTGGAAGAAATTTTACTGAAAAATTTGGATAAATATTTTTATCCGTTGTCGATTTTGTTGTTTTGTAAAAACTTCGACGAGGACGATATGATGTCGCAAAAAAGCGAGGAGATCGTGCGTATTAGTTCTTCGGGGTTTTTGAAAGAGTTTTCTACCAAGTTTTGTTTGCATCTGTGTTCGATGGTGTTGGAAAATGTTAATAAGTCTTAAAATGTTTTGTAGGGCAGATCGGATAATATCGCTGTTCCGGCTAAACAATGACCATAGACGACCCAACCTATAATTTCAATACCAACATATTTTCTTCGCGTTATTTAAACCTAATAATAAAAACATTCGTTTTTCGTCTCTCCTGAGCAATTAGTAGTTTAGCAGTGGCGCCATTATTTTACCGGAACGGCGAATATGTTGCAACCTTTATAAGATTTTCGATAATAACGAAAATCATTAGGTCGCCTTTTTACAACAATGTTTTTTTTTTAACGCACAGGGTTTTTACTTTTATATGCTTTCTTAAATGCAGGCCAGTTAATTATCGAATATTCCTAAATTCACCTCAGAATTTATAAGCAGTTATTTAGTTTATAATGAACTGATACGCCGAGTTGAACGGGATAGCGCATAAAACCATTTCTTAAAATTTAAATTTTACATGAAAATACAGGGTGTTATGGAAATGACGTATTATATTTAAATGGGTGACTCCTGGGGTGTATATTTTTTTTTAAATCGAACGTTTAAAAAGTGGGGTAATTCACCCCTAAACCCACACACAACTCCTCGGTACATTCATATATGAAGATATTGCATTGCCCAGCTGATTAATCAACAGATGTTCAAGCAGAATGTTGCCAATATGTTCAAAAGTGTAAAACTTTAGTTTCTTATAAAAATAAATATTTAGCTTCCTTAGAAAGTAAATCCAGGAGGCGATTAAGGAATCCAGGGCAGAGACACTTTCAGTTCTTTTTTCTATGGGAAAAACTTTATGCTCATCACGTGTCCTGATGATAGTGTGGGAGTGCATAATAAGCTTATCACTAAACCCCAACACTAACGCATAATTACACTTTACAATAACACACATAGAACAAGAGCACTTAATCATCTCGCAATAGAAATAATAAAAACGCTAATTTCTATGGGCCATTAACCCCTTACTAAAGATAAAATGAAACAATTATGATAACAATTGACAGGAACTACCCGCTGAAATAATGGTCTAGTCTGTCTTCCGACCAGTTGTCTCAAACTTTCTTTCCGAGAAATCTCCGCTCTCTAGAGCTAGCGCGGTTGCCATTTCCGAGACTATAATTATACAGGAAAGTAATATTATAAGTAAATTCGGCAATTTATGATAGTCGCTTATAAAACTGTATTTTTAAATATTAGCCCGATATCCACAATCAGCTGTCAGACCGATATCGATGAGAGAAACGACGTGTTATTTATTTTTAAAATTTTTAGATGTTAAATACATTATTTCCCAGACCACTCAGACAATAAGGGCGTATTTTTGTCTACACAGTAGCACTTTAAAATACTAATCCAGATTGAATGGTACTTAGTTGTGTTATGTGATTTTATTGTGCCGGTTTGTCTTTGTTCAAGTTACCTAGGTACTTGGTGTTTTTTATAAATTAAGTTGGTGTTAAATAAGTTCGAAAAGCTAAATAAAATTGCATGTTTTTTTCTAAAGGGTAAGTGGCATTTATAAACTTTTAAATTGTCCAGCTCTGACGGGTGTCGTTCGAATTGAACAAATGAGAACATACCTGACCATTTAAAAACTCCGCGGCGGTTCGTTCGAGTCAGTTCAAGTTTATAAATCAGAGATTGTTTCCTAGCGAACTGAACTGAACATAAAAGTTTATAATAATGTACCCTGAAAAATAAACAACGTGCAATCTGTCAAACGGTTATTGATTTTCAAAAGAGTTTACCCTGAAGATATGACAACACTGTTGACATATGTTACTTTGTTTTTACCTTCTTGACAGGGGCAGCACGTGGTTTGACATAAGGTCATGTACAGGGCATATTAAATTAAAGCGCCATTTTTGGATATTTTTCTTCAATTTGTTTTCATCTCAGGAATTGCCGATTTAAATATAATACGTCATTTCCATAACACCCTGTATAATTCTGCATTATGGAATTTATTTGTTGTTGTTGAAATGATTTTTATTTTTAATTGGGTATCATTTAACTGGTTAGCAAAATATTCTTATTTTGCGAACAGAAAAATGTAATTGGTCTGCCGAAATGGCTATAGTGGGTCAGCAACTTATGGACAGCAAACATTTCTGAATCGGTCAGTAATTAATGTCATACTAGAGTGCTCTAAATTATTTTGGCACTATAAGCTGCTATGAGCGATCCACTTTTAATCAGATATTGGTAAGCAAAATATTTAATCTTGGTCATCAAAAAAAAAACAATAAAACGTGTATTAGTGACAGTGCCCTGGGAAAACAAGTGGAAACCCGCCCCGGGTACACATTCTGTAGCCGATTTCCTTTTGTATTCGGCAAAAGAAAACACAAGAAAGTTACATAAATTGACAGTGCCCTGGGAAATAAGTGAAAACCCGCCCCCGTTACCTTTTGGGCCTTGACTGCTACACCGAATGAAAACACACGCACGCAATTAGCTACTCGTATCACGCGACTGCTTTCGCTCCGCCCACAATAACGAACTTTGCCGATTATTCAAAACAAACGCAATCCAATGATTTATATTTAATATGCAAACATCTGAAGTAAACTGCTTCTAGACATGTTTTTTTCTACTGACCAATTGTAAAATCTTGCTGACCAAGTAATCATTTCGCAGCTCGACTGTTAATTAAGCGAACACATGAAATTATAAGCGGACTGATATCGGTTAAATTATTGACAGTTTGTAGCATTTTTGCAGAACCAGTGTTGCAGTATTGCAAGCAAAATCTTTTTATGATGATCAAATGATTTAATGGCTATTTTTTGCTCCGAACCAATTTTAATAACGGCAAACCATTTAATTACTTCTCTTTTTAATTTAGCAATAGCCAAAATTGTTAAAATATCGCATAAATTGTTTACGAAACGTTTTTTCGACAATAACGTATTTAGAAGAAATAGTAATTATTTTGTTACCTAGAGTGACATAGCCATACTTTTGGGTCAGTGTCTAATTCAGATATATCTCTAATTAGATTCACTTTTTATGTAATATGTCAAATTTAAATTTTTGGAAATTTACATTAATATAGGTTTTATGCGATACCCCGTGCAATTAGATGTATCACGACATAAACTGCTCTGCCCTTAACTCTAGAGTCTATTTTCTATTGGTTGAAACAGAAATTATTAAAATTGGTTCATTTTTGAATATTCGATAATTAATTGGCCTAGTGTAGAATTGGTTAGTGATTTATTTATTTATATCGTTTTTGAAGTAGTTCAAGCTTGGGAATATGCTATAATATTTTCTAAATTGGTTGATTTTGCATTTGATGCGTCTAAGGCGAGTTTGAAAAGAGATATATTCCCCAAATTGAACTACTTTTAACTATAACAATGCTTTAAAAAAAAATCACGTTGAACAGTGTATTTTTATAAATTCGTATTGTTTTTAAAGACTGCTTATAATTACTGTTGCCATGTTTCCTATTATTTAATAAAATACATTTTAGCTTAAAAATGTTAGCCAAGTAAACGTTTAAATAACTAGACTTACCTGATACTAGTCATTATACCATATTAGATAGAGTACCCTGAGGTATTAGTTTTTTTTTTTTAATTTCCATAGTACTTACGCACAATTTAGCAAACCTTCTTCGGTAGCCCAGAACCAAATTATTACAAAATACAGTAGTCTCTCGATTATCCTAGCTTGTACTAAACACAAACCCCCAGGTCTGCATTGATATAAAATAGGAAGGAAAATCCCCTGTAAGGCAATTCTGGGCTTCCCCGTGAAGAATACGTACATAATACATTACGCCTGATGCTCGAATAATACGGCGTCGCTCGGTTAATACGGATTTCAACGGCGGTACACTCAACTCGGATAATCCGGCGATCGGGAAACAGGAAGTCGGATAATCGAGAGTATACTGTAGTAATTTATGATTAAATTTCGAGTTTGGGGTATATAACGAGTCTGCAATATACAACCAAAAACAAAGTGATATATGTAAGCATGAAAACTCAACTCTAAATTGATAACGGATTTGTTTTTTTTATCGATATAAAAGTTGATACTTAATGCCATAAAGAAATTCCCAAAAAAACTTTACGTAAAATATACAGCGACTGAAAAAAAATATAAAAAGAGTCGAAATTAAATATTTGATTTCAAAATTTTTAACTATAGCGGCATTAAAAGGAACTAAACCTAACGGGGTTCTTTTTTATTCAATGTTGAATTTATATTCCAATGTAATAAATATGAAATCGTAAAGTTCCGTGGATTGTAGAAAACACACAACGTGCATCATCTCGAATTACTCAAATATTTTGTTGCAATCATGAAACATTTTATTTTGAAAATAAAACTTCCTTTTTATTTATAGGTATTTCTCGCCTTAAATTTGCTTATTTTAAAATTTACTTACCTGTTAACAGCGTACGTAGTCTCATCATGACGGAAATATTTTTGTAAGACGACATAATCTGTGCTTATACGTTTGCTTACAAAATAAAATTTTAATGAAAATGTTCGACTTTTTCTATCGCAGAAATAAAACCATATTTTTCGCAATTTATAAATAAATAGTTATTCTCTAATAGTAGGAACGCTGTCACTGCACTGGATATTTCTAAAGCTTTTGATCGTGTTTGGCATGAGGGGCTTCTAAGTTAACTGCGATCCTATGGTATGCCCAGTCGATTCTGTGCATGGTTGTCTAGCTTTCTTAAGGACCGCTCTCTGCAAGTGGCGATTGACGGATTTCTCTCAGACACCTTCACCATCAATGCCGGTGTTCCTCAAGGGTCCATATTGTCTCCCACTCTCTTCTTACTCTACATTAACGACCTTCTAGTGAAAACGAAAAACCCGTTAGTTAGTTTTGCTGATGATAGCACACTTTTATCATCTTTCTCTTTGAATGCACAAACATCAGCTGCCGACGCACATCTTCGCGGCGCAGACAGCATGAAGTATCACGCCTCAACAAAGACCTGGAAGAAATTTTGGCTTGGGGTGACAGTAACCAAGTCGAATTTAACGCTAAAAAAACCCAGGCAGTAGTTTTCTCTAAAAAGGTTAATATTACAGAACCGGATATAGTCATGGACGGACACGCAATCCCACTAGCTTCATCTATTAGTTTGCTGGGCGTCAATCTGGGAGGAAATATGTCTTGGCATAACCACGTTGTGGCAATCGCCAAGATAGCCTCTCAGAAGCTTGGTGTACTCTTCCGAACCAGAAAGTTGTACACACCTCAACAACTTTTGACACTATACAAAGCCCAGATTCGACCATCACTAGAGTACTGCTCTCATGTCTGGAGCTCTGCACCCAAACATACTCTTCGGCTACTGGATTCCGTCGAAAGGAGGGCCATTCGTCTGATTGGAGACCACGAGCTGACGAAGAACATCGAAGATACAGATATTTTCATGGAAAGTGCTCGGCTGACCTTGCCCTCTTAATTCCGCCCAGAACGATGAATAGCAGAAATACACGACGAACCAATGCCGCCCATCCATATGTGGTTAAGCTTAGTACTCCTCGAACTTCACTATTTAACAACTCTTTCATCTGGAGGACTTCATCCTTGTGGAACGATCTTCCCAAGGTCGTTTTTCCCAACGAATATAACCTCCAACGATTCAAAACCAACGTGAATCGCTTTTTGCGCACACGCACCACTCCCAGAGTGCCCTAAAGGATTTTTCCTATAGTGCTTGTGTTTGATCATAAAAAAAAAAAACAGTTACGTACATAAGGTACGTTTTTTTACTTGAATTTATTCAAAAAATGTGGAACGCTTCACGATTTTGCGTGTCATCCTTGCGCAGGGGCCATGCTAATCTTCTCTGTATCGTTCCAATTTTAGTATATGTACCGCCGAAGCGAGTACAATCGTTAAGTTCTTAACCAAGTATTTGAAGTTAAAATCTATCGGAAAATAACAGTAGCATAATATTTATTAAACCATACAGAGTCATCTATGAAGTTCTTGAAGAACTCGATATGCGCGGCAAAGATTTCATCTATTCATTGAGTAGTGACATCTGTTGTCAGATTGTCTTACGAATAATACAGTCTATTCGGGTAAATGAGGCGTTGTGATTCAAGGTTAAGTATGCCGTGCGGTTTTTATTCAAAAAAAACTTTTTGAACACGTTATACGTGAACAATATGGTTTTATTACAGAATATTTTATTACGAATTTTACATTTTCCTTTTTTTTTATTTAATTAATTAATCAAATTCATCATACTTTTATATTAAAACTGGTAAAATAAAATATAATAAACACATTATGAAACATTTATTTATTAAAAAGAAAGAACAATATTCTAGATCTATAAAAAAAGCGTTGGATATACAAAACCTAAGGGTTGAGGGTTGTGTGTATAGTACGATACCCCCTCTCTTCTTCCTATACAAATAAACCTAAGGGTTGAGGGTTGTGTGTATAGTACTATACCCTCTCTCTTCTTCCTATACAAATAAACCTAAGGGTTGAGGGTTGTCTGTATAGTACTACACCCTCGTCTTCCTTTTGGCCTCTTTAACATGTTTTAATACAATAATAAACATTGATAGTCAAAAATAAAATAATACTAATACATAAACCTGAAAAAATTAGGAAACTAATACCTCTCTGGTCCACACTTATACATCATCAATATCAAAAACTGGCAAATCTATTTCATCTACCGATTTCATCAAGAACTCATGTTTTTCTGGTAATTCAAAAAACATATCTTCATCAAAAGACTTATTTGAACTAAAAGAACTGTCTAAGCTGTTGACCAGCATAGGTTCATCGAATGGTAATTTTACTGATGTAGGGGAAGGTGGTGGTGTAGAATCATTCAGGTAGTTCTTGAGAATATTGTAGACATCATGAGATTCTAGTCGTTTGGCGTGTGGGATTAGGTCTTCATAGCGGTCTTCCATCTACCCGAAGAAAAATAATTTTTACTTAGCAACCTTACATTTTTAAATTCATCTCGTGAGAGATGTTTTTGAGAAATAAGTAACAGAAACTTTTAAATGGGTACACCAGTGGGGTACTCACTGGTTCCCATAAAGCGATGCCCTGTACCAGGCTTTTCTCATGCATAGTTGCAATATGATTTCTATTATTTACAGAATCTAGAAATTGATCAAATTATTGCATTTTTTAAAAATACTTATATTCAAGAGACTCACCTCTTTATAAGAAAAATAATCATCTGTATGTATATCCAAATTGTGAGTTTTTCCATCTGGGTATGCCTTAACAGGCATTTTGATGGTATTTACATCTGGTGTCAGGGTATTAGCAGTTTTGTCTAGAAATAGTTTCCTTGAGAGTGAAGCACCGCCTTCTGGTTTACATTGAGTTTTTCTATCTGGGTATGCCTTCACAGGAACTTTGATGGTATTATCTGGCGTCAGGGCATTAACAGTTTTGTCTAGAAATGGTTTCCTTGGGAGTAAAGTACTGCCTCCTGGTTTACGTTGGACCGAGCTTTCCGAGTCTGTAAGATAGAATAGTTCGATGAATGTAATTTATATTTACAGAAAAATTATGCAACAATCAATGATTGTGCACAGACTAAAAATTAAATTGTTATTAATATTGGTTTACAAACTGCAAATTAATCTGCTGTCCTAAGCAAGAGCTGTTTCGGCAATTCTAGTCATTTATTCAGAATTATTGCCTAAAAGTCCATAGTTAGGAATACCATGTTGATTCTGTACCGTAAATTAAGGATTTCCTACAATTTATTAACAAATAATACATTGAATGAAGACAGTCAAAATTTGTAGAATGGACCGTTTCCTTAGGAAGGCGGAAATATGTAGGTTTTAATAAAATAGATTAGATTAGAAAATGGGAAATATTCAAGATATATAATTGTAAATTGGACGCATTGAAGAACCTTATCACCAATCTTCATACTTTGGCAATATCAATCACTCAGCATAGTTGTTTTTCTATAGGGCTGCAGTAATCTTTATATTAATATTATTGATTAAACGCACAGCCCCCTAAGCACATTAAAATATAGTAGTTATACTTACTTTCAGAGTTGAAAACTCTCAACGCTGGAGATAAAAACAGGCTCATGGTATCGTTGTGGTATTCAGGAAGTTAAGGAATGAAACCCTGTATTATAATTGCACCAGTATTCGTCAAAGAATAGTAAAATACTTCTTAAAATTGATTGGTATCTCGTTCTCTGGCGGCAAAAAAACTAACGGTCGATTTTGGAGCGATTTTTTCTGTAATTTTAAATTTGATAGCATCAATCTGTCAATGGTCAGATGTTTTTGACATACTCGGCTAACTTCATTCAACTAGTGGCACTCAAACATTTCGACATTACTTTTGTGCGATTTATTGCAGGAAATTACTTATTTACTGTTCAAAATTTAATTTTTTTTTTTAGGTACAGCAAATTGTATTCTTGGACCACAAAACGATAGATATTCAGTCGATGTAATAAAAAGGAGCTCTCACAGAGTAATTGTAGGTTAACACTGTCGCTCATTACAAACGACCAAAATTTTAAGACCAGGCAACGTAGAAAACAGGACCGTATTTAGGACCAAATAGATCACGGGTGAGTAAAAATCTTATAAAAATAAATTCATCAGAGAAGTGAATCACTGAATGAAAGAATCTTCGTGAGGAGGGTTGGTTCAAAGGTATTGTCCGATGTTTTGTCAAAAAAACATCGATCTGTTGTACAAGAAAAATCTCCCTTGATAAATTTTTGTTTTGCTTACACTGTAAGAATGTTCAGAGTTCCGACGAACAAATTATAAAACTGGTTTATAGAGTTTTTTTTAAATAGCTTGTACGATCATAAATATCAAAATAGAACTTATTTTATACGCAAAATAATGCTGTATGCATTTTTGCTGTGTAACGTGCTCGTCATAGCAACGAATACTTATAACCAGGAAGAAGACAAACTGCCGTGTTAAATAATCGAAGCAGGCATTATACAGCGACATCCATTATGGGCGCACGTGCTTTTCAAATGTCACTTTTGTCCAAATTTTTATTACTGTCAATATTTCAAAGTGACATTTAAGCAAGAAAAACATCGAAACCCTTTCCATTTGATTTACTAGTACAGAAAATCAAATATTAGGATTTTGACATAGGTTTTCAGCTGTAAATATCACTTTAAAATTGTCCTTACATACTTTTATATTATTATTGAACTAGTAACAATACTAGAAATACAGAATTCAGAGATTGAAGGTTGTAATTAGTTTTATTAAAAAATAGGAAATAAATCATAATTTACATAAAATATTTTACCATCTTCAACTTCAAAGAAATCAAGGCAAATACAATACTATATGTACACAGCTACTAACCAAGTAAATATATGCACCATCATTATGATTATGGGCTTCCAATTTGTTTGTTTCGTAGCATACTCCTGGCAACATTAGTGATCGAAGTCCTCTGTAATGTTCAGTCATTATGGAATTCTCAATTAAACTATGAAAAGAAAGAATTATTATAATAATATATTACCGGACTTATCAAAATTCTGGCTACGGGTTAATATAACTAAGCTGTAATTATTATGTTGTAGCTTTTGACTTCTGGATTGTAAAATTTAAGTAAAATTCTTTAAAAATGTGCTTGTTGCTAGTTTGCGTGACAAGTTTGGTACATAATGGGACAATTTTATAATGTAAAATAACAATAACGAATAAAAATTAGTAAAAAAATATTTCAATCATAAATTACTTACCTGCAACAAAACGAGAAGGTCCGTTTTCGTGAAAAGAATAGAAAATTAAAAATTATTTTAGAATTTAATGACGCTTCCTCCACCATTTTCAATCAGATTATAAATCATATGTTACTTGATTTTATCCCCTTCCAGACGAAGGATGTTCGGTTGTGAAATAATTTAAGAACGTGTGCTGCTCGCATTCTATGTCTGTCTCTGTCTGCATCAACCTTCTCCGATTCAATAAAGGGAGACAAATATGGCCTAGATTAAATCGAACAAAGCCAAAGTCTGATATTGACACAGAACGATCGACACAAAAGGATAAACGTATGGAGTAACCTGCCTTGCTGTGACGTCACTTGCACGGCCTACTTATATGCTTCGATCCCCGCCATAAGCGGTCTCACCGGGCTGCGTCATAGTTTCTTGTTACACAACTTTCATGTAGCAAATCTTTCTACTGACGGATCTATTTTAATAGTTGCAAGAACCTTCTCAGGAAAAATGTATAGTCTGAAGAAGCTCAAAATATGTGCTGTAATACTTGGAACCTTTATAATGTAGAAATTTTAACCGAAATAAACCCTTTTAGATCGTTGATAACTGTTAAACACGATAAAGGAAAAACGAATAGTTCTCGGAACATTTTTATTTTGTGCTGAAATAATAATTCACAATAATAAATAAAATAGCAAACTAGAGACAAACACAATAATAAAATTTTAACATAAAACAAAATCTTAAGTAAAAAAAGTGAAGTATACATTAAGTAAGGAGAATAAATCCTACTTTAATAATCATCATACTACGTATAATAATGTTAAATGATAAAAATGAGATATGTGAAAAAGCCTAGTATAAAAATCGGTTAACAAATTTTTGCAACACAATTATATCATAAAAAAATGCCAATATAACTTTAGCACCCAGTTATATAAAATTTACGAATATAACTTTTGAATATATACAGAAGAGTGCACAGCAATCACATCAGCACACCTAAGCGGTAAAAAAGCTTAACTTAGGATTATATATAATTTTTTTTTAACATTTTCTCATAGGACCGTTCGTCATTTCGTATATCTTCTTTCCCGTGATGTTTTTTTTGGGTTATTTATGCCTTTTATGCTCAATGGCCCAATCAAGGCGCTCGATCGATTAATTCTAAAATACCGGCAACTCATAGAACATAGTTGAACATGTAGCAAAATATTCAGCCAACTACAGCGATTACAAAGTATAATAGGTTGTATAAAACGTTACAAATTTAAAAACTATTACTTTATTTATTCTAAAAACATGGACTGTTTTAGGGATTAAATAGGCCATTACGAAAAGCGTAAACATCGTACAGAAAGTTTCATTAAAACTGAAACATTTCGTTGATCACGACTGTATGTTTAATCAATAGTTTATTAAATCCCTACGATAATAAAAATTAAGTACCACCACGTTAATATTATTTATTGGCTTTTTTATTATTTTTTTTTGTAGTAAGTTTGTCGATAAAAAGTATTTTAACAGAGAAAATATAGTCCAAAGCAAAGCGCACTAAAACTACTGGGTTTATGTCGTACTACGTTAGTTCTACAAGTCGAGAAATTTTTTACCACTGCAATGAATCTTTGTAGCCATTTTTTTTTCTTGTCCCGAGTAGAACCTGTGCAAACAGCCCTTAGTAGTACAGATATCCTACGTATTAATACTGTTAAAAATATTAAGCATAGGTTTGTTAAAAATAAATGAGGTTAATTTGCTTCTTTAGGTAAATTTAAAATGTACTAATTACAACATTGTATAAATTTTTATCAATAAACTTACCGCGTAATCATGCAGGAAAAAAAGGCATGTGGTGCAACCCAGCTCTCGTCTACCAATGACCCATTCGTTAATAAATTAACCTTAACAATATATAATTTTACAGATTAGGCGCCTCTTTGCCCACACCGCTCAACCAAGATTTAAAAATTAACACAGCTCGTATAAACACAGTTAAGGGCATAATAAAGTTATATAAAAAAATTTTTAAATAGGATTTCAATATAATAGTTATCTTCCTATATATATAAATTAAAAAATATGTTAGTTTACTGTTAAAAATTGTTTGATTCTCTTCAGTCTGCAGGGTTCACGTCTATGAGGGCATTAGTTTCCGTTATTAGCTTGTTATCTAACGGAGAGTTGTCTTTTAACAAGTTCTCCGTCTCGTTGACTATGTTGTTTAAAATGGTGATTTCTTTTATTTCTTCTGTGATGTTAGTTGGAGCGACGCCGTTCTCCTTTGGTTTCTCTACTTTTGTGGTTTTTGTCTTGGTAACACTTTTCACTTCACCTGGTTTTTTACTTACTGTGGTGGTTCTCGTCGTGGTGGTGCTAGTTTTTGATGCAGGTCGATGAGACAGTGGCTAAAATTTAAATATATATGTTTAGACACATTTTCTCAAGTATAAGTCGAAGGTAGCGTAGAATTATTTCTTCGCGATGATACTAGAATATATCCCTATATTTATGCCTCCAAATGTTTCCTATAATACCAGAGTCTTGTATAAATAAATAAATTAACCTGCAAATACCATAATATAAATAGCAATAAAATAGACAAAAATTGTATGTGAATGGATGAGGGTTGCAAGATAAGATGATGTTGTTTATAAATTTACAGGTTATTGTTAACAAATTATTATTTTTAAACACAATGCACGTTTTGTCTATCTTTCTTCCTTTATTTATCAATTCACTCTTTCACTGATAAATCAATCTATCATCTAATTTTTGACAAACTTACTTTTTATATTTCATTTTATTGAAAATATTCTGTCGTCTCGGCTTTATAGAGAACCGGTAACCATTATCCTTAAACCGATTCAGGAATTTAAAATTTATTAAGAAATTTTCATTTTCAAAAAATAGAATAAAACATTCCGTGCAATGGTGTCTCTGCCTACGTTACTTATAACGCCTTATAACATACTGGGTTACTGAACTTTCGTACTTCGTACTGATTCAGCGACTCGGTAATTCGGTCATCGTAAGCAACGGAAACAAAGATTCCTAGAATGTTTTAGTAATATGGACGTCACTGACCAGGACACGTGGCTATATAATACTCAGTTAAGTCTATGCGCACTCGACAAAACCGCGTTTCTATATATAGCCCGTCTTCACCCGGCCTATTACTGACGTCACATATTTTAAAACTTGTATTTGAATCTAAATTGGATCGGAAAACGACGGTGAGATATTAAAATTTTAACATTACAGAGAACTTCTTCTCGGTTTATCTATGAAGATTTCTGTAATTTATTTTAAAATGACATAATAATCAAACCCATCGTTTCTGCTATTATTTTATAGATGGAGATACTTATATCATTAATTTGAATCCAGCAACGGTAGTGAATATCTCGAACGTAAAATGGCTTTCTTTATAAGATAATTATTTTAATTAATGTCTTTTATAGGCTATACGGTATACATGTATGTTTCACCGAATCCATTTTTTGAAAATGCCCGATACCAGAATCGATGCCAGTGCTCCGTATTTATAACTAAACGAGATTAAAATCCATTTGACTGGTGGAAAAAACATTTAGAAAAAAAATGTCCATTATAAAAAAAGAGGAAAAGACTTATCAGCGTTTATAGTGAAAACCTTGGAGGTCGGCGATGTCTACAAAGGCAAAAGACCTGCACTATAACCTGCCCAATATCAATTGCAAATATAAAAATATTTTTATATAATTTATGTCATTCGTTCAAGAGTTTCGTTTCGTTAAATAAAACAGTTCTACTGCTACATTTTGTTAACTTCAGTCGAACAAACCCGACCGAAGCGGTATTAAAACAGAAGGCCGGACCAAACTCGAACAACCTAGTTTTAGGATTCTTAAAATAAATCATTCATTTATAAATGATTTTTAAAAAAATTTCCATCGGTATTTTTTGAATCTTTGAAATTGATGAAAATTAGTGTCTTTTTTTTTATTAGATTTTGAGAAATTTCAATTATCATTTTTTTGAAACTTTAAAATCGATGAGAATTCGTAAAATTTTGTCTTTTTAATCGGTTTTTGAGATATATTTTAGTTTATTGTGAGCCAAAACCCTAGTGAAGTTTGGCAAAAGAAAGTATAAGTTGGAATTCGGTAGTGAAGCCTAAATAAAATCTGTATTTCTCTAAAGTTAGTAGCTACTCCAGATATATGACCTTTGATATGTGAATTAGAAAATTCAGTGAATAAGAACCATTGTAGGGTTCTTATTGGCATTGTTACCAACTGCTATGATGTCCCGAATAAATCGCTTATTAAAAAAAATGACGATATCAAGAACGACTCAACTATGAAAGATTTTATCGAAATCTTACCTTAGTTTCTGTCTTCTTAACAGTAGTAGTGGCAGTCCTACTTGTTGCAGTGGCGCTTGACGACTTGGTAACGGTAGTGGTGCGACTAGCCGTCAGCTTGTTCGCGCTTTCCTTCTTCTCTTTTTCTACATCGGGGCTCTTTGTAATCGTCTTGGTGATAGGCGGTCGGAGTTTCGGAGCGGTGTAACTGATGGTCTTCGGCTTCGCTGGGGCCGTTAATGGCTTAGGGGAGGCCGATGTTCGATTGGCTGCAGTGGTGGTAGTCTGTAATATATTATAAGGTAAAAGTGATTCCAGTGTCCAATGTTAACGGTACGATGCAAGCGATTGTAGGATGCCCCAGGAAAGTGGAGATGTCCTCTGTACCGTCCTACTCAGGGCATCGCTCACCCAGGACATGCCTTTAGGCTTTGTAGTATGAAATTTTTAAAAAATATGTCTGCTGAATAAAAAATTACCGTCAAACGAGTTGGCATTTGACGTGTTTTCCGTTTTTTTTTACAAAAATAAAAATACAAAAAAAATATTGTGAGCATAACTGTCAAAATAACCTCAGTAGTTATATATTTTTAATGGTTGAACGGGTTTGTTGTTGGTGAGGTACAGAGCATCGATTTAAAATTTGTAAAAATATTTAAAAAATTTATTTCGCGGACAAATTCTCTAAAAAACCCAGCCGGAAAGCATATCATTTTCGTGATAAATTCGTGTATAAAATGTACCCTTACCCTTGTAGCGCTTGCAACCAATTTACTAGTAGCGCCACCGTTGGTATGGGCGGTCGTCCTGCTAGCCAATGGTACTCTGGGCTTGGCGGCCATTGTAGCACTCATAGGGGCTTTAGGAGCCGTAGTGCTAGGTTTAGGAGGTGCAGTTCTCGGAGCAGTAGCAGGCCTGGAGGTTGCCGTCTTAGTTGGGCTCGTTTTCGCAGCGGTGGTCGTCGCTGGTCGAGTAGTCGTTTTGGTTGATGGCGCTTCTGCGGCTAATCGTTTAGCTGAAATAACAAATATTGTCTTACGCTGACCTCGTAATTAAACTTTTAGACCTGTCATTCTTTAATGTTATGTCACAAATGTGGTTCGATACACGAACTTTATTTGTTTATATTGAAGAACATCATCTGCCTGTATTCGTTATCAGTGCATGTGCACGAACTTCCCTCGACTTTCCTTCAACTCTGCTCTATGTGGATCGAAGACCATAGAAAGACAGTGCCGCTAGAAACCGCGTGAAACCAACTATACGTCTACGCTGATGCCATTGAAATCACCAACGTATTAATTTTTAAACGTCGACGTGCTCTTGCTCAACAGATATGGTATAAATTATAATTCAACAACGCAGAAACGAAATCTAGTCGCATACAACGAAGAAGTAGTTTGTGTAAATATAGGGTTGGTTGCAGAATCAATATCATGTGACTCGCCTAAATCAATACTTTAAAAATATTTTTACGCTAAATATAAGGTTGGTTGCAGAATCAATATCATGTGACTCGCCTAAATCAATACTTTAAAAATATTTTTACGCGTTGTATACTTACTTGTCGTTCTAGGTGCAGGTTTCAAATCACCATTGGCGAGTGGTTTCCTTTCAATTGGTTTAGGAGCCGCTGGGGCGGCGGGCTTTGGCTTGGGTAATGGTTTAGATGCGGCAGTGGCGCTGGTCGTTGTTTTAATCGCACTGGTAGCGGGTTTGGCGGGTCTGTAACAAATATAGGAATTATTATCACTCAAACATTCAATTTATCATAAAAAAAATTAACAAATTAGAAGAGTTGAGCATTAGTGAGCCCTGCAACTTCATGTTTTAATTTAAAAAATACCCACTATTTCAGTAAAGCCGAATTTTGACGATTTCGTTCTTTTTGTTTTCAGATTCCATTGGAAGAGACACGTGAAAACGTTATAGCAGACCTATTATTTATTATTATTATTTTTGTGTTCGAAAATGGTGCATTTTTGAGAATGAAAAATAGTTTATTGTTTGTTTGAAGGTTAAAGACAATGCTCTATCTATAGACGTGTTTTGGACTTCCATTGTCTTTATTTATTTATGATACAACGTTTCAAATGGTAAACATCTCCAGTCGTATTCAGGTGAATACTGTATTCACTGTACTCATTAATGCCTAACTAGAGTATAATAGAAACAACAATAAGGTGCGCTTATTTGCATTGAAGATAATCTACTATTTAAAGAAACAAAGTTGCTGATTATTGCGAAAAAACCAAAGGTCTGATTGAAAATTTAATTCAAGGAGAGGAGGAGAAAAGTGGCAATGAGAATGTAAAATTTATTTTCACATATCTCTTCAAATAGAATCGGAAAACAAAAAGAACGAAATTAGAAAAATTCGATTTTGCCCAAATATGTCCTACAGTTAACGAGATCTCTATAAAGGGCATTATTATCCTGGACACCCTGTATTTTTAGGTGGTAACGCAACTATCTTGCCCAGAATAGATAAATGTTTGGTTGAAATAATGAAATAACAAATTAACAGTGTAAAATTCGTCAAAGCCATGCACCCTTAAATTCGGATCTATTAACATGCGTAGTAATTGGAACCATTTTAAACTTACCCAGTCTTTGGTGGTATTCTTGGTGCACCAGCTGTTTTAAGAGCACCAGCTGCAGGTTTGGGAGAAGCCCTCGTCGCGGGAGACTTAGGTGCCATGGTTGCCTTGATCGGTCCTGTACTAGGCTTGCTTGGTGCAATTTTACCTACAAATATTTATACACATTAATGGACTAGGAATTAGCATCCTCAGATACAATATATCAGTCAAATTAAATACAGGGTCGCGTAGTAAAGTTTACATTATACCGTTGATCTTTTGACTGACATTAGGTCAACGGTATAATGTAAACTTTACTATAGAAACATTGATTTAAACTTGACAGTCAATTATTATACACGAGAAAGATGTTTGGAAGGATTTTATACTATCTAGACTGCTCTTCAAAAGCTCAGTTCGTTACGTTCCCGTTTTATCTTAAAACAATCCAAAACGTAATGGCGTCACTAGCGTTAACAACAAACTGAATAATTAATGATTTTTTACTGAAAGTTCTAATCTAACATAACTTACCAATTGGTTTCTTGCTGGGCACCGCTGCACTGCTTCTCTTCTCATCCTTCTTCACTTCCTTTCTTTCTTGAGAAGCCACTGCTACAATCGGCAATGGCGCAAGGACCGGAAGCTCTATAGGTACTACCTGTGACGTTTCTCTGGGCTCTGCCGGTTTTACGTACGCTATTGGTGATGGTTCCTGTACTAGTTCTTCAGTCTAAAAGGGAGTAAATGGTACTAGTCAGTGCGGTAGAGCTTCTAAGGACAGAAGTAACTTTTTAAAATTGCAATAACATTTTAGGAAGTTTGGAATCTTCGGCGATTACAAACTGGAATGGCCATTATTAAGAGAAACATATTCATTTATGATTATTGATTATGAACATCTTCGATCCAGAGACATTAGCACAAACTAGAGATTTTTTTTTTTTTTTTTTTTTTTTATGATCAAACACAAGCACTATAGGAAAAATCCTTTAGGGCACTCTGGGAGTGGTGCGTGTGCGCAAACCCGAACAAACCCGAACAAACTAGAGATAGACCTTTAAACAGTTTTTATCAAACTGTGACAATTTATAATGTGTTATATTCGACTACGCTAGAATGTGATTTAATGTCGAGTTATTTTTAGGATAAGCGGTTGACTGCAATAAAACTACAGGGTCGATCCCGTTATGCCCTCTCTTTCTAACATAAGAGGCGCCTGCCGGCGGTATAGCTACGCTTTTATTGTGAATACGGTAAATGCGGGTAGCTACGGAATCCTCTTAAATAAACAGGTTGTACAAATAATGATTTCTTGCAGATGTGGTCTTACCAGGAATGCCGCAGGGAGTTCATCGATCACCTTACTGTCTTCGGAAGGAGTAATAACGGCTGGTTCGGCAAATTCTGGTTTGATACTGTCAGTCTTTATACTAAATTCTTCGGTAAAATTTGAAACAAACTAAAAAAGAAAACGACATTAATAATAAGGCTCTTTTCAGACTATTCATGATGGCTTTATGTTTACATCCATTCGCTTTACAATTTTTTTTGTAAGAGCAAAAATGCCGAAAACAATGAATATTACTTACATTATTGAATCCGTTAGATAGTTCCGTAAATCGGGATGGTTCCAAGGGCGCCGACGCTTCAAACACGTTTATTTCGTTCGCTTGGACTAGTGGCTCGTTTACGAATTGTTGGCGTAACGAAGGCATCGGACACGCCAAGTCTGCCGAAAAGCCTTGCGGCGAAACCTGTAATAACATTTTAATCAGACCTCTGATGTCCATAATTCTTCGTCTCATTGACGTTAATACGATCAAATTAGCCGAAAGTACCAGCATAATGTAATTAAATTATACCGAAGAGGAGAAAAAGTAGAAATGAGAATGTGAAATTTACACATATGTATATCGATACATGATTACGTATATAATATATAAATTAGCCTAAATCTAGTTCCCTGTATATTCTACAAGAGTAGCGTAAGGTACCTAGATGTAGAAAACATCTGTATGTACAGAGATCACAATAAATTATAGTAAATATCATACTTAATTATTTATACAGCCAATTAACATAAAACCACAATCATAAACCAGCATAGATACACTAATATAAACCAATACCGATAATATACTCGCATAAATATAGCTAGTTGAAAAACCGTTTAAATGTATGTTTTTTGAAAAATTACATTTTTACGGAGTGTCTTAAATCGATTTATATTTTTACAACTCCTTAGTTCACCAGGTAGCAAATTGTATAATTTAGGGCCAAAATAATTTATATATCTGTGATTAACGTTACTGTGACTTAATGGTAGTGTTATTTGTTTATCCAGTCTGGCTCGTGTATCCTAGGTTTTAAATTTGAATGAGTATAAATATATGTACCGGGTGTCCCACTAAGAATGGCTCTCGGCCGTATCTCTGAAAGTGTTAGTCATATGGCTTAGGGAAATTTTTTTTAATATGAAAAGTGATCATAAGAAATTGCTGGAAATTATTTTCAAGTTTCTCAGTCGTTTTGTTAAAAAGAGGTCCCTTACTCTATACTTTACTGTATAAACTATGACAATATGACTTTTAAAGTAGGCGCTAGAGGGAGCTATTTTACAACTTAACAAACATTGCGCAATTTTTCAAAAATTTTAAATACAACAGTATATTTAATTTTACTTCATCACAAAGATTAATAAAAGCCTAAAAAACTGGCGAAAACCACAACTTGATATCTTTTTTCAAACCGGAGATATTAACAAGAACAAAAATAAACACGGAAAAATATGATTATATTTAAGTTTCAACGGTACAGGTTTTTTCAAAAGTCAAATAAAAACTTTGACGTGAAAGCACCTAATTTTAAATTAGATTTTGTTTTTCCAAGGCCTATTTGACTTTTGAAAAAACCTGTACCGTTGAAACTTAAATATAATATAAATATTTTTGCGTGTTTAGTTTTGTTCTTGTTAATATCTCCGGTTTGAAAAAAGATATCAAGTTGTGGTTTTCGCCAGTTTTTTAGGCTTTTATTAATCTTTGTGATGAAGTAAAATTAAAAATACTGTTGTATTTAAAATTTTTGAAAAAATGCGCAATGTTTGTTAAGTTGTAAAATAGCTCCCTCTAGCGCCTACTTTAAAAGTCATATTGTCATAGTTTATACAGTAAAGTATAGAGTAAGGGAACCTCTTTTTAACAAAACAAAGTTCACTAAAGTCTGTTAAGCGAACCCGGAGTTGTACGCATTTATTTAAAATAATGTTCAACCTTCCCCCACCACTTTGTTTTAAAAGTGACAAAAATATCTTATAAGTAAATTTTCTTCATAAAACCTTAAAGTATACGAAAATGCTATTTTCAATATACCTTAACGCGGCAACTTTTGAAAAAACTAAGCTTTACGGATTTACCGTTACGGTTGCGCCCTCTAGCGCTCGACTGAGAAACTTGAAAATAATTTCCAGCAATTTCTTATGATCACTTTTCATATTAAAAAATTTTTCCGCAAGCCATACGACTAACACTTTCAGAGATACGGCCGAGAGCCATTCTTAGTGGGACACCCGGTACAGATTGTCAATATGTGGGTTGATCTTATATCGAAAATATCTTTGTCAAAAAGTAGATGTGTAGGATATAGTCTGTTCTGTCCATACATGATTTTGAGAATATATTTCTGAATTATATTTAATTTGTATAAGCTATTATCATAGAGTCCACCCCACGCTCAAATTCCGTAACTTATAATTGAGCCAACAATTGATTTATATTATTAAAATTAGTGTCTTTCTGTCTAAAATTCTTCTCAACAAGTAGAACTTATGAATGAGTTTACGTAATTTATTTGAAATATAATCAATATGTGGTTGCCATTTAAGAAATTGTAATGTAAAACATTGTAAGTGACAAATAGTATTCTTACAGGAGAAGGCATAAAAGTTTCGGTATATTATTTTTCCACGATACTACAGGCAAAATACCAAAATAATCAGACACAAATGGGATGAAAGAGGCATTTTAAAAAAAATTAAGCTAAAAAACCAAATTTTAGGTTTGAAACATTGAAATTTATTTTGAACTCTGAAATTGGTCAAAATGTCACTTACAACGTTATTCGATGCATGTATCGATATCTTCAAATAGAATCAATCAACAACATCCCTGGGACACCCTGTATATCATCTCGTGATCAGAGAAAATACATCTCTATCTCGGTCTCAACAACGCGTTTTTGAGAGACGGACAAGTATTCCGCAACTAAATTTAATAAGCATTCCCGTAAAATATGTACGTACCTCTGTTTTATGTACGTCTTCCTGTACAAAACTATCCTCAATTATTTGCGGCTCCAAGACGGATTGCTTGGCATGATCGGCAGTAACAGATTCATCTGCAAACGGTTCAGGTGACTTAACCGGTGACAAGAGCTCTATCGGCGAGGAGATGTCATCTTTGACGGAGGAAGTGATCTCTTCGTCTTGCTGCTTTTGTTCTTGTAGGGGGTCAAATGGAGAATACGACTCTGAAAATTTAGAAAATATTATTCCACCATTTGCACACCGAAAACAATAAAAATAAACACAAAATATTTTTGTTTTCGAATATGCAAGATACTCTTTCGAATAAATGAGCCATCGAAAATTAGGTTGAAAGGACATGAAAAACACCATTAAATATGTATTTTTTTCATCTCTTACCGGGAACAGCATCGGCACTGGATCGATACTCGCATGCGAGTGCAGCTTCTGGAAGACCGGGACTCTTAGCCTCTAATTCTACGCGTTCAACTTCACTCGTAGGGTTAAATTCAGTCTCAAACATATCACTGGTTGGTTTCAACTGGCATACCGGAGATTTAGATTCCTAAAATAATAATTTTATGAAATAATTGTATTTTTAGAACGTTATCGTTCAAATATTTACATCATTAACTGGCAATGTCAATATAATAAATTAAAACAACTTTTTATAAGTTTATATACAGTATGTCCACGGATTGACTGACTTCCAAAGTGGGAAAACTTTTTTAATTGTGGGTTTATAAAAAAAAATATTCGCCTGCTTGTGCTCAAACGACCAAAAAGCATATTATTTTCTCAAATATATACCGGGTGTTCACAATTTATAAAAATATGAAAATAGCCCTGTATAGATAACACTTTTTTATTAAGTAATCTTTAAATAACGGCTACTTACGACAAAGTCATCAAAAGGCGATTTCATTCCCGACGTAAACTCAACAACTGTGCTCTGAGATTCCAATCCACCCAAACCATAGCTCTCCTCAGCTTGTTTATCATACACGTCTAAAAGATTTGTTACCTATAAAAAAAAAAACAATTTACTTAATCCAAAAATTTTGACATGGCATAGACTTGCACTCGCAATATACGATTTTCATTTGTTTTCAAGTTATAGCACAATTAAGGAACAAATACCACACCACACGTGTACCGAAAAGTTGTTTTTTAATTATGCTATAACTTGAAAACAAATGAAAATCGGATAAGGACAAATGGCATTTTTTTCAATATTTTCACGTATACAATACTATCCTGGAGCTTCGTCCGTTCCTCCCGACTCACCCTGTATAATGAAATATTGAAAAAAATTTCCCGGTCATTAAAAAATAACGTTAATCATCACAAATGTTCGAAATATATCCTTAGGTAATTGATTTAAAAATTCCTCGGACACATTAATTTGTTGTCTATTTCCAACCGACACACTTCTAGTCAACAAGTGGTACGTCGCTTTAAAGCCTTTTAAAGTGTCAAACTTTATCACTGCAGTTCAGGTCAGCTGAGTTTAGTTCCTCCAGCTGTCGTTCGACTTGTACAAATGAAAACATAGATACCAGACCATTTATAAACTCCGCGGCGGTTCGTTCGAGTCAGTTGCCAGTTTATAACTCGGAAATTGTTTCCCAGCGAACTGAAACGCTAGCGAACTCAACTGAACCGGACCTTTAATTATCTTCACAACGATGCCAATACTTTTGAGTTTGGCACAATAGTTATCGAAATACTGAGGTGTTAAATTTCAAATATTCAAATAGTTCTACAATTAATAAAAACTAAACCATTCGCATCTAGAGTACAAATACATTTACGTATACCATAATTAAGAATATTCAAAGAGTAATACCTGTTTCTCTAGCTGAATAGGAACTGGGGATTTTGACTGAAGCAAATCGGATACTTCAGGTGTGGGTGACACTGACTGAACTTCTTGTTGTCGCAGGTCCAACTGTCCAGGTAGAGGCGACAACCTCAAAGCGCCCAATTCCTGTAGCAAAAATATCATTTTAATTCAACAATTAAAAGTACTTGTTAACATTTTACTTTATATTTATTTACCATTGAATAGTTATAATAAAAGAGCTGGAACTAGAAGGGATATTTTGTCAAAAATGTCGAAAAGAAAAATGGATACCAACCTAAAAGGATCATTCTGTTACAAACCGCACACCTTTTACCTTGTGACATTTTAGAATCGTCCGAAATTTCTTTTACAACTTTCAATTAGTTGAAAGGTATTTCAGGATTTTGCTGAAAAAAAAATTATTTTACAAAATATCCACACATGAATTTCTGATAATTTGCTGGATTATCTCCAATCTTCTCATATTGATTGGATCAATGTCTTAAAAAAAATACCATTTTCTTCTGTATCCTCTTATCTACAAACCCCATTTTACGAAAAAGTGGAAGCTCTATTAGATCGGAAGTTATTAAATATTTTCCAGCGCAAGTCACGCTGCGTACGAGGTGATGAAGCGCGCGACGAGTTGAAGCGATAATAGATAATAATAATAATAATAGATCTAATAGAGGTCCCACTCTTTCGTAGAATGCGTTTTGTAGATAAGAGGATGAAGAACAAAATGGTATTTTTTTAAAAATTAATTTAAGATGGGTTAAGATCATGTTAAAACTATTATTATTTTTCATTGGTTCACAATAACATTTTTTTAATACACTTCGAAAGATAACGTAATAAAATGTAAAATAAAAAAAGACCAACATTGATCCGATCAGTACAATAATTGGAGATATTAAATTTTAAGTATGAGAAGATCGGAGAAAAATCCAGCAAATTATCGAAAATCCATGTGTGGATATTTTCGAAAATAAATTTTTTTCAGTACGTATAAGTTGACGACGATCTTAAAATGTCATGGTTAAAAGGCAGTTTGTAAAAGAATGGCCGGAAAAGTACAACAATGTAACACAAAGAATCGTCCTGCAATAAATATCCAGGTCTAGATGATGATCCTCTGAAAAATTACCGGGCGCGACAGGAAACAGGCTGCTAACCCCAAAATGGTATAGCAAGAAAACTGCAAACCACTGCAATTTGGAGTTCTAAGAAGGAGCACAGAATCAACTCTACAAACTTAACCGCTAAAGCAAATTATTCGTGGCACAACGACAACCTGAGAAAATACATTCGGTGTTCCCTCCATTTTAGAAGCTCACATTTCGTTTTCAGCAGAAGCGTCAAGCTGTACAATTTACCTGTTCAATATTTTCTTCCGCTTGTTCGACTGGACCAGGCGATTTGGACTGAAGCGATTCAGCTCGTTCCGGAACTGGTGAAATTGACAAATTATGAGAAAAATCGGGTGTGGATGATAGAGGGTGGTCTTCCTGTAAATCGGCTTGTGTGGGCAAGGGTGACGACGTCAATTCGCCTAATTGCTAAAATAAAATATCTATATTCACTAAAGGTTCAAAATGACCAGTGTAAAAATAAGTCAACTCTGTTTTGTATTGTAAATAAATTTATACCTTCTGTCAAATATTGTATGTACATACAAATATTAAAATAAAGTTTTATAAGGCAATGACACTATTAAAACCCAACTGGCCATTTGCTAGTAGTAAACTAGTAAACTGTAAACCCCTTTAGTGAATAAGACGGAAATTGCTTAACATATGATTTAAAAAATCTACAGATCACACAAGTACTACAAAGTTCAGTTTTCCTAAATTTCCTTAAAAGAATTACTCTATAATCCAAGGTAATATAAATCTGAAACGTTGCCTCCTAACAGTCCAGCAAAGACTCTAGTTTCCCTTTTGAACTCAATTAAAATAAGTATATTTAACAAATAACAAAGTTTTAAAAAAATAATAAGGGTATACTCAAACAATCTTGCGGCACACAGCTTTTACGCAAAATAATTTACCTGTACTACTTCTTGCTCGTGTTCAGTTGGAACAGGAGATTTTGACTGAATCAAATCACTTTCTACTGGAACCGGGGATTTGGCCTGAATCAATTCAGTTTCCTCTGGAAGTGGGGATTTTGATTGAATAAATCCTTCTTCCTCTGAAAGTAGAGGTTTTGACTCATTCAAATCTACTTCTGCTGGAAGCGGAGATATTGAACGAACACATTCAATTTCCTCTGGGAGAGGGGACTTTGGCAGAATCAATTCCCTGATATCTGGAACTGCAGACGGAGGAGTCAATTCAGTACTCTCTGGAAGTGGAGATTTCGACAGAATTAATTCACTGTCTTCTGGAATTGGAGATTGTGCCTCATTTATTTCAGCTTCTTCTTGTAGTGAGGTTTTGGACTGAATCAATTCAGTTTCCTCTGGAATGGGGGATTTTCCCTGATACAATTCAGTTTCTTCTGGAAGTTCAGTGTCTGCTCGGAGTGAAGTTTTAGATTGATTCAGTTCAGTCTCATCTGGTAGTGGCGATTTTGACTGAATCGAATCTGTTTCTACCGAAAGTGGGGATGTTGACTCCGGTAAATCACAGGATTGGTCTGGTACAGGCGATAAGGACTGAACTTCTTGTGTTTGTCGATCTAGTTGTCCTGGTATAGGGGACAACCTCGAATCGTCTATCTCTTGTTGCTGCATTTAAAGTACGAAAACGATGTAACAATTTTGCTTTGTTAATCTTTTTTAGCTGCAGCTTACCATCCACCAAAGGTACAAAGCGGTAAAAAGTAGCAGACAGCCATTAAGAAGCTAGTTTAGGCATATAATTCACTCGGTAACGTTTCACATTCTAATGTTAAAAAACCTATTGCAGGGCAAAAATTATAGGAAGCGGCAGAATCGACCAATAAAAGGGATGTGCTTTTTATTTAAAGGAAATAGTGCGTGTAACAAATATACAATGCCTAAAGTAAGTTAGTAAAATCACAAGATTAGTCAGCAAAAAAACAACTGTACTCGACAAGGCGAGGGTTTTGCAAGGTTCCAGCGTTTAATAGGTTCTTGGCGCAATACGGCAGTATCAAAGGACTAAGGAATAAAAGCTGGTTAACGCTGCATAAGTTTATACACTATACACTCTTAGGGGCTAGAACTGTTTAGAAAACAAGCGAATCTACTGGAAAGAATGACTCCATCATTCTTTTTGTTGAGTAACAAGGTATGTACATAAATTTTTAAAATACACTCATGTACAAAAAAACGGCGATTACAAAATTTTTATTAAGTTTTAGGCTGAATAACTTTTAGTCTGATATTAGTGAATTTTTTAAATAACTGTAGGTACAACTATCAGTTTTGACAGTTTTTTAACATTTCATACAAGTATAATTGAAATGTTGTCTTTTTTATATCTAATTTCAAAACAACCTCTGGAATCATCAAGTACCAAAATTATTTCAAAATACCAATTTTAATTAGAGTCACCTATTCTTTTTTTTTGGTCATACATGCATTCTTTTTCCATAATTTCCTCGTTGTTGTATACAATTCTTGATGGAAAAACAAACTCCAGCCGCTTAAAGTTAATATTTACTTTATAAACGCGAGGTAATCATTCTTCCTAGTAGACCCAAAGCCTACAGCCAATAACACCATCACTTACCGGTTCCGGAATAGGCGACAAACCCAATCCAGCTAACTGTGCAGCCGGAATAGGCTCCAGGTCGGGTAGGGACGAAATGTTAGAGTCGTCAGTCGTGAGTTTTTCGGAAATGGCGATTTCGACCAAGTCCGGCGTCGCGGAAGCGATATTCGTTCCTACTTCCAGAAGATCATGTTCGGGTTCCAGGGGTGAAGCGAGCTCTTTTTCGTCCTCCTGAGATAATTTGTCGAGGTCCGTTGTTTGGATGACGGCTCGGTCGTTATCTAGATGAGCTAGAAAAATTATTAATTTTTAAAAAGTGTCACAATTTATTTTAAAATTAAACTTATCATTTAAACCATCTTAGTCTTGTGAATGGAAATGGAGCATAAAATAAATAAATACGTTTAGAAGACCTAGACTATCGCGTCTTCGTAAAAACAACCTACCAAGGACATCGTGCTCGGGCAAATCCGATATCGTATCTTCCAAAAACCTGTTCTCCTTATTCTCATCATCGTCGATCTTCTCCAAAAACTCGTCCAGATTATCTGGAAGGTCGTGCACCTTGTTCAGGTCTTCCCCGTCCTGGAACGGGTTCGATTCCCCGCGCTCCTCCGAGAAGGACATCGACATCGGGTCGCCTCCGTCCTTGTGCGGAATGGCCAGGTCGGAATCGTTGAACGAAGTGTTCAGAGTATGCTCGGTCTCGTCGCCGTAGTTCGCCTGAACAATCATTGGATAGGAATTATTATTATATATTTAATTGATTTTGTTATATAATTTAAAATGAGGCTCAAGAGAGAGGTTTCAATTTTTCACAAATATCACCAGGTCCCAACTTGTCAATGTTACGATACTTGAGTGCTAAATATAAAGAGAAACTTTACCACTTCATAATATTGACAACTAGTATTTTTGGTAAAGATTGTTTCACGAAAAATGGATACGACTTAATGATTTCCTGGGTCGGTCCCATTGTGTCGACAAGAGCTTGGCAATAAACAAGTGAAGTATGAAGGGGCGGACTAAGGAAAACAAGTAATGATATGATTATGTTAATGTAATCAAATGAAATAACATTTTTTTAAAATATTACTAGTCATATTTATTTACATTTATAATGTCATTCTATAGATAGTTCTGTTTCGCTATCGCTATCCTCATCAAAATTAATTATAATTGGATTAATTATACGATCCAGACTAATATACGAATTTTCTACAGTTATTACGTGACGGACTGAATTTTTCCAACTACCTGGGGGAATATCATTAAAGCATTTTCGTATTAATTCTACAACACTAGAACTTAAAGTCGGAGAAATATTTTCAGACCTAACCAGTGATTTTAACTGGTGCCACATATGCTCTATGGGGTTAAAAATGCAATAATAGGGTGGGAGCCGTAGCACTGTATGTCCAATTTCTTCTGCCAATATGTCACAAACATATACATTTTGTTATACAAAATGTCTTTAAAACTTCTAAAAGATCACTTTTTTTATAACTTTCTTCAAAATATATATCATTCGCCGCCATGTAGTTCTGAATCTCCAATGTTGTATTATTTGAGCTTGGAGCTTTATGTAATTGGCGACTGTGATAGCTCGCATTGTCCATTACTATCACGCTATTTTGAGGAATGTTTGGTAAAAGACAATTCTTGAACCATTCCTCAAAAAAATTAACAAATTTTACCACAAAAAGATATTTAAATATAAATTAAGCAACCTAACCTACCTGATGTGCCTATATTTAATTATAATTATTACAATCCGGTCCTTTCCACATAATAATAACAAACGGTCATAAATAATGGGATGGTCACAGGTACTTTTACTGCAGTCATTAAGTTATATCTATTTTTCGTGAAACAATCTTTACCAGGATACTAAAGTATCATACAAAAAGAAAACCTTTTCACTGGACCACCGTCACACCGGTCGCAGATTTTGCTTCTGTGAACACAATAAACCAAGGCCTCGGGCAGTTTGGTGGCTATGTCTGATTTCTCTGTGAACGAACCTGTTACGACGTATCATTCCTCTGTACACAGCTGGTAGATAGGTTTGTTCCAACACCCTATTTTTGTATTATTCTAGAACCGTCACGAAACTGTTGGGATCGATTTTGTGCGCAGGCTTTAATTTTGCACTGTTTGTTGCCGATGCACGAGGGACGCAAGGTTGGTACGTTTTTATGACCTTTTTCTGTAAAAAATACAGCTGATCCTGATCGCCTGTTACTTCTTAGACTAGGAAAGAAGATTAGTTAATTATCATAAATCATAACCCTACTTTTGTTGCTTAATTTCTTTGTCTAAGCTTGAGTATTATCTTTTGTCGTTCCGTTCTGTTGTATTTAATAATTATGGAAGAGAATAACGTGTTTAATGGCAAGAATATCTTTTAGGTTTGAGAACAGGATTATACAAATTTAATAAGAATAAATTAAATAATCAAAATATTAACGAGGGGTTTAACAACAACTACTGCAAAACAAGGCTAAAAGAACTGCAGGAATGCCACGAACACAAAAACAACTGTTAAATTCTTACGGCGCAAGTCAGTACAAACGGTTCCTGCTCTTGTCCATGTATCGTTTTTACCGTTCAGGAACTGATTTGCGAACGATCACAAATTTGGTTGGAATACCAACGGGATCGCCAGATACACCGTTTTGAATCGGCTGAAACGGCTTTCGACTACTGCGAATGTGCGTGACCGTACATTGTACGATTATTAATGTGGTTGGAACGAACCTTATGTCACACGTTTAATCCGTCACGAAAAAAAAAATAACAACATAACCAACAATTTATGATGCGTGTTGTGTATACGCTTAAAGTAATGTCAGTCCCTCTAAAAGAGCAATTTAAATTTCCTTTTACATGAAACTTATTTTAGACAAGTCCTGTACGAACAGATAAGTTTTTCTTTTAAATATTCGTTTCTTTCTTTTAGGTTATAACGATCAAACAAATTCGCTACTCCAACAAACGGTTGATATGACACACTGACCTTAGTGGAGAAGGCTTCCGATTGGTCCAACGGCCTGGGAGTAAATGGAGCGGCGTTCGGTCCGAAATGGAATTCTTCAGGCTGTTTCGCCGGAGTACTGCCCGGCTGGAACTCGGGAATCTCGTCTATGCTTTTACCGTTTAGAATGTTGTCTATTTGCTCTGTACCAGAAATGTTATTTTCCTACAAAAATATGTACAGTTCCAACAACTATTCCGACTTATTTATCGTCTGTTACGAGTAAAACTCTAAAGTCCACCCAAATCCCTCGAAATAGAAAGCGGGTTAAATGTGAAAAATGTGCCCTCTTCTCTATTGCCTCACCAAAAATTTCATGACAATATTTTTATACGTTTTTGAGCTACCGCCTTGTAGGTTTATTTTATTAATTCATGGCAAACACTTAAAATTTACAAAATACAGTAGTTTCAATACAAAAAAACATTATTTGTTTCAAGTTTAGAGACAATGATTTGATTTTATCACAACGTTTCAACAGTCGTCTTCAGAATACTGTAGTATTTCACCTGAAGACGACTAGAGATGTTCGCTAGTTGAAACGTTGTAATAAAAATAACTGAAGACAATGAAAGTCCAAAACACGTCTATCATTCATTAAAATGTCAGTAATTTCCACTGATGTGGCCTAGGTTTTCATAGAATCTCGCAAGTATGAATGGTAAGAAGAATTCAATTTTCAAATGACATTACAAACATTTATACGGTTGTAAATCATATGTCCTTTTATGTCTAGGTGTGTCGCATAAATTCGTGACACTATTAATGACTGCAATCAGGTAAAGTGCAAATGGAAAATTTGGGAGAGTGAAAAACAATTATTTTTCGTTTATTTCTCATGACAAAATGATATGGTGCCAATAATTTAAAAGTACAAACCTTCTAATAATTTTACAATTTTGCTAAGGCTTTCTAAACGCTCGTGTTGCGATGTATATCGCCCGGCCGGGTATTTTCTTTCTTACGGTTAAAATTTACTAAGTGAAAAATTTGCGAAAATTACATGAAATCAGGGAGAGGGCACTTTTCTATTCGACATATCCAACGCCCTGGGAAAAAAAACCTATTTTTAACACTTTCTCGTCATTACTTGTGTGATCTCGATCTAACAATAAAAAATTATCTTTATAATACTCACATAAAAACGGATTTCACGCCTTGCCGTCATTTTATGCACTGAATAATTTTTGGAAGTAAACAGATAAGACTAATCGAGGATATATAACAAAACTGTATAAATATCATGCTTTCTTTCTTTTTTTAATTGTTATTATAGCAGCCGTTAACGTAAAGATAAAAATAATTATTGTCTTGCCATTATTGTTCTTAATAGGAGAGTAAAAAATTGTACGTCTCCCGAATAAAAAAGAATATGAAATGAATTTTCTCTTTCTCTAATTTAAGTAGGTCTTGATACAATAAACACAAGGTATGATATCTAGACGTTTCGATTTCATTGCGCGCGCGCAGTGACGTCATGGTGCGAGTTATTTTTAGATTGCTTATGGAGATTCATGTTGTTGTTAGCGATTTCAATTCTCTTTTAAAACCGTTAAAAGGCTTTATGTATCTGATTAGTAGGTGAAATGAAAGATCCATATCATGGTAGTTACAAGGTAGGTACATTTATTTCATAAAATGCAACATAGATTAAAGCAAAATTCTACCTAGTTAAATAAATAAAAGTATGACAAAACATACACTTCATAATATTCATTTTTAAGTGTTTAGCCTCCATAAAAGTTTGTAAAACATACAGTGTGGCACGGAAGTTCAGGAACAGCCATTTTTCTCGTAAGCTCCTGTATCAAAGTGCTTGAAATTTAAGACGTAGAGGTAAAAAATGGTATTGCATTCGTTGGTGATATCTGCGACGTTGTCAGACCTACCTCTTGTCAGGTATTGACACGATGTTTTGATTTTCTTGTGAAACACCATGTATTTTAAATTTTTTTCGGATTTCTTCAGTAATTAACAGTTTGTTTTGATGAAAAAATAATGTTTTGAACGAAATCTAATTGAATTTTGTATACACGCGTCATTATACCTTATGTTTATTATATCGTGCACGTAGATATACTTACACTATCGCTATCGTGGCCATGTCCATTGCTGTACGGATCAAAATCGCTGGGTCTCGATTTGACCTCTTTTTCAAATTCTTTTTCGTTAGGCACTTTGATGTCCACCTGCACTGGCCTCTTGGGCGATTGAGCTAGAACCTGAAATTAAAAAAGTAAACTTTAAACAGTTGTTGTGGTGTCGGTTTTATTAATTTAGAGACGTTGTTTCGTGGTTCTATCTTTTTCTATTTCAATTTTTTAGGTCTGATGATGCCCAGCTGGGCGAAACATGTAACGTCGTTTGAACACCGCTAATATACTTATATGTAATTTGTGAGACCGTGACTTTGAGTTTATTTCTTAATAGTTCCTAAACAGGTCTCTTGGAGCAAATGGGACTATTTCTTTGATATGATGTATTGTCATGGTACTGCATTGATAACCTGGTCATAAATCATCACCGAGCTCAGATAGATTTTATGTATTCTTATTTTAACAAGGCATTCGATGTGCTATTACATAGTGTATTGTTTCAACAGCTTAATTAACAAAATTAATTGCATTGCATAATTAAATTAATTGCATCATAACTAGCTAAAACCTTGTCTTTACACCTAAGATGAGTAAGTAATATTGTTCGGAACGAAGGATCTTAAATCAAGGGGTGATATGGCTTTGATTCACAATCTTTGAAGAATAAATAAGTCACATACTTAGAGAGACGGTGACAATAGGGGGTCCGTGAAGTGGAATATCAGTAATTTGGTTTGCTGGAGTTTAGGTCCCCTCCTACAACTTTTATATCTGATGAAATGCCGTAGAGCGTTGCTGAGAGACGCTGTACCGCTTTAGATAGGAAATTCTCAATAAATTCAAAAATTATATTGAGCCATGTCTGAAAATTAATTAAAAAATTAAAAGTCACGGGAAACACATTTTCTGACAAGTCAACCCTTGCATATACTTTTCCGAGCGTGTCAAAAAAAAAATGAATGGAAAAATTATAAAGTCTCAAGTGACATGGGTCCCAGTGGGCTTAATCGATTTGTATTCAAATGGAGATGACTCGTAAACAATTTTCTGATAAAAAGAATAGTGCGAAAGTTATTACCCAGTCCCGCTTTCTCTCTGTCATACCTTCCGGTATCTCTGCGTAATATTGTCAGAATTCCGCCTAGCTAGGTGCGATTCTTCTGAAATTTTTTTTCCCATAATGTTTGGGTGTCAAGGAATGTAGTGTGACAATTTTCTGACATGCCATGATCGTTTTCCGAATTTCCTCCTAAGAAGATTTAAAACAAATTCCAATAATGAAATGGCCTGAAACGACAAAATTTTTTCGCAAAATCTTTAACGTATAATGTTCGATTCTAGAAAAAGTTTCAACTTCAAATTCGCTTTTTTTCTTCTTTTTTTTTTAATTTTCATTTTTTTTGACACGCTCGGAAAAATATATGCAAGGGTTGACTCGTCAGAAACACAATGTGTTTCCCGTAACTTTGGGGTCACGCAGATGCTGTAAATTCATTTTCAGACATGGCTCGATATAATTTTGAATTTATTGAGAATTTCCTATCTAAAGTGGTATACAGCGCCTCTCAGCAGCGCTCTACGGCATTTCATCAGATATAAAAGTTTTAGAGGGGGACCTAAACTACACGAAAAACCCATGGTGGGGCTCTGAAAATAAATATAATTTTTCTTTGTCGTTTTCTGTTAATTAGACAAAGACATTACGGAGCCTTCGAGCTTTCGGAACCTACTTTTTATAAAACAATTATTGGAGAACGGCCATCTTTCATGCCTGCTTTCACGTTTGACACTACTGGACTAACAACTGTCATATTTGTCGTTATTGTTAAATAAACTGCTTTGTTCTTTTTCAGGTTGTGTGTTAAATTTAAGTATTGTTTGAGGAAAAAAATAGTAATTCCTAACTCAATATGGTTAGACAGTGCCAAGTCTGGCGTAAACTGGATATAGACTTTTGAGTCACGTCCGTCGATTGTTTGTTTTTCCTAACCAACACATATCAAAACCGATCATTGTTAGAATGAAAACAGAAAAAGGGAGAAGGCAAAAAGAGATGGGGATTATGACATTGATATTAAGGGTTTTAAATTGACATCAGGTATATTTAGAAGCCATTGTGACAGTGTGTGGGGTCTAAAAGTTGATAATAGTTATAATGTTAAATTTTTATATTCCTAGTACTGCATCAATTGATATTGTATCTATTAAGTACTATTAAATAAATAACTATGTATTAAATTTGTTGTTACCTCATCATTGAGTAGGGCCCGACAGGCAGGAGAAGGAATACTACGCGTCGGCGAAACCGGAACGAATTCAGCGGCATTCGGGTTCAACTGAGACATTGCGTCCTCCAGTTCTGAGGTCTCTACAACCTGGAAAAAGGTTACAAGATAGTATAAGTTAATGTTCTTTTCGATATTACCTGTGGGACAGGCACTAGAAGTTTTCTCGCTAACCATCAACCAAAGGATTCGTTTGATAATATTGTTTTTCGACATAATATCCATTAATTTCAACCCACTTAGTATGGAAATAATTACTGGAGAAATGATTAAATAATTTTAATTTTTTGATTTTAACCATTGACATGTAATTGTCGGGTTTTTGTCAGAATATTTCTGTCCTCCAAGTACCTTCTTATTCCATTTTATGTAGATCTTTTTAAATTGTAAGGTGAAAACGATTCTTTTCTACCAACCTATCTGCTTTTTGCCATTGCTACGTCTTTATAAGATGTTGTTGGCAATAAAAGACATTATGGAAGATTACATCGAAACACAAAATGATGAAAAAAGTCCTTCGATTGATTGTTTGCAAGATAATTTTTATAGCGCATGGGGCATAAAAAGATGGTAAGGAAAAAGGGACACTTTTAAAATTATTTAGAATAGAAATGGTTTTTGCTTCGTAGAGCAGGAAAAAAATGTAACGGACGCAGGGCTTGTAAAGACACTCAGACTGTACCCTGTCACCATCATAAGATTCGTAAAATTTTTCATAACAAATGTTTACATATGTATGATAAAGAAACAGATCAGGTTTTCCTATAGAATACATACATTTTTCATAAATCATGTCCTATACCGATCTTCAACTGTTTATGAAATATTAATACTTTAATGCTGATATGGACCATTGATATGTTCCTCGCCATAGCAACGTTCTGAACTCAAATCCCAATCTTAAAGGCAGTGACAATGGCTATTTAAGTGCGAGACGTCAAAAAATGTCAGCGAATGATAAACAAATTTGCAAAATTGCTATGTCGAGAAACATATTAATTAAATGGGTATCATTTAACAAAATATTCTCATTTTTGCCAACAGAAAAATGTAATCGGTCAGCCAAAATGGCTCAGCAACTTATGGACAGCAAACATTTCTGAATCGGTCAATAATTAATGTCATACTATAGTGCTCTAAATTATTTTGGTCCGCAAATTAAATATATAAGCTGCTATGAGCGATCCACTTTTAATCAGATATTAGTAAGCAATCAGCGGGTAAGCAAAATATTTAATCTTGGTCATCAAAAAAAAAAAAAAGCAATAAAACGTGAAATAGTGATAGTGCCTTGGGAAAACAAGTGAAAACCCGCCCCCGCCACACCTTTTGTAGCCGATCTCCTTCTGTATTCGGCAAAAGAAAACACAAGAAAGTTACATAAATTGAGAGTGCCCTGGGAAAACAAGTGAAAATCCGCCCCCGCTACACCTTTTGGGCCTTGACTGCTACACCGAATGAAAACACACGCACGCAATTAGCTACTCGTATCACGCGACTGCTTTCGCTCCGCCCACAATAACGAACTTTGCCGATTATTCAAAACAAACGCAATCCAATGATTTATATTGATAACCATTCTTTTAATATGCAAACCTCTGAAGTAAACTGCTTCTAGACATGTTTTTTTCTACTGACCAATTGTAAAATCTTGCTGACCAAGTAATCATTTCGCAGCTCGACTGTTAATTAAGCGAACACATGATATTACAAGCGGACTGATATCGGTTAAATTGTTGACAGTTTGTAGCATTTTTTGGAGAACAAGTGTTGCAGCCTGATTTTTGTTTATTGCAAGCAAAATCTTTTTATGTTGATCAAATGATTTAATGGCTATTTTTTGCTGCGAACCAATTTTAATAAGGGCAAACCATTTAATTACTTCTCTAATTAAATTACATATTATTTCGTAAACGGTTGAAGATAGGTTGGGCGTGATTTATGAAAAATGTCTAGAGTTGATTGTATAATGTGAAAACCCAAAAATTATAATATGTCTCATTTAAAAAATTGAAGTTGATACAAGTAGCATATTTATGATCATCCCTGTATAACATATCTATGCATTTCAAAAAAATAAGTTTGACGGGCTGTAGTTTATATAAAAGGCTCATCCGTTTCTTTATCATAACCCTGTATAGAAAAATAAATGGGTATCACCTTGGTTCTCTAATGATCTTTGTGTATAAATAGTACGCGAATTCCGAGATGAATCAGCTTGGAGAGTTTAAATAGCATATGTCAAGAATAATTACGTTTTTTACTTTTTTTAAATCTGGAAATCAGAAACATTTAAAATACAATGTATAGCGATCGGGTGAAACGGGCCAAACTACAGGAGCATATTGTATACGTGAAAATAATATAAACAAACTCATATGTCCTCATACAATTTTCATTCGTTTTCAAGTTACAGCGTAATTAAAAAAACAAATTTTCGGTTAACGTAAGGTATGGTTATGTATGGTTGGAGAATCCTCTTAAGGGAGAGCACTAGTTAAATGTTGCACAAAATGAATTACAAGCACTACTAGAGGATGTTCCTGTCTGTAAGCATCAGAATGGGGCCTTAGATTCGTCACAGGGTCCTGTTAGTTGACCTCCCAGATCAACAGACCTCACACCACTAGATTTTTGTTTACGGGCCCCGTTTAGATCCTTGCAATAACCAGAACAGCTGCTTGTTAATACACTTTTGGGAAGGTAGGAAATTGATAATTATTATTTTGCGAAAATAAAGGAGTTTGATGGAACACCAGTCACTAATTTTAAATTTATTTGATAATTCTCTGGTTATTTTATTTATGTAATGTTGGTATCAATATGGGTCCCTCGAGTTCATCCACACAGCTTTGGCGAATTAATTTCAGGATTTCAAACGGAGATTGATCGCAGAAATGAGGCCACGCTGGTGTGAACTTGCGGAAGGCCTTTGATACTGTAACTGGTGGAAACCATAAAATTTTGCTGAAAAATCTCGAGTCTGGTTATTCAAGGTATCTATCACGGTGTTCAAATTACTTGAAAGAGAACCGTTTATTAAAACCAATAATTCTGAAAGTAGGAGTCTCACTATAGACTGCGGAGTACTCCAGGGTTCCATCCTGGGCCCTACTCTGGATGTAATATAAATTAAGCGGTAAAATCTATTTTCGAAATTTATATAATTTTAATAAGGACATTAAACATGACTTTGTTGACGGAAAAAGTTGTATATTTGATAAAGGAGCACAAATTTATACTAAAATTCCCTTAAATAACACAAAATCGAACAAAACATCAACATGTTAATGTTAGTTAATATGTCCAATTATATATAATTATACTTTCGACGAAATGTATTTGCACTTAAATATAAAAATTTTAATAGAGGACGAGTCGACATTGAATTTCGTAATTTTCTGGATTATAAAATGAATTTTACTTTTACAATAAATGTTTCTAGAAATGCTGTCGACTCCAATCAAAAACTTCTGACGTTAGCTGTTCAGCAATAGCCATTGGCTTTCGAACTGTCCAGTCAAATTTTGTTGACTTATATACAAAATCGAGAAAATCTCGACATGCACTGACATTTGCTGATCTCAAAGTGTTAATAACCCCAGGAAAATTACCATCAGCCTACAAAAAATGACACCAGACGTCATCTTCCTTAGAATAACTCAGTTACATTTCAGCAATGTTTATTGTCGTTCCTAACTATGTAATTTTCTAAACCTCTAATCTACGGGCAAGCACTTAAGTAAACCTACCGTTTCGGGTTGCAACGATAAAGTCTCTGGTTTTGCTTGGTCCCCTTTAAAATAATTCCACTCGTCTTCTGAGTCACTCTCGGCGGGGTTTTCTTCTAGGCCGCCAACATCATGAACTGCAACAAAAACGAAATTACTTTTTTACTATTTCGATGGAGATTCATTAATTAATAAGAGATACAGGGTGTTTCAAAAATAAGACAAATAATAGTTCCTATCAACATGAGGTCCGCAGATGATTTGATTGAATGATACAGAATGTTACAATGTTTAAATCTTTTTGGTGTTTTCAAGGTATTTCCGGGTTTGGTCGGTTCGTAGAAGACAAAATATCTTCGGGAACATACAACGTGATGACAACCTCCCCCATGACAAGCTTGGTAGAAGGTTACTGGACCTCATAGAAGGAACAAACATCTTCTAACAAGATCGGGGTACACAATAAGCCGAAAGGCTACAGTGATTTGAAGTTCGGGCCTTTAAACCGACCTCCGCCTTTTAAACACCAACCAACCAAGGTATTTGCGAAACGGTTTAGTAAAATAGCGCATATTTGAAGAAGTCAGTGTCGTGTCAGTCTTTTTATTTTAATTTTTGGTACGAAAGCCACACACGAGCGGATGGCATATGTTTTTTGAACCCCCCCCCCCGTATATTCATAACACTATTTTCCTGACAATAACCATCATTGCCAATATTGGCGGCAAATTAAAATAATCACCGGCATAAATATTCCATATTTGGAATAAGTAGAGGCGACGAGTATGCCTAATTGATCGTTATGAGTCACCGGCTGGAAGACGTTGTAAAAATATAATAATTAATTAGAAAGCTCTGGGGAACCTCTTATTTAGGCAAACGATTAAAAGATATAGAAGCATAAATTATTATAAATTATTGTTGGGCTGTGGTGGACCTTATAAGCAGAATTAAAATAATATTTTCAACCGGCTATTATATAAGCGAAACGCTTAAATGGCGCTAGATTGCCTACTTTGGAAGGTTTTTGGCTTTCGAATCGGCATTCCCGTGGAATGAAAGCTACGGATGGAAATAACTAGTTCAAACAGAACATACAGAAAACTGAACAGGGGACAATTTTGAAAATTGGACAGTATTCTAATATTGATGGGGGCAGTTCGGCTAAAATATTTTCAATTTGGTGCCAACTTGCTTATTTTAAATGGAACACCCTATATATTATTGCATTTTTGGATTCTACTCAAGATTCCAGGCAGATTTCGTATATCATGTACTATACTTAGATCTAAGGTTTTATATCTACAATGACGCTTGCAGAACTTAAAATAATTATTAATTTTTCCCTGGGTTGGATTTCCTGTTGAAAAGGACCTATTTTAATAGATTGTTTTGTTAATATAATTTTGATAACTATTAATACAGGGTGTTCAAACAATAACATAAAAAATGAAATGGAAAAATCTGCAAAAAATCTATAATTTCAATTGGAACCCCCAAATTTTATAATAAGGTCTGTTTTTATTTTAACGTCTGCAAAAGTCACACTTTAGGTATAGGACATGATATACAAAATCTGCCTAGAATTGCGTAGAATTACGTAGAATCTAAAAATCTAATAATATACAGGGTATGGAAATAACGAAAATAAGCAAGCAAGCAAGCAATTTAGCCGAGTTGCCCCCATCAACATTAGTATACTGACAATTTTCAAAATTTTCCTATGGATAATTCTCCATATATACAGGGTGTTCCTTAATGACGTGCTAATATTTCAGGGTGTGATTCCTTAGGTAATTTTATAAAGAAAAGTTCATATGAACATAATATGTCCGTAACAGCTTAAATTCTTTGCTACAGGATGTTGAATTTTTATTTTTTAAATGGTTATTTTTTGATATCTCCGAAAGTACTTTAGATATTATTTTCGATTTTGGTATGTGTTAATAGGATATAGAACCACAAATTTTAGTTAGAAAAGTTATTCAATTGTTCCACCAGTGGCGTCCCTGCAAACATGTCCTCTGATATTTTTTACAAAAAAGATGATACGCCACTGACATTTTTCCATGTGGATATTTTTTGTCATTAGCCTGGTCAATTCTACATGAAAACAGGCTCTTCAGTTTTTCTCGTCAGACGCACCGTTCTTGATTAAAACCACTTAATTTATGTTGAAACTCATTATTATTAACATTGATAAATTTTGTTTTATAAAAATTGTTGGAGTGGGCAATTCGATGCGAAGGGCGGAAGCATCTTTTAAGTGACGGTGGCCATTTCCAACAATTTTTATAAAACAAAATTTATCATTAATTATTTTATCAATGTTAATAATAATGAGTTTCAACATAAATTTAGTGGTTTTAATCAAGAACAGTGCGTCTGACGAGAAAAACTCAAGAGACCGTTTTCGTGTAGAATTGACCAGGCTAATCAGAAAAAATATCCACATGGAAAAATGTCAGTGGCGTATCATCTTTTTTGTAAAAAATATCAGAGGACATGTTTGCAGGGACGCTACTGGTGGAACAATTGAATAACTTTTTGAACTAAAATTTGTGGTTCTATATCCTATTAACACATACCGAAATTGAAAATAATATCTAAAGTACTTTCGGAGATAGTAAAAAAATAATCATTTAAAAAATAAAAATTCAACCCCCTGTAGCAAAAAATTGAAGCCGTTGCGGACATATGTTCATATGAACTTTTCTTTATAAAATAACCTAAGGAATCACACCCTGAAATATTAGCACGTCATTAAGGAACACCCTGTATACTATATCGAATTGGTTCCTGGTGCGACACCCTATATTATATATGTCTGTGTTCGATATATGTCTGACATAAGCTCATATTTATAAGCAATTTTACGTGTGCGTTGTTTGCCACAAAATCCATTAAATTGTTGCTTCCCGTTTTACCGTCCCGAAAGTCCCGATACCCCCAAAAACTCCCTCGAAAATACATTTCCCAGCTGACGGGCGAGGGCTGTGCACCCGACTGGCACAAAGCAAACAGGTGGGTCATTACCGGGCTGCAAGTACAAACTGTCCACCCTCGTTCCTTTATTGCCATTCCCGGCGATTTCATCTACTTTTATGCACTTTTCGAGGATCGCGTTTAAAGGAAACGAGGGACAAAATAGGGCTTTGTTGGCAGATTTGAGACGAAACTGACGTCGGTATTGTAGGAATAGGGGGGAAATTAAGGTCCATTCGAAGCAACTAAGTACGGCAATTATTTAGAAGAAATTAGATTAGGATGGGTTATTTGAAGGCCAATAAAGATTGGATTGCGTTTGTACAAAATCAAGCAGAAATTATGGCAAGATTTTTGGCCATATAAACTAACAACCTAAATTTAAAATTTAAGAGAAAATTAGAAGAGGTTACCTGGCGCTCTTGTTTAATTGTAAAAATTTTGACTTGTCCGCGAAGCGGGGAGTTTTCTAAAGTACAAGTGCTCTAATTGTCTTATGAACCGTGTATTTGATAATACTTTTTCTATTTGGGTCTTTAAAGTCTGAAAAAATATAGTCGATTTTTTCCATTTGAATTAATATTTTCTTTTTGGGTTGGCAATACTTTTACAATTTAATAAAATGTTACCAGTATCAAATATGCCATGATGGAAACAATTGAACACAACAAAGCTTCCCATCCGTCATAGTTAAAAATAAATATATTATTAAAGTTGATAAAAATGAGTCAGGAAGAAAGTTGTACTACGTCAGAAATACGAGAAATTGCAGAAAATAATCTAGAAAAGCTTTTACAAAGAATATGCAAAACTTTGAGTTATGGTGCGAGCAGAACAAAGTTCAAAATATTGAACAAAATAATAAATAATATTAGGTATTGAACAAAATATTGTGTCGACACAGAATCTCACAGGAATAACAATTAATGCCCAGGAAATGTCTACAGTAATTATAAATATGTATATAGTATAAAGTAATATGTATAATACTAAATTGAATTAAAAATAGTACTTTATTGAATAAAACTTTAGAAATAGAGCATAAACTGGAAGATATTTCTATTATTTTTAGGTTATGTTGTTCTATAGCTGTGACTAGAAATTAGTTGACGGACACCGTCAGCATGTTATATATTTCCGAGTTTAGGTATTTCACATAAATATCTAGTAAAAATGATCCATTTTTCAAGGTTAAAGGTTAGTATTTTAGAGTTTCCTATAAAAAATTTTGTCGAATCCATAATGCCAAGAAAACTAATTTCAACGAAATCAAAGAAGGCCTAAAATTCGAACCCTACTTGCTGCCAACATAAAAAAAATTAAGTTTCAGTTTCATAAAGTGGCAGGTTATTACATTTTTTTGCATTTCATAATGTAGCCATTATGAAACTAATTTTTAAATCGTATATGTATAAGTTTGCTGTCTATGAACTATCAAATAAGCCGATATTAAATAAATACATTAACCAATCAGGAGAGCGACCTTCCAGCAGAAACAGAAAGTGTTTAGAGGTCATGACGATATTTTTGAACATAAACCCTATTTTTGAACATTTATTAAAATAACGCAGACTAAAAAAATGTATGAAAATTTGTTTATTTGCAATTAAGCTATAACTTGAAATGAACGTCTTCCTTTTTAGCAGATTCGGAATATCAGAAAATACAAACGAAGCCGAAGAAGTCTATTATAAGATTCAGATATCCCGTTCGTATGTTTCTCTTCCTAGTTTCTTCGTAGGTAAATTTAGTAGATATTTATTTTTAGTCAGTCATCTTTTATTAATAGGGTGCTGAAGATGTTTTGTCACAAAATTATCGCCTACTTGTACAGCTAGAAATAGATTAAAGTGATTGCTGCGATTTAGACGAAGCCTACGAAATAACATGGGTAATATTTTAAGAAATCAGTCTGTAGCTAATGGAGGCATTTTAAGACGAATTTTGAAATGTACTGAAAATCTTAGGATTTTGATTTCACCTATGTATGCCAAAATGTGCCTAAACACCCCGAAATCCGGGTAACTCATTTCAATATCTTCAGGTTACTCATTGGGTTCCAATTTTCTAAATTTAACATTTTGTTCGTAACCCTACTGCAAAAATTAAAAGTATTTCACAATAAGTTGGTAAATCAGATTTTTACACTATCTTGTGTATATTCTTTCAGAAACTTAAGTTAATTTTTTTTTAATGTGCTGTATCCGATATATTATTTCTTTGAACTTTATTGTATTTTCTTTTTCAGAAATAAAATATTTGGCTCATTCCACTGAGGTTTATGATTACATTTTATTGACTCAGACTTTTTTAAATTCGGAATACATAGTAAAATAGTGAAGAATAATAATATATGTATATAAAACGTGTCCAATATAAGGAGGGCCAGTACAGGGATCTCGGAAACCGAAGTCGGTTAAATGGAGGTAAAGTTGCGCATTTACGTGCCTAAAATATAGACTTTTGAGTCACGTCCGTCGCTTGTTTGTTTTGCCTAACCAAGACAGAAAAACAGACGTCACATTGACGTGTACAAAGCAGATAAAAATACCGAGTCCATGTTTGTTTCAAGTCAAAGGTTCCACCCTATTGTCCATTGTCACCTTTGTTGATGCTACAACAAGTAATAACACATTCCACACTGCAAAAATTCCCTTGTTCCTATCTCCTAGTTGGCTGCAATTCTAGTTTTGGCGGAAAATCGATCCCGTGCCTAGCAACAACAGGAATTCTCTGGAATTAGGGAACGCCGTTCCCGTTGTCCGTCCGTTCGGTAGTAACCTTTCAATGGGACCGGATCGTGTTGCCCTAGGGCGTGGTTTTCACATCATTTAAACTTTACAACAAGGGGTTAATTTAATTGGCTAATGATGACGGGGCCCTATTGCCAAGTTGTTGACCCAAATTTATATCTGTATTCGCTTGTTTTAAATTTTAAACCCGAACAAACCATAGACTTTTTGTCTAAATGTAAATGTCTTACTCAGTTAAACATGGGAAAGCCCATGTAATTTTTGAAGTAGCTGAATATTGGTTTCCCTGTACATTTTATGGAAAAACTGCATTATAACTTCTTGAAGAGGTCGACATGGTAAACCCATGAACCTAGTTTGAATACGTTTTGGTGAACCAATTCTAAGCTATTTAATTAAACATGATGGCAAAACCACGAAACTCTCGTAGTTCAGGTAATACAGCAAACCACTAGCAAATAATTTCTACGACGATATTGCTAAAAAATGACGTAAAGCTGAACATATTGTCACTGACATTAATCACTCGATTATTGAAATAACCGACATCGCTCGATTATTAAAAAAACCGCTCGAGTTATCTATTCAGGCGAAAACTGTCGCTCGGCACTTATTATCTTTCACTCGATACCCGAGCTTCGCTTGACGCCGGCGGAAATATGCCGCTGTAGTGTGATCCAGTTAAAAAACTGCTCGTATGTATATTCGAGCGAAGAACTGTTCGATAGGAAATACTCTAGTTATAAATTCAGGCGAAAAACCGAAAAATATCGCCAGTCACTTGATACACGACCTTCGGTCTACGCGCCGCGCCATCCGATTGGCGACGTTCGAGTTTGACGCTGAGCAGGTACACGACATACGTCTTTCTTAAAGGCACATAAACGAGAAGGTGCATATAAAAAAGTATGCCAAATCCCTTAGCGGAGTCATCGCGACATGGGTTTTGTAAGTTTTATTTTAAATGGCTAGCCAGCGGCGTAGTTTAGGTCTCCGATTGTAATAATTAAAATATTAAAGGATATAATTTTTAAATTTTCATTTACTATAAACTCGAGACAACTTCTCAAAAATAACATAATAATAGAAATTGTTAATGAAAAATAACAAAACAAAATGGTTCACAAAATATATAGAAAAATTCATTGGTAATCTTATAGTAAACATTTTTAAATCTAAACAGGAACTTTTTATTATTAAACTCAAGAAGACTTCTTAAAAATAACATACATTATAGAAAATGTTAATGGAAAATAAGAAAACGAGCAAAATAGTTAACAAAACATAGGTATCGACCAATTTTTTGATAACCAAAAGTAAACATTCTTAAATTTAAACAGGAACTTTTAGGTAACTATAAACATGAATTTAAAAAAATAATCCCCTTTTTCTTATTTTGCCAGTAGCGTAACTAAGCCTGCATTTTTGAAGGGTACACAGTGGGCACCTGATAATTTAAAGTGGAAGAATTTGACAAGCCATTTTAAATATCTACTTATTTTATGCTCGTAGATTGAGAAAGACGTGAAGAAAAATAACTCTTGGTAATACTTTTTGTTTTAAAAAAAGCACAAGAATAAACCCGAACAATAAATACATATTCGGGTGATTTTTTGCAGTTTTTTTGTTTGGTATCGAGAAACGTGGTAAAAATTCATTATGCACAAATAAATAAATTTCTGGAATTTTTTTGGTGGCTACTACAATTTTTTAGCTAAACCTGTGCCCACCCGTAGTTACGTGCCTGCTAAATACCCTACCTGATCACACACACGAACAAACTCGAGCGATTCACCCGATTATTAAAATCCCTCGAGTATCAAGTACTCGATTATTAAAATCATCGGTTTTTTCCAACACTATCAAGAAGTAACAATGCAGATTTTCTATTAAAAACGCCACCTCAAAAATTACACGGGATTTCCTACATTCAACTTAATTTTAAACAAAACCAAGTTATAAGAATTATTTTTAATCGGTTAAGAAATTATATCTTGAATAAAAATAAAGTGATTGACCTTATGTAACGTCTCGGCAGAAATTTTACCAAAAAATCCGGTTAGCCTTGTAATATTTACAAGATTCTAACCGAAATTTCAGCCAGTGAAAAATAAAACACATATTTCTGTTGCCCATTTGTTTGTCTTAGTCAACGATCTTTGGTCTAGTGTTCCCAAGATTGTCATTAAATTAGAGGAAGGAATATATTATGCTGTTGTTGAAGCTAGATAATATATCCCATCTAGCACATGCGTCTTCAAATTTATTCAAAATAAAATGGGCGATACAAATCAATTCACATTGAAATAAGAAATAACCCTAGCAAGAGCGAAGAAAGTCCTTGATCTACATGTTCCAAATATAAAACAATTCAAACAAGTTTATTTGATTACGTTGTAGGTGCTTAAACAGCATGTACCAATGCATTTTGATGTCTACGAATAACTAATTCTTATGTACAAGGGCGGCGAAAAAAATCCATCTAAATGAAATTACCGAAAACACTAGAGTTAGATGAAATTTGGACTAGTAAAACCAGTGATCGTTGAGACAAATGAAACAAACGGTGAAATTGACGTTGACATGGTGCCGGACCTTTATCAACAAATATGGATCATATAAAAGAATAATTAAAAACAATTACCTAGACCTATCTATAGAAACAGTGACCTTACCCAATACCGCGAAACAATATGTTGTAATATTAATAACGAACCCAGCTTCATGCCTACCTTGCAATAAAATTCATATTACTCAACAACTTTTATTGCAGTGTAGTGTGGGATGATCTATTGACAAGACAATGTGGTCTATGATCCAGTTTAAAATGTATGACCGCCCTAAAACGCCTTCGGCTCGAATTTATTAAGAAAGATACTACATTGAGCATCTTGCAATGGCCCCCTCAATTATATATTGACGAATAAAAATACACATAGATTCAAAAGTTTTGCATCACTCTGATTTTGGCATGTTAAGATAATTTCAGAAATGAATTTTTTTTTTAAATGTTTATTTATGTTTATCAGTTAAAACCATGCCATTTTTGTAGCAAAAAAAATATTATCAAGACATTTGCTTAAGATAACATTTTCAGTGTTGTGTATTTTGTTAAAAAGTTAAATTTTTCGGTTCAGCGTGTAAAAATCCGACTAATATCTGAAATTGGTCGTGCAAGAATAGTAGCTTTAGTTGACGAAGGTCATTCCCAAAGATTTGTTGCTGAAAGGGAGTTTTTCAAAGTGATGTCTCTCACATATGGAATCGCTATCTAGAGACCAATTCTGTGCGAGACAGACCACGAAGTGGTAGAAGGCGTGTTACTAACGAACGGCAGAACCGCTATATTACGTTAACAATTCGGAGAAATCGTACTATGCCAGTCCCACAACTTCAGAGAGATGTTACGCATGCAATTGGATGTCGGCGGCCAGTAAGAGTGCCCCAACTACAATATGACCACCGAGTTCGTCGACTGCAGTGGGCTGAAACGCACGTTCGCTTACCCGAATAATTTTGCAATTCTGTCCTATTTTCCGACGTGTCCAGGATTTGTCTGGTAAACGATAGTCGCCGGATTCGTGTTTGGAGAGAACCAACAAGAGCCGCCCAACTTGCCCATGCTCGCCCCTTGCCTCCATTCGCGGGAGGAAGCGCGCCATCTGACGGGCGTACTGAGTTAGTCCACGTTCAAGGCACAATGACTGGCGACAGGTACATTAGGGATATTCTACATCCATATGTTAGGACGTGGAGAGGGGCTGTTGAAAACAATTTTGTGTTTATGGACGACAATGCCCGGCCCCATCGTACTAGAGCTGTGGATGAATATCTAGAAAGTGAGGGAATCAATCGCTTGGAGTGGCCTGCTTTCTCCCCCGACATGAACTCGATAGAACATGCTTGGGATATGCTCTCTAGGGCAGTTTGCTTTAGAAGAAATCCCCCTAGAACTCTCCAGGAGCTTGTCGCTGCTACCGAAGAATGGCAGGATATTCCACAAGAACGGATTGCTAACCTTACGCACAGCATGCGGCGGCGTCTTCAAGCTTGCATATCGGCCAGAGGAGGAAATACACTTTAGTAGAAGCTATATCTTTTTAAATTTCACAAATTATACAATATAAATCAATTTTACTTTTGTTAAATTTTTTTTTTGGAACGTTTAAAATGTTGTGGTAAAATAAAAATTTTTAAAACTCATTGATTTTTAGTTTAAACTTATCAATGACTACTAACTAATATTTAGTCTATTTTCGCGATGACGTAATTACTTATTTGAGAATCCAGAGTGATGCAAAACTTTTGAATCTATATGTATTTCATTTAATGTAAAATGTTACTGAATTACAAATTCATTTAATTTCAGCTATAAGGGCATAATAATGCCACCATTCCAACTGTGCCGCCAGAAACACCTGTGTAGACAACTCAAAAGCATATTTTCATTCTTAACTGATCCGAGATCGATCCCTGGATGTCCTTAAGTAACCTTAAAACACCACAAACTTGACCAACCTTGAGCAACACAACAAACCTTGCAAATGACTTGACCTAAATCAAGCGAATTCTTATAATATGGAATTAAGGAGGAATTAATTTGAATTTGCTCCTATAACGTTGCTTTAAATAACACTTAAACTTGGCAGACACATAGAAATTGAAACAAAGCTCACACAAACTGAAGGTAAGTTCACCCATTTGGACAAACCAATTTCTATTGCTGGCAAAGCCAAGATTTATTTACTGTTTATTTACTTTTTTATTTATTTACAGTTTATTTTTATAAAAAAAGACACAGACCAGACAGTTAGTGCAATACTTGTGACCTTACCGATATGAAGATAATGAAACAACCAAATACCTAACCTGGCAAACTTGTGATATATTATCTCTCTGTGATAGAAGAATCACAACTAATCACGTAACATCAACCACATCGAACCAACAGAAACCCATGGCAACAGTCTCACCGGCTATGCACTCTACTGTGTCTCTACAGTGATAACAATAATAGTTAAGAAAGAAAATATTTTGGAGAAATCAATGCTACAACATATTTGCAGTGGACAATACATGCGATTTTTTATGATAAAACACAACCTCACGATATGGATGTAATGTTAAGTTAAACTTTTATACTCCAAAGTTTCCATATTCACGTTTCCATATATCAAACCATCATCAAAATGATAGTTATTGAAGAAAATGCACCTCAATAAAGCACATGTACGAAGGAGCCTCTTCTGGACAACCCGTAAGTTTGTAAAAATGGTTACCAAACCACATACTATAGATATGATGATAAATCCATTACTTGAGCAATCAACCCCTAAAAGTTTATAATTTTCCTTCCATAGGTACTATTTACAATTTGGATAGACTTCCTCCATCGAGGTTATTTTTTTAATCTGGTAAGAGATTTTCCATTATGCAGACAGAACGTTGTGGCTCACATAAAACATCAGGCATATTTGCTAATTCAGGTAATAAATATTCAAAACCACTTCCTTCACAAAAATGAAACTCATGCCGATGCAGTAGGCAGATAGAATGTAAATTATGCATCCTACTTTTCCATTAAACTTGTACTTTACAATGATAGGTTTGAATATAGAGAATAAGAAAATCATTAGCAATATTTCACTTGCATGGCTTTGCAAATTCAAAGGGTCTGTCTATGAGCCATTATCTAATGATTTGTATTGGAAATCTTTGTCAGTGCACTTCCCCATAGTTACTATAAGATACATTATAATTTAAAAAAGCTACGGTTTACCTTTAATTGTTCTCTTTCTGTTTCAAAAGTTTGTTTTATTTATTTTTATCAATTTGCTGATAGGTTCACCTTAAATTTCTACCGAGGTTATGGTTTCTTGTCAAACTAGCCGATTTGACAATTATCTGTCCATCTTCGAAGTAAAAATTATACACCATGACTGGTTCTTCGAGATAAAGCAATTAAAAATGTTCCATTCATTATTACACCTGGAATAAAACTCACCAAAAAGCAAATTAAAACAAAAAAAGTTACAGCACCATGAAAGAATCGTTGTCAAAATGTCAAACTGACGTTTTACCTACTCTTGAAATCACGTGTTCTAAAGGTCAAAACTTATGGTTTTTATGCATTGGACGTTTTTGTAGTGCAGTGCAAATATACGAGAATCTTGGCGGTAAAAGTAGCCCATAAGGTATACATGGATGGACGTAGTTTATAATATAATACGAGATAAAAATTGAAGCTTGTAAGTCGGCAAAATCCCTTTATTATCTATCTAAATGCAGCACTGACGTGAACGACTCGTGCACAAATAGATTCTAAAACTAAAACGTCGAAAAATCTTTAAAAATAGATCATAATCCCAGATTAAAATAGTGTAAACAGTAGGTGGAGTACCTACCTTTTCTCAAGTACTCGATGCATAAAGAGCTCCAGTAAATAAAATCTTGTATATAAACTATAAAATAATGTGTAGAAATGTAAATAAATATAGACCGAAGTTCCCACGAATGTTTTCTTTCACTGCTACGCCGAAAATATCTCGCTTCTCTCGTGGTTTCTCTTGCTAATTATAAAAAGTTCACTGGGAAGGAACGGTGAAGAACTTTTTCTTCCGCTTTTTTTATCGGCCAACAAACTAATTTTCCTACGAAAATCTTACGTTAAAATGAAGCTGAACTTACCACGCACACAGGATAATAAAAAACGTATCACAGAAAGGCTTAAGATTAAAAATAAATCGTTATTTAGGCACTGAAAACGTTGAAAAAAACACGAACAACACAGAATAAATGCCGGTCCAAGACTGATCGAGGCGGGCTGGGTTAGTAAAGGCGCAAGCGCAGGCCGGGAGACGTTACAAGGCCTACTATGTTGCAGGCAATTTTGGCGGACGGAAACCGCATTAATTTTCATTTATAAGAATTTTTTAGAATGAATTATTTTAATTTAAATTATGTGGGTGATTAAAATGTCATTGATTTCATTAGTTTAATAAGTGAAACCTGTTTGAAATTTAGGTTATCGTTACATAATTTCATGCAAAGATATAGTATAACAAGTAATTCACAAAAAATGTTTTTGTTGTCGTCTGTTATGGAATTTATATAATATCGGTATCGGCACCACATTCTTAAAAGATATGTAAAGATTGTTTCACGAAAAAGGGATATAACTTAATGACTGCAGTAAAAGTACCTGGGGCCATCCCATTATTTATGACCGTTTGTTATTATTATGTGGAAAGGACCGGATTGTAATAATTAGAATTAAATATAGGCACATCAGGTAGGTTAGGTTGCTTAATTTATATTTAAATATCTTTTTGTGGTAAAATTTGTTAGTTTTTGAGGAATGGTTCAAGAATTGTCTTTACCAAACATTCCTCAGAATAGCGTGATAGTAATGGACAATGCGAGCTATCACAGTTGCCAATTACATAAAGCTCCAAGCTCAAATATTACAAAATTGGAGATTCATAACTACATGGCGGCGAATGATATATATTTTGAAGAAAGTTATAAAAAAAGTGATCTTTTAGAAGTTTTAAAGACATTTTGTATAAAAAAAGTATATGTTTGTGACACATTGGCAGAAGAAATTGGACATACAGTGCTACGGCTCCCCCCCTATTATTGCATTTTTAACCCCATAGAGCATATGTGGCACCAGTTAAAATCACTGGTTAGGTCTGAAAATATTTCTCCGACTTTAAGTTCTAGTGTTGTAGAATTAATACGAAAATGCTTTAATGATATTCCCCCAGGTAGTTGAAAAAATTCAGTCCGTCACGTAATAACTGTAGAAAATTCGTATATTAGTCTGGATCGTATAATTAATCCAATTATAATTAATTTTGATGAGGATAGCGATAGCGAAACAGAACTATCTATAGAATGACATTATAAATGTAAATAAATATGACTAGCAATATTTTAAAAAAATGTTATTTCATTTGATTACATTAATATAATCATATCATTACTTGTTTTCCTTAGTCCGTCCCTTCATACTTCACTTGTTTATTGCCAAGCTCTTGTCGACACAATGGGACCGACCCAGGAAATCATTAAGTCGTATCCAAATTTCGTGAAACGTACTGTACCTTATTCATTTTGCAAATAAGTTAAGTTTTTGTCTTGTATGTGTTGAATAAGTTAGTGTCGCGCAAGCCTAGGGCTAAGCTGCTCTGAAAGTGGGGCCCCAGGCCCAGACCCACCGGGCCTAGCAGGAAAATAGGTCCTGGATAATGTTTATAGTAACAAGGAATTAACAACTACAACGTTTTAAAGTTTTTATGACACCGTAGGTATTTTTAATTGAATACAAACTTCCTATTCCGAAACAAATAATTTAAGGAAATTAAATTTAAAATATGAAATATCCCTGGCGCAACGAAATAGGTGCTCCGGAGCGACAGCACACTAGTCTAAATACGGCACTTGTTATTTATAAATAATATTTTCTATACTTATTTGGCGGTACGGCGGTAGTTTTCAAAGAATTATTTCTTATTGAGAATTATTAACATCAAAAGAATAACTTACTAGTAATATACTAATCTACAAACAAAATTAATTGAAAAGTTGGTCAATGGTTCAATTTAGGGAAAATACATTTACAGAAATGCATTGAACAATTTTTCAAATAATTTTTTTGTAGATTATTATTATTAATAAGCTGAAATACATTCCTTTTATTCAAATATCATTTATGTTTCATTTTATACAATAATTGTTTCCATGGCTAACTGATCACTAAACATTGTGATATTCAGTTATTAACTGCTTAGAAACATTTGGTCAGAAAATTAGTTATAAATGGTTAATCGAGTGAAATATCAAAAAATCTCTTAACATATTTTTTGGCCAGAATATAAGAAGATTTAACACAAGGATGAGGGGGCTTGTGAGTCTAAATTATTTGAGGAAAGAAAAAAAAATGTTGCCACTTGTTTAAAGTAACTTCTAATTTTAACCTGCCCTGTATGATATTCTAATTATTCGATCTTCTTATGTATTTTTAGATTAATTTTACGAGAACTTATACTTTTGTAAATATTTCCTGGAAATTTGGTTTAAAAGCAATTTTAAACAATAAAGTTATTCAGAAAAGAATAGTGTGGTCACTTTTTAAATCATTTTATAGGGGGCCCAATAAATAATTTTGCGGGGGGGGCCCCAAATTTGGAAGTTCCGCCACTGGTTGATGGGGACAACTCGGCTAAAATATTTACAAAATGGTGGCACTTCCGGTTATACCGGCCGGTGTTTATTTTAAACGGAACACCCTATATATTATAACATATGCGGATTCTATGCAAGATAGACACATTAAAGGTTTTATGTCTAAAATTATTGCAGAATTAATAAATTTTCCTATTAGGAAGCCTTTATTATTTAATTTGGATTTCTTGTTGAAAAGGACCTGCTTTAATTCACTTTTTATATTATTAATACAGGGTGTTCAAACAATAAGATTAAAAATGACACTAAGAAAACTGCAAAAAATCTACATTTTCAAATTGAAACCCCCAATTTTATAATTTAGCATTAAAAATAAGGGTTTTTATAAGGTTGTCTATTCCGAAAATTTGTAGTTTTCGAAATATTGCCAATTTAATATTTTTATATGGCGACTTTGCTGTTGATTTTAAGTTAAGGGCCGACATTTCAAAGTCATCTTAAGGTACAGAATGATATAAGTCATCCTTAACACAAATTTGACAGCATATTAAAGTTATTTTTAACTCTCATCTAAAGGGATAGATCTTTAAGGACCTGGTAATCTTCCACTTAACGCATTAAATGACCCTCAAATTAGTGTAAAACATAGTTTTTATTACTTTGTCACATTCTCCATAAAATTATTAATAATTGAGTGACATTTTCCATTAAAACAAGTAAATTTAAATAGCTCGACTGGAAAGGAAAGTGAATTCCCCCGAACATATACGGAAATATCGACATTGTGCGGGATCGTTTATGTTCATCGGACCTGTACGTGGGCATAATAAATGCAATAATATTGAGCGCATTCATTTTTTTAAGACCATCTAGGGACGATATTAAGACGTTTCGAGACTAGACTTGTCTACATTTACACGGGCTACAGACGAGTCCTTTTTTGGAAGCACCGGAATACATCGATTCTATTAGCACGTCTTTTGTATATCGTTTATGGTATAGCAAGCTGTTTATTGGAAGCGAAAATTTGTTTAGTAATTTCGACTTTTGATCTTTTCAAGGATTGTTAAGAAAATAATTGGAATTATAAATAAACGCGAACAAACCTCAAAGAAGTTTTGCAAATCCACAAAAAAATGCTTAAAATATTCAAAGAGGGTTTGAAAACGCTTCAAGAGCTGCGTTTAATCACAGGTTGCAAAGCAGGCACTATTTTATGCGAACGTTTAGGAAAATACACTTAGTTTTTTTCTAATCTAAAACTGGATTCGTAAAGGTAAAGGATTGGAAACGCTATGAAAAAATTGCGTTAAAAAATATAATGTTATAAGAATAATAATAACAATTTCAAATATGAACAATTTTCAAATTTTTGTCACAGATCTTCCTGAAACTTGTTGATACCTCAATCGACATATCAGACAATCTAAATATCAATAAACTAACTGAAAAACTTTATTATTAACGGCAAAAACTTCACGAAAAGAAATATTGATCAGCTGATGACTCTCGTCTCTTTCTAACCTGCCAAAAAGCGGCATATTTTTAAATTAAATTGATGCAACATAGATGGCTCTGATTGATGACGTTTTTAAGTAATATTTGCAGCCTTCATGGTCTAAGCCCGCTCCCCCTGGGAGGGATAGATGTTACACTTAAAATCTTAAATGGGAAGGGGAAGGAGTCAAGCGACACATCATGTTAAACATGTTAAAGGTCGTTTTAATCTTTCCAATAACACCATAGTTTATTATTTTTTGATTAGAAGTCTCCAAGAACTAATTCATGTAAATTTTTAGGTGGTGATGATGGCCCCTGGTAAAGAATTGGTAAGGATGTCACCCGGAGTGACTACCTGAGGAACCATAATTATTCTACTGAAACAGGAGTAAGCAAAATAAGGATTTTCTTTTAATAATAACCTAAAAACCACAAATCTCATTTTAGGTACGTTCTAATTAAGTCCATTTTTGGAAATAAACCCCTAATCATTATACTAAAAGAGGAGTCAACACAATAATGTTTTATTAAATAATATCTAATCTAAAAATCATAAATGTCAGTGCTAATTACGTCCATTTTTGGAAAGCGAATTCTTGGAAACTGTTACTAAAAAAATAATTAATTATGGTATTATTCGAAAGAGATTTAATAGTATATAGTTTCATTTTCTTAGAGCACGCGTTTAATTTAGAAAACGACCTGCGATGCGGGGAGTTTTCTAAAGTACAAGTGCTCTAATTGTCTTATGAACCGTTTATTGTATAATACTTTTTCTATTTGGGTCTTTAAAATCTGAAGAACTTTTAAAAATATAGTCGATTTTTTCGATTTGAATTAATATTTTCATTTTGGGTTGGCAATACTTTTACAATTTAATAAAATGTTACAAGTATCATGTAGTTATGCCATGATAGAAACAATTCAACACAACAAAGCTTCTTCCCATCCGTCATACTTAAAAATAAATATATTATTAAAGTTAATAAAAATGAGTCAGGAAAAAAATTGTACTCCGTCAGAAATACGAGAAATTGCAAAAAATAATCTAGAAAACTTTTAAAAAGAATATGCAAATCTTTGAGTTAGGGTGCGAGCAGAACAAAGTTCAAAATATTGAACAAAATAATAAATAATACTATTGAACAAAATATTGTGTCGATACAGAATCTGAGAGGAATAACAATTAATGCCCAGGAAATGTCTACAGTAACTATAAATATGTATAATACTATATTGAATTACAAATAAAAATAGTACTTTATTGAATAAAACTTTAGAAATAGAGCATAAACCGGAAGATATTTCTATTATTTTTAGGTTATGTTGTTTTATAGTTGTGACTAGAAATTAGTTGACGGACACCGTCAGCATGTTGTATATTTCCGAGTATAGGTATTTCAGATAAATATCTAGTAAAAATGATCTATTTGCAAGGTTAGTATTAAGTTTTCTGTAAAAAAATTTTGTCGAATCCATAATGCCTAGAAAACTAATTTCAACGAAATCGAAGTAGGCCTAAAATTCGAACCCTACTTTCTGCCAACATAAAAAAAAATTAAATTTCAGTTTCATAAAGTGGCAGGTTATTCAATTTTTTTGCATTTCATAATGTAGCCATTATGCAACCCAAAAAAAAAGACCTTTAAAATGATGTACCACTTCAAGGTTAAAGGAAAAAATAGACGAAATGCACAATCCAATCGATATACTTTGTTAAAATTAATTTAAAACCGTTCATCGGGATCAAAAACCAATTTGTTAATCGACACATTGCCCGATTACAGTTAGAATTCCGCGATACTTATTCTTACCTACCGCTATTTTGTTATGCAACGGAATGCTAAGCACTTCTTAGCGACCAGGGCATCCATTGACTAACGCGGAGGTACCATTGCGAAGTAAACGATTTATTATTCCATAAGGCGGTATCGGATATAGTCGAATGAGTTAGTAGACGTGGTTGGTATGTTGTTAAATAATTAGGTTGCAAAGGTTAATTATTAATCCTTCTTCAAGATGGACGTCGATTAAAAAAACTATGTAGAAAAATATCTGATCTACAGGGTGTTATGGAAATGACGTATTATATTTAAACCGGCAATTCCTGAGATGAAAACAAATTGAAGAAAAATATCCAAAAATGGGGCTTTAATTTAATATGCCTGTACATGACCTGACGTCAAACCAAATTAAGCACGTCGTGACACTGGGCGAAAGATAAACAAAACAACATATTTGAGCAGTGTTGTCACTCTTTAAAAAGTCAATAACCGTTTGCAAGTTGTTTATTTTTCAGGGTACATTATTATAAACTTTTACGTTCAGTGCAGTTTGCTGGGAAACAATATCTGATTTATAAACTTGAACTGACTCGAACGAACCGCCGCGGAGTTTATAAATGGTCAGGTATGTTCTCATTTGTTCAATTCGAACGATAGCCGTCGGAAGTGAACAACTTAAACGCCACTTTACCCTTTAGACAAAAACCTGCAATTTTATTTACCTTTTCGGTCTTATTTAAAACCAACTTAATTTATAAAAAAACACCAAGTAGGTAATCCAAACAAAAACCGGCACAATAACCACACAAAAACAAAAGCACAAATTCACATTAGTTTTCGCGTAAATTTGTATGCATCTTATGAACACATTTAAGTACCATTCAATCTGAATTAGTATTTTAAAGTGCTACTGTGTAGACAAAAATACGCCCTTATTGTATAAAGTTTCATCCGTGGTCTGGGAAATAATATAATTTTTTCATACATTGGCATTTAACATCTAAAAATTTCTAGTAACTACACGTTTCAGTCTGTTTCGGGTTTATTCGGTCGATCGATATTGCGTTATTAGGAAATATCTAAAAATACAGCGTTGCCACTTTCGATGTTCTATAAGATTATATTCATAAATTGCGGAATTTCCTTCTGTAATATTACATACTTTCCTGTATAATTATTGTCTCGGAAATGGCAACCGCGCAATTTTTTCGAATATGTACGAAGTACTCGACCCTTGGTTGGACTCGTCTATATTAATACTTAAGGGGACGTCCTGTTGTTGTCAACATAATTATTTCATCATTCTTCATTAAAGGATTAAAAATTGTTTTAGGCCCATTAGAAATTGGCGTTTTTATTATTTCTGACTTTCTATTGCGAAATAATTTGTATCCTATCTTCTGTCTGTGCTGTTGTTCTATTTGTACGATAGTGTAATTATGCGTTAGTGTTTAGTGCTTTTGTGTAATCTGATAATAGGTGCATATCTTCAAAAAACGAATTTGAAACTCGTGGGTATCTGTGTGTTTCTTTAAGTGATTTCGTGTAATTTGTTCTGTTTCACTATGTATTTTTTTCTCTCGGCTATATGCCGGTTATGTTCCGAGATTGAAAATAAGAGACCGAATGGGGTTTAGTGGGTAAAAGCTTATTATCCAGTCCCACACTATCATCAGGGCACGTGATGAGCATAAACCTCTTCCCATAGAAAAATGAACTGAAGGTGTCTGTGCCCTGGATTCCTTACTCGTGCCGGCGGCCTGAATTTAATTTCTAAGTCAGCTAAATATTTATTTTTATAAGAATCTAAAGTTTTACACTTTTCCACAGTTTGGCAACATTGCGCCAAAACATGTGTTTATTAGACAGCTGGTCAGTGTAATATGATTGTGCCGCGGAGTGACCTGTGGGTTTATGGGTGAATTAACCCACTTTTTAAACGTTCGATTTAAAAAAAATATATGTAGCGCTTCTCTAGGACACCCCAGGAGTCACCCATTTAAATATAATACATCATTTCCATAACACACTGTATATTTTGGGACTTGCGCAAACCCGTAACTGGCTCACCCTGTACATTCATTAACAACTATGACCTGACTGAACGATGGTATCGTATCCAACAATAAAGACGCTGGTCTCGTTTGTGGTAATTTATGAAGCAGCAAAATTTCAAATGCAAAGTGACGCAGCTAACTGTTTTTATTTTAATTGGTCTCATTAAATCTACAAGATAGAAATTTAAAAAATTGCGTGAAGAAGCGTATCCAAGAGCCCCGCGATGAGTGACGTACGGGAATATATAGTGATGCGAGGAGCACTGTGTCAGAAAAACGGAAGTTTATCGCGTGTAAACGTGTCACACCAATACCATATACAGTGAAACCTCTCACAACGGACACCTCTAATAAGCGAACATCTCTATTAAGCGGACATTTTTTCATAGTCCGGAACTAGGTATATGAAATTCCATGAAAATCAACCTCTCTTCGGCGGACTCTACTTTGGGCGGACGCGGACAGGCTGTTTTCATACAAAGAGTGCGAAAACCCTCCTTTAAACGGACAAAAAATATTTGGGAGACGAATAAGTACGATGCAAAAGCTCTCTGAAGACAGACCGGCAACCAATCGCGTATGCGTGCCAGAGCGAAAGGACTTCGCCGAATGAAAGTATGTGTACTTCCACGACAGCAGTCCGCCGTTAATTTGTGAGTTGTAAGGTTAAAGTCGTTAACAATGGCACAAAAATGTCGCGTTTTGTGTCTGAAAGAGAATATTGATGTTGTGGAAGTTTGTAATTTGATAACAATGATTTGGGCGAGTTCATTAAAATTCATAGTAATGTGCTATTAGAAGATGATAGTGACCCCATTCCCATGTAGTCCAAACTGAAACCACATCACTATCTGACGTCTCTGATGAAGAAGTTGAATGCAGTACAAACAAATGTCACCAATTATCAACAAGCCATTAGTATGGTAAAGGAATTATAAGAGTATGCAAAGAATAGAGGTGACTCTACAGCAATGGAATTGTTATCAGACTTGGAATTACATTTTCTAGATTGCAAGTATAAAACGCAAACACGTCAAACTACGTTATTAGATTTTTTTTAGTACTGCATCAAAACTAGTGTATTTTTGTTATGTTATGTTTATTTGTACATACATATACATAAAAACAAATTTCCCATGGGCGGACACCTCTTCTAGGCGGACACATTTAGACGGTCCCGTAGGTATCCGCCTAAGAGAGGTTTCACTGTATTTACTTTTATTTTTTGACGCATTGTGATGTTTAAATGGAAATATCTCGAAAAAGGCTGGGAAATTGGCTTTCTTTGAGAACAGGTATGAAAAAAAATCATAGATTTGTTAAACCCAGTATGTAACTGGCGCCCTCTAATGCGAAACTTAAAAATGTCTACAAATTCTCATTTCTTAAGCATAAAAACATCATACGGCTAACTTTCAATCCAATACATTCAACCATTTTCTAATTATGGCTTATTTTCGAAAATAAACTTCACTTTCAACACCCTGTACGTCTGGAACGAGAAAAATTTTGAAAAATATGACTTCATTCGTCTAGTTTACGTTTAGTATCTCCAGTTGCTCCATGGCCTATAAGTTATGAGACACCCTGTATAATAAATCATTTCCATAACACCCCGTATACTATTAAATATTCATTAAAAAGCCCCCTAATTTATACTGACGAGTAAAAGCAAAAAATCCATATTTCTTGGGATTTCAACATCTGATGTCTTTTGTTTGTTTGTTTTTTCTATATGAATTGAACAAAAAATCCAAGTATATTTTCTAAAAGCAGTTTCGTATTATATTACCGAACAAATTAAATTTCGGCCGCTTAACATTGTCAAAGCTGAAGGCCCGCTTTAGCCTAAAAGCTTTTAAAAAGTTTGCGTTTTATTTAATTAAGTATCTTGGGATTTTTTACGAGAATATAATTTGTCGTTTCTAAATTTACATTTGTACGTTCATACAACCACAGGTTTTGTACAGGAAGCGATAATATGACATGTTTTATGATTCTTCCTTGACAAGAGATATTTGTGGTTACTTGTTAAAAGCCAGAAAGGCTATTTTTTAATTTAATAGCTATTTATGTAATAAATGTATTTTTTCTATTTGGGTTTCGTAATGGCTACATTATGAAATGCAAAAATAATGAGTAACCTGCCACTTTATGAAACTGAAATTTTTTTTTTATGTTGGCAGCAAGTACGGTTCGAATTTTAGGCTTTTTTTATAAAAATACTAACCTTTAACCTTGCGATTTGGTTGAAATTAGTTTTCTAGGCATTATGGATCCGACAAAAAATTTTTATAGAAAACTTTTAAATACTAACTTTAACCTTGCAAATAGATCATTTTTACTATATATTTATCCGAAATACCTATGCTCGGAAATATATAACATGCTGACGGTGTCCGTCAACTAATTTCTAGTCACAACTATAAAACAACATAATCTAAAAATAATAGAAAGATCTTCTAGTTTATGCTCTATTTCTAAAGTTTTATTCAATAAAGTACTAATTTTTATTCTTAATTCAATATAGTATTATACATATTCATTTGAAAACTTCCCACCACGGATTTATCGAAAACCACTGATTAAAAGAAAAAACGCCGAGACACGTCAAAAGATTTGCCAAAGGGGACAACTTTTTAACCAAAAACTACTTTACCCCCTTTTACACTCTGGCCCCAGGGTCATCCCATTAAAAATTTTAAATGACAAGGGGTAGCAAGTAATAGCTTGTTTGAAAGGTCTTTCAAAGTGCTTTATTTTGACGTTTGATTTTTTAAAATTGGTCGATTCGTTTTCGAGAAAATTGGAAAAATCTTTATTTATCTTAATTTGTTCAGATAGAAAAAGAAGCACACAAAAATATCACTTTTTATTTCAATAAATGTTGTCCGTTATTGGCTAAACAATGATATAGGCGATTTTCAAATTCCTGACGGACATTTTCAAAAACATGTTGTGGGAGATCATGGCAGCTTTTGGTGATGCGTTGATGAAGTTCATCCAAACTGTTAGGTTGGGGAGTGAACACAAGTGTTCAAATGGCCCCATAGAAAAAGTCTAATGGCGTCAAGTCAGGAGATCTAGCAGGCCATTCTATAGGCCCTCTTCGCCCTATCCATTTATCTGAAAACTCGTCGTCTAGCCATTGCCGAACCGGAAGAACATAGTGAGGAGGAGCGCCGTCTTGCTGGAAATATATTTCAGCCTCATCAAGTATAGGGTTTCCATCGTCCTCGATTTGGTTTTCAATGGTTTCAGTGATAAGCGGATTGATGGTATTTTCCAACATATCTAAATAAATGCCTTCATTTAAATTCCCATTAATAAACAATGGCCCAATCACTTTGTTTCCCAAAATGCCTGCCCATACATTAATTTTTTGGGGTTACTGAGTATGCCCTTCTACAAAAGCATGAGGATTTTCATTGCTCCAATACTTGCAGTTATGCTTATTAACAAATCCATTTAGATAAAATGTGCATTCATCACTGAAGCAGATATTCTTTACATGAATGGTATTATCATTAATCGCTGCAGTCATTTGTTCATAAAACTCAACTCGCCTATCGAAATCATCTTCAGTTAACTCTTGCAATATTTTCATTTTGATTTGAAACACTGAAATGAGCTTTCCTCTTCGGAATCGGAATTATTTCATTCCATTTTTGATTTCTTTCAAATATTATTGACATTTGTGAGGTAAAAATAACAATGCGGCGCCCGGGCAACGAACGACGCGGATGCTGTTTCCGCTTGATATTATAAGCATACACTTATAGATCTCCTAATGGTTGTAAGGACGTTCTCACGGAAAAATTATCCAGCTTGAAGATCACAATATTTGCTGTAAGAATATTCCTACGAATTTTATAAAGAAAGAAATGCGATGAACCGTAGGTGAATATTTTACTCAAAAATATAATGTTATGTATGTTAAACAAGATAAAGTAAGAACACAAATACAATATTTGCCCTGTCGTTATTACTAATATTCTGCAGTATCTTCCATTTATTTATTTTGTAATTGTCGCGATGCAGACGCGCTGGAGCGTAGACCCGAGCTAAGCAAATCGGTTGGACGGGGACGATTTTATTTTTGAAATGACATTCCTCCTTATTATTTCTTCTTTTGCTCTGTGTTAATGAACCCTCTTCATTTGCTTGAACAGAGCCGGCTTCGACACATGTACATAAATAATTACATGAATTATTTTTGAATAACAGCAGGATCAGCTCAGATAAAATTAAACTGTGAACGGAATCAGCTGGTAACGGAAAAATTCCTAACCAATAATAAATGTATGTGTGTCTTTGTTTTATCAGTTAATGAAATAGGATAAAACAGAGAACGTTTTCCTTTGGACGTACACATAATTCCAGTGTATTAGAAAGAAATGGCAAATTTAAAATGTTGGCATGTCATTATTGTCATTTATATTTTGTGTTTCGTGTGTTTATAAGTTAACGAAACATTTTCTTGTCATATTTTTAAGCAAATGGTCACCTTTGTCCAGAAATATTATTGTATTTAAAAAAATAGATCATGTTTCAATTGATTAAAATGTAATTTGTGACTAATATAATAAAGAAGTTTTTTTACGTCTACGGCCTTCGTAATGTCAATTAACGTGTTTTGTCTTATTTGATCTACATAATCTCGATTTGAATTATACTCTTGCAGGTTCATTCTTCCCCGGTTCAACTGTAGGTATATTTATTAGTAAACGACCGATATACCTTCTTCCAGCCAGCTCTGTTGGCTGTTGGTAATCTGGAGACACGTTATGCAAATAAAAAATAAGTATAACATTTTGCAGTTAAAGATAATACGGAATAATTAGTCAAATCAGACCGATCATTATTTATACGTTTTTACCTTTTAATATACCAGTTTATGCACGTTATCTGTCTTGATAATGATAATATTATCATGAATGCACGGAAAAAACGCTATAGTAAAATTATCATAGTAAAGATTTCATTGTACGATATCCTACAAAATATAGTATTAATTTCATTAAATTAATATTGTACACATAATTCATAAAAAAATATACAAGGCGTTATGGAAATTACTTATTACATTGAAATGGGTGACCCTTGGGTGTCCTAGAGAAGGTCTACATTTTTTGTTAATCGAATATCTAAATACTAAGGTAAAAACCCCTTTTTGCCTACATGCTGTCGCGCCGCTCCATCTGGATTCACTTAGCAACAATGTGGGTTACTAGAGTAAACTACAGTGATGCCAGATCGCACCGCGTGTCTCGCACTTGCTCGGATAACCGCCGAGCGCGTATTGATACGTTTAACCTTCAGTATCGTTGCTTCAGTATGTTTCGATACTCGGTGTTGGAACGACGTTGCCGGGGGTTCCACGTGCTTGATGTATACGAATTTTAAACGTTTTGTTAGTTGTAGCAGTACACGATTTTTTCTGTTGTAAAATAATTCATAATAATAAATGTTGTGAGTGATTTCAAATTTGTGTGGTGGTACTGTTGGTTCTGTTGCAAAATATACATTTTGTGTTTTACCTATCTATGGAATTTAATTATAAAACGGATTATTTTAAAATAAGATTATATATACCTTAAAACTGAACCTTTTTTTTCTAAAAAGTTTGAAAAAGAAGTGATAACGCGGGTTAAATACGTCTTATTGTCAAAAATTGAACACGTGCGTTTACAATTCTCTGTTGCAATATGCCAACACCGCCTACAATGCGCCGACCTCTTTTGACACTGCCTCAAAAAATTATTGATTGCGAACGTCGTCAGTAAATTTTCAGATTTCATATAAAGTGTATATTTCGCTTAATAATTCAAAGCGCCATTTATGGTTATTTTTCTTCAATTTATTTTCATCCCAGGATATGCCGGTTGAAATATAATAAGTCATTTCCATAAAACCCTGTAGTTAGTATTTCTAATGAATTTAGTACAATCAAGTAAATACAAAAAGATATTATTTATAACTCCAATAGGAAAATATTTTTTAATGTAAGGTACATTTCACTGAGTATTTTTGTATCTTCGTAACAAATGATAGGTGGAGAACTCGTACAACAGGTTAGCACGTGGATTGGGTAATTTATTGATTAAAATATTTCCGCAATCCGACATTCTTCAATAAAGAAAATATTTTCTGCAGTCCGATCCTGACAATCAAAAAGACATTCTGTATATTCAAAAATAGCACGTCGGTCATGGCGACCAGGATTCAGAAATATCTCGCCCGAGTATTAACAAGAAGCAATAAGAAGAAAATAATTTTATATTTGACACGAGACGACACAAGTGTCATTCCCATACACGTGTGAATTATGAGTATTTTTATACAGGGTGTTCCTAAATATGATGTACAAACGGAAGGGGGTGATTCTTTGGCTTATTTTATGACTACAGGGTGTAATTTTTTTAGTTTCTTCTTTATAACACCTGTAATTTCTAAGGTATTTAGCTCAAATTTGGTATGGTTTACGCAATAGAGGGGTTACATGATTGCACATGTCAAACGGTTGTCAGAAACTACAGGGTGATATTATTTTAGGGGTCATGCTTTCTTTTCTCCCTCTGAACTTTTTTACTACGAAATCATCTTATTTAGAAATTTCTTGTCCTTTTGTAGTTCGTATCTCTGACAGAAAAAACAATAAAAAACCATTTTCTGCAATTAGCTAGAAGAAACTAATTTTATATGAAATTTTAATAATAAAATAAACCAAATAATCCCCCCCTTCCGTTTGTACAGGGTGTCTCATTTTCGACACTTTTATAGGGTTTCTTCGTAATTGTTGGTACTATCAAAAAAGTAATGTAGGTGTCATGTACTCTTTTTGGGTCAAACTTAAAATGGTAAAATCAAAATTTGAAAATTTTCGCTCGCTTAGAGATACGGGAGAAAATCAAAAAATTGACAATTTCAAAATTACCCTGTATTTTCTTAGTTAAAAGAGATACAGAAAAATGTTTTATACAGAAGTTTCTTTATATTGATTGTTGAATAATCTGCCGTTTTCAGAATAAGTATACGGGGTCAGTTAAAAAAGTTATGGGACCTAACCTAATTTTTTTAAATGGAACGCCCTGTATATTTTAATCTAAAAAGATAACATTTTAAAATCTCTTTTCAAATATATAACACACCATGGATGATATTGGTTTCCTAGGCGATTTATTTAACTTTATTACTTTAAACCACAGTAGACCATGAAACAAAAGCTAATATCCTAGAAACAACTATGTTGACTAGTAACATTTAACGTCAATTTCATTTTTACATATTCATTTGCGAAAATGACCTATCAACATTTTGAAAAATTTGAATATGATATCAGTTTACATTGAAAGTGGAAAAAACGAAGAAATGGCGCAAAATTTATATTTTGCTCGCTATCCGGAAAGACGGTAACCATTTAGGGACATATCCGAACATTTGCGATGATTCCCGTTATTTTTTACCTTAATCTGAATCTTTTATATCGTTTCAAAGTAATAAAGTTTAAATAAATCGCCTAGGAAACCAATGTCATCCATGGTGTGTTATATATTGAAAAAGAGAATTCAAAATGCAATCTTTTTAAATTAAAATATACAGAAGGGCGTTCCATTTAAAGAAAATGAGGTTAGGTCCGACAACTTTTTTACCTGACCCCGTATACTTATTCTCAAAACTTCAAATTATTCAACAATCAATATAAATAATTCTGTATAAAATATTTTTCTGCATTTCTATTAACTAAGAGAATATAAGGTAATTTTGAAATTGTCAATTTTTTGATTTTCCCCCGTATCTCTTAAGCGAGCGAAAATTTTCAAATTCTGATTTTACCATTTTAAGTTTGACCCAAAAAGAGCACATAACACCCACGTTACTATTTTGATAGCACTAACAGTTACGGAGATACCCTATAAAAGTGTCGAAAATGGGACACCCTGTATAGGAAGAAAACTAATTGAAGTTTACCAGGAACAAATATTTTAAGGAAAATCGAGTCTAACTACAGGGTTAGAATAAAAGTAGAGTATACAGATAATAAGAGTAGAGGAGTAGGAGGAGAGAAGAGCGCCGGCGCCCAGCCTTTTAGGTTAACACCTGCTGGACAGGCGGTCACATATCATGGTATAAGTAACTATAGGTATGACCGTATGATTGCACGCCGATGGTCACGTGGCTTGTGACGTCATTGGCGAGTAAGTTTTAAATCTCTTATGGAAGTTAACATTGCTGTCATCGTTTTTAACTCTTTTTTGAATGTATTAAAACGTTTTAAGCATGTAATGGTATATGAAATGAAAGAATAATATATGACGAGGATTTACGTATATTAATTTCATAGAAATATAACACACAAATACCACTAAAAAAAGAAAAGATATTAGACAAATTTTTCGCGCCATTTAAGCCGGCGACGATAGCCGAAGCATGCCGAAAGCTGCTCGCCGACCACTGCTGGTTTTGAAACAGTGTTGCCAGACTTTTACAATTGTAATAGATCCACTACTATTTAACATTCTTGTTGTGGGGCTCCCCATATGAAATTTATGTTCAATCTGGAGGTGGTCCCCCATCTAATAGGAAAGTAACAACTTTTTTTTCGTACTCTTTTTGCTCTGACACCGTTTTTTACTATTCCTATTAGGTTTCGAACCGGCACTCTATTTCTTTCGATCACGGATTTCTGGCAACACTGCTGCATGGTTGCCGTAGTTTTTGGTGGACATTTTGTAAGTTTACCAGAACGTTTTCTTATAGTCTTGTGTTTATTAAAAAAAATATCTGAATTTTCATAAAACGAGGTGTGTTCGGTTGTGGTATGGATAACCAGGCAAAGACGTTTAATAGAAATATAAGGTTTTTCCGCTTTCCTAAAGATAAAAACAAACAATTAAAATGGATACAGGTGTGTAAGTGGAAAGATAATTAGGTCGTATTTTAGCTTTAATCTTTGTTGTATGTTCATGAAATAAATATTCCTAAATACCATGATATTATTCTTTCATTTCACATACCACTAAACGTAAAAACTTTTAATTAAAACGGCGTCAGAGTAATAATAGTACGCAAAAAAGGTCGTTACTTTCCTATTAGATGGGGACCACCTCCAGATTGAACATAATTACATAAATTTCATATGGGGAGCCTTGTAAGATCTTTGGGGGAGCCCCACAACAAGAATGTTAAATAGTAGTGGATCTATTACAATTGTAAAAGTCTGGCAACACTGTTTCAAAACCAGCAGTGGTCGGCGAGCAGCTTTCGGCATGCTTCGGCTATCGTCGCCGGCTTAAATGGCGCGAAGAATTTGTCTAATATCTTTTCTTTTTTTAGTGGTATTTGTGGGTTATATTTCTATGAAATTAATATACGTAAATACTCGTCATATATTATTCTTTCATTTCATATACCATTACATGCTTAAAACGTTTTAATACATTCAAAAAAGAGTTAAAAACGATGACAGCAATGTTAACTTCCATAAGAGATTTAAAACTTACTCGCCAATGACGTCACTGCGCACGGCAGACGAAATTGGGACGGTTAGATATCCTACCTTTAGTTTATTGTATCATGGTCACATATAGAGCCATAAATTACGGTGAGTTTTACTATTTTTATAGTAAATTTAACCAAGTTTTTCTTTTCGTGCATGTATAACGCGAAAGCGGTATATGATTTCGACATAAATTATTTATAATAGTTACGATATGTTATTAAGTACGGCGGCAATGTACTAACATGAAAATATGACTAGATTTTTACAAAAAGCTATAGCTATTAATTTTTACTATACGACAATTAACTGCAATGACCAATAAATCGTAAGTACATACATTTCACAATAAATCAACTTATAATCATGCCGCAGACAGTACAGTAAAATGAAATATTGGCTCGTTCGCAGAGCAGGCAGAAATAGTTACAAAATGCCCGTATCGATCGCCAACTGATTTGAAACCGTCAGACTAATCCGCCGAACTAGTACGGAATTGTGGGTTTCGATTAGGCGCGTTTGCTCGATGACTTGTTGTGCTTTTGTTAAACTTACCCATAATTCTTTAAATATTCATTCCATCATGAAAGAGTAGCTCCAAACAGAGCAGAAATGAACGAGAATGAGAATACTTGTAGGTTAAGAAGTCAATTCTCAGATTTGACAGTTGAATGTTTGGTATTTGTACCCGCGTTCACACACTGAGAATAATTAAACCATTAGAAAGTTTGTAAATCCCTAAATCGCATCGGCAGCAAAATTTTCACTTAACACTATTAGAATAATCATAATCATTATAAAAATATTTTCTATCGGTAACAATCTCTTATTTAAACATTTCTTATATTCGGAATTGGCCATGTTTAGACGTTTAGCAAATCAGTTCCCCGCGCTTATAATACAGGCATATTTAAAATTGAGCAAAATACTCGCAGCGCTCTGGCGATAAGGTGTTATTAGAAATCTTATATTGCGAAATTAGCCGAATGACATTCCTTCTCCGAGCTAGTCCGAATCACGCCCACCATTTTAATAACGAAGACTCTTTTTATTGATGTGTAATTGTATATTGAAAAAATTAAAGACATTCAAGGCTCAGGCTGTGTACCATTCATAGTAAGTATGCATTCTATACACTATAATCTATAATAAAGTAGTATAATATAATACTGCATTATTTTAAATCATTTTAGTACATCCATTTAAAAAATTGAGGTTAAGTCCGATAACTTCTTTACCTGACACCGTATACTTATTCTGAAAACTGCAGATTATTCAACAATTATCATAACGAAACTTCTGCATAAAACATTTTTCTGTATCTCTTTTAACTAAGAAAATATAGGGTAATTTTGAAATTGACAATTTTTTGATTGACGAAAATCGCATAAAAAATAAATAAGTTATAAAATATGATCTTTGTAAAATATCAAACTTGACCAAAATTTCAGGGTGGCGGAATTTTGTGCCGGCGAGTGTATTTTTATCTTTTTTGGATTCAGATTTTTTTGACTACCTTAACACGAGTTTACAGTAATCCACGCAATAATCCTCCCATCAATAAATTTAAAGAATCGGCAGCAAATATTTTACAGACACCCCCAATCCCTTCTAGTCATTACGTATTCGGATTTACAATTTTATTTCCACCCCATCCCGGAGCGCCATTACAAATGCGACACGAGAAATGACAGTTGTTAAATTATAAAATCCCCATTAGGAATACGCTCGTTTAAACGATTCGAGCTATGAATGGGAATAATGAAACGATAACGCGATTACTGTTAGATCAGTGACATGACGCTGGATGTGTAGGGATCGAAGTTGTCTGTTGCTCCTTTGTTTTAGATTTTGTCGACGAATTCTATTCTCACTTGTATACAGGGTGTTATGGAAATGACGTATTATATTTGAATGGGTGACTCCTGGGGTGTCCTAGAGAAGCGCTACATATATATTTTTTTAAATCGAACGTTTAAAAAGTGGGGTAAGTCACCCCCAAACCCACCCGGTTACTCCTCGGCACATTCATATATTATTATGATCATACTACATTGCCCAGCTGTGTAATCAACAGATGTTCAAGCCCAATGTTGCCAACTGTGTAGAAAATAATATAACTTTAGATTCTTATAAAAAATAATATTTAGTTTACTTATTATTAGATTACACAAAAGCAATAAATACTAACGCACAATTACACTTTACAATAACTTACCGTACACATAAAACAACAGCACTATAGGATACAAATTATTTCGCAATAGAAATTCAGAAATAATAAAAACGCTAATTTCTAATGGGCTAATCAAATTTATTAATCCTTTACTGAAGAAGAATGATGAAATAATTATGTTGATAGACCCTTCCATCCCTTTAAAATAAATAGTATCGTCTAACTAGCGCGGTTGCCATTTCCGAGACTATCATTATAAAGAAAAGTATTACGGAAGGAAATTCTTCATTTTATGAATATAACCTTATAAAACATCGAAAGTGGCAACGCTGTATTTTTAAGTATCAACCCCAGTCGCGTAAAGGATATGCAACCCGTTTCTACAAGATCAGCTGTTCCTCCAAAATTAGCCGGCCGGTTTCCTACTGCTGTTTCAAGCAGATTTGTGTGTTAAATTGTATGTTAATACATAAATCCGAGTTTAAATTATTAAGTTATTTGATCTTTTCGCGACGGCAGTGCCCCAGTCCAGCAGTTCAATATTGATCGACGGAACCAACGTGTTATTTAGACAATAAGGGCGTACTTTTGTCTACACAGTAGCACTAAGTACTAATTCAGATTGAACGGTACTTAGTTGTGTTGTGACGCGAATACTATGTGATTTTGTGATGTGGGTACATGGTGTTTTTTATAAATTAAGTTGGTTTTAAATAAGTCCGAAAAGGTAAATAAAATTCCATTTTTTTTTTCTAAAGGGTAAGTGGCATTTATAAACTTTTAAGTTCTCCAGATCTGACGGGTGTCGTTCGAATTGAACAAATAAGAACATACCGAGTCAGTTCAAGTTTATAAATCAGAGATCCTAGCGAACTGAACTGAACGTAAAAGTTTATAATAATGTACCCTGAAAAATAAACAACTTGCAATCTGTCAAACGGTTATTGACTTTCTAAAGAGTTTACCCTGAAGATATGACAACACTGTTGACATATGTTGCTTTGTTTACCTTCCTGACAGATGCATCACATGGTCATTTTTGGTTTGACATAAGGTCACGTACAGGGCATATTAAATTAAAGCGCCATTTTTGGAATATTTTTCTTCAATTTGTTTTTATCTCAGAAATTGCCGATTTAAATATAATACGTCATTTCCATAACACCCTGTAGATTTACAGGGTGTCAATTTAAAAACTTCCCACTCAAAGACACGCATGAAGCAGTTAGTCGGTTGTTCTTAATTGCAAACTAATAACAGCAACAGATTACTTAACCCTCGAAGAACGAAGAACGAGTCTCGCAATTGACGATTGATTGTACCAATTAAACCATTTCAAATTTACAGTCGTCGGCCACAGTTATCAAACCCCTCAAAAATGATTATATCTCTCTTTAAACCGGCTTACGCAATATGACCTAGTCCCATAAGCTTTCCCTCTTTCATAGGGTGTCAGTATAAAACACACAAAGGGTGGAAACCGCCCCCCTTTATTTCCCTAAGCGATTGCTTAACAAAGACGTGACATTTCGCCAGGGGCTTTCCAGAATACACACATTGGCACTTTGTGTCAGTTTGTGCTTCGCATTGTGAACGGGACTTCTCGGGTAAATAGCCTTTCGAATTTTTTTCGTGTTCAAATTTATAGGCCAGCTTATCGAGGTAAAGAAGGGAATTTAAATGGGTTTTCTTGTTGGGGAGCTCGGGTCACATTATTAATTTCAATCTAGCTAGGTTTACACGGCGCATATATTCACGTTGAACCGTTTGCACTGCAAATAAACGTGTACGGTTGACGACGTCCAGCGAATAGTCACCGGGCTTATCAAGCAAACCGAATGAATTGAAACGTTTGCACTAGTGCATAGTATTACACCATCTCTTTCACACGTGTTTTAACGCGTAGCAACCGACTATTAAATAATATCTAGTGCATATTTATATTAATTTCTGGCAAACTTGAATTCTCCAGATGATTTAATGACTTCTCAAAACATTCTGTGGACATCCGAAAGTAATTTAAAAGAAAAGTTCTTCATCGTTTCTCAAAAAAACCTTACTGAAAAAGTTTACTGGTTTTTAATAATTTCCCGAGTAAATGTGGTTTTGTTTTTTAATATCGACTAACCCGGTCCTTCCCCACATGGAAAATTAAATTGACAGCAATAATCTGGTACCTTTCCCTGATCCGATACTGTAAGGCTGGGTCCACAGTACACGGCAATATAACACGTTTTTTACAGTATTCGTTCTTAACCGAATAAACATCGGAATTTTCACATGATACATTCAAATTCCTGTAAAAAAACGAGTAGACTGATGGAGTAGACGTGTGTTCGAAGACGCTGGTATAACGGAGGATTTAAGTCCATCTTATAAATCGAGACGCGGTTGTTGTAAAAAAAACAACTTTTTTTCCAATTCCAGAAAATTAATGAATTTTTTCCGTCAAATTATTCTAAATAATTTAAGAAGGAAATTGGATCGACGGTTGACGTAATCTTTCAATATGCTTCATCAGCAAAAATCATGAGAACGGCTTTACGGGCGTCGACGGCAAGAGATTAGATGGTTTAAGAATGACGCAATGTAGCGTTGGGAAGGATGGAATAAAAATTGTTTTAGAAGTCAGTCGGTATTCTGGTATCCCCAGAACCGCACTCACTCGCGATTTTATTTATTCAAAACGGGCGCCGCAATGGTGACTACAGGTTTCAGCGTGTTTTTACATCAAGAATTCCGAGAACAGTCAATTGTGGATTTTCCCTGAGAAAATTTTTATCTTAGCTTACTCGTGTTTCCGGCGAGTTTAAAAATACTGGACTGTCATTAAACACTCGTAGTTTCCTTGCGAGTATAAATAACTCTGGAATCTTTTCAAACGCTCGTATGTTTCAGTGCGAGTATAAAGAACTCTGAAATATCTTCGAATACTCGTCAATTTTAGTGCGAGTCTAAGTAACAACTAAAATTGATTTACGAAAACTCGTAGCTGTCTGTGCGAGTATAAATAATGCTGCGATATCTTATTACCCGATTGTGACATCAAAAGTAAGTGTTAAAATATCTTAAGTTAGTATTAGTGGTCACTACCGAGAGTTATAATGAAAATAAATCTAAATTTAAATCTCATTACCGAATTTTTAGGGTTCCAACGCTCCTTGATGCAACAAAACCTATTGTATCTAATCGGCATTCTTGACATAATCAGTTAAAAACTATAGTAATAATCACAGGCCAAGTGTGAATTAAATTCTTAATTAATTAAAAAAAAAGACTCGATCAATTTTAGGTTCGGTAATTCCCGACACATTACTCATTATTTTTATAATATTGATTACTATTAGCTTCGAGGTATAAACAAAAATATTAGGCAATAATAACACTGAGTCACCGGTACTAAAAATATAATAAAACCGCAGGTTGGATTTGTTCGTGATTACATTAACCAATTCAATATTTTGCAGGTTACGTGATATTTATATAGAATAACTTTTCTACCTAAATTATGGTGGTCTTATATTCTACTAACGCGTACCAAAATTAAAAATACATCGAAAGTGCTTTCGGAGATACGAAATATTTAAAAACACACCGCTACCAAATAAGCCGAGAAAGTTCCTTTTTGTGGGCGCCGGAGTCTCGTCAACTCTACCGTCGGCATGAATTTAATTAGAAAAAAGTAGTTATATTACACAAAAGTCCAAATACAGAAGAAATGTACGATGCCGTAAATGCAGTGATCGGAATTCGTTAGCGTGTCACTTTCGATATTACTTAATAACTAGAAATTGATTATGTTTACCATAAATGTGTAGTAGGTACTTATATGCATCTTAAACCGAAGAACTTACAGAAAAAAACCTTACCTGTATCTACAGGCGGCGTCGGTGTGTCCTCCCTGTTGTCACCTCCATGTTCCTCAAAATCGTCCTTTGAATCCTCCTTACTGCTATCTTCGACTTCTTTACTTAAAAACGGATTGAAGTCGTTACCAAGAGGGTTATTATTCGCCAGGCCTTCGCTGAAGGCTCTTACTTCGTCATTGAAAGATTTTGGAAGACCTTCATCGTTGAAAGCTAAAAGTAAGATACGAATTAACATATGAGGATATTCCATATATTTATATTCTTTTAAATGGAACGACAATTGGACAAGTAGAAGTAATAGTAGTATTGGGGAAGCTCAGAAACCTGGCACGTAGACATATCATCCGGCATAGTTATAAAGGTGTCATTCTAAATAAGGGTGATAATCTCTCCTGTTGGAAAAACTGTTAATCTAAAGACCTGATACTTCAGCATCTTCTAAGCTTCACAAGAAGCGATATCTCTTCTTTCTGACTACCATGAGAATCAATATCATGTGCTTCCTCGACCGATAGTATCCTGAACCTCTGATAGAGACTCACTGTCATCTATTTAGGAGTATATTACCAATTCAGCCACCTGATCAGCTGAGCTCCAAGCGTAGGGAGTTTATCAGTTCCTTCGTCGCTACTGGTGACCATGAGCATAGAGTAGCTTTAAGTCTATTGTATCTGAAAGCCTTGAATTTGCTATTTAATTTGCAACATTATACAAAAAGTTGGGTTCAGATTAGTTTGCGTTTGTGGTCGAACACTTCATGTATACCTAGACAACGAAGCTAGAAAAGCTCGTTAACAGTTAGATTTATCCTAGGATGATGGTCTACTTCACAAGAAATCTGAGTAAGAATTGCTAAATGCAAATACTTCAAAAACATGGGACTTACGATGAGGATGCTGCATTGTCACGTGTTTTCCGCGCTTTTGTATGGGGTTGAAACATTAACTCTCAAGAAGATCCACATGGACAAGCTACAAGCATCTGAAACGTGGTGCTGCCCTGAATACCGATATCCCAAATCGGAAGCCAAAAGAATGCGAAATCATTAACGCCATAAAAAAGAGGAAGCTTCAAAATCTGGGTCATCTAATGAGAGCACCCAAATACACATTTATCCACTTACCTTTGCTGAGACACTCGGCAAATGTCTTGTTTTTTTCTACTGGTGAAAATGCATCGTCTACAGCGTCTACGTCTGTTTCTGGACCAAACCCGTCGTCGAAATGGATGTCTGTTGAGGATTTTTTAGTACCGTTTGATTTCTCGAAAATTCCTTGGGATAAGTCAGTGCCTGAAAGGCAAAAAATATACATAAAGTATGCACAGGGGATCTTTACCCTGACGTCATCGCTAACAAATAGATATCCCGACATATTTCATATCTCTGCATCTTTGTTTGGTACAGACATAAAGGCGAATAAAAATTGTATTATACGTCGTCCGGAATTAAACGTGTTAGACAGAGAAATAATTATAAAGAAGAGTTGCCAAATAATTATTTTGACTTACGCAGTACTACAAATTGCAAAAACGTCATTGTGACAATTGATTCACAATTTTTTCGTTTTTATACATTTTTGTGCATTAAAACTTCATTTACTCCTGCAAACAGTTCTTTTCAGAGTTTTGGTATCGCTTTTTTGTGTTAGTGGTAAGTACATATTGATATTTATTGTTATTTATTTATTGTAATAAAGTATTCCCAACCCTAAAAATTGTGGATAAGTCTCCGCTCCGCTATTTTGCCATCCCAAAAACGTAAAAACACGTCTTTTTAGTTTCGAAAAAAATAAGTAAAATCGCCCGAATTTCCAAACGCTCTGTATATGTATCGAAACTAGAAGGTCCACAGAACGTATTTCGGGCAAAATCAAATCTGAAATCGCCAAATTAAGTTCACAATCACGTCTCAAAATGTGGTAAAAATTGGTCGAAAAATACAAATATGACAGTTCAATAGAATACTTTATTTAAATTTCCAAGGCAATGCCTATTAGCTTGCATTTTTTCGTAAATTGATTTTTTTTTTCATGTTTTACGACATAAATTACCATTTATCTTCAATTCTAATGAAAAAAACTCTTGACTTTTTGGGGTGATTCCTGTAGGGGATGAATGGGCGGAGCTTTTTAATCTGTGTAATCAAAATGTCACATTCAAACCGAGTTTATCATTTTGTCAAATAAGAAGTAGGTACATAACTGCCAGTAAGAATTCAAGAATATCAGATTTATACCTACATATTCCTAACAATCTATTTTATGTAAGACCGACTCAAAATTTTGATTCGGAGTTTTAAAGAAATTTTTAAAAATCCGTATATGGGAACGTTATTTACGTCAATTAAAATGTTATGAAATTAGTTTTTGTTTTGACAACTTTTCTTCCACGTAATTTTGATTTGATTTATACGATTTTTATGACGTGTAAGCGATGACGTCAGGGTAAAGATCCCCTGTGCGTACTGTATTACAGTCTACTAAATATAGCCTAACTCGAAAACTACTTAACCGATTTGTCCCAAATTTGGTGACCGTATATAAAGCGAGCTCGTGAATACCGGGGGATAAATATTATTTTACTTCGTTAAATTTAACTTACTCACCATTCGCTTTAAAATTATCGGTCAAATTCAACAACAATCCCTCACCGCCCTTCTGCAAGTGAATATTATCGGTTTCCACGTCCACATTTTTCAGGGATCCGTTCGAATTGGTGAACGGATTATTCGCATTATCCAGGCCCGCCTCCATGTTATCCGTGGTTAATGGTGGGCCGTGTCTGGTGGCCCAATGACGGGCCTCCGCTGCTATTTTGTCGGGCTCTTTCAGGAACACTACTATAACAGAGATGTTGTCGGCCGAGCCTTCGTAACGGGCGAGTTGCACTAGATGTTTGCTGATTCGTTCGGTGTCGTCTGAAAAAAAGAAAACTTTTGAATATCTCAAAAACTAGTGTTGGAAAAAACCGATGATATTAATACTCGAGCGATTTTAATAATCGAGTGAATCGCTCGAGAATGTGTTGATAAAACACCAGGGGTTGTTTTTGTCAGTTTTAGAAGTTTAGTTATTAAACATTCTGATTAAAAAAAAATTATATCCTTTAATTTTTCAAAAATTTACTATCGCCGCTGGCTAGCCAGTCCCAGTCAAAACAAAACCCATGTCGCGATGAATCCACCGAGGGATTTGGCATACTTTTTGTATGCACCTTCTCGTTTGTGCCTTTAACAAAGACGTATGTCGTGTCAGCCTTCTGAGCGTCGCCCATCGGCACTTTTCGGTTGGCGCGCGGCGTCGAGCGAAGATCGGGTACAAGTGAAAGACGACGATTTCCGATTATTCGCTTGAATTTATAACTCTAGTAGTATTTCCCATCGACCGAAAAACTGTTCTCGAATATACGAGCAGTTTTTTTACCTCGAGCGATCACACTACGGTCGGTGTCAAGTGAAACTCGGGTATCGAGTGAAAGGTAACAAGAGACGATTGAACTGATAACTCGAGCAGTATTTTTAATAATCGGGCGATGTCGGTTATTTCAATAATCGAGTACTCAAGCGGTTTTTCGCTCGAGCGATCACAACACTATCAAAAACTACTAAACTTTTAAAGCGAAGATTTTCAAAATCACCCTGCATATTATTAACCGCTAAGATAAAGACAAATTTCGTTAAAAAGTGAAAACCGCTATCTTTGATAATAACTCTAATAGCCTCAGAAAATGTCAGAAATAGGTACATATTATTATAACTTACTTACATATGAACAAATTTGGATTAGAAATGAATGAATTACACGACAATCCGTCCACTTTAACCACGTAACTACTATTATTAAAAACAAATTTGAGGAAATATGGTATGTGGTTTCACCAGCACAACGTATCGTTACGATTCGGCAGAATTAAACTATCTAATCTATATTTCAGAGTTAGATGCTATAATAATTACAAAAAAAAAACCCATCCCATATTTACGTTATTGTTTATTTTGGATTTTTATTAAGGATGGGCATCGGCAAAAACTTTATCGTCTTTTGTAGTCCCTATTTCGAGAATTTCTTTGTTTATTCTTGAAACTAACATCAATATTGACATAAGTATACAGGGGTGTCAATTTCAACACTTCACACCTTTAATGCGTCGCTTCCAGCAAATAATATTAAAAATCGGAACGACACGTTAAGTTTATTATCCGCTCTTCAAGAATATGTGCAGCCTTCGCCGTTTAACCTCCTGGGGAGGGGTTAGATTTTTACCCTTAAAATCTCAAATGGAAAGGGGTACTATTGGTCTTTGACGCGCGCTATCACTTCTTTTTCAAACTTTTTAGACAAATAAACCTACAATTTTAAGGTACATACTCTCTTACCTTCGATCTTATTTTAAAATAATCCGTTTTATAATTAAATTCCATAAAAAAATAAAACACAAAATGTATGTTTTTCAACAGTAGATAATATCACACAAATTTGAAATCACATCACAACATTTATCATTATGAATTATTTCACAACAACAAAAAAAATCGGGCAATACAACTAACAAAACGTTTAAAATTCGTATACGTCAAGCACGTGGCACCCTCGACGTCGTGGAACCAACGCCGTTCCGCTCCCGAGTCTCGAAACATCCTGAAGTATGAAGCGCGGCCGCTATTCAAGCTACGGCGAGACACGCGGTGTGATCTGACAACACTGCTAGTATACTCTAGTGACCCACATTGTTGCTAAGTGAATCCAGATTTAACGGAGCGACAGTATGTGGGTAAAAAGGGTTTTTACCTTAGTATTTAGATATTCGATTTAAAAAAAAGTATGTAGACTTTCTCTAGGACACCCAAGGAGTCACCCATTTAAATATAATAAGTCATTTCCATAACACCCTGTATATTCTTTAAAATCCACGTGTCTTTTACGATTTGTAATATTATTTACTGGAACCTAGTTATTAAGGGCGGAACATTTTCAAATTGACACTGTATTTCGGTTTTACAAACAAAATTAAGTTCGCGATAAAGAGCGATAAACTCTCGAAATCGGGAGCCCCGTCCTTAATACCAATTTTTTCCTCGTTGATGACGTAATCTTAGAAAAAAAACTCTGTAAAATTACCATTTGTGCCATGTGATAATTACTAAAAGAAACATTTTATAATTTATTATGAGTATGACTAGATAAACAATAAGGCATCTATTATCTTAATAGCACAGTTTAGGAATAACAAATAATTATAGAGTGAAACGACAGTTTTTTTTTTCGATGTTTCTTTTCATGCGTAAAACTCATCATCATGGGTGCTATAACATATACGGATACATAATAGTTTTTGTACACACCCAAGTTAAAAAGCAGTTATTAAACGACGTAGTCTCAATCAATTAATAAAGTTCTTGTGCAATTAAAATCGTTAAATAAGTTTAAGCCAATTGATAAGTTGAAAAAACCAATAACCAATCATTTTCTTCTAATAGTGATAATTAATAGAAGTTTGTAAATTAAATGGGTACATAGTAGTACGCAAGCTGGTACAGAAAAAAACATTTTGACGCCTTCGGTGTTGTTTTTAAATTTCAATTTTCGCTAAGAGCATTTATCAGTAACCTCCATTAAGGTAGAAAGGTGTGACAAACTACAAGAAAACTATTGGATAGAATATGTCAAAATTTTACATTTAGCTTCGAAATATGGGGTGCTACATGACTATATTATCTTGATAAGGCTTGATTTTGCTTGGGGTGACAGTAACCAAGTCGAATTTAACTCTAAAAAAAACAGGCAGCAGTTTTCTCTAAACAGGTTAACATTACAGAACCGGATATAGTCATGGACGGACACGCAATCCCACTGGCTGCATCTATCAATTTGCTGGGCGTCAATCTGGGAGGAAATATGTCTTGGCATAACCACGTTGTGGCAATCGCCAAGATAGCTTCTCAAGAACTTGGTGTACTCTTCCGAACGAGAAAGTTGTACACACCTCAACAACTTTTGACACTATACAAAGCCCAGATTCGACCATCACTGGAGTACAACTGCTCTCATGTCTGGAGTTATGCACCCAAACATACACTTCGGCTACTGGATTCCATCGATAGGAGGGCCATTCGTCTGATTGTAGACCACGAGCTGACGAAGAACCTCGACCGCCTGGAACATCGAAGACAGGTTGGGGATTTGACTCTCTTTTACAGATATTTTCATGGAAAGTGCTCGGCTGACCTTGCCCTCTTAATTCCGCCCAGAGCGTGGTTAAGTTTAGTACTCCTCGAACTTCATTATTTAAGAATTATTTCATCTGGAGGACTTCATCCTTATGGAACGACCTTCCCGAGGTCGTTTCTCCCAACGAATATAACCTCCAACGATTCAAAACCAACGTGAATCGCTTTTTGCGCACACGCGCCACTCCCAAAGTGCCCTAAAGGATTTTTTCTATAGTGCTTTTTTTCGAAAAAGTTTTTTTTTCCAAAACGGTAAATAGCGTTTAAATTGAAAAAGTATACAATTCCGGTTGTAAAGGACGATTGTACGTCGGTGGCTTCCCGATGGCGTTGCTTACATGGCAGTTTTCATTTTAAAATCGCTATAAAGTAAGTTAAACTTCACGCACGGTAAACAAGGCCGCCTTGTTTATTTTCAACAAAAGCACACGTCCTTTCAATATGGGCTTCTTAAAGAATAACAGGAGAGTCGTAGATGGGTGCTATCAAAAATTCCGTAGAAAAAAGATAAATGCACTAACTTTTTTCAAACGTCACGTTATTAGCACTACTTTAACAATTTGACAGTTTGCTAAAGGATATTGTTGAAAGCCTAAAGCCTAATTGCGTTTTAAAATCAATATACAGGGTGTTATGAACTCCTTGGGTGTCCTAGAGAAGCGCTACATATTTCTTTTTTTTTAAATCGACCGTTTTAAAAGTGGGGTCCAGCCCCATAAAAATCACTTAAAGAAACACACAGACATCCACGAGTTTCAAATTAGTTTTTTTGAAGATATGCACCTATTATCAGATTAACACTATCGCACACATAGAACAACAGCACTTAATTATTTCGCAATAGAAATAAAAAAAACGCTAATTTCTATGGGCCATTAACCCTTTACTAAAAAAAAATAAAACAATTATGTGGACATAGGAACTACCCTTTGAAATAAATGGTCGAGTGCAAGGTGCTTTCTTTCTCCGAAAACTGGTAGCGCGGTTTCCGAGAATATAATTATACAGGAAAGTAATATTATAGAAGGAAATTCCGCAATTTATGAATATAATATTATAAAACATCGAAAGTGGCAACGCTGTATTTTTACCGATGAGCCCGAACAGACAACGTCATTTAGTTTCAACAGTTTTAGCTGTCAAATAAATGTGTGGAAAAATCAAATTATTTCTCAGACCACCAGCTGATGAAATCTTATACAATAAGGGCGTATTTTTGTCTACACAGTAGCACTTTAAAATACTAATTCAGATTGAATGGTACTTAGATGTGTTCATAAGATCCGCCATAACTAATGTGACTTTGTTTTGGTGTTTTGTGACGATTTTTGTTCGGGTTACCTGGTGTTTTTTTATAAATTAAGTTGGTGTTAAATAAGGCCGAAAAGGTAAATAAATATGCATTTTTTTCTTCTAAAGGGTAAAGTGGCATTTCAGTTGTTCAGATCCGACGGGTGTCGTTCGAATTGAACAAGTGAGACCATACCTGACCATTATAAACTCCGCGGCGGTTTGTTCGAGTCAGTTCAAGTTTATAAATCAGAGATTATTTCCCAGTGAACTGAACTGAACGTAAAAGTTTATAATAATGTACCCTGAAAAATAAACAACTTGGAATCTGTCAAACGGCTAGACTTTCTAAAGAGTTTACCCTGAAGATATGACAGCACTGTTCAAGATTCATTGACGTTTTTCGCCATATGTTGATTTGTTTACCTTCCTGGCAGAGGCACCACGTGGTCATTTTTGGTTTGACATAAGGTCATTAAATTAAAGCGCCATTTTTGGATATTTTTCTTCAATTTGTTTTCATCTTAGGAATTGCCGGTTTAAATATAATACGTCATTTACATAGCACCCTGTACTATGACTATCTATGAAAATATTAATTTTTTATCGTTTTGTTTATAGCGTATCTCCGGTTAGAGAGTTCCTATTTTTTGTGGTCTAACTGGCTTGCCCTGACGATGGGGTTTCAATCGAAACGCGTAGGCAATTAATAGTATTTTCGATTTAATAAACAAGGACCAACTTATTTCTTATTTTACATTCATACAATTATAGTGCCACCGTGTATAGGCCTCTTCGTTTAATTATAGCAGCTGCTGAAGTAAAACATGCAAATTCCGATAATAAAAAAATAGAACCGATGCTAATTAACAGATTTATCGCCGGGTAATTATATCTAGAATCTACGCTATACGTGATAACAAATCGGCGGTAATCGGCATTTCGCATTCGAATTTCTTAAATTTCACATGTAGCTAATCCACTTCTAATTACCATCAGTCCGGAACATGTCTAATAAATTTAACCGACTAAGCCGACCAGCAGTTAATGCCTTTTTCATCGGCCGTTTCGCCGCGGTCAGTCATGGCGATTTCAGGAAGCCGATTGAAGTCGCTTCAGTTCACTTAACTACGTGAAATGAATTTTCAGAAATATGGTAGAGGACGCAGCTACTGAAATGTATACAGGGTGTCCGGGAAAATGTGGGAAATCTCCCGGACATGAAGGAAACCAGTGGAAAGAGTTCTATAAGTTCATATAAACTTTTTTCGTATAGGCCTCCTCTTCGGAGATATGGGCTCCCAAAGAGCTCCAATGGAATCAAGTTTTTTACACATAATTATTGAACCACCAGATATAGTTAATTTTTTTTAATATGATGTACAGGGTCCTCAAACATCAAAAATGAGGTTAGGTCCGATAACTTTCTTACCTGACCCCGTATACTTATTCTGAAAACGGTAGATTATTCAACAATCTATCTTCTAGAGAAAACGAAAAACCCGATAGTTAGTTTTGCTGATGATAGCACACTTTTATCATCGTTCTCTTTGAATGCACAAACATCGGCTGCCGACGCACATCTTCGCAGACAGCATGAAGTATCACGCCTCAACAAAGACCTGGAAGAAATTTTGGCTTGGGGTGACAGTAACCAAGTCGAATTTAACGCTAAAAAAACCCAGGCAGCAGTTTTCTCTAAAAAGGTTAACATTACAGAACCGGATATAGTCATGGACGGACACGCAATCCCACTGGCTTCATCTATTAGTTTGCTGGGCGTCAATCTGGGAGGAAATATGTCTTGGCATAACCACGTTGTGGCAATCGCCAAGATAGCCTCTCAGAAGCTTGGTGTACTCTTCCGAACCAGAAAGTTGTACACACCTCAACAACTTTTGACACTGTACAAGGCCCAGATTCGACCATCACTGGAGTACTGCTCTCATGTCTGGAGCTTTGCGCCCAAACATACTCTTCGGCTACTAGATTCCATCGAAAGGAGGGCCATTCGTCTGATTGGAGACCACGAACTGACGAAGAACCTCGACAGCCTAGAACATCGAAGGCAAGTTGCTGATTTGACTCTCTTTTACAGATATTTTCATGGAAAGTGCTCGGCTAACCTTGCGCTCTTAATTCCGCCCAGAGCGGCGAATATCAGAAATACACGACGAACCACTGCCGCCCATCCTTATGTGGTTAAGCTTAGTACTCCTCGAACTTTATTATTTAAGAACTCTTTCATCTGGAGGACTTCATCCTTGTGGAACGATCTTCCCGAGATCGTTTTTCCTAACGAATATAACCTCCAACGATTCAAGTCCAACGTGAATCGCTTTTTGCGCACACGCACCACTCCCAGAGTGCCCTAAAGGATTTTTCCTATAGTGCTTGTGTTTGACCATAAAAAAAAATCAATATAAGGAAACTTCTGTATCAAACATTTTTCTGTATCTCTGTTAACTAGGAAAATATAGGGTAATTTTCAAATTGTCAATTTTTTGATTTTCCTCCGTATCTCTTAAGCGAGCGAAAATTTTCGAATTTTGATTTTATCCTTTTAAGTTTGACCCAAAAAGAGTACATGACACCTACATTACTTTTTGGTAGCACTAACAATAACGGAGATACGCTATAAAAGTGTCGAAAATGAGACACTAGGTAAGACCCTTCAAATTACTATCCAAGAAAATGTTGTGAATTACAGCTGCAGGGGACGGACTAGCTATGACACTCAGGCCCGTAGAGAGAAAATACCGGGCCCGGGGGGTACACATTACCTTCAAAATTTTTTTTTTCAGCATAACAAAAAATGTATATATATATATATATAATGTCAAAGATTCCGAGGACTATTATACGATAATTTTTGCATACCACTACTTAAATAATGAACATCTACATACAATTTGCATCATAATAAAAAATGTTTATTCATTAATCTCCAATAACAAAAATACAGCATCACAAAGTTGACATACTAATAGAGGATTACTAAAATACAATTGTCATACAATTTATGTCGTTAACAATCCAAAAATCCGGGCCCCTCTCAAAAGTCCGGGCCCGGGGGGAAACACCCCCCCCCCCCCTGTCTACGGGTCTGATGACACTCATGGCCCCTTTTATTTAACGCCCTGTATGATAAGAACTCTGGACAACGGTTTTTACATACCTCTAACTACCCAAGTATCCTCCGAACACCCTGTATATTCAAATTTCGTTTAGAACTCCGCACCGAGGATAATAATTCTTCTTTGTGCGACCGAGCGCGACTTCATCACCTATAATATAATGCATTATTTTTTATTTCTTTCTTTAGCAGGCCGCTGCCATCATGTACGGCAATTGGAGCAAGACAACACCAATAAAATAGAAATGATTGAACGGTATGCGAAGTATTATTATTTTTTTCTTTCTTTCGTACTCAATGAAAATTATTACATATTTCATATTAAAATGCATAAGAAATAAGTACGCCAGAAACTCCAAACCACCGTCCAGCGATATTTCAACGTTTCCATATGAATGTAAGAATGTAAATTAAATGGTTTGCCGTTATGAAAATTGGTTCGCAACAAAAAATAGCCATTAAATCATTTGATCAGCATAAAAAGATTTGGCTTGCAATAAATAAAAATCAGGCTGCAACACTTGTTCTGCAAAAAATGCTACAAGCAGTCAACAATTTAACCGATATCAGTCCGCTTGTATAGTATTTGCAGAATTATAACGTTGATCTTTTGACTGCAATAAAACGTCATTATCCCTTCGACCCTAAAATAAATAAGGAAATCCCAAATTTTAAAACCTTTTCGAGCAGAGCCGGACCAGGTATACAAATTCAATTTATACCTATGCCTGATGCATATATAAATACAAAGTGATTTTTAATAATTTTAATCTTTAGTGGTTTCCGGCGAGTAATTTTTAGTTAGGCTTATTAGTGGTAGAATGTGGCGTCCTTGGAATTGTGCTGATAGGGGGGCATCTTCAAGCGTCATTTAAAAAAAAAGCATTTATCTACCGATGCCAAACTAATAATTAAAAATGTGTATCAATCGTTGTTGAGTAGAAATTTTAATTCGATGGCTGCTTTAGCAGAGACGTCTACTTTGACAAAAACTCCTTTATCTTCGGTAAGAGACATAGTACTTAAACCTGTTAATCCTAGAAAAGATCGGAGTGATTCAGGCACATTTAGAAGCATTAACGAAAATGACATGGATTTATTAAAAAAAAAGATTTTTTGAAGATTGATTTAAACATAAACTCCTGAAAAATATACCTGAAAATAGCGTCATTGTAATGGACAATGCTAGTTATCATAGCCGGCAAGCAAAAATCATTCCCAATTCTAATAATACAAAAGCAGAAATTTAAAATGTTATGATTGAAAATGATTTATATTTTGATGAAACTTACAAAAAACGAGAACTGCTAGAAGTATTAAAATCTTTTAAAATAAATAAGGAATATGTGTGTGACAAACTTGCAGCAGAAAATGGACATACAGTGTTGCGTGTTCCTCCGTACTATTGTATATTCAATCCTATTGAGCTAATCTGGCACCAATTAAAATCCAATATTAGGAGAAATAATATTTCTCCTACATTAAATGCATCTGTAGTAGAATTAATTAAAAACGAAGTAAGAAAAATGTCTGCAGACAGCTGGAAAAACTGTGCACAGCATGTACTTAAGGTGGAAAATTCTTACAATTGTATGATTACAAATGTTCAACCCTTAATTATAAGTTTAGGCTTAGATGAAGATAGTGATAGTGATACAGAGTTAAATTTTGAATAAATTATCAATAGTTTCTTAGAATTTAATTAATTTTTATTGTACTTGTTATCCTAATAGTTATACTTTTAAATTATATTATTTTTTAATTATCATCTTTCATCTATTATATCTATCTATTTATTTCAAATTATAAAAATAAATCATGTGGTGTGGTATACATTTTCAAGACGGCCCTGATCCCATTTATTGAGCTTTGAAGAAGTTGAGGCGTATACAATAGGGTTTAATCAGGTAGTTTATTTATGACAGTAAGAGTCAACGGTATAATTCTGCAACAACTATAATATCATCATGTGTTCTCTTAACTAACAGTCGAGCTGCGAAATGATTACTTGGTCAGCAAGATTTTACAATTGGTCAGTAGAAAAAACATGTCTAGAAGCAGTTTACTTCAGAGGTTTGCATATTAAAAGAATGGTTATCAATATAAATCATTGGATTGCGTTTGTTTTGAATAATCGGCAAAGTTCGTTATTGTGGGCGGAGCGAAAGTAGTCGTGTGATACGAGTAGCTAATTGCGTGCGTGTGTTTTCATTCGGTGTAGCAGTCAAGGCCCAAAAGGTAGCGGGGGCGGGTTTTCACTTATTTCCCAGGGCACTGTCAATTTATGTAACTTTTTTGTGTTTTCTTTTGCCGAATACAGAAGGAAATCGGCTACCAAAGGTGTAGCGGGGGAGGGGTTTCACTTGTTTTCGCAGGGCACTGTCACTATTTCACGTTTTATTGCTTTTTTTTTTTGATAACCAAGATTAAATATTTTGCTTACCCGCTGATTGCTTACCAATATCTGATTAAAAGTGGATCGCTCATAGCAGCTTATAGTACCAAAATAATTTAGAGCACTCTAGTATGACATTAATTACTGACCGATTCAGAAATGTTTGCTGTCCATAAGTTGCTGACCAACTAGCCATTTTTATATATAAGAATATTTTGCTAACCACTAACCAGTTAAATGATATCCATAAAAATGTACGAAAACCATGATTGAAAGGGTGATACCATAGGCGCACACAAACAATCATTTCGCCTACAAGAACTAAGATTTTCATCTACACCTGCAATCAGATAAAAAATTTATTACTGATCGGTCCACTCTGTTAACCTCTCTTTATTACACCTGACCTCAGATTAGACAGATAAGTGCTACATAAATCGCTAAGTACCATCTAAGTACTGCATGGAATGCCAGCATGGAAGGTGATTGGTCTACAAACGGTATAATTTCTGGTTAATTTACGGTGCAATTTCGAACGTGTTGGAATTATTATTTTATAGTCGCCGGTAATTACTGCAGTCGCCATGCGACCGGTAAAAAAGATGACCGAAAAGTGGAGGTGTTAAGTGACAGGATGACGGGGGCGAAAAAGGAGTTTTCACAGTCAAAGGTCACATCGAGCGATTTATTATCACCTAAAAAGCGTTTCATTTAAACTACTCTTAAGTTTACTATGGAGAAAGAAAAGACGTCAGAAACAGTCCAGAAAAACAGGAATATCATGCAAACATCGCCATCGGTAGAAACAGGCGCGGAACTACTATGCAGCAAGACCATGCAACGCAGGGGGGCCCAGGTGTCCAGGGGGCCCTCGGCCCAAAGTGGCCTCCCGTTACGGAATGCGAGGCACTTCGCCACTTCAAAAAGTGTCTTTTTCTTACGCAACACTAATTTATTATGATTGTATACTATCATCAAGAAAATGACTTCCTACATATCTGTCGATCGCCTTAGATTTTAAGAACCTTTACAATTTTTTTTGTAATAAAAAAGCATAGGTACCAATTCGTTTTGCAAATAAGTTAAGTTTTTGTCTTGTTTGTGTTGAATAAGTTAGTGTCGCGCAAGCCAAGAGCTGAGCTCCTCTGAAAGTGGGGCCCCAGGCCCAGATCCACCGGGCCTAGCAGGAAAATAGGTCCTGGATAATGTTTATAGTAACAAGAAATTCACAACTACAACGTTTTAAAGTTTTTATGACACCGTAGGTATTTTTAATTGAATGCAAACTTCCAATTCCTACACAAATAATTTAAGGAAATTGAATTTAAAATATGAAATATCCCTGGCGCAACGAAATAGGTGCTCCGGAGCGACAGCAAACTGGTCTAAATACAGCACTTGTTATTTATAAATAATATTTTTTGTACTTATTTTGCGGTATGGCGGTGCTACGTTTTCAAAGAATTATTTCTTACTGAGAATTATTGACATTAAAAGAATAAGTTACTAGTAATATACTAATCTACAAACAAAATTAATTGAAAAGTTGGTCAATGGTTCAATTTAGAGAAAATAGATTTACAGAAATGCATTGAACAATTTTTCAAATAATTTTTTTTGTAGATTATTATTATTAGTAAGCTGAAATACATTCCTTTTATTCAAATTTCATTTAATGCAATAATTGTTTCCATGGCTAACTGATGACTAAACATTGTGATATTCACTTATTAACTGCTTAGAAATATTTGGTCAGAAAATTAGTTATAAATGGTTAATCGAGTGAAATATCAAAAAATCTCGTAACATATTTTTTGGTCAGAATATAAGAAGATTTAACACAAGGGTGGATCCAGAACTTCGGTTTGGGGGTCAGAACTTCGGTTTGGGGGTCAAAGTTCGGTTTGGGGGTCAAACTTCGTTTTGGGGGGTCATACAAGGAAAAGTTACGAAAAGTAATACCCTGTCCTGTTAGTCAAACCGGTATTTATGGTATTTTTGTGTTAAATTGATGCTTGGGGGGACTTGTGAATCTAAATTATTTGAGATTTTCATTAAAGCCGGCTGTTGAGCCGGCAACTGCTTATTTATGGTTTCCCAAGAACATCAAATTGAAATGTTTTAAGGAAATCACTGTGGCAACGCTGTATGATAATTTTTACCTACTAGTGTAAGAACGACCCTGAAGTTTACTATTTTCATTCATTTTTCGCCGGCGGTGTTGTTAGGGGGTTGCACTAAAACTATTTAGAGCTATTTATTAGCTATCTACAATGGTTTTTCAGTGCGTGGTGTGTAAGAAATTCGACTATTCTAACTCCGGATTAATATTTCGTCGGTAAGTGAGAATTACGAGGGTTTTTTTTTAGGTAAAACAGAGGTGTACCTAATTCTATATTTTAAGTAAATATTGCAAAAATATGGATTATTTCTGTACATTATCTGAATTTGTGTAAACATACCTACAACGATTTATGACTAATATTAGATCGAAATTATCTAAACGAGTACAGCGTAGCCATTTTTTAAAGCCATCTTCTTCTAACTTATTTGGAACTGTAGAACTGTGCATGATTGTAAATAAATGGTGTTTTATGAATATAATGTTTTGTCTTCCCTTGTATATTATATGCTAATGGATAATTTACACAGCTTGAAGCTATAAAAATATTCTTACGATATTTATAAAGAAATCAATGTTGGTTGGGTTAATACGAAGCTCTAAATCCACCCTTTTACTGACATTCTGATGATGGATTGTGGACTGTGCTAAAACTGTCGACGAAAGTGCAACTGAATCCTGCGGGTTCAAGTAACACGATGGACCGACAACTTGCTGTCCTTATCGATATATCGATAGTCAACATCCGTTTGACGCAAAGTAAACAACCCGCCCATTGTGTAATATAATAATAAATAAAAATAAAAGCAAGGAAATTGTATACAGGGTGTGTAAGTAATAATCCTAAATAGACATACAAAAAAAAATTTAGAGCGATTTACTTTTTTGGCTCTAACTTTTGAACCGTCCGGTATAATTTAATGAAATTTTAATATTTTATAGGGGCCCATAAAGAGTCATTACACCATATTATAGTAGACGTTTTACATTGCCAGGGAAGTCAGGAACGGACTTGCCACTACACTCATTAGGCCAAAATTTCGACCAGTGTCGTTTGACAAAGCTGAAAACGTATTTCTTGAATGCTTTGGTCATTCCTCTTTAAAAAACGTACTCTTAATTTATTGCGATAAAACTGGCAGTTTTCGAGATAAATCGGTTTTTATTCGAAACGTTCAAAAGTTGCTAATGCTAAAAATCACGTCGAGAATATCATTTCTACAGGTGCAATTACCGATAAAATACATCCAGTACTAAAGATTGTTTCACGAAAAATGGATATAACTTAATGACTGCAGTAAAAGTACCAGGGGCCATCCCATTATTTATGACCGTTTGATATTATTATGTGGAAAGGACCGGATTGTAATAATTATAATTAAATATAGGCACATCAGGTAGGTTAGGTTGCTTAATTTATATTTAAATATCTTTTTGTGGTAAAATTTGTTACTTTATGAGGAATGGTTCAAGAATTGTCTTTTACCAAACATTCCTCAGAATAGCGTGATAGTAATGGACAATGCGAGCTATCACAGTCGCCAATTACATAAAGCTCCAAGCTCAAATAATGTAAAATTGGAGATTCAGAACTACATGGCGGCGAATGATATATATTTTGAAGAAAGTTATAAAAAAAGTGATCTTTTAGAAGTTTTAAAGACATTTTGTATAAAAAAAGTATATGTTTGTGACACATTGGCAGAAGAAATTGGACATACAGTGCTACGGCTCCCACCCTATTATTGCATTTTTAACCCCATAGAGCATATGTGGCACCGGTTAAAATCATTGGTTAGGTCTGAAAGTATTTCTCCGACTTTAAGTTCTAGTGTTGTAGAATTAATACGAAAATGCTTTAATGATATTCCCCCAGGTAGTTGGAAAAATTCAGGCCGTCACGTAATAACTGTAGAAAATTCGTATATTAGCCTGGATCGTATAATTAATCCAATTATAATTAATTTTGATGAGGATAGCGATAGCGAAACAGAACTATCTATAGAATGACATTATAAATGTAAATAAATATGACTTGTAATATTTAAAAAAAATGTTATTTCATTTGATTACATTAATATAATCATATCATTACTTGTTTTCCTTAGTCCGTCCCTTCATACTTCACTTGTTTATTGCCAAGCTCTTGTCGACACAATGGGACCGACCCAGGAAATCATTAAGTCGTATCCAAATTTCGTGAAACGTACTGTACCAATCGTGCTAAATTTCAAGCGATTCATCCCCAGGTCCCCTCACCTTGCCCCGCCTATATCAAATATATCCGTAATAAAAAAAAAGCTGGCTCTACTTCGTCGCCGCTTGCCACCTGCAGATCTTCTGCGACCAACGGTGACCATAACTATAACGAGGTTTATTGAACCAGAAGCTATACGGTTGGTGGTTGAGGGTACTGCCGCAACGGAGGTACTGCGACGGGTCCTTGCCAAAATTATAGTATACGCAATTTCACAAAATAAGTAAAAACATCGTATAGTTGTTGCAGAATTATACCGTTGACTCTTACTGCCATAAATAAACTACCTGATTAAACTTGACTGAACTGAACTGAACAAACCCGAACAAACCCTATTGTATACGCCTCAACCTCTTGAAAGCTCAATAAATGGGATCAGAGCCGGCTTGAAAATGTATACCACACCACATGATTTATTTTTATAATTTAAAATAAATAGATAGGTATTTTTAGTTTTAGGTACCTATAATAAATGTAAAATAATGATAACAATTAATGATAATTGAAAATAATATAATTTAAAAGTATAACTATTAGGATAGCAAGTACAATAAAAACTAATTAAATTCTAAGAAACTATTGATAGTTTATTCAAAATTTAACTCTGTATCACTATCACTATCTTCATCTAAGCCTAAACTTATAATTAAGGGTTGAACATTTGTAATCATACAATTGTAAGAATTTTCCACCTTAAGTACATGCTGTACACAGTTTTTCCAGCTGTCTCCAGAAATTTTTCTTACTTCGTTTTTAATTAATTCTACTACAGATGCATTTAATGTAGGAGAAATATTATTTCTCCTAATATTGGATTTTAATTGGTGCCATATTAGCTCAATAGGATTGAATATACAATAGTACGGAGGAAGACGCAACACTGTATGTCCATTTTCTGCTGCAAGTTTGTCACACTCGTATTCCTTATTTATTTTAAAAGCTTTTAATACTTCTAGCAGTTCTCGTTTTTTGTAAGTTTCTTCAAAATATGAATCATTTTCAATCATAAAATTTTGAATTTCTTCTTTTGTATTATTAGAATTGGGAATGATTTTTGCTTGCCGACTATGATAACTAGCATTGTCCATTACAATGACGCTATTTTCAGGTATATTTTTAAGGAGTTTATGTTTAAATCAATCTTCAAAAAATCTTTCTATTTAATAAATCCATGTCATTTTCGTCAATGCTTCTAAATGTGCCAGAATCACTCCGATTTTTTCTAGGATTAACAGGTTTAAGTACTATATCTCTTACCGAAGATAAAGGAGTTTTTGTCAAAGTAGACGTCTCTGCTAAAGCATCCATCGAATTAAAATTTCTACTCAACAACGATTGATACACATTTTTAATTATTAGTTTGGCATCGGTAGATAAATGCTTTCTTTTAAAAATTACACTTGAAGATGCCCCCCTATCAGCACAATTCCAAGGACGCCACATTCTACCACTAATAAGCCTAACTAAAAATTACTCGCCGGAAAACCACTAAAGATTAAAATTATTAAAAATCACTTTGTATTTATATATGCATCAGGCATAGGTATAAATTGAATTTGTATACCTGGTCCGGCTCTGCTCGAAAAGGTTTTAAAATTTGGGATTTCCTTATTTATTTTATGGTCGAAGGGATAATGGGTTTTATTGCGGTCAAAAGATCAACGGCATAATTCTGCAAATACTATACTGCTTACCGCACGTGAATCGGCGAGGTATTAAGAGGTGCGTTTAATCACAGGTTGCCAAGCAGGCACTATTTTACGCGAACGTTTAGGCAAATATACTTAGTTTTTTTCTAAACTAAAACTGGATTCGTAAAGTTAAAGGATTGGAAAACGCTATGAAAAAATTGCGTTAAAAAATATAATTTTATAGGAATAATAATAACAATTTCAAATATGAACAATTTTCAAATTTTTGTCACAGATCTTCCTGAAACTTGTTGTTAATATACCCCAATCGACATGTCAGACAATCTAAATATCAATAAATTAACTAAAAAACTTTATTATTAACGGCTAAAACTTCACGAAAAGAAATATTGATCAGCTGATGACTCTCGTCTCTTTCTAGCCTGCCAAGCGGTATATTTTTTAATTAAATTGATGCAACATAGATGGCTCTGATTGCTAATTTGGGATTGTTTGGGATCCTCGTCTTAAGTACGTACAGCACGATTGTATTTAAATATAAATAAGTAATTCCCATCTGTTACATGTATAGAAAATTACTGTGGTGAAAGAAACCAGTTAAAGGGTACGATGTTACGTCCTACCTTTAAAGTTCAGTTGATAGAAAACGTAAACCATGTGAAAGCTTACGGCCGAAAGCTCACACCATTTATTTCACCTGATGAGTTTTGTAGGTAGGTGGTAAAGCATGCTGGTAATAAATTTAAGCGTCTCGTTTAAAGATTACATTTTTCTACGAATCACAACGAAACGTTTTTTCAAAATTACTATTTTCCGAGGAGTTACCTGCTTGAAGAGAGGGGGATATACAGGGATGGGTAAAAGTCAGTACCCGGCTAAACATCGTTATCTATACTTTACTTCAAACTATAAACTTATCGGTTGCCGTGCATTGATAACTGACGTCGAGGCAAATTAAGGGATATGGCCCCTCAAAATTTTTAGCTGGGTCCGCCCATGCGGTGTCTGAACTCTGATCATGGAAGTACAGGCCGGCAAGCTTATCTGGGGGTTAACAATGTTGTCACATATACTAAATTTTAAATTAATAATCTCTTACCGAGAAAAACCTAAATTTACATTTAAGCATTTAAAATAAATTGTAATAGGTATACAGGGTGTTCCTTAATGACGTGCTAATATTTCAGGGTGTGATTCCTTAGGTCATTTTATAAAGAACATATGTCCGCAATGGCTTAAATTTTTTGCTACAGTGTGTTGAATTCTTATTTGGTTATTTTTTAGTATCTCCGAAAGTACTTTAGATATTATTTTCAATTTTGGTATGTGTTAATAAAATATAGAACCACAACTTTCAGTTAGAAAAGTTATTCCATTGCTCCACCAGTGGCGTTCCTGCAAACATGTCCTCTGATATTTTTTCCAAAAATTCTGGTACGCCACTGACATTTTTCCATGTGGATATTTGTTCTGATTAGCCTGGTCAATTCTACACGAAAACGGTCTCTTGAGTTTTTCTCGTCAGACGCACCCCGTTCTTGATTAAAACCACTAAATTCATATTGAAACTCATTATTATTAACATTGATAAAATATTAATGATAAATTTTGTTTTATAAAAATTGTTGGAAATGGCCACCTTCACTTAAAAGGTATGCTTGCCCACTCGTTCAAATATTGAAATTTTTATAAAACAAAATTTATCATTAATATTTTATCAATGTTAATAATAATGAGATTCAATATGAATTTAGTGGTTTTAATCAAGAACGTCTGTCTGACGAGAAAAACTCAAGCGACCGTTTTCATGTAGAATTGACCAGGTTAATCAGAACAAATATCCACATGGAAAAATGTCAGTGGCGTACCATCTTTTTCGTAAAAAATATCAGAGGACATGTTTGCAGGGACGCCACTAGTTGAACATTTGAATATCTTTTATAACTAAAATGTGTAGTTCTATATCCTATTAGCACATACCAAAATTGAAAATAATATCTAAAGTACTTTCGGAGATATTAGAAAATAACCATTTAAAAAATAAAAATTCAACACTCTGTAGCAAAAAATTTCAGCAGTTGCGGACATATGTTCATATGAACTTTTATATATTCTATTATAGTTTTAATATTATTAAAACCTTCTTTTCAAATGATTCATTTTGATATTTCAATGCAAAATAATATATTTTTTTGATTAAAGTACTTTAATCTACAAATATGGCAACATAGCCCGTTGTCAATGGTCACAGGTATAGCTATAGTCTTTGCAGCGAACCCTCAAGCTTTTTCGACAGTTGACATCAGCAATATGCCATCGATCAGCTGTTTGGGGATTTAATCAAATACCCCAGTTTTATAGGAACCGCATTGAGCGTGTTGTGGTTTTATATTTTTCCAGTTTGATTGGTGCTAATAAGTTTTAAAAGTGTATTTCTGTCGTTTTAGTATAGTTTATTTTGTTTTGTAAACTTTGATTAACTACATATTGAGTTGTTTGTGTATCTGGTAAACCACAGTAAGTACGAGTCACGTAACGAAAAATTTATAAGTTAATATTTTATTTATGTGTTTTTGGTGAAAATAATAATTATAGAGTATGATGATGCCACCGTTAGAGAAACTAAGGTGAATTTTAATATTAATAAAAAATTTCTAGATGTTTTATTTCTTTCCGAGCGAGTCGAGATTTATTTCAGTTAAATATCAGGTAATACTTTTGTGTGGCGACTTGAATGTAAGACAGTTTGGTTAGCTGGGAAAGTAAGAACTATCTGCATGATATTTTTAATAGTTTTGGTCAGAATTCAAGTGCAATTATTTGCCATGTAGTGTGTAATAATACAATGTGTTTGTGTGTTTTATTCCCAATAATAAAAAATGTATTCAAAAATATAAATAGACTCGTTTCATTTTTACGTACTATTGTAGCACGGTCCTGGAATGTCATACAAACCTAGGCAAAATAAATAACCAGAAATAAGCAGGCAAGTCATTAATGTCACGTGACACTTGACATATCTGGCGCGAGGGTTCGCTGCAACGACTATAGCGCTAATTTGATTGGTTATATCCCAGACAGTTGATAGCGCATGCGTCTCGTGAGACACCCGATGGGTCGTCGGGCTTGTTCGGCGATGTCCATCCAGCTGCGTAGTGATAGAAAGGGCAATAGTTATTGTATCGTGCTAAATTGTGTGTCATAAATACGTGTTCGTTGTGTCGTGTTTTAGGGTGTTATTTTGAAATTATTAACTTTGTGATAATGAATGAGTATACTCCTGGTAAAAACCTTACACAGTCAGATCCGTGAAGTAATTGCAAATGTTTATAGGGTAGATGACGAGAATCACAAATCAATAGATTTAAATTACCACTTAAGCGAAAGCTTATAATCATTAATCAATTAATCATGTAGCTCTTTTTTCCATATTGAAAAATGTAAATGTAATGTCCGTGAAGCACTTTTAAATTTGTATCACCCTGTATTTCTCACCGAATATAATTTATCTCTTGCCGAATATCTGGACGGGTACTGTATTACCCGTCATTAGGCCAAAAATGGCTTCCTATTACTTACTCACCGACGATCATCAATCTCGCGTAGATTTATGGCCGCCATTACACATCGTTACATCGCCGATTCCGCGCCCACCGTCAACCGTCTTTGCAGTGATTTGATCTTTATGCGCTTCGGTTAATTTTAAATTTAAAACCACCCGAGATTCTATAGTTTAACTGGAGCGAATGTGAACACAAACATCCAGGATAGAAACCATGCTTTAAGCAAATAGACACTGACAGCTTCTTGTATTGAAATAAAACTATTAATTACTTATTTTACTAATTCATACATAATTACAGTAATTTACAACCCTTTCGTTTTCACGTCTCGTATATTTCCGTCCTCTAATGAACTAATTCCGGATTCTCAGCAGAATTAGGCGTTTTGAATTAAACTTTTGAATGTGCCCTCGCAGCACCCCGAAATTTCCAATATCCGCATGTCTATGCCTACGGCAACATAATTTATATGATTTGTTCGAGAAATATTAACACTGCACAGGGTGATACTGACATTATTTATGCTTAGGATCATTCGTCCATCCATTCTGATCTCGTGTCTGGAGCTCTGCACCCAAGCACACTCTTCGGTTACTGGATTCGATCGAAAGGAGACCCATTCGTCTGATCGGAGACCACGAGCTGACCAAGAACTTCGACCTTGTTAAGGTCGTGTCTCCCAACGAATATCACCTCGAACGATTCAAAACCAACTTGAATCGCAACGTCAAGAGTGCCTTAAAGGATTTTTCTGTAGTGCTTGTGTTTGATCATAAAAAACTCGTTTCTCTTGCCAAAATACCTATGCGTCAACATTTCCGACATCCCATTAAAAACTTGTTAAAATGGTCCTCATTGGCTCGGTTCCAAAATTGTTCATCTGACGTGGAAAATCCCTTATTTAAAACCAGGAAATTTTTTTGGGCCAACTACTGACCACGGCCAAATCATTCATTGTTTAAAAGTTGGTCCGTATGTTTGTAAGTCCAACGAAGACGTTTATAACTGGCATTAAGGTCGAGCAGTTCCGTTAGACGTGGATGGTTTTCTTCGCAGAAACGCAAGGAGAGAACCTAATTCATTCCACGATCCAAGGTGCTTAAAGAAATTTTAAAAAGTCAATCAATATTTCCTTTAAATTTCACAGTGTGAAGTCGTATTGGGTGACGTTTATATCGATATCTATGTCCATAGAGATATAATATATAAGGGGGACAGATTTGTTTACATGTCGTCATGATCGGATATCGTTTTTAACAGAAAACAACGATGACTTATTGCCCTAGATCTACCGCATGCGTTTGAAACCGCACGCTATGGAATTGTCAACATTCATTTCTAACGCCATAGTATTGTTTAGAGCTACTTATTAGCTATATATCTTCGTCAGTGCTTGGTATGTAAGAAACTCGACTATTCCAACCCCGCATTCATATTTCGGCGGTAATTGAGGTTATGTTTTTTTAGCTTAAGCACTGGTGTAGCTAAGCCTATTATAAAGAAATGTTGCAAAATATATGGATTTTCTATATTATCTTAATTTCTTTCTCGTATACACAAACTGTTTATGTGTAATTTTAGATCGAAATCTAATTGCGGTATAATAGAATTATTATGAAATTTTAAGGCGAATTTCCCATTTTTAAACAGTGTATAAATATGTAATTTGCACCTAGCTTAAAGGTAGGACAGTGGTTCTTTTTAGTAAGACAGCATCCATACATAAATCAATTTTTTAACTAAAATATTATTTTTATGATCCTAAAAAAAAACATAAGGCACAGCACTGGTTAGAAACAGTAAGAACAGCTTACAGGGTTGCCGTTTTTTGTGTGTGTCGAAGCATGTATGACTGTAAACAAATGGTGTATCCCTTTTATATTATACGTCTTTGGTAATATTGCTATTAAGTTTTTTTGTACATTAAATGTTTGTATGTTTGACATCCGTATCCTCAGCATGTAAAACTTCTTCTGATGTTTAATATGCATAATTCCATACATAGAACAAAACGCGTGCAAAAAAGATCGTAATGATCATTTAATTGTTTTTGCATGTTCCCGATGATGATGATTACATTTTGAGCTAATTTTTTTACAATACACAATCGTGTGAATCCGCCATTAATGTGACATACCCCGACATTTGTAAAATAAATAACGGTGACAATATGCTATAACAGTACCTAACGAATTACCTGCCGTTTTCTTACATTTAAAAGAACATTGGTTTTAGGTTACTAAGTTGGCCATGAAGATGACACGGATCCGTGTCGAAACGTAGGTATTTCTTAGACAAAGATAATATATTATGTCTAAATAAACTGCAATTTTCATTCTAGCAATGCAGCGTAATATGGGCAGATTCTTCTCTCTCTATTAATTTATTGCTTCATTGTCATACGTTTAACTGGTTAGCAACATATTCTTATTTTTGCGAACAGAAAAAATGTAATCGGTCAGCCAAAATGGCTAGTTGGTCAGCAACTTATGGAGAGCAAACATTTCTGAATCGGTCAGTAATTAATGTCATACTAGAGTGCTCTAAATTATTTTGGTACGCAAATTAAATATATAAACTGCTATGAGCGATCCACTTTTAATCAGATATTGGTAAGCAATCAGCGGGTAAGCAAAATATTTAAGCTTGGTTATCAAAAAAAAAAAGCAATAAAACATGAAATAGTGACAGTGCCCTGGGAAAACAAGTGAAAACCCGCCCCCGCTACCTTTTGGGCCTTGACTGCTACACCGAATGAAAGCACACGCACGCAATTAACTACTCGTATCACGCGACTGCTTTCGCTCCGCCCATAATAACGAACTTTGCCGATTATTCAAAACAAACGCATTCCAATGATTTATATTGATAACCATTCTTTTAATATGCAAACCTCTGAAGTAAACTGCTTCTAGACATGTTTTTTTCTACTGACCAATTGTAAAATCTTGCTGACCAAGTAATCATTTCGCAGCTCGACTGTTAATTAAGCGAACACATGACATTACAAGCGGACTGATGTCGGTTAAATTGTTGACAGTTTGTAGCATTTTTTGCAGAACAAGTGTTTCAGTCCGATTTTTATTTATTGCAAGCAAAATCTTTTTATGATGATCAAATGATTTAATGGCTATTTTTTGCTGCGAACCAATTTTAATAACGGCAAGCCCGATTTTAATAATCGAGTGAATCGCTCGAGCGATTAATCACTTGAAATTTTTATGACTAAGAAGAATGTGTTGATAAAGGAAGAACAGTTGATTTTGATTTTAAAAAAAGTACATCCTTTAATTTTTTAAAAATTTATAATCGCCGCTGGCTAGCCATGCAAAACAAAACCCATGTCGCCATGAATCCACTAAGGGATTTGGCATACTTTTTTGTATGAACTTTCTCGTTTATGTGCCTTTAACAAATACCTATGTCGTGGCGTCAAACTCGAAGTCGCCAATCGGCACATATCGGGTGGCGTGTTGCGTCGAGCGAAAATCGGGTATCGAGTGAAAGGCAACGATTTTAGATTTCTCGCTTGAATTTATAACTTTACAAATATACGAGAAGTTTTATACCTCGAGCGATCACGAGACCAAGCAGCATATTTCGGTCGGCGTCAAGCAAAGCTCGGGTATCGAGTGAAAAGTAACAAGAGACGATTGAATTGCTAACTCGAGCAGTATTTTTAATAATCGAGCGACGTCGGTTATTTCGCTCGACCAATCACAACATTAAATTTTACAATGAAATCTTGACTATAGTTTTACTTTTCCGTGTATGAGTGCGTCCTAAAAACGTAGACCTGTGGGCCTTAGTCCCCCCCCAGTCCGACTCTAGCAACTATTTCTACTGATCTGAACTACATATTGAATATATGTATTTTCTTTAAATAAAACAAAATACGAAAAAAAGAATCAATTTGTACCATATGGCCGAGACGTCATGCCCGTCTTAACTTATCGCTTCTCCGAAAACCCGCATAAAGAAAATGTCCAATAAAACTTCTTTTACTAAAGGGGAGTTAATCTATTTATATAAATTTTATATCTCTCCGAGTCGTTCGCGCCTCGCGGTATTTATAACCACGAAGCAACCATTTTTCAAAGTGTCAGACGGCCCGAAAATTGCCTCCCAAAAGTATCAAGTCGGATTTTATGTTCGAGTAAGAAGTGCATATCGTTCAACAGGTTGTCTAAGAGGTTATTTTTAGCGTCCCGTTCCAAAATTTGAAAAGTTCTGCTAATTTTACGGATTTAATTTATCCTAAAATTATGATATTATACACCGTGTCCAAGATAAGGAGGGCCAGTACAGGGATCTCGGAAACCGTAAGAGATACGAAGTCGGTTAAATGGAGGAAAAGTTGCGCATTTACGTGCCTAATAATATACCGTTTGGAAAGTTTTAAAATCCCAAGTAGTTCCGGAGATATCCGAGAGAAAAAAACGAAATCCTGCAAAATCGTTTTTTTTTCCTGGGTTTTTTTGAGATCGAATTCTAAAGTAAATTGCACTTTTACATTGCCACTTTTTCCGCTCTATCTAACAGCGTTAATTGTTTTGTAATCCGACGAGTCGTCTTCGAAGGGCCATTATCCATTTCCTATGTTAAATACGGTCCTATTTTCCTGATATTGGAATTTGAGAGCTTTCTTTCTTCCGAATGCAACGATGTATGACACATTGTGGTTTAATGACGTTTCGAGGGTTTTTTGAAAAACATCAGGATATTTTGTGATACGGTCCTGTATTTCTCCTAATCTTATAAATAATATTTTTATAAAATTTTTACTTATGTTGGACTAGTTCATTAAATAACAAATAATTTAATAATAAACCACAAATAGGTGAACAAAATACAGGAACATTATTTCAAACTTTTGTTGATGTTCATTATTGGTCCAAAGAAAATCCGCATTTATACAAAGAGTCCAGACACCAAGATCGGTTTGGATTTAATATGTGGGATGGAATTTTAGGTACAAAAATATTAAGCCCATTTTTTTTTATTATCAAAATTTAACTTCTGAGAGTTACTTACCTAAACTTACTCCAAATCGATTTGGAAGAAGCTCTGGATAATCTGCCTCTAATGGAATCTTACGGGTGTTGGTTGCGCTTTACTGGAAAACTGATTGGCACGTATTCTGAAACACCATGGCCAGCACGTTCGCCTGATATGACACCGTTACATTTTTTCCTCTGGGGGTATGTCGAAAATTATGTTTATAAACACAATTTCGAAATAGAGGACGAACTTAGGAGGTTGGTGCTTGAAGCCTTTCAAAGTATTACGCCAGAAATGTTGTCAAATGTTTTAGAATGGACAGTTAGAAGATGTTATTTGTGCTTAGAAAATAACTGAAATCATTTTGAACACCTGATTATGTAGTTCCTTACTTTTTTCGTTGTTCGTTTTATTACTGTCTTGGTATGCTTTTTGTTCGCTTATTGTTGTTTATTATTGAATTATTTTTTGTTTACTCATTTGTAGTTTATTATTAAATTATTTATTGAACTAGTCCAACATAAGTAAAAATTTAGAGCTTACTTATGAGATATTATTTATAAAAGTAGGAGAAATACAGGACCGTATCCCAAAATTTCCTGATGTTGTTCAAAAAACCCTCGAAACGTCATTAAACCACACTGTGTCATACATCGTTGCATTCGGAAGAAAAAAGCTCTCAAATTCCAATTACAGAAAAACAGGACCGTATTTAAAAAAATAAAGTTGATAATGGCCCTTCGAAGACGACTCGTCGGATTACAAAACAATTAACGCCGTTAGATAGAGCGGAAAAAGTGGCAATGTAAAAGTGCAATTTACTTTAGAATTCGATTTCAAAAAACCCAGGGAAAAATATAACGATTTTTCAGAATTTCGTTTTTCTCTCTGGAACTACTCGGAATTTTAAAACTTTCTAAACGGCATATTATAGGCAGATAAATGCGCAACTTTACCTCCATTTAAACGACTTCGTATCTCTTACGGTTTCCGAGATCCCTGTACTGGCCCTCCTTATCTTGGACACGGTGTATTTTGTAAAATTGGATCGGAAAACGCCCGGATTTTAATGCGGTCTGATACTTTTAAAATGTCTAAATGATAAAACCTAAAACAAGTAATACTTTTTTTTACCGAAAAGTCCAGCTGTCATTCTTGAACGCGCTTAAATCATTTGCCCAGACTTAAATAAAGTACTGCATAAATATTTGCGGGTATAAATCAAAGTCATGTATCCCGATCTCCGACGATGTATGTATATAAGTGAACATAAAAGCATTCCTCTGGCTCATGTTCCTAAAAATAAGTTCTGATTTGCTTTAAATGTGAGGACGTCTGTAAAAATAAAGTAAAAGCTGGAAACAATACTCTGAATAATAATCCAACCGTGTTTAGACTAAAATTACAAAACTACGGGAAATATTGCTTCTATATCTATACCTACCAACGTTTGATGACACTTTCTTTTTGTTTCTTCCTTAATAAAAACTCTAATTAAACTTCTAAAAACTTACAAAACAACCCCTGGTGTTTTATCAACATATTCTTCTTAGTCATAAAGATTTCAAGTGATTAATCGCTCGACCGATTCACTCGAATATTAAAATCGCTCGAATATCAAGTACTCGATTATTAAAATCATCGGTTTTTCCCAGCACTAGTAAAATTTCCTAGAAAATGTAGTATTAATTACATTTATTATTAGTAATCGGTACTAAAATAATATTGTAAACATAATTTCTAAAAAAGTATAGTTAGAATTTCTAATAAATTTAATGAATTAAAATACAGGGTGTTATGGAAATTATATTTAAATGGGTGACTCCTAGAGAAAGTCTACATACTTTTTTTTTAATCGAATATCTAAATACTAAGGTAAAAATCCTTTTTACCCACGCGCCGATCCATCTGGATTCACTTACCAACAATGTGGGTCACTAGAGTATACTAATAGTGTTGTCAGATCACACCGCGTGTCTCGCCCTTGGTTGAATACTGGCGGCGCGCCCTACATACTTCAGTATGTTTCGAGACTGGGGAGTGGAACGACGTCGTGTCGAGGGCTCCACGTGCTTGACGTATACGAATTTTAAACGTTTTGTTAGTTGTATTGCCCGATTATGTTTTGTTGTGAAATAATTCATAATAAGAAATGTTGTGATGTGATTTCAAATTTGTGTGATATTATCTACTGTTGATTCTGTTGAAAAGCATAATTTTTGTGTTTTATTATTTTATGGAATTTAATTATAAAACGGATTATTTTAAAATAAGATCGAAGGTCAGCTGTAATGCAGAGTATGTACCTTAAAATTGTAGTTTTATTTATCGAAAAAGTTTGAAAAAAAAGTGATAATTAACGCGAGTCCAAGACGCCTTGTTGTCAAAAACTGAACACGTGCGTTTAGAATTCTGTGTTGCAATATGACAACATCGCTATAATGCGCTAACCTCTTTTGACCTCGAGACTGCCTCAATAAAATATTGATTGCAAAGGGCCTCAGGAGCGGCCACGCAAATTTTGAGATTTCATATAAAGTGTACATTTCGCTTAATAATTCAAAGCGCCATTTATGGTCATTTTTCTTCAATTTATTTTCATCTCGGGATTTGCGGGTTTAAATATAATACGTCATTTCCATAACACCCTGTATATTGTAAATTTTACAACGAATTTAAGGGAAAATAATGTATGGTACATTTTACTGACGAATATTATTGTACTTTAAGTGTTTTTTCATTGTAAAAATGCCCAAGTTTAAATAAAGTGTTGTAAAAATGCCTTTTACAAGAATGAAGAGCATCAGATGCAACGGTTCAAACAGAACACGCTTCTTCGATCACTGGACGGCAAGCGACGTTGTTCACGTTAAGTATTTGGATGGATGATCGCTTGGAAATACCGTGTGTCGCGGATTTTTTTTACAAAAGATTAAGTAAGTATAGTAAATTTTACAAAAAATATAAATGGATTACTAATTAAATATTTTGGCAACTTTTACTAAAATTTTTCTTAAAAATTAGCTATAATTTTAGCCAGTTCTTACTAAAAGTTATTCCAATCACATATAGACCCATAAATACTATTTTTATTGTAAATTTAACTAAGTTTTTCTCTCCGTGTAGTGCCCACACATACATAACTAGACGATATCGATAATAGTTTTAGGAATAATCATATCGATCTCCCACCACATCTCTCTTATACAATCGCAAGAAGAAATTACAATGCAAAATATTCAGCCGTATAAAACAATTGCAAGTAATGGTGTTTAAGGACACAGTGGGAAACATCACCACTTACACTTACAGTTATTCAAATTGTTGTAGTTGCTAATAGTTTTTGTCGGGGACGGCCGTTTACTTTTCAAAACGATTGTTCTTTTTTTTTAATAGTCTGAGAGTTGATAAATAACTGGAAGAAATTAGCGTTAAAAAAATGACTGAAACAATTATTTTGGATTAGACCAGACGGTAGATAATTTAGCATGATTCACCGGCATTGAGAAAGCGAATCATCGATCACGTGACGCTGATATTTATTATATCAGTTTGTACGTTCTAAATGTACTGTTCTTGATTTTTTTTACCATTATTTTACGATATTAGAGGGGTGGAAGAAGGATTTTTATGGCATTTTGCAAATTTGGTCTTAAGTGAATCCTCAGTAGCTACATATTTGACCCTATCTATCACGGGAGACGATTGTACACATACAGAGAAGGTGAAGTTGGGGTTTCAATAGCTACGAACATAACCTACAATAATTCAAAACCAAAGTGAATCGCTTTATTCGCACACGCACCACTTTAGACACAAATTGGACACACATTCTTTGCTGAGAAACGTTTCGAAACATTTTCGGTTAAAATTAGTTGTATCGAGACACATGTGTTACGAAACTTTTGCGACACATTTTCGAATCCAGTTACTAGAAACACTTAAAGACGTGCTTGTTTCCAAATATTTTACAAACCATAGTGTCGATACATTAACGACACCCCAAGATAAATATTTTTCGAAACATTTTTAGCTAAAATTATGAAGTTTTGGTAAGGCACAAGTTGCATTGAATTTCCCATAATAGATTTTTATAGTATCGGTGTCCGTTTATTAGCGATAAATAAGTAACTTCTTGATATTATTTATATTTTAGGTGTTATTATTGATCCATTTTCAACCCCAGATTGAGGTAAGTGTTTTAGGTACATTTTCAATCATCATCTGAACAAGTTTGAGGTTATGTTATTGTTTAGCGAGATTTAAATTGTTATTTTTCTGTAAAAAAAGCTTACTGTACTGTATTTATCAACATAAAGTATGCCGCTGTTTTAACAGAAAAATAACAATTCAAATCTCCCTATGCAAACAATAATAACATAACCTCAAACAAGATGGTGATTAAAAACCTTCAAAAAACACTTACGTCAATCTGTTTCTGAAAATGAATCAATAATAACATCTAATATAAAAATAATATCAGAAAATTGCTTATTTATCCCTTATAAATGTTTACCGATGTTTCAAAAAATCTCTTATGGGATTCTAGTTTGTTTGGAAAGGTGTTTCCTCTCGTGACGTCAGACTTAGGCTGTCCATACCCAACCTTTGTTTTCTGTGCATACAAGGAGACCTTTTCTTCTATGGCATTCACCCCTAATAAACCTTTTATTTTTCTGTGCATCATACGAAACATTATAGAAGCCAAAGACTAGAAATTGTGTGTTGAGGACCAGAATAATTTATTGCATTCTAACGGCCAATTTGTGAAATGAATTTTTATTTTGTTAAAATGAGCTTTAATGAAATTCCTGCATCTTTTGAAAAGCCAAAAGTTGTTACATAAGTTCCATTTTCCTAGCTAAGTCGATTTATAAAAGAAATAAATAAAATTTTGAAAATATTAAAATTTTTTTTTTTTTTTGACAACGTATATTTTTTTATGTAAATGCAATGTTATGCAAATAAATCGAGGGCACGTTAAAAATATAAAGCCAAATTACTAAACTGCACGATAAAATTTACTGCGACAATGATTTTTTGGTTTTTATGTGCAATAACTAGGTATACGAAATAAAATAACTTATAGGAAATATACTTATAATGAATTCATCGTTGTGAAATTACTGATTCATATGGTTTTTCTTTTATTTTACAACAGTGAAGGTATCCTGGTTGTTTTGCGCATGGGTTAACATAGCCCCGCCCCTTTATACTGTCATTTTTGAATAAACAGAAGTAACAGTTTAGAAACATTTTCGATAAAAGTTTCGATTGTGCATCGAAACAGCGAAAGTCACAGCCAGTACCAACCACTTGGAAACACGTGTCCCATTTAAAATGTTTACGTTTCGAAAATATTTCCATTTTTGTTGCCAACAGTTTCCAATTTTGATCGGAAACAGAAACGATAGTTACGATACATTGACCATAATGTGTCTAAAAATGCTGCTTGGCCTTTAATGGATATCTTCTATATCGCGATCATAAATTCGAGCATATTTCCAAAAATTCGCAAAATCTTTAAGGGAATTTAAGGGCACAAGTTAGGGAGCACCTCGTAACGTGAACGTTAAGCTCCTGCAAGACAACTAGCCAAAACCCTCTCTATTATTCCCTTGATCCCGTATCATTTTCGCTGCGGTCTCTCGGACACCCAAGAGGCGTTGGACGACATGACAGTGTTTAATGGCTTCTATTTATAATTACTCAGAATGGCAAGTCTATTTATATCATTTGATCGCAAAATGGCGGCTGATAGGATAAAATGAAGCACGGAAAAAACAATCTCTTAAGAGTCCGTAGAACGTAAACGTGTATTAGCCGCTGTTAACCATTTCCAAAGTTTAACTGATAGCTCAGTTAGAAGCAAAGACATGGAATTAGTATATTAAAGTTCAAGTTTTATAAAGCTAGTGCAAGTGCTATAATCGCTTTATAACACATGCATGTACTTTATATACTATTTTTTCTATCTTACGTCTTTTTTATAAAAAATCCATATTTAAAAACAATATATGCCATATACAGTGAAACCTCTCTTACTATGTATATGCATGTACAAATAAACATAACATAACAAAAATACACTAGTTTTAGTTAGGATGTAGTACTAAAAAAAATGTAATAACATAGTTTGACGTGTTTGCGTTTTATACTTGCAATCTAAAGTCCGTTTTGTTGCAGTTGATAGCTCATATCGAGGGTTGAAGCCATAAAACAACCGTAAACCATAGGCGTTGCCAATAGTAATTACCTTATTTAATAAGAAAATTGGCCTCTGTCCATTGTTAAGTAGGATTAGGGTTAAAGTAGGTACAACAGGGGTAATTAATTTACCTATTTTTGCCTGCTTTAGGATGTTATTACGCCATTTGATGTGCGTTTGTCAAACTATGTATTTAGTTGTATTTAGATACTGCATTATCTCAAAGTTGAATTATTTCCTATACTTGTAACAATGGCTTCAAGTTTTTCGCCAACGTGTCTTCGTCAAATTAGCAAGAGTGCATATTCTCTCCGAGAAAAGACATTAATATTAAACGTGCATGATGCTCTAGTGTACCAGAAACCTGCAAGTGATGTTCGTAGCATCATTGCAGAGTGTGCCAATATGGTAGGAGTTGGAGAGGCTACTATATATAGGTTCTTGCGTGAAAGAAAATCTAAGAACCTCAGTGAGCCAAAACCACTCCCAGGAAAGAAACCGTTAGAAATTGACAATTTCATTAAAAATGGTATTAGAAGAAAAGTACATAGTTTTTATTTTGCCAAGGAAATACCAACTATAGACAAAATTTTACAAGCCATTAACTACGACGAGGACTTACCACAGCTATCACGAACGAAACTATGGAAAATACTTCATGATATGAACTTTCGATGGGAGAAGCAAAACAGAAAATCTTTTCTTATTGATAGAGCAGATATTATTTGCTGGAGACGTCAATACTTAAGGTCCATCCGAAAATACCGCAGCGAAGGCAAAAACATTTTCTATTTGGATGAAACTTGGCTGAACGAAGGGCACACCACACCGTATCTAAAGTTTGGCAAGATAAAAATGTCCTAAGTTCTCGACAAGCTGTCATGGAAGGCTGGTCAACAGGACTTAGACCACCATCTGGAAAGGGACGCAGACTTATTATAACTCATATAGGAAGTTCAAATGGCTTTTTGGATCAAGGATTATTACAATTCCAGTCGAATTCTACTAAAGACTATCATGAAGAAATGACTGCTGATGGTTTCGAGGAATATTTTAAGCAAATGATAGTATACATTCCCGCTAATTCTGTAATAGTGATGGATAATGCCAGCTATCACTCTAGGCTAAAAGAGAATCTTCCCACAACTTCATGGAAAAAGGCGGAAATCGTAAACTGGTTACAACGAAAGGAATTGAGTTACGATAATACCATGGTAAAAAAAGAACTTTTGGATATTGTTAGGCTACATAAATCACAGTATAAAAAGTATGTTATTGACGAGATGGCAAGAGATCGAGGTATTATAGTGCTCCGTTTACCACCTTACCATTGTGAGCTAAATCCTATCGAATTAATATGGGCTCAAGTAAAAGGATATGTTGCTAGAAATAACAAAACTCTTAAAATGCAAGAAGTGCGACACCTCTTGCTTCATTCTTTAGCAAATGTGTCATCAGAAAATTGGCAAAACGCCATAAAACATGCTATAGTAGAGGAACAAAAAATGTGGGAACTTGACAACGTAATTGACACAACTATGGAAATTGAGCCTTTAGTAATAAGCGTAGGACATGATGACTCTTCAGATTCTTCTGAGGACCATTTTATCGAGTTATAATTATTGAAATTGTCAATATTTTTTGATCTGTAAATAAATTAGTTTTCTTGTAAATAAATTCATAAAATCATAAAATCTATTACATTTAAATAAAATAATAAGCGGTTACATTAAAAACCCAACTCTCCGACCATGATGGGCCGTTTTAATCATTATCCTTTCATTTCATTTTATGGCTCTATTGTTACTTTATCTGTTACCCGGTGGAATAGGTCAAAATTTCTTCATCTTTATGCTAGATGTACGTAAAAAGACCATTTTATAGGTAAAATATTTTAGGCCACCGGGCCTTTGTTTTGAATCTTTAATGAGGGTATCGAGCTATCAACGGCAACGAAACAGACTTTAGAAAATGTAATTCCAAGTCTGATACCAATCGCATTGCTGTAGAGTCACCTCTACTATTCTTTGCATACTCTTATAATTCCTTTACCATACTAATGGCTTGTTGATAATTGGTGACATTTGTTTGATTACTGCCTTCAACTTCTTCATCAGAGTCGTGAGATAGTGATGTGGTTTCAGTTTGGACTACATAATCGGTAGGAATGGGATCACTATCATCTTCTAATAGCACATTGCTATCAATGTTAATGAACTCGCTCAAATCATTATTATCAAATTACAAACTTCCACAACATCAATATTCTTTTTCAGACTCAAAACGCGACATTTGTGTGCCATTGTTTACGATTTTAACCTTACAATTCACAAATAAACGGCGGACTGCTGTCGGGGAATCACACATACTTTCATTCGGCGAAGTCCTTTCGCGCTGCCACGCATACGGGATTGGTTGCCGGTCTGTCTTCAGAGAGTTTTTGCACCGTACTTATTCGTCTCCAAATACTTTAAAATTTTTTAAATCCGTTTAAAGGGGGGTTTTCGCAATCTGCATGGAAACAGCCTGTCCGCGTCCGCCCAAGAGAGGTTGATAATAGAGATGTACGCTTATTAGAGGTGTCCGTTATGAGAGGTTTCACCGTAATTCTCTGGCAATTGGCATTATACACCTTACACCTATTTTTAGGAACGAAATTTTTCTAGTAAATACCACCCGTTCTTGATGAACATTTTTTATTGCAGAGGCTCTTCTTCCTAATCCTAACAAACATCATTCTCGCGACGTTATTTCTCATAAATTCACATGCAAACTGTAAACATGTTTATTAAATCTCATAAATTAGCGCCAGTCGTGTCGCTCTTAAAAAACAATTACCCTAATTAAAATTCCCATTTAAAAGCCATCCGTGGGTCGTGGGTAGAGCGCGAGTCGCATGTAACAGACACACTTTACCCAAGAGGGAATACGGGCGCGCCCATGCGGACTTTTTTTCCGTTCTTACACGCGGGGGTGAGGCGCACGAAAGTCGGCTGGGTGGGCTGGGCTTGGTATTCCTTGCAATCTGGTTATACTAAAAAATACAATGAGCAATTTAATTTAAATATTAATTGCCTACCTTTGACTTTCGACCGCTATAAGAACAACGGAACAGGATAAAAATTTGACAACCTATTTTAGGAGTCCAAACATTTAAAACCGGTAACAGTATACAACAACATCTAGTAAAAATTAAAGACAAGGTTGACCCTCTCTCGAAGTCTGATGGGGTATATTCATTAAGGCCGTATTAGACTAGGCAATTTTTTCTCTTGCGCCGGCAATTATAATGGCACGTATTCATGCGCAGTAAACCGTTTTCGACCAGCTGGAGCATTGTCAACGAGTCAGAACAGCAGTGGGTACTGTCGAAATCCCTAAAATATCCCCAGAATTAGAGATGTGCAAACCTGTTCGTTTTGATTACCAGTTAAAGCAGCTACTGCTATTTACAAATAGGAGGTGCAAAAAGTTGCTGAATTAGCAATAATCCATGTCTACCCAATTGCGCCGGCAAGGGCAATTAAAATGGCGCCTGTCCCATTTCTGGTAATGAGAGACAGCTGATCGGGAACAGTGTACTGCGCATGAATCCGTGTCATTTTAATTGTCAGAAGAGTAGAATTTCTGACTGTAGTACGGAGAACGGTGTACTGCGCCTGAATCCTTGAATTATAATTGCCATTGTTGGCGCCATAAAAATTCCCGAGTGTAATACGGCCTTTACAGTGTGATAAGAGATCGGATAAAAAGCACAAAAAATTGAAAGAAAGCGCTTAATTTGAGATAGTCTCAGCCAATTTATTGTTTGACCAATTGATCCTGGAATACTATTTGTGCGGATTTCTAACGGTAGCTGCTATTTTTCTAAAAATTGAATACTATGACTTTAATTTTAAAATAACTTTTAATGAAAGCAGAATTGTGTATTGTATTTCTAAAATTTCCCGATTGTTTTGCTTCCTGTGCATTCAAATTGTATCAAGCTTCTAAATTTTCTAAATATATCGGCATAGTACATGGCAGCATTTAGCATACTCTGGTTCTGAGGGTAGCTGGAGCTTTTATAAATTTTTTCTTGTCATATTTTATTAATTTGTTGACCAACGGATAATGCACATATAACTCGATAACAGAACGAATCGTAACTAACCTAAACATTAAAGACATGGCATAGCTCAAGACGAAAAACCGGAGAATTACCTACGAGCATACGTAGCCTGGACTCGAACACACAGTATTTTGAATATTAAACGTTGCTTGGATGCACGAAACCAAGAACTGGTAGCTTTTCTGTTTTTTATGTTTACATCTTACCAACACAAACAAAACATCTGTGTGTGTACCAACCTTAATTATGAATAAAAGTGATTTAAGCCGTCGGTTACATAAATATTTACTTTTCCTAAAAGAACCAGCTTCTAAGTGTTGATAGATTCGAGTAAATATACCTGGTGTTCAAGGAAATGTTCACTTGAGCGCTTGTAATTTAAAAAAGAAAGTAATTAATAACGATCTTAGACGTTATATACTTACTCTACTCGTACAGTCGCTGGCCCTGTATAAACTCCCTTACCTGAAACAAAAATTAAATTAAATTATTTCTGCCATTTCGCACCCTGTATACAGGGTGTCCCATAACTTATGGGCCATAGAGCAACTTTAGATACTAAACATTAAACTAGACCGATTAAGTCATATTAAGTTTTTTCGAAATGTTTCTCGTTCTAAAAATACAGGGTGTTGAAAGTGAAAGTTTATTTTCGAAAATAAGCCATAATTTGAACGGTTCAATGTATCGGATTGAAAGTTGGCGGTATGATGTTCTTATAAGTAAGAAATAAGAATTTGTGGAAGATATTGAGTTTTCCATTAGATGGCGTTAGTTAGAGTACAGGGTATCCCATTTTCGACCCTTTTATAGGGTATCTCCGTAAATATTAGTGCTATCAAAAATTGACAATTTCAAAATGTTTTCTTAGTTAAAAGAGATACAGAAAAATGTTTTATACAGAAGTTTCGTTATATTGATTGTTGAATAATCTGCCGTTTTCAGAATAAGTATACGGGGCCAGGTAAAAAAGTTATCGGACCTAACCTCATTTTTATAAATAGAACAACCGGTATATTTTAGTCTAAAAAGATACTATTTTAAATTCTCCTTTCAAATATACAGGGTCCGCAAACGAAGCGTGGACGGAAGATTAAATCGTCATCGAAGAACTTATCAACAATACTGAAACAGCTTGAGATATTGGATTAAAAGCGGCATGTTTTAAAAATATTTTACATTATACAGGGTGGTCCAAAAAAGTGTGACAGCATAAAGTTATATTTTTTTTAATGGGACACCCAGTATTTTATTGCATATTTAGGTTCGTATTACTATCGTTTATAAGTGCCTCAAATTTTATTTAATTTGGTTTTGTAGTTTCGGAGAAATAAATTAAAAACTAAAAAAAAAAGTTTTGCAGTCCTGAATAAAAAATTCAAAAAAAACAATCCAGAACTTTTTTTTTAACCTGGCATTGAGTGAAATTTATGACAAGAGGTCTAGAGATACTATGAATGTAATTGCGTTTATTTATTTTATACAGGGTGTTCATAATAAGCTTTCAAAAACCCCATATTTTAAAATAATTTTTCTCAAGTTTTTCAAATGGAACACCCTGTATATTATTTGGCTATTTGACGTAGAATTCGTAGACAATTTTTTTTTTGTAATACAAGCATATAAGTTATATCCAGCCGCTTTCGAAATAATTATAAATATCATAAATTATGTTGTTTAAATAGAGTTTTTATTGGGAAATTTTGTTATAGGCGACTAGACTAATAATTGTAAACTAAAGTAAATGTTCAAAATAGCATCCTTTTACTTAATTTAATGATTTTCCTCTACTGCCAACAAAACTCTTAATTCATTTTCTTCATTAATAACGGGTTTATTGATTATTATCCTTTTTGTGTACACAGTGCTTCCTGTTGCTACAAATTTTTGCAACAACTTCTCGAAGGTTTTTGCTATCGGCTTTCTCTTAATATCTAGATATCTTTCAGCATACACTCGGCTCGCGAGAAGGCAATTTCTTGCACATTCATCCAGTATAAAAATCATATTTACCATTTCTAAATTTCGACATTTTGTGTATGTTAGTACTTAATTTCGACGACTGAACAAATGTAAATAATTTTATTTAACTGTCATAGTAACAATCTAAACAAAAAGAAATTATGGCAACTCGATTAAGAATAAAAAATAAAATTAAATAATAAAAGTAGCAAAAATGTATGCTTTTAGAATTTATATCGAAATAACTAAAATACGGTAAACTCTAAGAGTAAAAGGAAGCTATATTGAACTTTTACTTTAGTTTACAATTATTAGTCTAGTCGCCTATAACAAAATTTCCCAATAAAAACTCTATTTAAACAACATAATTTATGATATTTATAATTATTTCGAAAACGGCTGGATATAACTTATATGCTTGTATTACAAAAAATAATTGTCTATGAGTTCTACGTCAAATAGCCAAATAATATACAGGGTGTTCCATTTGAAAAACTTGAGAAAAATTATTTTAAAATGTGGGGTTTTTGAAGGCTTTTTAGGAACACCCTGTATAAAATGAATAAACGCAATTACATTCATAGTATCTCTAGACCTCTTGTCATAAATTTTACTTAATACCGAGGTTAAAAAAATAGTTCTGGATTGTTTTTTTTTATTTTTTTATTCAGGACTGCAAAACTTTTTTTGTTTAGTTTTTAATTTATTTCTCAGAAACTACGAAACCAAATTAAACAAAATTTGAGGCACTTATAAACGATAGTAATACGAACCTAAATATGCAATAAAATACTGGGTGTCCCATTAAAAAAAATATAACTTTATGCTGTCACACTTTTTTGGGCCACCCTGTATAATGTAAAATATTTTTAAAACATGCCGCTTTTAATCCAATATCTCAAGCTGTTTTAGTATTGTTGATAAGTTCTTCGATAACGATGTAATCATCCGTCCACGCTTCGTTTGCGGACCCTGTATAACACACCATGCGATGATATTGGTTTCCTAGGCGACTTATTAAACTTTATTACTTTAAACCACAGTAGACCATGAAACAAACGCTAATATCCTAGAAACAACTATGGTGACTATTAACATTTAACGTCAATTTCATTTTTACATATTCATTTGCGAAAATCAACATTATCAACATTTTGAAAATTTTTATATGATATCAGTTTATATTGAAAGTGGATAAAACGAAGAAATGGCACAAAATGTATATTTTGTTCGCTATCCGGAAAGACGGTAACCATTTAAGGACATATTACGAATATTGGCGATGAGATTCCCGTTATTTTTTACCTTAATCTGAATCTTTTATTTCGTTTCAAAGTAATAAAGTTTAAATAAATCGCCTAGGAAACCAATATCATCCATGGTGTATTATATATTGGAAAGGATAATTTAAACTAGTATCTTTGATTAAAATATGTTCCATTTAAAAAAAATGAGGTTAGGTCCGATAACTTTTTTACCTGACCCCGTATACCTATTCTGAAAACGACATACTATTCAACAATCATTAGAAAGAAACTTCTGTATAAAACATTTTTCTGTATCTCTTTGAACTAAGAAAATATAGGGTAATTTAGAAATTGTAAATTTTTTTATTTTCCTCCGTATCTCTTAAGCGAGCGAAAATTTTAACATTTTGGTTTTACCATTTTAAGTTTGACCCAAAAAGAGCACGATAGCACTATCAATTACGGAGATACCCCATAAAAGTATCGAATATGGGACACCCTGTACACTGGGTTTAATAAATCTATGATTTTTCTTCTTACCTATTATTACCTTAGTATTTTTAATCGAGATTCTCAAAGAAGGGCAATTTCTTAAACTAAAAAGGTGTTACTTGTTCGATCTTAAATCTCTGACCGTTGTCGAGATATTTCCACATTTACTTTGCTTTTTTTGATACATTGTGATGTTTAAATGGAAATATCCCGAAAACGACTAGATATTAAAATCAAGCCTAGTATACCTACCGTTTTAGTTTAGAAATCCCCCTTCTTTGAGAATTTTGGATTAAAAATCCCCTCTAATATGAAAGTTAATGATTTCTACAAATTCTCATTTGTTACTCGTAAAAACATCATACCGCGAACATTCAATCCAATACATTGAACTGTTCTCAAATTATGGCTTTTTTTCGAAAATAAACTTTCACTTTCTGGAACGAGAAACATTTCGAAAATCGGTCTAGTTTGATGTTCAGTATCTTCAGTTGTTATGGCCCATAACGTATGGGACATCCTGTATAGGAAAAACCAGCTAAATATAACGACTTTTAAATAAACCTAAAACCAATTATCTTAATTTAGATTCAAAGTCTCTCGGAACGAGAATAAATAAGTTATGTATGTCTACATAATATGATAGGAGCATGTGTTTACGCATATCGCGGAAACTGTTTGACCGCTGCTGATCTTTAACCTCAGATTTACATACTTCTATATAAAAAGCAATTTTATTTGTTTAAATCCGGGCGATTAAATAAACAAAAGCGAAAAATAGGAATTTATTTAAATATCGTCTAAATCAGATGTTTCCTGCCAACAAAAAGCCGGTAGTTGCATTTATTTAGCATTAACTACGGTGTTTTAACTATTTTTATATAATTATCTTTACACATATTTCTTTAATTGCAATTTAAATCAGTCATGCCATTTCCCTTAATGCCTTTAATCGAGTTATCTATTTCCCTTTTTTTATATGATCAAACACAAGCCCTTTAGGAAAACCCCTTTAGGGCACTCTGGGAGTGGTGCGTGTGCGCAAAAAGCGATTCACGTTGGTTTTGAATCGTTGGAGGTTATATTCGTTGGGAAAAACGACCTCGGAAAGGTCGTTCCATAAGGATGAAGTCCTCCAGATGAGAGAATTCTTAAATAATGAAGTTCGAGGAATACTAAGCTTAACCACATATGGATGGGCGGCAGTGGTTCCTCGTGTATTTCTGCTATTCGCCGCTCTGGGCGGAATTAACAGGGCAAGGTCAGCCGCGCACTTTCCATGAAAATATCTGTAAAAGAGAGTCAAATCCCCAACCTGTCTTCGATGTTCTAAGCTGTCAAGGTTCTTCGTCAGTTCGTGGTCTCCAATCAGACGAATGGCCCTCCTTTCGATGGAATCCAGTAGCCGAAAAGTATGTTTGGGTGCAGAGCTCCAGACATGATAGCAGTACTCTAGTGATGGTCCAATCTGGGCTTTGTATAGTGTCAAAAGTTGTTGAGGTGTGTACAACTTTCTGGTTCGGAAGAGTACACCAAGTTTCTGAGAAGCTATCTTGGCAATTGCCACTTAATAGATGAAGCCAGTGGGATTGCGTGTCCGTCCATGACAATATCCAGTTCTGTACTGTTAACCTTTTTAGAGAAAACTGTTGCCCTGGGTTTTTTAGCGTTAAATTCGACTGGGTTACTGTCACCCCAAGCCAAAATTTCTTCCAGGTCTTTGTTGAGGCGTGATACTTCATGCTGTCTGCGAAGATGTGCGTCGGCAGCTGATGTTTGTGCATTCAAAGAGAAAGATGAGATAAGTGTGCTATCGTCAGCAAAACTAAACATCGGATTTTTCGTTTTCACTAGAAGGTCGTTAATATAGAGTAAGAAGAGAGTGGGAGACAATATGCCTTGAGGAACACCGGCATTGATGGTGAAGGTGTCTGAGAGAAATCCGTCAATCGCCACTTGCAGAGAGCGGTCCTTAAGAAAGCTAGACAACCATGCACAGAATCGACTGGGCATACCATAGGATCGCAGTTTACTTAGAAGTCCCTCATGCCAAACACGATCAAAGGCTTTAGAAATATCCAGTGCAACAGCCCGAGACTGCCCATGATGTTCGATTGCGTTGTTCCAAAGATGGGTGACATAGGCTAGAAGATCTCCAGTTGATCTGGACTCATCACAAAAATCATATTGATGATCTCTGATAATGTTGAAGCCTTCCAGGTACTTTAGAAGATGTTGGTTAATAATATTATTAATTAATAATAATTATTTGTTTAGTAAATTTAACTAGGTTTTATTTTGCGTGCGTGAACACAGCCTTAGACCTCAAAAGTGCAAGCCACACACTTGACAATTTTTATTACGTAATTATTGTAATTTATAGTTGTTCAGTAGCAACTAGGACCATCGCCATTTGAAAAATATTTTAATAGATGTGAACGATGATCTCATGGGAAGTCTGGAAACGTGCCTTTCTTATTAAGGATTCGCGTGAGTAACCACTACAAACATACGGCTTTATAAGCAGTATATTTCTGCATTTTTATGCCTGCGATTAGAGAGAGCTTGTCGACGAATATTTTTATACGTAATCTGTAAATCTCTAGAATATTTTAATCGTATTGGAAGAACGGGCAAGGGTTTAATTTCCATCGGCAGCCTACGGGACAGCAGGTCACATAATTTAAAAACTATTTTTTCTATTTGGGTTTCATAATGACTACATTATGAAACGCAAAAAAATTGAATAACCTGCCACTTTATGAAACTGAAATTTTTTTTTATGTTGGCAGCAAGTAGGGTTCGAATTTTAGGCCTACTTTGATTTCGTTGAAATTAGTTTTCTTGGCATTATGGATTCGACAAAAATTTTTTATATAAAATATACTAACTTTAACCATGCAAATAGATCATTTTACTAGATATTTATCCCAAAATACCTATACTCGGAAGTATATAACATGCTGACGGTGTCCGTCAACTAATTTCTAGCCACAACTATAAAACAACATAACCGAAAAATAATAGAAATATCTTCCAGTTTATGCTCTGTTTCTAAAGTTTTATTCAATAAAGTACTATTTTTATTTTTAATTCAATATATACTCGGAGACCATAGAGTGATTCATCTATGACAAAATGAAGGTAAGAGAGTATGTATCCTAAAATTGTAGTTTTATTTTTCTAAAAAGTTTGAAAAAGACGTCTTGTTGTCAAAAACTGAACACGTGCGTTTACAATTCTGTGTTGCAATATGACAACACACCTCTTTTGAACCTCGAGACTGCCTCAATAAACTATTGATTGCGAAAGTCCTCAGGTACGGCTACGTAAATTTTGACATTTCATATAAAGTGTATATTTCGCTTAATAATTGAAAGCGCCATTTATGGTTATTTTTCTTCAATTTATTTTCATCTCAGGATTTGCCGGTTTAAATATAATAAGTTATTTCCATAACACCCTGAACAACATTCCCTGTAATGGGCTTTAAACGTTCGCTAGATACAAATAAAATAATAGTGAATGGGCCCTTATTTCTAGAATATCATGGAAGGACCTATATATTCTAAGTACTTTGGCACTAGTTTAACGGGCAGGCCGTTACGGTAACATTAACGGCATACTACAGCAACAAGGCCCTACTCCGCATGAAAAACGAATGAAATAAATTTATGTATGTAAAGAAATAAATGTATGAGGCTCAAAATAGCACGGCCGACATGAAGTGAAATTTAATGAATCACGATGAAACGTTCAATGATGTCGCGGTTGAAATATTTTTTTATTTATATAGCGCATAGCTTAGACGAGAGAAATGCTGTCACCTATCATAAATAAGTCACTCTTCTAAGATGTTCATGTCACACTTTTATGATGTCATTGTTCATTGTAATTCTGTATACAGGGTGTTTCTTGATAACATGTTAATATTTAAGGAGGTTATTCTTGGGTCCATTTTCAGAAAAAAAACTCCATATGTCCTAAACGTCTTAACTTTTCAGATTTTCAAAAATCCTCCTTTTTTATTAACCTCTGCGATACTGCTCCAGATATTTTTGTGAAATTTGGTACACACTTACTATGCATCAAGAGGCATTTCATGATGTATAACATGTTTTTTTTTATCTCGACCAGTAGCGCTCGTGCGGGAATTGCCCTCGGTATTTTTGAAGAAAATACTGGTACGCCACTTCTTTTGTTTAAATTAAAATTATTTTTGAAATTCTCATTCCTTGCTGAGCGAATGTCGTCTCCTGATTTTTTGTCGTTTGTCGTACAGTTTTCGTATAAAAAAATGTTCAGTCTTGACAGTTGTCTACCTAGTGTAGTTGTCACGTATTTAAGCCATTAACCCTAACAAATTATTAAAGAAAACATGAAAATGTTTAACACCCTGTATCTCAAAAGTTAAGACGTTTAGGACATAGGTTCATATGAAGTTTTTTTCTGAAAATGGACCCGAGAAAAACCTCCTTAAATATTAGCATGTTGTTAAGAAACACCCTGTATAATGCATTTTTCTTCAAGCGCATCATCGGGTTTTCCATGTTATCTCCATCAACATATTTTCTTTAACAATAAAGTAGTATTGGCAATTGAAACGGGTTTGTTGGATATTTGGTTTCGGATTATTCGGCTATTTTACAAAACCGCCTATTCAGATATCCGGTTATTCGAATAACCTGTTTTAACAACTATTCGGCTAACCGACTTTATTCGAAACCGTTTTTTACAAAACCGGCTAACCGATTTCAACCATTAAAAACAAATCTATAAGCGTAAAAACCCCGCAATTAAGTTTTTTAGGTAACCACACAACCTTCATGTTTGGTCCAATGATATTTACCACAACTTTATAATTAATAATAAAGCACAAGATCGATACAATTTGACAATTGACTTTTTTCTAGTATTTTAATAATACTTTTTTCTATTTGGGTTTCATAATGGCTACATTATGAAATGCACAAAAATTGAATAACCTGCCACTTTATGAAACTGAAATTTTATTTTTTCTATGTTGGCAGCAAGTAGGGTTCGAATTTTAGGCTTACTTTGATTTCGTTGAAATTAGTTTTCTTGGCATTATGGATTCGACAACAGTTTTTTATAGAAAACTTTAAAATACTAACCTTTAACCTTGCAAATAGATCATTTTACTAGATATTTATCTGAAATACCTATACTCGGAAATATATAGCATACTGATGGTGTCCGTCAACTAATTTCTAGTCACAACTATAAAACAACATAACCTAAAAGTAATTTTTAATTCAACATAGTATTATACATATTACTATTATACAGGGTGTCCGGGAACATATGGGAAATCTCCCGGATATGAAGAAAACACGTGAAAAGAATATTATAGGTTCATATAAACTTCTTTCGTATCGGCCTCCTCTTCGGAGATATGGGCTCCCAAAGAGCTCCAATGGAATCAAGTTTTTTACACATAATTATTGAACCACCTGGTATATTTCAATTATTTTTTAATATGATGTATACCAGGTAAGACCCGTCAAATTACTACCCAAGAAACTGTTGTGAATTACTCACAGCTGCAGGGACGGACTAGCTGTAACACTCATGGCCCCATTTTTTTACGCCCTGTATGATGAGAACTTTGGACAATGTTTTTTACATACCTTTAACTATTGGCTAAAAATTAAGTACTCTTCATTCATGTCGCTAATCCTAACCGTTTTCGAAAAACGGCATTTCATATACATCATGTGCTTCGGGTATTTCAATAAAAGATACTTCTTTGTTCCGATCCAATGTTCAACCTTCAAGATTCCGCTTTTTCATATTTAGCCCATGAGCAGTTAGGGGACTCAGTGTAAATAAAATGACGTTTTCTCGAAAACGGTTAGGATTAGCGACATGAATGAAGAGTACTTAATTTTTAGCCAATAGTTAAAGGTATGTAAAAAACATTGTCCAAAGTTCTCATCATACAGGGCGTAAAAAAATGGGGCCATGAGTGTTACAGCTAGTCCGTCCCTGCAGCTGTGAGTAATTCACAACAATGTCTTGAGTAGTAATTTGACGGGTCTTACCTGGTATACATCATATTAAAAAATAATTGAAATATACCAGGTGGTTCAATAATTATGTGTAAAAAACTTGATTCCATTGGTGCTCTTTGGGAGCCCATATCTCCGAAGAGGAGGCCGATACGAAAGAAGTTTATATGAACCTATAGTATTCTTTTCACGTGTTTTCTTCATATCCGGGAGATTTCCCACATGTTCTCGGACACCCTGTATATACATATTTATAGTTACTGTAGACATTTCCTGGGCATTAATTGTTATTCCTGTCAAATTCTGTGTCGACACAATATTATTTTCTCCAATAGTATTAGTTATTATTTTGTTCAATATTTCAAACTTTGTTCTGCTCGCACCATAACTCAAAGTGTTGCATATTCTTTTTAAAAGGTTTTCTATATTATTTTCTGCAATTCTCGTATTTCTGACGGAGTACAACTTTCTTCCTGACTCATTTTTATCAACTTTAATAATATATTTATTTTTAATTATGACGGATGAGATCGGGAAGAAGCTTTGTTATGTTCAATTGTTTCTATCATGGCATATTTGATACTTGCAATATTTTATGAAATTGTAAAAGTATTGCCAACCCAAAAAGAAAATATTAATTCAAATGGAAAAAATCCATTATATTTTTTAAAGTTTTTCAGACTTTAAAGACCCAAATAGAAAAAGTATTATAAAATATACGGTTCATAAGACAATTAGAGCACTTGCACTTTAGAAAACTGCCCGCTTTGCGGGACGTTCTCTACATTGAGCGCGTGCTCTAAGATAATGTCTTATGAAACTTGTATCTTAATATACTATTTAATACCGATATTGTACTTCGAATGATGACAGTGACAATCGGCGTACCAATGTCACGATCCCTGGCCGACGCTCATTCATATTCACAAAATGAACGCGTGTATGAATTTTTTTTTCAATTTCTTTTAACATGCAATACAAGCCGTTATGGGAGTACATGTCCTGCGTGAAAGTATGTCGTCACATCGTAAAAAACAGCTTTTCAGAGTTATTTATAAATTATCGGGCCACGGCATTATTTATTACGGTTTTTTAAAGTACGTAATTCATTAACTTAACATTAAAACTTCGAAAATAACGATACAAATATACAAAGTTCAGTGATAAAATAATTGCGTGGCACTCTGTACGTGTATGATAGACTTTATTTGTTGAAATGATTTTTATTTTTATTTTTAAATTAGCAAAAGCTAAAAATGATAAAAGTGTCTCATTGATTGTTTATGAATTGTTTTTTCGGGTAATTTTCTTGTTACATCTTGCGTCATGGCGATACTTTCAGGCCATTGACTGACCCAGAAATATCTTTAATTGATTAAGTTCAAAAAATAAATTAAATTCATTTTTATGTAAGATATATCAAATATAAATTTTAGGAAATTTACATGTACAGTGAACCCTCCCTTAGGCGGACACCTACGGGACCGTCTAAATGGGTTGTTCGCCTAATAGAGGTGTCCGCCAATGGGAAATTTGTTATTAGGTAATATGTAAATGCAAAAATATTACTATGTATATGTATGTACAAATAAACATAACATAACAAAAATACACTAGTTTTAGTTAGGATGTAGTACTAAATAAATCTAATGACGTAGTTTGACGTGTTTGCGTTTTAAACTTGCAATCTAGAATATGTAATTCCAAGTCTGATAACAATTCCATTGCTGTAGAGTCACCTCTATTCTTTGCATACTCTTATAATTCCTTTACCATACTAATGGCTTGTTTGACATTTGTTTGATTATTGCATTCAACTTCTTCATCAGAGTCGTCAGATAGTGATGTGGTTTCAGTTTGGACTACATAATCGGTAGGAATGGGGTCACTATCATCTTCTAATAGCACATTGCTATTAATGTTAATGAACTCGCCCAAATCATTGTTATCAAATTACAAACTTCCACAACATATATTCTCTTGCAGACTCAAAACGCGACATTTTTGTGCCATTGTTTACGATTTTAACCTTACAACTCACAAATAAACGGCGGACTGCTGTCGGGGAATCACACATACTTTCATTCGGCGAAGTCCTTTCGCGCTGCCACCCATACGCGATTGGTTGCCGGTCTTCTTCAGGGAGTTTTGCACCGTACTTATTCGTCTCCCAAATACTTTTAAACATTTTTTGTCCGTTTAAGGGAGGGTTTTCGCAATCTTTGTATGAAAACAGCCTGTCCGCGTCCGCCCAAGAGAGGTTGATTTTCATGGAATTTCATATAACTAGTTCCGGAGTATGAAAATATGTCCGCTTATTAGAGGTGTCACTGTATATTAAAATTGGTTCAGTATAAACGAATATTCGATAATTAATTGGGGTATTATCTGCCAAATTTTGTTAAATATGCATCATCAAGTAAACAAACGTCATTAAATGCATCATCTATACATCTAGTATGGCGTTATCATATTTCCAATAACATTTATATCGTATCGATATCAGCAGGCATTCTTGCATATTATTTTTTTTTGTTAAAACATATTGTTAACTTAAAACAGACCGACAATATAAGCTTACATGGTATAGATAAGATAATTTGATACTGAGCATTATTGTCCTTTGTAAGATGTGAATTGGATCAATAAATTTATAAAGCGATGATTAATATTGAAAATTAAATTAAATATACCCCGATGGAAACATTTTCGAGGTTTAAATCATAACGTATCCCACTTCATATGTCTTTTTAGTTAGAAGTCTATGTTTCAACAATAATTATTTATATGCACAAACATACAGGGCCATTCATGGCGTGTGTCCTATTAAAAAAATCTCGGGAACTAAACAAATTTGTTTGAAATATTGTCACTAAAATATACTAGACATTTTTTATATGCAGGGTGTTTTAAAAATTATACCTTGTTCCAGTAGAATGCAATACAACAAACTCATAAGTAAACCGGAAGTGAAAGACACGTCAAAATATCTTTATTAAAAAGATCGGGATCTTTTATAGCGAGCACCAATATTTCAAACAAATATATTTTTTAGTTGCAGACATTTTTCATAATTTTTTTTTCAATTTTATTTTTAAATGATTATTTATCAGTATTATTCCTTGTTTGCGAATAATTTTGTTCTGGCCTAACCAATTTTGACGATTATTTGTGCCGTGGTTATTCTGGACAAAAAAATACAATTTCGACTATTCGGGCCCATCATGGGATAAAGAAAAATCCGTCCCGTAATCCTGGGATCGAGGAGACGTGCACGGTAATAGATGGATATTTTTTACTTCAAAATAAGATAGATAATGAAAAAGGACGGATCCAGCGGCTTATTTTAAATAAAATAGAAAATCTATAGAAAAGTCTAATAATTAATTTTAAAAAATCGTTGTTTTCAGTTTCTTTGTCAGAGAGTTAGGATGACGAAATCAAGAGTAAAAACTGGTGCCTACACTTTGAAAGAAGCTATAATAATAATTGTCCTATTATGTTCAAAGCCAAGTTGATTGGTACAGCATTAAAATTCTTTACGTGTGAAAATTCTAAGAATGATTATAGGTTCAGCAATATTCTCTAAAAAAAGTGATTTATCATTGTAGTAGTGAGTCCAATTTCTCGTATATAATTTAAAGTTCTTATTCAATTTAAAAATGTATTTTCATTTTGTTCATCGTCAAATCATCTCGTTTAATGTCGTCCAGGAACAAATATACAGTGCAAAGTTTGGATTCTGTTATGATACAATAACCACTGTTTCCGATAAACTTAATAATTTCACCAGAAAATAAGATTCAACATGAAATTGAAATATCCATTCCAAAATGCTAAACAAAGCAGAAATGAGCAAGAATAAGGATACTTCTAGGTTAAGTTAAGAAGTCAATTCTCAGATTTGACAGCTGAAGGTTTGGCATTTGTACCAGACAGGGTTGTTAAAGTAAGTTAATGTAAGAATTTACTACCCTAGTAAATGTAATTTGCTACATGCTCTTACTATGTATTTTGTTTGTTACATTTGCTACATTTACTACTTTCACCTTTCATTTTTATAATATTTTTATTTAGATCAAATCGTAAAGCAAAAAGCAACAGAATAACAATAACCAAAATAGTATACAAGTTTCATAAGATATTATCTTAGAGCACGCGAAGCGGGGAGTTTTCTAAAGTACAAGTGCTCTCATTGTCTTATGAACCGTGTATTATATAATACTTCTTCTATTTGGGTCTTTAAAGTCTGAAACACTTTAAAAAATATAGTAGATTTTTTCCATTTGAATTAATATTTTCTTCTTGGGTTGGCAATACTTTTACAATTTAATAAAATGTTACAAGTATCAAATATGCCATGATAGAAACAATTGAACACAACAAAGCTTCTTCCCATCCGCCATAATTAAAAATAAATATATTATTAAAGTTGATAAAAATGAGTCAGGAAGAAAGTTATACTCCGTCAGAAATACGAGAAATTGCAGAAAATAATCTAGAAAAACTTTTAAAAAGAATATGCAAAACTTTGAGTTATGGTGCGAGCAGAACAAAGTTCAAAATATTGAACAAAATAATAAATAATGCTGTTGAATAAAATATTGTGTCGACACAGAATCTGACAGGAATAACAATTAATGCACAGGAAATGTCTACAGGAACTATAAATATGTATATATAAAGTAATATGTATAATACTAAAAATTGAATTAAGAATAAAAATAGTACTTTATTGAATAAAACTTTAGAAATAGAGCATATACTGAAAGATATTTCTATTATTTTTAGGCTATGTTGTTTTATAGTGACTAGAACTTAGTTGACGGACACCGTCTGCATGTTATATATTTCCGAGTATAGGTATTTCAGATAAATATTTGTTAGGTACATTTTTACAAATCTGCGATTAAGACATCGAACCAATTTTGAATAACTTTATTATTACTGAACCGATTGTGACAAAACGTACATAGTTTCCTGGAGAATTAAACATACTTTTAAACAGGCGAAAAAAAAATTCCGATATTTTTCAAAATGGCTATTTTTTTCTGAATATATAAATTTTTACAAAAAATCATACGGTTTGTCAATTTTTTGTTGTTCTTGCAGCACAGCAAAATCAGTATCTTTCACAAGTTTCAGCTCGTGGAACACTGTATGATGATAAGGGTGACAATAAGGATTTTATGGCATGAATATATAGTATTTAAATGATTGTTAATTATACTAATGAACAAGTAAATTCAAATATATCATAACTTTTCTAAGAATTTATTACTATCCTATTTAATGCTATTTTCATAATAAAATTATATATTGTTTAGGGCTATTCCATTTAGTGAGGTAGAAATGATCTTTGCATATGCATAATTACTTTATTGTGCTCTCTCTAAGAAATAATTTTGTTTGATAATATCAGATATGTATTTTGGGTTATCGTTGCAATGAAATTGTATAATTGGAGAGGGGGGTTGTTCGTTCTGTCGAAAACTCGCCTGTGTGCGATCGGAAATTGCGCTCTGCGAACCTTCGAAATATATCCTTAATTTTCGCTGCCAACTAAATAACGTTTACTTGCAAATAGCAAAAATTCGCATTGCCAACATGAACCGCCGTTACCTCGAACACACTTTACGAAAATACATTTTTGCACAATCGACTTCCGCATCCAGATTTTAAGAATGCACCGCCCGATTAGGAATTTCGAACAATAAAGAGAAAAAAAACAGTCGGTGCAGTTTATAGCGTTTTCCGTTTTTGACACATGGCTGGCCGCGATGAATGCAACGCTAATCTAATGCGAAAAACGACACAATTTGCTACCATTAAATTTGCATTAGGGTTGTCAAGCAGAAAGCTAAGGCTAAGTTTCTTTTAATGGTTGTGCAAACTTCGAGTGTATGTTATTTATTGAAATTACCGTGGAAATTGGCAAGTGAAATTTAAAAGACAACAGCGTTGCCAGCGCTACTGACGACCGAGCCATTTTCCTGGGATTGATCCCGTTATTCGCCAGTATCAGCTAAGAGGTATCGGCTTCATTTTAAGATTATCGGTAATTCCCCTACTGTTCATTACATTAAAAAGTTATAAGAATATTCTTACGGTAAATATTTTTAACGTCAAGTTGTAAAAGGACGTTCTTGCAACCATTTCGAGACATACAGGGTGTTCGTCTACGCTTAACGAGTTTTATCATTATCAATGTTTCTCTACGATCGCGATGCCACCAGATGCCACTTTACCTGAAATTCAAATTTTTGGCATATCTTTTCTGTTTTGACAGTTATTGGAAAAAACCATGCCATCTTAAAGATAAAAGAATACCTAATGAAAAAAGTACTCTTGACCACATATATCGATACATGCATCGAATACCATTGTAAGTGACAAATCGTATTCTTAGAGGAGAAGACATTAAAGTTTCGGTATATTATTTTTCCATGATACTTCAGACAAAATACCAAAATAATCAGATACAACTGGGATGAAAGAGTCATTTAAATGAAAAATTAAACTAAAAAACCAAATTTTAGGTTTTAAACTTTGAAATTTCTTTTGAACTCTGAAATTGGTCAGAATGTCACTTACAATGTTATTAAATGCATGTATCGATATATAACCATTATATTGCAAATACGAACGTTCCAAAATACAAAAGTGTCCCCGCTATGGGAGATGGCGCGGGCCTATTGAGTTTGCGCAGTAGGGTGGAAATTTTATCGATCACGTCAGAGCCGGCCCGACATTATTTGTTTGTTGTTATTGGTTTTTCAAATTACAGAATAAAAAGTGGTTCATCCACATTGTTGTCGGTATATTAGTGCTTATAAACTTTCAATACCTAACAACAAAGAGTTTTTAATTTGTGGTGATTCGATTATTCGCTGTTTGGTAGGTTAGTGGCTTGTTTTGTTTAAGATGAAAGGTCACAAGGGCATGGTGCTTTTTTGTAAAAGTCGTGGATCAATACCAGATATAAAGTATTTCAGGTATGTACATATATACGAATATATTTTGCTTATCACATTATCCGATCTTCAGAACCGAATTTCACTAAAATGCTTGTAAAAAAGAAGAGAGTGTCACTCGTATACAATACAACATGTATGTGGTCACTATCTAACCTTAAAATTAATGTATCTTTAATTTGGTGCATTAGTAGCTGATAATAATTCCCAAAATGGTCAATATAGTCATTCATTATTAATTTTTGGTTCGTGTCGATTGTTACAAATATTCGACGGAATTTGGCACCTAAAGTTTACACCAATCAGGGCACCGTCGGATCATCATATCGTCAGAAATCGTATGCATGGAACGCCGTCTTAAATCGAACTAATCGAAATTTTGATTGCAATATTTTTCCTAACTAACCAGTGAAATTTACATTAAAAAAGTTGAAATCCGGTCCTGTCGTATGTTTATTTTCACAAGGAAATTTCCGAACTGCGCAAACTCACTATTACCCCTTCGATGCCCATAGCGGGGACATAATTGCAGATGGTATTAGCAATATAATGGTTATATATATATATATATGTGCTCTTGACTCGAATCGATAAACCACACCGTTTAGACGCAAAACTGAAATTAAAGCAGTAATTTTTTTTTCGACCGTTAGAAAAATTATCAAACGGTAGAAAAAATAGAGTTATCGATTCTTTGTTATATGACTTACTATCTTTATTTCAAGATGCAGAGGTACCCTGATCAGAACACCTTGTATAAGCGTAAAAAAACAACAGAATTATGTAACAGCATTTAGGAATCATCATCAACCAAGCCATACAACAAAAAAAGGTTACACAGCCATTTTGTCGTATAAAGTAAGTTCTATTGACGTTCCTAGATTTATTTTAAGAAAACTCTTATAAAACAGTTTGATAAACAGCGTAATATTGTACAGATTGAATCGTAGATAACAAATGTATCACGTGAGACCTTTATACAACTAAATTGCAAGCCGGAGCTCTTATAAAACTGTTATAAATCATACATCTCTCTTAACTAAATATTAGAAGGGAATTCTGCTACTTGTCTATTAATGCGAAGCAAAACTAAACGAACCAATAGGGTGTCTGAATGTCAGTCATATAAATGTCTCTTAAGAGCCCGTTTGACACAGAGAACTGAAATTTGGTATGATTATAGAACAAATACAACGCGAAGGACGTGAAAAAATATTACAAGCTGGTCATGGCACTTGGTCACTTATCAAGCGTGTCATTTTAAATTAGTATTTGCCACAGGTAAAGGAACAGGTGAAGGTTAGTGCAATTTCGTGCAGAAAAACGAACAGACCTCTTGCAATTATATCGATAAGTTTTCAGGATATTTGTGCTTATTCGTTTCTACTATACGAACTTTCCTTCAAAAGCATTTCATAAAAAAAAACTATTAATTAATACTCGCCTACCTGATAAAAACAAAAACTGACAAGGGTATAAACAAAAATTCACGAGATCTTCACACAAGTATCCTTGAAGATGGACGAGGAAAAAACGACCGAAACGCCGGTTTCGCGTACTTTTCGTAAAAAGCTCTCGGGAACTTTCAGCGAACTCGTCGACTCGCTAAGCAGCAATTCAACGGGGTAAAACTTTGCCAAAGTTTGCCGGTCGCGCGATGAGTCACCACGATGCAAACACGAAATGAAAGCTACGTCGATGTTGCCGCGGCCGGCAACCGTCCTAGCGTTGTTCGTGCTGCTGTGCGTCCGCAGACAACCGTTACAGGGTGGACAACCTTTAGTTGTAATATAAAGTCGGTACGGTGTACGAAGTCCGCCAAACAATAAAACCTCTCCAGCAGGGTAGTCGGTGGCTCTCAAACAATAAATTATATTTTAGGTATTTTTTAATTAAAATAATTTAAAGTAAATAAAAAATTTGTTTAGGTAAAGAAAAATAATTATTTTTTAGCTTTTATAGTATTTCGTCTGGAATAGCAAAGTTTCGAATCATCCTGCCAAGACGATTTTGTTGAAGTTCCGTTTGCATATATCCACGTTTCGTCAAGAAAAACAACTTGCCTTGACAATTCCGATTTTTTATTTCTTAAATATTCCCTTAAAAATTGCAATCTTTTTGAAACAAAGCACTTTTCTGTTGTTCGTTTTTTTTTATTTGAAGCCCAGATCTTTTAAAATGATGGACAAACTAGTAGTTCCAATATCGCAAAGTTCTTGCTTCTTTATCTTTCAAGAATAGCTTTGAGGGTAACATATTCCTTGGCTTTATACATACCATAAACAATATTCCTAATCGATAGTTTTATCCCTTGGGATAAATCAACGGTTTTAGAATGGAGTCGAACCCTTTTATATGGTCTGTCCAATTCCTCTTCACTCTTTTTTCGAAGTCTTCTTAAGGTCTTATCTGAAATGCCGCAAACATCAGACGTTCGTTTTTGCACTGCCAAAACAGACACTAACGGGCCCGAGTTATCTTTTTCTAAAGTAAAATAACGTTCCACTTGTAATACCAAACGGCGTTCACCTGGATATAAACACCTTCAGGCGTTATGTAACCTGGCTGAACATTTTCCATAATATATTATATATAATTTCTTTTAATTCACACACAATGAGAAACAAACGAAAAACAAAAAGCATAACTTCTTATTTAAAATAGAACATACCATCCTGCACTTGAGCGAATTTTAATTATTTCTTGGAAAATAGTGATTATTATATAGATTTAACTATAATGATCCCAAAATAACTAACTTCTAGGAAAAAGTACCTGAGAAAATCTTTAACTTATTGACGCAAAAAGTTTTTCATTTGATAAATAAAAAACTATGAGTATAAAATAAACAAGATAAAAATATTTATCGCGTTACATAATTCTAAGATAATTTTGTTTTGGAACCGCTGATTTTGTCCCGCCCACTACAGTGAACCAGTGGAATGTTCGGTACGATCAAGTATAGCGAAGGTATTGTTAACTTAACCGTCTTACTGTTTTACAACCTTTAATGATTTAATCCGATATCGGACTTCATAAAACGAACCGACTTTAGCCAAAAGTAAATCACATCTGCGAAGTTTTACAAAAATCCACAGAACGGTTCCGTGGAAAAAACACCCAAAGGAAATATTAATATTCCTTTGAACTCATGAAACGGGCTCGGAAGTCACGATGCGGAACAGCTAGTGCCGAAGCACGGGTCGAAGATTATAGTGGTTAGGTTTCATTGAGAAAAGCCTGCGTTTCAGTTTGTTAGGGATTCTTCGGTCCGCCCTCTGACGTCACCTTGGTAGCCTCGAAGTACGAATCCGTTTGCATTTTTATTTTTAGTTTATTTTTAAGTAAACATTTTTTTGGACCTTTTAGTATTTACTACGTGTCGTTGTGACCGTTTCATTATATTTAAAAAATAGTGAACGTCTCTATTGTAGGGTTCGTTCGGGTTTAACAGGAGGGTCCATTTGATTCCAGGATTTGCACTAATCAACGTCAAGAGAAGGTCAGCTTTCCAGTAGTAGATTTATACGTAACTTTTGAAAAATGCACGAAAAAGAGCGCATTTCAATGCACCCTATTTAAAAAAACTATATGTACGATAGCACACTGATCTCATCTTTATCTTTGAATGCACAAACATCGGCTGCCGACGCACATCTTCGCAGGCAGCATGAAGTATCACGCCTCAACAAAGACCTGGAAGAAATTTTGGCTTGGGGTGACAGTAACCAAGTCGAATTTAACGCTAAAAAAAACCCGGCAGCAGTTTTCTCTAAAAAGGGTAACATTACAGAACCGGATATAGTCATGTACGGACACGCAATCCCACTGGCTTCATCTATTAATTTGCTGGGCGTCAATCTGGGAGGAAATATGTCTTGGCATAACCACGTTGTGGCAATCGCCAAGATAGCTTTTCAGAAATTTGGTGTACTCTTCCGAACCAGAAAGTTGTACACACCTCAACAACTTTTGACACTATACAAAGCCCAGATTCGACCATCACTAGAGTACTGCTCTCATATCTGGAGCTCTGCACCCAAACATACTCTTCGGCTACTGGATTCCATCGAAAGGAGGGCTATTCGTCTGATTGGAGACCACGAGCTGACGAAGAACCTCGACGGCCTAGAACATCGAAGACAGGTTGGGGATTTAACTCTCTTTTACAGATACTTTCATGGAAAGTGCTCGGATGACCTTGCCCTCTTAATTCCGCCCAGAGCGGCGAATAGCAGAAATACACGACGAACCACTGCCGCTCATCCATATGTGGTTAAGCTTAGTACTCCTCGAACTTCATTATTTAAGAATTCTTTCATCTGGAGGACTTCATCCTTATGGAACGACCTTCCCGAGGTCGTTTTTCCCAATGAATATAAACTCCAACGATTCAAAACCAACGTGAATCGCGTTTTGCGCACACGCACCACTCCCAGAGTGCCCTAAAGGATTTTTCCTATAGTGCTTGTGTTTGATCATAAAAAAAACAAAACACACAAGTCGAGAGAAGATCCGATTTCCAGTAGTAGATTTCTACGTAACTTTTGACGTAAAGGGCGGGAAAAATTCACGAAAAAAAGCATGAAGCATATGTTTAAAATATGTAAACATATGTTTAAAATATGCCAACATATTCTTAAATTATGCAAACATATGCTTAAAATATGCAGAATATACATATAATATGAAGGTATGCTTAAAATATTGGGTATCAGGAGTCCGTTCTTGCATCAACTACAATATAACAATAATTAACCCCAGTTAGTACCTCGCGCCTCATATAGTTAATATACAGCATTCGTCGGATTGTTGTTGCTGGAACTGTAGTTCCAACAATTTTTTGACCGTTTGACCGAAATTTGGCCTGATACGACTTTTCTTTGTCCCTCGCAACAATGATTTAAATTTTGAAGAATAGAATTTCAACTTTATTAGATGTAATAAATAGTACATGCCTAGTAGAATAGCTACTATTTATTATTTTAGTAGTATTTCGACCATGAAAAATATAGTACCCCATAGCCATTCGACAGTCTACATTCAACAATTCGATTGCTATCATTATTTTATTTGCATGTTTCTGCATTCGCCCTATAATTATGTTATTAATAAAATAGATTTATGTAGAGTGGTACTATTGCTAATCCTCAGAATTATCTTTAAGTAGTTAAAGTAATACTTAACGGCCATACTTATAATGTATCTTAACACTTTATGATCTTGCTCTTGCAAAGTTTAATGTGCCAACCAGTGAAGACATCAAAAATGTTTATGGAGCCAAGGATATACTGCCGTGCTAGGCCAAAAGGCGAGTTATATGGTATAGTTACCGCCATAAGGCTTAGCACGGTAGGTTATGGCCTTAGTACTGTTGCACTAGACTAGAGCAATGCTGAACATTAAAGAATGATCAATATTTGTCTTCTTTTTTAATTGTGGCGATCCTTTTGGTTTTAAATATAAAAAAATAAGTAACATATTAGGCAAGCTATTAAACATAATAACTGCTTGGGTAAAGTAGAGATGGGATAAGTATCGATTTATTTTCGGGTTTGTTCGGGTTTTGTTGAATTGTTGAATAATCTGGGGTTTTCAGAGTAAGTATACGAGGTCAGATAAAAAAGTTATCGGACCTAACCTCATATTTTAAATGGAACACCCTGTATATTTTAATCTAAACAGATACAATTTTAAATTCTCCTTTCAAATATATAACACACCATGGATGATATTGGTTTCCTAGGCGATTTATTTAAACTTTATTACTTTGAAACGAAATAAAAGATTCAGATTAAGGTAAAAAATAACAGGAGTCATCGCAAATGTTCGGAATATGTCCTTAAATTGTTACCGTCTTTTCGGATAGCGAACAAAATATATATTTTGCGCCATATTTCTTCGTTTCTTCCACTTTCAATATAAACTGATATCATATCAAATTTTTCAAAATGTTGATAGGTCATTTTCGCAAATGAATATGTAAAAATGAAATTGACGTTAAATGTTAATAATCAACATAGTTGTTTCTCGGATATTAGCTTTTGTTTCATGGTCTACTGTGGTTTAAAGTAATAAAGTTTAATAAATCGCCTAGGAAACCACTATCATCCATGATATGTTCTATATTTAAAAGGATAATTTAAATTAGTATTTTTTAGATTAAAATATACAGGGTGTTCCATTTAAAAAAAAATGACTTTAGGTCCGATAACTTTTTACCTGACCCCGTATACTTATTCTGAAAACGACAGATTATTCAACAATCAATATAAAGAAACTTCTGTATAAAACATTTTTCTGTATCTCTTTTAACCAAGAAAATATAGGGTAATTTTGAAATTGTCAAATTTTTTGATTTTCCCCGTATCTCTTAAGCGAGCGAAAATTTTCAACTTTTGATTTTACCATTTTAAGTTTGACCCAAAAAGAGCACATGACATATAACTTTTGTGATAGCACTAACAATTATGGAGATACCCTATAAAAGTGTCGAAAATTGGACACCCGGTACATAATAATTAGGGTAAGAAAATAGGAGAAAAACTATTATTTCTCAAACCCAGCGGATTTCCGCACTCGGCTGCCTGGTTTGTTCGGGTTTGTTCACACTTTCAAAACTAAAAGAGGTTGAAACGGGGGGTTACTAGTGGCTATATACATTATATTATAATAAATATAATTGGCATGGATTTTATTAAAAATGAACCAAAGCGTACCAAGACCAATGAATACATAATGAATACAAATAATATTAAATTGATCTGACTCAGAGTTAATAACGTTACTAATAAAAGTAATTTTTCATATATTAAATAGGTTAGTTGTCCATGGAATTAAGCTAATTAGAGGCAATAAAGAAATTTTATTTAAATTAGATGCAAAAAGATATTTTATCCACGACTTATTGTCTAAAATGTTGATTATACATCATGTGTTTAATAATAATTTTAAATCGGATTTATGTAAGATGTCTGTATGTGACCCATTTGAATAAAAGGAAAGATATTTAACGATGTGGTAATGTGCGATTCCCCTTTAGCACCGATTTAGATAAAATCAAACTTCCCTTATAAGTCTTTGCTAATAGATTCATAACAGTCTTGAAAGCTCTTGAATTTGTTGTATTTAGGGTTAGATAGTTAGATAGTTACACTATTACGGTGTAAAAATGTTTGTTGGAACACTACCGCCCGGTGGAGGTCGTTGGGGGTTAGAGGATTGAATATAATATTATTAATATTACAACTACATTGCATCTTTAAACGTTTTAATCAAAATAAACGGATCAAGAAAATATTAATTTTATGCCATTGAGAACAGCCTAGATCAGGGGTCGGCAACCTGCGGCTCGCGAGCCACATGCGGCTCATTGGATGTGAAGCTGCGGCTCTTTAGTTCCATACGCAAATATTATGTATTTTATTGAAAAAAAAAACATTAAAAATTCGTTCTGAATCGATTAACGAGGATTAGGCACCGATTCTATCTCTCAGCCACTTGTACGTGCTTTTCACCGCACCCCTCCCCCGTGACACGCGTCGTTACTGTCGTCAGTCCGTCGAAAGCTCTCGAATGACGCCGTCGTCGGATGTTTCTATGTAGATTTAAATTCGTTTATGCAACACAATTTGGCGTCTTCACCAGGGCTTTGGCCGTGACCAGGGGTCGGCAATCTACGGCTCGCGAGCCGCATGCGGCTCCTTCGATGTCAAGTTGTGTCTCTTTCGATATCAAATTGCGGCCGTTAGTGGCTCTTTAAAAACTGAGAAATTGTGTAAATTATAACTTTTGGCTCTTCCGTCTCAAAAGGTTGCCGACCCCTGGCCTAGATGGATAGAATGCGCGTAATCGCGTATCGCGTGTCGCCCTTAATTTTCCCCAGCCGGCATCGATGCTTAGTTGCCTATCGCTGTGATGATTTAAGAGCTGCGCTTAATCACAGGTTGCCAAGCAGGCAGTATTTTATGCGAACGTTTAGCCAAATATACTTAGTTTTTTTCTAACCTAAAACTGGATTCGTAAAGTTAAAGGAAGGGAAAACGCTATGAAAAAATTGGATTAATAGTACATTACGTATCAAGGGCCGAAAAGCCTCCGACGCCCCGAGATATGTACCGTATTTTTTTTACAAGTGCTCCGAAGCTTTGATGCCAAATAAATAAAGAAATTCTTCAGACAGTTTTCCTGTCTAGATGACATGAAAACACTCGCGCATGGAGAATGTAAATATCTATTTATTATTTTTCACAAATAGGCTCGGTGGCCTAGTGGTATAGCGTACGCCTTGTGATCTGAGAGTCGCGGGTTCAAATCCCGCTGGTTTTATTTATTTATTTTTTTACAAGTGCCCGTGTCTTTGAGGCTATATAAATAAAGAAATTCTTCATACATCCTTATAAAACATCTTTGAAAAATTAACTGCCAATTTAATTTATATATAATCCGCTATTTATTATCGCTTGTAGTATGGCTCGGTGGGTAGACTGTCCGCCTGGCGATCTGAGGGTCGCGGGTTCAAATCCCGCACCGACAATTCTGGTTTTATTTATTTATGAGCACATGGTGACTCGAAGCGCTTCGATACTTCCCCGCCCGCTCTCTTGGAAAACGCCACTTTCGGTGAAGAGAACATGCATGAAAAGAGGTACTTTCGGGGCACATGTAAAAAAAAATATTATGTTATAAGAATAATAATAACAAGTTCCAATATGAACAATTTTCAAATTTTTGTCACAGATCTTCCTGAAACTTGTTGTTAATATACCCCAATCGACATGTCAGACAATCTAAATATCAATAAATTAACTAAAAAACTTTATTATTGACGGCTAAAACTTCACGAAAAGAAATATTGATCAGCTGATGACGCTCGTCTCTTACTAACCTGCCAAGCGGTATATTTTTTAATTAAATTGATGCAACATGATGGCTCTGATTGCTAATTTGGGATTGTTTGGGATCCTCATCCCTGATGTCAATCCAAAAAGTAAATTTAAAATGGACAGTGTTGATGATACAAATGCACAAGGAACCGATTAAGAATACCAAACCTACACCAGACTTCCTGATACATTTAAAAGATAGGCACTTTCTCGAATAAGTAAAATAACTTTATTACAATCTACTCGATAATAAATAATGATACTAATACGATCCTCTCGGCATTATTGCTTCGCCACGGCAATTAATTAATATTAAAATTACTTTTATTTACTTTTTACTTTACGGGACTGGTTTAACAAAAATGTCAGTCCATTGAAGCATTGCGGTGGAAACCGATAATCGGTCGTTAACTTTGTGAAAGTCCGAAACGGGTTGATTCTCGCTCTTATTTTTAAACTGAATTTAAAAAATATGCATCTGCTGGTGCATCCATCTTAAACTTTGCATAAAGAATTTATCGGACAAGCAATCGAATAAAAAAACCAAAGATCTTAAAACAAGGAGAATTCGACTCTCACAGTATATGAAAAATAAACAATTCACATTCTTTTCTTTGGTAGGTTCTAACCAACTTTCCAGAAAAACAATGGGGAAACTCCAAACATTGGTATAATTTTTTTTACATGTGCCGAGTCTGCCGCAAACTGGATAAAAATATAGACTTTGGAGTCACATTTTCGGAAGTCCAGTTCAACTGGAGATCTTCTAGCGTATGTCACCCATCTTTGGAACAACGCAATCGAACATCATGGGGAGTCTCGGGCTGTTTCTCTGGATATTTCCAAAGCCTTTGATCGTGTTTGGCATGAGGGGCTTCTAAGTAAACTGCGATCCTATGGTATGCCCAGTCGATTCTGCATGGTTGTCTAGCTTTCTTAAGGACCGCTCTCTGCAAGTGGCGATTGACGGATTTCTCTCAGACACCTTCACCATCAATGCCGGTGTTCCTCAAGGTACATTAACGACCTTCTAGTGAAAACGAAAAATCCGATATTTAGTTTTGCTGAAAATAGCACACGTATCTCATCTTTCTCTTTGAATGCACAAACATCGGCTGCCGACGCACATCTTCGCAGACAGCATAAAGTATCACGGCTCAACAAAAACCTGGAAGAAATTTTGGCTTGAGGTGACAGTAACCAAGTCGAATTTAACGCTAAGAAAACCCAGGCAGCAGTTTTCCCTAAAAAAGTTAATATTACAGAACCGGATATAGTCATGGACGGACACGCACGGCTTCATCTATTAATCTGTTGGGCGTCAAACTGGGAGGAAATATGTCTTGGCATAACCACGTTGTGGTAATCGCCAAGATAGCTTCTCAGAAACTTGGTGTACTCTTCCGAACCAGAAAGTTGTACACACCTAAACAACTTTTGACACTATACAAAGCCCAGATTCGACCATCACTAGAGCACTGCTCTCATGTCTGGAGCTCTGCACCCAAACATACTCTTTGGCTACTGGTTTACATCGAAAGGAGGACCATTCGTCTGATTGGAGACCACGAGCTGACGAAGAACCTCGACAGCCTAGAACATCGAAGACTTGTTGGGGATTTGACTCTCTTTTAGAGATATTTTCATGGAAAGTGCTCAGCTGACCTTGCCCTCTTAATTCCGCCCAGAGCGGCGAATAGCAGAAATACACGACGAACCACTGCCACCCATCCATATGTGGTTAAGCTTAGTACTCCTCGAACTTCATTATTTAAGAATTCTTTCATCTGGAGGACTTCATCCTTATGGAGCGACCTTCCCGAGGTCGTTTTTCCCAACGAATATAACCTCCAACGATTCAAAACCAACGTGAATCGCTTTTTGCGCACACGTGCCACTCCCAAAGTGACCTAAAGGATTTTTCCTATAGTGCTTGTGTTTGATCATTAAAAAAAAAACAAAAAAAAACGTATATTCTTTGTTTTTCCTAACCAAGATATATCAAATTGATCAGCTGTTAGAACGACAACAGAAATAGACTGATGATTAAAAAGAAACGGAGATTCTAGCTATAGAATCTTGTTGTGTTTATTTTCGTAATAACAGCCGCCACAGTGGCGTGTACAAAGCAGATAAAAATACCGGGTCCCCGTTGGTTTCAAGTCGATGAGGAATAGGTTTTTAGCATATGATGAGTACACAGGGAAAAATCGAAACTATGCGAAAGCCAGAGCCCGAAAAATTGATAGGAACAATGATTATCAGAATGATTTATTTACTACTTAACTTACTACTATTGTTCAAAGAGGTCAAAAATGTTAAGTGGTTTAGATCCACGGCAACCCAATACGTAAATTGGTTTAAACGTCTAAACAAAAGAGTAATTATCGAGATGCGGGTTCGAAAAGAACGAATCAAATTGGAGGCAATCTAATTTAAAACAAAAAACAATATTAATCATTGGGATTTTAACATCCGACATTTCTATATGTGTAGTAATATTATAGAGATTTAATTATAGGTATTATTATTATAGTAGGCTTAACCAAAATATCTAATCTTTATACAGGGCGTTAAGGAAATGGTTTATTATTGTTGATCACGCCAATCCTGATATAAAGCAAATTGCAGAAAAATAACCATTAATGACGCTTAGAGATAAGCGAGAATAGTATATTACACATTTTTATATTTATATGCTATTTTATTTACAACCATACCTTTTGTTGTTGTTTTTTGTGACAAATATAACTACATACAGTATGTCCACGGATGGGGTTTACAAGAGGACAAATGGACTAAAAATTGAAAGATACGAAAAAAAGTCACTCTTAATAAACGCTTTTGCTTGTTTAGAAAATACGATTCATCATAAGAAACTTCAATTTTTTTATACAGGGTCGGTAAAAACTGCAAAAATGTTATTTTGCTTAAGAGTAAACATACTTTATTTTGAAAGATACGAAAAAAAGTCACTCTTAATGAATGTGTTTTCTACAAACCGAAGTAGAACAATTCATTAAAAGGTTTACCTATGTCAAAATTATTTCCCAAAAAGTATTCCCTGGCACACCTCTGACTGATGAACCTAGTTAAAATAATAATGACACTTAAGGTGAGAGGTACTTGTTGTCAATGTACTTATTTAACGAAGTTATTATTTAAGTAGAAATGCTATCTACTGAACAAAGAGTTTTTATAATACAATGTTATGGGGATGGTCAAGTTTCATACCGCTACGTCATGGAACAATTTACAGAGAAATTTGTAGGAATCCCAATAACTAGGATGGCAATCTGCAAGTTAATAAAAAAGTTCAAGAGAACTGATTCGGTTTTGGACCTAAAAAAAAAAGAAGAAATACGACCATGATGATGCTGCTACAGTCTTAGTTCTTCATTCTGTTGAAGAAAATCCTATGACGTCCCTTAGAAATCGTGTTACTCAGTTGGTAGTTGTGAAAAAAAGTCAAATTCAGAAGATCCTTAAAGCAAACAAATTGTATCCGTATAAACCGCACTTTAATCAAAGATTGGAAGAGGGAGACGACGCGAAACGATTTGATTTTTGCCTGTGGATAGGAGACAAAATTTTGTTCAATACTATTATGTATTATTTTGTTCCATATCTTGAACTTTGTTCTGCTCGCACCATAACTCAAAGTTTTCCATATTCCCTTTAAAAGTTTTTCTAGATTATTTTCTGCAATTTCTCGTATTTCTGACGGAGTACAACTTTGTTTCTGACTCATTTTTTCAACTTTAATAATATTTATTTTTAATTATGACGGATGGGAAGAAGCTTTGTTGCGTTTAATTGTTTCTATCATGGCATATTTGATACTTGTAACATTTTATTAAATTGTAAACGTATTGCCAACCCAAAAAGAAAATATTAATTCAAATGGAAAAAATCTACCATATTTTTTAAAAAGTTTTCACAGACTTTAAAGACCCAAATAGAAAAAGTATTATAAAATACACGGTTCATAAGACAATTAGGGCACTTGTACTTTAGAAAACTCCCCGCTTCGCCCGTACTCCCGTGCTCTAAGATAATGTCTTATGAAACTTGTATCTTAATATACTATTCTTTCAAACTTCTATACAAGGTTGGCAATAAACATGTTTTTGCCATTGAAAAAATTGTGGTCCCCCATCATTAAAAGTCCTCCGTTATGTACAGAATTATAAAAATTAACTCACGTCTAGCAAAATATCATAATAATTTTATGTTTATTGAGAAATTCCATTTACTAACAAGCATAACTAATCTACACAATCTATAATATATGTATATACCCCTGGAAGGAGATAAATCTGATAAACCGAAAGGCATTGTCTTAGAAACATAAATTCGATTTACAGATAACAAGAATTATGCTTTAATGGAAGCAATTTTAAATTAAGGCTGAATTCACGGATGAAACTTCGGGGTGTGACAGCTATGGGGAAAAAAGACGAACCAAAATATTGTAAATATAATTTACAAAAAACCATAGTTAGGATTTCTATTAAATTTAATAAAATCAAGTAAAACATATTATTGTAAATTTTACAACGAATGTAAGTGAAAAAGAGTATTGTTTATTGTAAAAATGACCAAGGTTAAGTTCAAGAGGTTTCCCTGCAGAGGAACACACTTTCCCCTCGTTTTCGAGGATGCTAAGCACGATGGTGGTGTTGGAAATCGCGTCCGACCCCTTCCAACCCCTCCACCGGCCAATCCTTGCCCCTAAAAGGATTTTCTTCAAATATTAGCGGCAAATATATATCCCCCCCCCCCCCCCCCGTTTTCGACGAAACTGAGCACGTTGGTGGTGTTGGAAATCGCGTCCGACCCCCTCCCCATCTCCCCCCGTTTCTGAGGATGTTGAGAATGGGGAAAATAGTTCTAGTTCTCTTTTTGGTTGTAATGGTCTCTCATTCCGGTCCAACTGAAAAAATATAATCAAATAGTTTGCGCAAAAAAACGCGAAGGCGTGGTCAGTTTTTTTTAAATTTTTTAGAAAATTTTTTTTTTCTAAGTTAAATTTTTTTTTAAATTTCAATTAAATAAAAAAAAATCATGAAACGGAAAGTAATTTAAAAAAAATATTTTTACACTTTTAATTTTTTTCGAAATTTTTTTTTTATTAAAAGGTAATATCGCTCCATAATGGGGGCGCGCGTATTGGTCGGTGGAGGGGTTGGAAGCAGTCGGACGTGATATCCAACACCACCAACGTGCTTAGCATCCTCGAAAACGGGGGGAAAGTGTGTTTCTCTGCAGCCGTTTTGAGGGGTTGCGCAACCCCAAAGAGAAATTCTGACGCCGCCATCGTGTTCAGCATCCTCGAAAATGGCAGGGGCATATAATATACAGGGTGTCCGGGAACATGTGGGAAATCTCCCGGATATGAAGAAAACACGTGAAAAGAATACTATAGGTTCATATAAACTTCTTTCGTATCGGCCTCCTCTTCGGAGATATGGGCTCCCAAAGAGCACCAATGGAATCAAGTTTTTTACACATAATTATTGAACCACCTGGTATATTTCAATTATTTTTTAATATGATGTATACCAGGTAAGACCCGTCAAATTACTACCCAAGAAACTATTGTGAATTACTCACAGCTGCAGGGACGGACTAGCTGTAACACTCATGGGCCCATTTTTTTTACGCCCTGTATGATGGGAACTTTGGACAATGTTTTTTACATACCTTTAACTATTGGCTAAAAATTAAGTACTCTTCATTCATGTCGCTAATCCTAACCGTTTTCGGAAAAACGGTATTTTAATTATATCATGTATTTGGCGTATTTCAATAAAAGATACATCTTTGTTCCGATCAAATATTGAACCTTTAAATTAAGCTTTTTCATATTAAATTTAACCCGTGAGAAGTTATAGGACTCAGTGTGAATAAAATGACGTTTTCTCGAAAACGGTTAGGATTAGCGACATGAATGAAGAGTACTTAATTTTTAGCCAATAGTTAAAGGTATGTAAAAAACATTGTCCAAAGTTCTCATCATACAGGGCGTAAAAAAAATGGGCTCATGAGTGTTACAGCTAGTCCGTCCCTGCAGCTGTGAGTAATTTACAACAGTTTCTTGGGTAGTATTTTGACGGGTCTTATCTGGTATACATCATATTAAAAAATAATTGAAATATACCAGGTGGTTCAATAATTATGTGTAAAAAACTTGATTCCATTAGTGCTCTTTGGGAGCCCATATCTCCGAAGAGGAGGCCGATACGAAAGAAGTTTATATGAACCTATAGTATTCTTTTAACGCGTTTTCTTCATATCCGGGAGATTTCCCACATGTTCCCGGACACCCTGTATATTTGCCGCTGATACTTGAAAAAAAAAATTCACCCCTTTCAGGGGCGAGTATTGGCCGGTGAAGGGGGGGAAGTGTATTTTTCTGCAGGGAAACCTCTTGAAGCGCGTTTAACCCCTCTGGCGGGTGTCTTTGGCCGTTTTGAGGGGTTGCGCAACTCTTGTTCCGGCCGAAAATATTTCGATTTTTCCCGACTCACAGACACCACTATAGGGAATGTTTGTTAAAGTAGATGTCACTCCTATTTGAAGCTATTTGCCTATCGCAACCCTTGTTTTGTACATAGAGTCAGCCTTAAGATCGCCAACATGCATTTCGAAACAAAACTGTATTGAAAACAAAATCCCCAGTAACCCAGAATCAATTTAAGTCGACGTTAAGCTCGCGGCTTAATCGTACGGAACAATGAAATAGTTTTAACAATTTAATAACGCTTCTAATGGATGACATACGTTAGATGACAGTTCCATGTTATAGTAGTGGGGATAGTGTTACTAACCACATATACAGTGAGGACGTAAAGTAATCTCTCGGACCCTTCGATTTTGTTTTTCGAACGCGCATATTCTGACATAAAATGTAGATATACAGGGTGTTGCAAATAAGAGTGACACAAAAAAAATATTTTTCTTAAATAGAACCCACTGTATATTATTGCATATACGGATTCTTCGGAAAATCCTAAACATTTTTTCATGTAGCATGTGCTATACCTTAGCCCAAGCGTTTTGGAGTTATTCTCATTCAAAATTTGAAAAGTGGAAAAAGTCATGGAGAAAACAAAGAATAAAATTATTTTAAAAATGTCTTATTTATCGAAAAAACAGTTAGGTGAACTTAAAAATAATTTTTCTAAAGTAAATGTTCGAAGTGTCTTCCGTTGGTCAACTGACAATAGCCTAACCGATCTACAAATTCTCGCTGAACATTTCGAACCATTTGGGGTGTAATTTGCCGAATTTCTTGCCGGATGCGATCTCTTAAATCATCTATCTATCCCCATAAAAAAAGTCGAGTGGTGTTAAATCGGGTGACCTTGGCGGCCACTCAATAAAACCACCTCTTCCAATCCACCTGTTTGGAAAAGTATCGTCCAAATATGTACGAACTCTCACAGCGAAATGTGAGGGAGCTCCATCTTGTTGCAACCAGATATTATGATGTGGCAAATCGGGACGTTCTAACTCAGGAAAAAGGGTGACCAGGGCTGGAACAAGTTCTTGTTCTAAAAAAACTCAAGTATCTCTCGCCTGTTAAATTTCCGTCAAAAAAGAAAGGCCCTATAACAATGTCATCGACAACGCCAGCCAACACATTGATCTTTTGATTAAATTGTGTGCGTCTTTCCCTCATCCAGTGTGGATTTACATCGGACCAATATCGATAATTTTGGGTATTTACGTCACCATTACAAAATTTCTGTTTACGAAACACATATCCTGTAAACGCTCACAAAATTCAAGGCGCCTCTCAAAGTCCCTTTCCAAAAGTTCTAGGAGAACTTGCATTTTATAAGGATGGTATTTATTTGTATGCAGTATTTTAAGAACTGTTGATTTTTTTTAAAAATTGTAGTTTGCGAGATAATGAATTTATTCCTTACTTTACGTCCTCACTGTATGTGATGGTACAAAGTAAACATAAATATTGGCACAAATAAGGGCCGTACTCCGTTCTACCCTATGCTCCCCTAATTACGTCACTTTTCCATAATTTAACCGATTTCGCATCTCTTAACGTTCCCGAAACCCAATAATCAAGGACGAATTTGTCACACCCTGTATATACGTTAATCCTGTAGCCCGTACAGTAAACAGGAGAATTTAGAACTCGGTGATGATAGTTCTCTGATGAAATAAAATCAATTACTTGCTACCTTAACCTTAAACTCGGACATTTATTTTATTTGTTTTCGACTCCCGAGCTAATAGCCTTTAATTTGACAAACCTATAATACAATAATAAATCGACTTATTAATTTGATTAGGGGAACAATAAAATGATGCGTTCTTCATTAATTCATTATGTTTATTTTAAATTGTCTAATAGTCTAATGCAATAAATAACGACTTCGAATGATAAATGTTAATAGAATAATTTTGTGGGTGTACCATTTAAGACTTGTTATTCTTTCGAAAGAATTGTAATAACTTAAGGAAATATTATAAATAAAGGGTGCAGAGAAAGAGCAGGAGATCCCCGTACTTTAAAACTTGTAAATGTAATTTCAATTATGAATTAGCAGGGATATTGTTAATTTATTAGCGAAGCAGTATTATAAATAAGCTACTTAACCTACACTTACAAAAATTTCACACCAGAAAAACCAGTCTACGTTAGCCAGATGCTTTGAATGTTTTAGATCGGTACACCAATTGAAGGTGTCCTTCCGTCAAAATGTTAACCTAAACTTACAAAAATAAGGTTTCAGCAGCTATTAACAAATGTATCGTGTCGTTTTGTTTTAATGGGTGGGTTGGTTTCGGGACGACATTATAGACAATGACATGTCTTTGTACTTCAAGATATACTACCTAGATATTATACAGAGTGGTAATAATAAAACCAGAAATATATACAGTGAAACATCTCTTAGGTGGACATCTACGGGACCGTCTAAATGTGTTCGCCTAATAGAGGTGTCCGCCCATGGGAAATTTTTTTTTTTTATGATCAAACACAAGCACTATAGGAAAAATCCTTTAGGGCACTCTGGGAGTGATGCGTGTGCGCAAAAAGCGATTCACGTTGGTTTTGAATCGTTGGAGGTTATATTCGTTGGGAAAAACGACCTCGGGAAGGTCGTTCCACAAGGATGTAGTCCTCCAGATGAAAGAATTCTTAAATAATGAAGTTCGAGGAGTATTAAGCTTAACCACATATGGATGGGCGGCAGTGGTTCGTCGTGTATTTCTGCTATTCGTCGCTCTGGGCGGAATTAAGAGGGCAAGGTCAGCCGAGCACCTTCCATGAAGGTAGGTAATATGTAAATGCAAAATTATTACTATGTATATGTATGTACAAATAAACATAACATAACAAAAATACACTAGTTTTAGTTAGGATGTAGTACTAAAAAAAACCAAAAACGTAGTTTGACGTGTTTGCGTTTTATACTTGCAATCTAGAAAATGTAATTCCAAGTCTGATAATAATTCCATTGCTGTAAATTCACCTCTATTCTTTGCATACTCTTATAATTCCTTTACCATACTAATGGCTTGTTGATAATTGGTGACATTTGTTTGATTACTGCATTCAACTTCTTCATCAGAGTCGTCAGAAAGTGATGTGGTTTCAGTTTGGACTACATAATCGGTAGGAATGGGGTCACTATCATCTTCTAATAGCACATTGCTATCAATGTTAATGAACTCGCCGAAATCATTGTTATCAAATTAAAAACTTCCACAACATCAATATTCTCTTTCAGACTCAAAATGCGACATTTTTGTGCCATTGTTTACGATTTTAACCTTACAACTCACAAATAAACGACGGACTGCTGTCGGGGAATCACACATACTTTCATTCGGCGAAGTCCTTTCGCGCTGCCACGCATACGCGATTGGTTGCCGGTCTGTCTTCAGAGAGTTTTCGCACCGTACTTATTAGTCTCCCAAATACTTTTTAAAAATGTTTGTCCGTTTAAAGGAGGGTTTTCGCACACTTGTATGAAAACAGCCTGTCCGCGTCCGCCCAAGAGAGGTTGATTTTCATGGAATTTCATATACCTAGTTCCGGACTATGAAAAAATGTCCGCTTAATAGAGATGTCCGCTTATCAGTTCATCATTCAAACGAATATTTTTCGTATAGGAAATCCAAAAAAATGCATTAAGTTTAAATTCATGGGATTTTTACTGGATGACTTTGTTGTTGATATTTCAGAAATGCTGTAACGCAACTTTGATGCAACAAATTTGTTGTTTTGCTTTGCTTGCGCCCCAAATACTACCAACTACAACACCAGAACTAAAAAAAAAAACAAGTTCATCCTGTAAAACGAGTTATTTATGCCACGTACCGCTGTCTGGGTCACTTCATTATATTAATTCCCGTAAGTGTAAACAGCCATAACATTTTTTTCGGTGGGATATTTTCGTTAAATTAGGTCATGCTGCGGATAAACATAATTTGATGTTAAAAACAACGAATTTCATATAAAAAAACCTTTTATGGGTAATCATATAAATAAGTAAACCTAGAATCCACCACCAAAGGTTGTTTAAGGACCCTAAACGTGGGCACCTCCAGAAAATGATGCGGAATTATTTTACAGTCCGTGCTAAACATTATCTTAGCCAGAAGACTTTCTAAGTGTCGGTGACGTGGTCTGGTGAATACTATCAATATCTAAGCATAAATGAAGCCCACAGCGTTAAATGGAAGTGGCAATAAGGTTTATTTGAATGAAAATAAACGGCCAAAAATTGTTTATTGTTACCAGTTCAATTCAATTGTCCGAAGAACCAAATGTTCCATCCAATGTACAGGGTGTCAATTTGAAAACGTCCCACCATTACATCTCAGAAAGACACGTCAATTTCCGTGGATTAACCCCATGGAAGTCGATTCCGTGCATAGTTGTCTAGCTTTCTTAACGACCTTCTAGTGAAAACGAAAAATCCGATATTTAGTTTTGCTGACACACACACTTATCTCATCTTTCTCTTTGAATGCACAAACATCGGCTGCCGACGAACATCTTCACAGACAGCATGAAGTATCACGCCTCAACAAAGACCTGGAAGAAATTTTGGGTTGGGGTGACAGTAACCAAGTCGAATTTAACGCTAAAAAAACCCAGGCCGCAGTTTTCTCTAAAAAGGTTAACATTGCAGAAATAGTCCTGGCCGGACACGCAATCCCACTGGCTTCATCTATTAATTTGCTGGGCGTCAATCTGGGAGGAAATATGTCTTGGCACAACCACGTTGTGGCAATCGCCAAGATAGCGTCTCAGAAACTTGGTGTACTCTTCCGAACTAGAAAGTTGTAGTGTACACGCCTCAACAACTTTTGACACTATACAAAGCCCAGATTCGACCATCACTAGAGTACTACTCTCATGTCTGGAGCTCTGCACCCAAACATACTCTTCGGCTACTGGATTCCGTCGAAAGGAGGCTCATTCGTCCGATCGGAGACCACGAGCTGACGAAGAACCTCGACAGCCTAGAACATCGAAGACAGGTTGGGGATTTCACTCTCTTTTGCAGATATTTTCATATAAAGTGCTCGGCTGACCTTGCCCTCTTAATTCCGCCCCAAGCGGCGAATAGTAGAACCACTGCCGCCCATTCATATGTGGTTAAGCTTAGTACTCCTCGAACTTCATTATTTAAGAATTCATTCATCTGGAGGACTTCATCCTTATGGAACGACTTTACCGAAGTTGTTTTTCCAAACGAATATAACCTCCAACGATTCAAAACCAATGTGAATCGCTTTATTCGCAGACACACCACTCCCTGAGTGGCCCTAAGGGATTTTTCCTATAGTGCTTGTGTTTTATTATAAAAAAAAAGAAGGGGTTTGTTCAATATATCCTACATTGCCTGTCTATGTATATGAAACCGAATAATTATATTAATCGACATAATATCTATTTATTGGTATAATTGACGGTCCCAGTTTCCATATACATACGTATCGCAGTTAATTTAGATACACAAATCTCGCCCAAGATCTTTAAAAAAATAGACATATTTCTTAATTTGCGTCAAATCCTAAACCGGACCTAACATATGTTCCACTGTTTATTAGCTTAATCCGTATGCGCCATTTCTTTATGGGTATAAGTAGATTTTTGTTATACAGCAGGAATTTACTAAAACTAGTCCAAAAAAAAAATGGATGTGATATGTTTGTCAATAATAATAATATAGTTATTTATGTACCAAGGGCGTTCACGGATAGTTTTCGCCTGATTTTTTTTTTTTTTTTTTATGATCAAACACAAGCACTATAGGAAAAATCCTTTAGGGCACTCTGGGAGTGGTGCGTGTGCGCAAAAAGCGATTCACGTTGGTTTTGAATCGTTGGAGGTTATATTCATTGGGAAAAACGACCTCGGGAAGGTCGTTCCACAAGAATGCAGTCCTCCAGATGAAAGAATTCTTAAATAATGAAGTTCGAGGAGTACTAAGCTTAACCACATATGGATGGGCGGCAGTGGTTCGTCGTGTATTTCTGCTAATCGTCGCTCTGGGCGGAATTAAGAGGGCAAGGTCAGCCGAGCACCTTCCATGAAAATATCTGTAAAAGAGAGTCAAATCCCCAACCTGTCTTCGATGTTCTAGGCTGTCGAAGGTTCTTCGTCAGCTCGTGGTCTTCGATCAGACGAATAGCCCTCCTTTCGATGGAATCCAGCAGCCGAAGAGTATGTTTGGGTGCAGAGCTCCAGACATGAGAGCAGTATTCTAGTGATGGTCGAATCTGGGCTTTGTATAGTGTCAAAAGTTGTTGAGGTGTGTACAACTTTCTGGTTCGGAAGAGTACCCCAAGTTTCTGAGAAGCTACCTTGGCGATTGACACAACGTGGTTATGCCAAGACATATTTCCTCCGAGATTGACGCCCAGCAAATTAATAGATGAAGCCAGTGGGATTGCGTGTCCGTCCTTGAATATTTCCGGTTCTGTAATGTTA